>JANRMT010062819.1:21067313-21095259 GCA_026402145.1 Polypterus bichir lapradei | reverse complement strand
TGGGGTCAGCCTTCTACCTACACGGGAAGTTTGAAAATTGGTGACGTTGGAAAGTTCAATATGGCGGCCGACAGTGGCGTCATACCATCGAAATAAGTACATACATCGGTTTCGGTTAGTGCAGGGAAGCCGCCTACCAAATTTCGTGAAGATGGGGCCATAAATAAGAAAGTTCAACATGGCGGACGTTGTCGACCGTTATCGACCGTTATGACCGTTACGTGTAGAATTTCGAAATGAAACCTGCTTAACTTTTGTAAGTAAGCTGTAAGGAATGAGCCTGCCAAATTTCAGCTTTCTACCTACATGGGAAGTTGGAGAATTAGTGATGAGTCAGTCAGTCAGTCAGTCAGTCAATCAGTGAGTGAGTGAGGGCTTTGCCTTTTATTATTATAGATATACACATATATATACACACACATATATATATATATATATATATATATATATATATACACACACACACACACGTATATACTAGCAAAATACCCGCGCTTTGCAGCGGCGAAGTACTGCCTTAAAATTTTTATTAAGAAGAAAATTAAACCTTTTTAAACTGAGGGAAAATATACCAATAATTATTTGTTAAGGATCTCTTTGTATACCACATTGTCAGTTCGGCCCTCTGGTTGTAATATGACCAAGTTGTGCGCTGAGCTTATTCTTGAGCATGCAACGTACAGTTGGCCATGTAAAAAGTAATCTTGTCTGAAATCTCACAGCTTGGATTGCTGCTGTCATAATCGGTTTTTCAGTTTCATGGTTTGTTTCAATTACGACAGTATTTGCAGGACTTGTGTTGAAGTGACATTCGACATCTGTCAAGCATTGTAAGCATACAACTGGTTTCATCGATAACTTCACATGCAGCTTTTGAGAGTTTAAACATTCATAAACATCAAAGTGTCCACTACTGAAATCGTCACCTGTGAATCTAAGATGTTTAAGAGGCATTGGCGGTTGTCCAAAGGTGTAAAATATTTGGCCATTTCGGTACACTTGAAAGCGACAACCGAACAATTCAGCGGCAGCCATCAACTCACATGCAGAACCACAGGTGAAGGGCTTAAGCATTTCACTCTTATAGTGCTCCTGTGTAGTATAATTATCTCCTGTACTGTCATCAGTCCACACCTTGAACCTTTCCCAGTCATTCAATACATAAGACACAATGTTCCTCCGGATATCAAGAGTGAGCCTGATATGGCCGCGCAATATGTAACAAAGAGAATGGAAAAGGCAGGTGCCACCTCCGGGCATTGGAAACCACTCGGTAAGTGACAGATCTATGATCGATGGTGATCCCTTCGATAGACATGTTAATGGGGGTACGGTTGGAATGATAAAGGAAATGGGTACCTGAACAATGTAAAGTAAGTCTAAAATACCTACACAATAACTATAATCGTAATAAACGAACAATAAAACAGCGGAGAAGCCGTGGATTAAATAAAAAGGCTGTAGTTAGCTTTGGGAACCTGCGTACCAAATTTCTTGAAGATGGGCCCATAAGTAACAAAGACCATTGAAAAGTTCAATATGGCGGCTGACAGTGGCATCATACCACCGAAATAAGTACGTACATTGCTTTCGGTTAGCGCAGGGAAGCCGCCTACCAAATTTCGTCAAGATGGGGCCATAAATAAGAAAGTTCAACATGGCGGACGTTGTCGACCGTTATGACCGTTACGCGTAGAATTTCGAAATGAAACCTGCTTATCTTTTGTAAGTAAGCTGCAAGGAATGAGCCTGCCAAATTTAAGCCTTCTACCTACATGAGAAGTTTGAGAATTAGTGACGTTGGAAAGTTCAATATGGCGGCCGACAGTGGTGTCATACCACCGAAATAAGTACGTACATTGGTTTCGGTTAGCGCAGGGAAGCCGCCTACCAAATTTCGTGAAGATGGGGCCATAAATAAGAAAGTTCAACATGGCGGACGATGTCGACCGTTATGACCGTTACGCGTAGAATTTCTAAATGAAACCTGCTTAACTTTTGTAAGTAAGCTGTAAGGAATAAGCCTGCCAAAATTCAGCCTTCTACCTACACGGGAAGTTGGAGAATTAGTGATGAGTCAGTCAGTCAGTGAGTGAGTGAGTGAGTGAGTGAGTCAGTCAGTGAGGGCTTTGCCTTTTATTAGTATAGATATATATACACACACATATCCTTCTATATAAAAGCAGTCGGGATTGTCTTTCCGTCCTGTGAGTGCTATGCAGGCGCGGAGTTTCACACACACCCCGTCCATTTTGCAATGCACGATGGGATTTGTAGTTTCGTTTTTCCAGGTAAAAGATGATTTTCTACTCCAGACTGTGCGAGTAGCACGGAGTTTCACACACGCCCCGTCCATTTTGCAATGCACGATGGGATTTGTAGTTTCGTTTTTCCAGGTAAAAGATGATTTTGTACTCCAGACTGTGTGATATCTTCTTCTTCTTTCTTACTATATAAAAGCGGTCGGGATTGTCCTTCCGTCCCGTGAGTGGAAAGCGTAGCGGTATTCTGCTTATCACAGACTTACTACTTGCAGCTTGTGGTACGAAGTGACATGATGTGAGCAAAGTTCTGGTGCTCCCATCGTTCCCTTGCTTTTGTGCGCGATGCGCTGGAAAAGACAAAATTATGTCTCTGGAAATAATTAATGTTGATGGAGTACAAATGCCTCACCACGTAGTAAATATCAGGGGGGTTCAAAAGGGCGACCTCAATATAGAAAAAAAGTTTAAATTTCATCACAAAAATAACAGAAACTACGAGTATTAAAGTAATACCGCTCAAATGCAATATAACCAAATTAATGAGTTTGTATAAAATATCAAATTGATCTACATATTGAATTGCCTTAAGAAGTGGTCAACTTAAAAGTCGGTCGCCTTAAAAGGCGGGTCAGCCTAGTATATGTATATATAATGAAACCTGTTATCTTTACAACGGTTGACAAACACGAAATGTAACTTGAACACAACACGTGCTCCAAATACGAACCTAATTGAAAGAAATAATGATAATCAAATCCTTGATGACAGCAACACTCATAACAGTCACAAAACAATTACATTGACAATCAGGTTATGTTATTTTTAAAATGTTTTCTTTTCTTTTTCATAACTTATTTAACACACTACTTCTCCGCTGCGAAGCGCGGGTATTTTGGTAGTCTACTATATAATAAAACAATAAGGCCTGTGTGTCCAGTCCCTGAGAGCAATCTGATTGGTCAGTTTAGCTTTGGTGATGTGATGAAAGAGGAAGTGAGTCATTGAGAGATTCACCTTCAAAGATGGAAAGTACAAAACCAGACAGGTGGCGAGAAAGGCACCTTGAAAATAACGCAAAGTCTCAGAAGTGCTTAAGAGAGGGACTGCTGGTGAAGAGATATTCACACACACACACACAAATACAAAGGAAAGGCAATTAAAGTACCACATTTTTTAAAATTATTACATTATTGTCTGTAGCGTGTCTAGTAATATGTAATGAGTTTGAATAATGCATGGTAAAGTCTATTATATAATAAAATACCAACGTCTGTGTGTCTGTCCGGTCTCTCAGAGTAATCTGATTGGACAGTTTGGCTTTGGTGACGTGATCAAAAGAGGAAGCGCAAGTGTAAGACACATGAGGAAGAGTACAGACAAAGAAGGCACACACAGAGTTGCTTACAAAGATGGGAAGTGTAAAACTGGGCAGAACAGAGTCTGAGGAGCAGGCATTACGGGAACATACTTGAGAGAGGGAGTGCTGTTCAAGAGAGATACAGACACACAAAGATACAGAGGAAAGGTGTGCATAGGGCAAGAGATATGAAATATTTTGAAAAATGTATTATTATTCTTCAACAGATCATGTGGCTATTAATATATAATGATGCGATAATATTCAGTAACTGAATTAATATTTGCCTTAATAACCATAAAATTATACATAATCGCAGGTTGAATCCTGAAATTGCATAACCAACAAGGTATCATCCATTTCCAATGAATTTGGTACAAATGCTGACACCAATATGCAAAATAAACTATTAATTACAAAAGGCTCCAAGGACAAGATTTGAAAAGTTTACTGCTAAATCTGTAAGTAGTATGTTTACCAATAAATAACTAAATAAGGTAAAGAGCTAATCACAGGACACACATAATTCTGAATGCTTCAATACAGAATATAAACCTCATATTGACTAAAAGGCAAAAAACAAATGGTACAGATTATTTTTCATGGCAAATCAAATTACAGACACAGATGCACAGAAATCTATGTTACTAAGTCTAGTGGGAACTAAACCGACAGATTAAACAAGATGCTGGGTCAATTTGGAATCTCTAAAATATAAATCATTTACAGAATTAATCACCTTTTTAAATGTAGTGAAAAGTCAAGCAAAATGACACCTTTTATTGGCTAACTAAAGAAAGAAAGAAACCCTTCAATCACATGTCAATTAAAGAGTTTAACTGCAGAGTTAGAACATTTGGGGAGCCGACTATTTTGTACAATATTGAGAAGGTTAGCAAGCAAATAAAATAAGGATACATAAGGCAAAGTAAAAGTTATGGGACTGACTAGTTTGTGGGAACCAAAATGTCTGTATTCAATAGAGAGAAACCAACTACTATTGAAAAGTTACAAATAAAAGGATAAGTGTCTGTGTATCTATGTGGTTGCTATTTCTCTGTCATTCTAACAGAAGGTACATCACAAACATCTGTATTAATAAAATGTTTTGTATTTGTCATTGCAGTAGATGGCGCACCATAAACATTAACATTTCTTTTTATGAATCCCATACCATATAGCATATAACAGACATTTGCGTTGCATTTGTCATTCCAACAGATGGCACATCATAAACATTTGTAGTAATGTATTTTATTACTACAAATGTTTGTGATGCAACATCTGTTAGAAAGGCAAATACAATGCATTTTATTACTACATGCATTACATGTAGAAAGCAAGCATATAAGTAAAGTATGTTTTCTACAAACATGAGGAAGAAATAAAAATGTCTCCTGTTTAAGTTTATATTGACATGGAAATAAGGTCCATATTTTTTCTTACACTATGCAAAGTTTTATAGTCACAAAAGTGTAGAATCGGTGAACAATTCTAAATGAACAGCTCCAGTTGTATAAGAGATAATTACTGATAATTCAGTGTGACTATGTAAAAAGTAATTCTAGACTGAGTTTTTAACTTAGAATAGCACTTTGTTCCTGGGATACAAGATTTGTTTCCAAATTTGTAATTGGGCAAAAGTTCACAAAACAGGATATATAACCAGATTTCATTAAATAAGTAGCATGTGACTAAATAATCATCTGGTTCTTTTTACTTACAATATCTTAACTTCTGGACTTTTTTTCCAGCTGTTCAGTATTTGAAAGAACTGTTAAAGAACTTCACACAACATTTTCCTCACATAGCTGTTTTCCTTGAAGACATCCTCTAGGCAGAACAAAATGTTCAGTAGTATTTTTAGACACTAGCAGCAGTACTCTAGAGATCAGTGACCGCTGTCTAAGACAGGAATGCACATTCAGGGTAAATTTCCTAGATGACAAAATCAACAACAGGATTGCATCAAATCAAAACAGAAGAAATGTGCCTCCACTATATGAACAAACTAAAAGAACACCCAGAACTTTTGAACAATTACAACTTTTGTTTTTGGCCTAAGCTTCAGTTTGAGCTCCAGTGCTACATGGGACTAGTACATAGCGGCAGTGAGGGTAAGAACAGAAAAAAAAGCCCTTGGCACAGTCAAAACAAATCAGAAAGTTGGCAGATTTATTAACTTCTGCAAGGGATCTTAATTCATTTAGCTATGAATAACATTATTTCCACAGACTGTGTGATGGAAGTGAAAGAACCCAAGGTTTTATATCTTGTTCTTCAACTCCAGCAGAAGGAAATTAGTCTTGACTGGCAAAGGTGAGACTACCAGGAACTGAGTGAGTGCAGAACTTCCACAAGTACCTTCTTGGAAGAAGCTGTATAATGTTAATAGAACACAGATTTATTTTCACTTTTTTAATACAACAAATAAAGTACCAGTAATATCTTCACGAATTTAGAGGTGCGTTGTGGTGATTGAAATGTACAAAATGAACACAAAGTCAGAAAATACACTGAAAAATATTGTGGGAATGCACATCACTTTAGTACTGAACTACTGTTGTATAAATGATTTAGGAATGCACTTCATGCTAGTATTGCACTCTTGTCATTAACATCAACTACTGTGAGGAAACAGCTAAGCTACTCTGCTGACAAACTCTTGTAACATACAAAATTTGCACCAAGTATACAAATGTATAAATGTTCAAGTAAAAAATGGATAGTGGCTGCTATTCAGATGGCACACAGCGATAGACGAATCTGATTTAAAGAGCCCATTATAACTTTGTGTGCAGAGTGCATTCCAAGAGTAATTATGCGTAATTCAGGTCATACAAGATTTTTTAAAATAATGACTAGCACAGACACCCACATCAAGTAGGCCATTCCTTTCAATGACTCTTATCGAATTATCTGCATTATTCCCCACATGAGCTACCAACAGTAGAAAGTCAAAAAATGGAAATAATCCACATAATTATGACTGCATGTAATAACTGTGGCTGTATAATAATGTCACTACATTCAATACATCAACAGGATATGCACTTTACTCAGAGATCTGTCAAACTCTTATATACAGTAACACAAATACAGTAGTAGTGCACATTTAGGCTGTGGTGAGACCCCAATAATTTGAAGGGCTTACTTGGTTAGTTAGCCATTTTAGTAGGTAGGGTTTTGAATTTTGGATAGTAGAAAGTCACTAGAGTTTTCTGGGGGTGTCCGTTTATAAAGCCACCATCACAGTGTGCTCCGAGCACTTATATTTGCAGTAAAAGGCAAAGAAAAAAGAGTTATACAGCAGGATACTGATTACGCCATTTCTAAGGACTGATAAGCAGGCTGTGTAGAGTTGAAATGGGAGAAGGGAAAGCTGCCTCTTCTTACAGTGATGTGTTGATTAATCATGGTGTGTTTTATTGTCATTTGTCCTCTTTACAGTTTCCATTATTTTAGTGAATTTTTTTAAACATATGAATATGGTCTTCCAATGTTACAGACAAATGAGTTAATTCATACACCATTACACATGTACACTTAATATTTTTGGTGGTATTCATGTTTTAGTTTCTGAACTGAACACCCACCCATGTGTGCTTTCCTCGAATAAGACCTCCAGTACTATGAAATGCCAACACCAGTTTTCATATGTAACATTACTAGAGTTTGTTCTTATCTCTGATTGTGAGATGTTGAACTCCTTTGTCATTTTTTTCACCTATATCCTAAATCACAGTCTGGCTCTAATTAATGGTCATCCTTCACCAAGCTTCTACTAACTACAACAAATTCAAATCGAAGTGCTCAGATGAAAGTCCGTGATCACGTTTCAGCTTAGCTGGCTCAACTACACTGGCTTTCTGTCAAACACAGAATCATCCATAAAACTCTCCTATTAACTTACATGACTGTCAACACCCTAGCATACCTGTCTGCACTGCTTACCCTGTATAAACTTGTGAGACAACTAAAATCTTTCAATGTCTTCATACTGCCTACAGTTTTTAACAAAACTCAACCTAAATGTTCTTTCAGTTATGTGATTCTATAGGACGTTCTACCAACAGTATGTGTGTTCATAAGACTCCACCAACATATTCATTCATTTATATTTTGAACCCACTTGTTCCATTATAACGGGTCTCAGGGGGCTACAGTTTAATCCAGAAGCATCAGACACAAGGTAAGGACAATTCCTGGAAAGGGTACCAGTTATCTGGAAGACTCAGCCAAAGTAAGAACCACACTTATTCATATTATGCCAGCTTTAGAGTGATCTGTTATTTGTCCATCCCACCAGCTGCTGTTTTAGCTTACTCAGCCATTATAGCTGCCTTACTCTTCTTGTTCTACAATAATAGTGTGTTATTGTTACCATGGCCTATACACCATCTAACCCATGTATCTTTTGGAAACTCCATGCAAAGATGAGTATGACATGAAATATTAATACATGCCAGGCTTAAGCTAAATTTTGAAACTGGTACCCTAGAGCCGTGAGGTAGCAGTGCTATCATGTCAATTTATTTGTAGAGCACATGTAAAACAACATCAGTAGCGTTGTAGCCAAAGTGTTTTACATTAAAACATACAATAAACATATATAAAATAAATAGAAATAAAATACAATAAAACACAATACAGCCAGCAGTAAACTGAAACAAATAAATGACTAAGAGGAAGGAACCGTAAGTATCATGGTAGGTCACGGAAAGCTCGAGAATAGGAATCTGTCTTCAAGCTAGTTTGAAACTGTTCAGCTGAAGGTGACTCCTTAATGTAATTAGGTAAAGAATTCCACAGACGAGGTGCAGCAGCTGCAGAAGCCCTGGCCCCTTAGATTTACAAATAGTATGAGGGACCACAAGAGACAACTGAACGGTAGATCTAAGCTCTCTGGATGGCTGATGTGAAACACACAATTCCAATACATGGACAGGAGTATAGTCATTTAAAAACCAGCAGCAAAATATTAAAATCAATTCTGAAACTAGCAGGCAGCCAGAGTAAAGAAGATAACGTTGAGATACAGAATCAAACTTTCTGCTAAAAAACAAGCAGAAGCATTCTGAACCAACTGCAACCTGCATTTTGGGAATTTGCTAATCTCATAACACGACAAGTTACAGTAATCAAACCATCTAAAGATAAAAGCATGAGTAACTTTCTAAGATCCCTAGGAGATGAAAAAGCTTAACCTTCTAAAAGATGAAGCTGGAAACAGCAACTCTTGACCACACAATTAATCTGTTTCCCAAAAGAGAGGTTACTGTCAAAAATAACACCAAGATTCCAACCTTGAGGTTTGCAAAAATCAATGAAACAGCCAAGAAGTTCAAAACCAATTTGTGCTTTAGCTCTAGGACCAGCTATCTACACTTCAGTTTTATTAAGATTAAAATGGAGAAAATTGTCAGAGACCTAGGATCTTAGTTCAACAAGACAATTGTGGAGGGGGATTCACTGCAGAGTTCCACACAGGAATATAAACCTTTCTGTCATCAGCATAACAGTGAAAAGAAATATTAAACTTCCTAAAAATAGCTCCTATAGGATGAACATATATAGAAAATAAAATAGGACAAAAATGGATTCCTGAGGAACACCACATTTAACAGAAGCAGTAAACATAAAAGAGGAATTAAAAGTCACTGAAAAGTGTCTACCAGTAAGATATGACTTGAACCAATAAACAGCAGCCCATTTAAGCCCCACCAGATGCTGAAGCCACAACAACAAGATCTCATGGTCAATAGTGTCAAAAGCTGCAGAAAGGTCTAGGAGAACAAGGACTGCTGCTCCACTTGAGTCAGTAATAAGAGAGATTTCATTAAATACTTTTAGGAGGGCCGTCTCAACACCATGATAACACCTAAAGCCAGACTGGTACATCTCAAATAAATTATTGAGTTAAGATGGTCAACCAATTGATTATAGATAATTCTTTCTAATATTTTGGCCAAAAATAGCAACTGGGAAATCTGACGAAAATTAGCTAACATTCCAGGATCTAACTCTTCCTTTTTAAGACAAGGTCACAACTTGTCGCAGCTCATTTAAAAAATGAGGGCCCAACCACCTCACTAATAGAACCATTTACAATAACCAACAATACTGGACCCATGACATGAAAAGCTTCCAGTAACAGACATGATGGAACAACACCAAGTGGAGTAGTAGGTCTAAGTTTGTCAATGGTACTTTTTAGCTGTGAAAGTGAAACAACATCAAATGAATCCAAAACAATGCTATGATTAACGACAGGCAGTACATAACCAGTTGGAACATTGTCAGAGTGGATTGGATCGATTTTACTGAAAAAGAATGAAAGAAACCGCTCACAAGAATGAATAGTACTACAGTAGAGTCTCGCTTATTCGACATAAACAGGCCGGCAGAACGTTGGATAAGCGAAAATGTCGGATAATGGGAGGTGTTAAGAAAAAGCCTATTAAACATCAAACTATGTTATAATTTTACATATTATGAACCTCGGTTCACGAACGTCTCTGGACACGTACAAATCGGGTTATGACCAAAAAGTTCGCCAAACTTTTGCATCTGTTCACGACCACACACTAGGTATACGAACGAGCCAGTTTCCCTTTCGGTTTGTGCATGCCGATGATTTCCACACGTGTTTAGTCTCTCCCTGTGCAACGAGAGAGAGAGCGTGAGAGAGACACAGGCAGACACACACGCGTGAGAAAGAGACACATGCACGCACACACACACGTGCGAGAGAGACACACGCACACACACGCGCGAGAGAGACACACACACACACACACGAGCGAGACAGAGACACACGCACACACACGCGCAAGAGAGACACATGCGCACACGTGCACACACACGCGCGAGAGAAAGAGAGACACACGCGTACACGCGCGCACAAGAGAGACACACACAGGCGCACGCACACACACACGCGCGCGCGAGAGAGACACACACAGGCGCATGCACACACACATGCGAGAGAGACACAGGCGCACACACATGTGCGCGAGACACACAGGCGCGTACACACACACATGCCCGCGCGAGAGAGACACAGGCACACACACACACACATGCGCGCGCGAGAGAGAGGCACAGGCACGCACACACACGCGAGCGAGAGAGACACACGCGCGCACACACACACGCACACACGCCAGAGAGGGCTGGCCACATAATCCACTGTAATCATGTTTTACAACAAAACAACAGAAAAATTTTACTGAAAAAATGAACTTAGCAACTAAAAATAGACTACGCTTACGCTCGCAACTTACAGTTCTTGTTGCCGATTGATGCGTTTTTTTTGGTTTTTTTTGCGGTGGGACGTCGGATAATACAGAATGTTGGATAAGCGAAGGTTGGATAAGCGAGACTCTACTGTATTTAATCCCATCTTTGAATGGGATGAATACCTGCATTAATTGCGCTAAATAAGACCCTAGGGTTCTTAAAAAGAAAGGATACCAAATCAGAGAAGTAATTATGTTTATATTTCTTAACTGCCTCTTGGAAAATATACAGAGAAATCCTAAAGATCTGCTTGGATATAGTTAGCCAGTCTGTCTTCCACTGCCGTTCAGCAATCCTACAGGTGTGGGGCAGCTGCTGTGTGGTGTCATTAAGCCACGGAGCAGGTCTTCGCTTTTTGCACCCTTTAGAGTTTACAAAATTGGGGTAATTAAAAATAAAAAATCTGTTCAGCATCAATTCTGTGGGCAAAAACACCTTGTTAATGAAACACATTTGAAGAAAACCACAAATATACCTGTTAACAGCTCTTTATGACAATGGTGTGCAGAAGGAAGCCAGAAGCAAATAGGAGACAGGAAGAACGCTACAATGGGCATGTAATTACCAAAACTGGCTAAGTGAAAATTCAAAACATGCTACCTATTCCAGTAAAACTAAATTTCTGTTGTGTCATGGAGATGGTAGGATTAGAACTTAGCTTAAACAGCACAAATACATGGGTCCACCTTACTTTGTGTCAACAGCACAGCCTGTTTGTGGTAGCAGAATGGTGTGGGCAATGTGTGTTCACCAGCTTAATACCATCTGAGCATCACTTGAATGCCGCAGCATATCTAAGCATTTGTAATAAGCATGTGCATCTCTTCCAGGAGGATGATTTGCCATGTGACAAAGCATGCACAATATCAAGTTGGTTCAGTGTAGTGTCATAGATTTTATATTTTATTTTATTTTTTTCTCACACAAACAAAAATGAACTTAATCTCTAAGGACAGTTAACAAATTGTACCACCTTAAAACAAATATTTTGCTCAAATGGATAGGATAAATTTAACACTTAAGAAGGCAGGACATCAAAGCATCATGTTTTCCTGAATTGTACCAGTCTCAATCACAATAATATCTCTAATAATATCTCTTTAAACGGAGCAGGATATCCAAGGGATGCCTCAAGCTGTATTGATTATTTTATCGCGTGTGAAGAGATGGACACCTAAGACTAAATTGATTTACAGCTTGGGAAAGGAAGACATACTGATGCTTCAAGCTGTATACGATTACTTTACAACGTGACAATAGATGGGCAACTGGGACTAAGAATTGCCAAATTGGTTTATAATCTGGGAAAGGAAGATGTGCCATGTGGAATTTTATGATAAATATGCCTCATCTGGAGAGTGACGTCAGAAGAGGGCGACAGCGACGTCAAGAGGAGAAGACAGAGAGATGTCAGGAGAAGGCACTAGCAACGTGTGACCATTTTCATCTGATCGTCAGCTAAAGCATTCCATGAATATCCATCCATCCATTATCCAACCCGCTATATCCTAACTACAGGGTCACGGGGGTCTGCTGGAGCCAATCCCAGCCAACACAGGGCGCAAGGACATTCCATGAATATTGCTTGCTAAATCAACGTTTCCCTGGGACATTCATCTTTGACATCTTTAACTTTTTGTAAGCTTTTTCTAAAGACTATAAATATATTCAGATTTCACTATCCACGTTTTCTTTTATGCTTTTCTCTACCGGTATTATTGCTCTTTAAAAAATACCACGGCTTTTAACTTTCTTACTTTGTCTTCATATCTAGAATGATTGAAGTAATAAGGTAAATTTTTAGAGCACCTGGAGCATCAGGGAAGTGTCATATGATCCAAGCTGCTAGGTTTATCAGGCTGAGAACGAAGAGCTCTGTCCAATAATGAGCAGTGAGCTAAAGACATTCATTGGTTGACAAATGGTGTATAGCCAAGGATGTTGAGCCTATGTATGTTCGAATATGTTCTTGGAGACCAAAAGTAATATTTAGGTCTGGGTTATATCTAAGAAATTGTACTTGGTTGTGCTTATGATAAGTACTGTAAGTCTCTTGGAGTACTAGGGAAAGCAGACTGTGTATGTGTTATTCATATGGTACTTGTGTGGTTTGAAGTTCTAGGGAATAACGTACATGTGTATATATCATTTATACGGTACTTTTGTGGGTAGGGTCTGTGCGTATGCGTATATTTATATATGTGTGTGTTAATCTTAAAGTGTGACAGTAGATCAACCCGGTAACAAACCTGATGAGTATACTTATTCATGTAGAAAATAAGTAAAGGTTGAGTAGAGGGAAATATCATCATAATACAGTTCAACAAAACGGACAGTAGCCTCAGTTCAATGCAGTTGCCTGCAGGTCTTCAGATCTCAATCCATTAATGCAATTCTGAGAAAAAGTGTAACAACAGATTCATAGCATTAATTACCAACATTACCAAATAATCTGCAGAAATTGTGTCACACCACTGAATCATTATTTCATTTTGAAATAATGCCTCTAAGATTTAAGGCTGACATCAGGTAAAATGTCATACATGGTTCTAGCTAGGTATACCTAATAAAGTGGCAACAAAATTTCTTTTTCTTTATGTTACTTGCACAGATGTAATGGCCTTTCCACTGTTTTTGTCAATGCTGATTTGTGTTAAACATTTGTTTCTCTATTATAATAAAAAAATCTTGGGATGAGACGTGACTTTTTGAGAGGCTTTTTGGAATGAAGTCCTGCAACACGGAGACTTTAAACATGAGATTCTTTCAAGTCATGCCATACTTACAACCTTTGGATGCAAGTCCTGCGAGACAGTGACTTTTGCCATTAGATTCTTTCAAGTCACGCCCTATTTACAACCATTTTCAAACAAGACCACGGTCATCTAACCTCTCAGTTGTGTGAATGCTTTTGTCAGACACTTTCTGTGCTTTCAGTCATGTGAATGCTTTTAGCAGACACTCTTCCTGCATTCTCAGCTCTTATAATTTTATCAGGACAATAATTGTATATGCTCTAGACACATTCAACGACTAAGCGAAGAAGAAAGAGCAGTGACATCCATCTATCCATCCATTATCCAACCCGCTATATCCTAACTACAGAGTCACGGGGGTCTGCTGGAGCCAAACCCAGCCAACACAGGGCGCAAGGCAGGAAACAAACCCCGGGCAGGGCGCCAGCCCACCGCGGGGCGCGCACACACACACTAGGGACAATTTAGAATCGCCAATGCACCTAACCTGCATGTCTTTGGATTGTGGGAGAAAACCAGAGCACCCAGAGGAAACCCATGCAGACATGGGGAGAAGATGCAAACTGCATGCAGGGAGGACCCGGGTCTCCTAACTGGGAGGCAGCAGCGCTACCCACTGCACCACTGTACTGCCCAGAGCAGGGACAAACATTTGAAAAAGTCAGGCAATTTATTAGAGATAAAGAAACTAAATTCACTCACGGGCAGTTATACGTTGCGTTGTCACGATGTAAGTCCAAACAAGGAATCAAATTCAATGTGATCTTGAAGAAAAGTTAATTCCAAATATAGTTTTTACTGAAGTTTTTTCAAGTAAAATTGAAAATAATGCATATGTAACAATCCCCATGAAAATAACAATTTCTTTAAATTGTACATCCAGTTAACCAAACCTGGGGGTGGTCGAGCAAAGCAAGCAGGAGGCAGAGCCCCCTGCCAATTAAGATGTAATTACATCTTGCCTGAAAAAAGGAGCCTGAGTTGCCTCGAAAGCTTGCATATTGTAATCTTTTTAGTTAGCCAATATAAGGTGTCATTTTGCTTGACTTCTCACTGCGTTTATAATGGACACAGAAAATGGATAAAGGTGCAGAGAGAGACAGTGACATTATAGTTTGTGAACTTTTTAAAGCCAGAAAGCCATGCTATTAAGCCAAAAATGATTACAAAGAAAGTGATGTTTTGGCTCCTAATCTTACTGTGTGATACTGTCCAAATACAGAAGATAAATTCTTTTTGGTTCAGCCAAAGTTTAATTTTGCCTTCCCTGGATACTACATCATTAATAAGCCTCCTAAGCATGCTCAAAGCTCAAACTAAGTATTTGGCTATACTCCATCAAGCAAAAATACTTCTACCACTTGGATGCCCTTTACTACAGAAAGTATGAACATAAAAATATACCCTGGTGAATCCCTCGTCAGCAACAGATAACCTTTCCTGTCCATACATGAAGGCTTGCTTCTCTTTTTATTTCACATACTGGCCATCTTTTGTTGTATCAAAATTACCGACACTGAAGACTCAACATTATAATCTGTGTGGAACCCAGATTAGAGTATGTATACTGTATGAGCAGGAGAATATGATTTTTACAAAGAATCAGAAAGAAAGTAATATTTAACTTGGCAGTGAATATCTTAACAATGATTTTGTAAAGTACTCATTTTATTCACACTTGCATCTCGCTCCTTTATACCAAAAATTTTATATAACAAAGTGTGTATATTTATACATATACTGTAGTTCCATGCATAAGATTAGACACCTATACACAAATAACATACTGTATTTTGCTAACATTTCAAGTAAGGAGCAAAAAAAAATTGGAACATCTTCTCAAATATTTTTAGTTATATTTTTTATGAAAATGTTTATGTACAGTTAAGATTTATTTGATGAACTAAAAAAATAAAAAAGAATAAATGGGACATCTTCAAATGTTTGGGCTTAGTACTTAGTAACACCGCCTTCCGTCAAAAATCATAGCTTACGAATGTTTTTTGTAGTCAGCCATGAGTTTTTTTAAATTGTTTTGGAAATTTTTCTCCATTGTTATGGATGTGAGTTATTCTTGCTGTCTTGTATACTCAGCATATTTAAGTTCTACACATAAGTTTTCAATGATGAATGTGAGGGCCATTTCAAAACTTTTGCTTTTTGCTTCTGGAGATTCTTCACCACAGATCTTGAAGTGTGCTTTGAATCGTCTTGTTGTAGAGGCCATCCTTTTCTTGTCTTCAGTTTAATGACTGACTGTCTGACATTCTCCTTGAAGATTTTTTGATATTTAGAGGAATCCATTCTTCCTTATAGTCACACAATGTTTCCTGTGCCAGTAGCTGATACACAACCCCAAAGCATAATAGATCCACCCTTCTACTTAACAGGTAGCAAGATGTTCTTTTCTTCAAATTCTTCAATATTTTCTCCAAACAAACCTTTTGTGGCTGTGCCCAAACAGGTCAAATAAAATTTCCAAATTGTCTCTGGTCTTGTGCTGATGCACACTCAAGAATGTTGCTTTAGTTGTGATGAGCTGACAGGTAAGGGTTGCTTCTGATGGCTCTTCCACGAAGGTGGTGTCCATGTAAGTAGCACTGCAGTGTGCAGCTGTGCCCCATCAGTCCTTTCTCAGTTCAACCTGCCTGTAGGTTGCTTATAGTCATATGAGGATTTTACTTTGCCTTCCTGCACAGTACACAAGTTGTTCTGTCAGTATTCTTGGTCTTCCAGATGTTGACTTGGCCCCAATAGTTCCCCTTATCTCCCATTTCTTAATGGCATTTCAGAATGAAGACATTGCTAGCTGGAAATGCTTTTTTTATATTTTTTTGTAGCCTTCGCCGTCTTTATATGCATCAGTTAGTTTCATTTTTAGAACCAAAGTCAGTTGCTTAGAAGAGCAAATGGTTGTTGAGTGCCGAACAATGCTTGAAGAGAATTTCTTAGGTTTTGAAACTGTCATCAGCTAACATTTCCTTAACAATTCCTGACTAGACTGCTTGTAAGTTGTTGCTCTCCCAAGATCTCTACAATTTCTACTATGCTCTTCACATTCTTTATTTAAGATATTTGTGCCCAAGACTCAATCAAAAATAACTGGTGGTGCTTTAGAAACGAAATGGACAAGCAGCATTTTAAGAACACTGCAGCTGACCATGCTTTAAGAATAATCCAAAGCCATGTAACTTCTACCACAAGATCGTCAACAGATTGGCCTATGGATGATATCTCTGAGAAATACAGTAAATGTAACTGTCCTGTAGTCACTTTCAGGTGACAGGCACCTTATCAGAGCAAACAGTTTCAGCTATAATTGACTTTATACTTTTGATTAAACTTTAATAGAAAGAGGGAAGAAAACAAAAGGAGAGAAAGAGAGAAAACCTTAAACAGATTTTAAACAATAAGAAAACCTGTGGAAAATGTCTAAAATGCCAATAGCTAAACACACAGAAAAAATCCACAATAAAAAGTCAAACTAAAAAGGAAAACAATTTTGTCTTAGTTCCTTAGTTATTCTTTGCCCTTTCACAAGGACAAAACACTTCAAGCACACACTCTTAACCTCCTCTTGTTCAAACAGAAAAAAAACCTTAAAGCATATAGTGGAATGTTTTTAATATAGTTAGAAGGGCAAGCATGTCCAGTAAATAAATAAAACAGAACCTCTGACTAAAGTACATGACTATTTCATATTTCAGGAAGAATAATGCAGCATATACAGCACAGGCAAAGGTGTGGATGAATAACTCTCAACAGACTTACCCTCAATGAAAATTTAAACTACTTTAAAAAACTGTGGCGTGAATACATAAAAGTAAACTGATCAGAGCCAAAATGCCACATAAAAAGACAACACGAGTAAAAGATTTGTAGACTGTTTTGTGTTCCCACAAATAGCTAATTCAAAGTCTAAGGCCTCATTTAAGTATCAAGATAGGTGTCCAGTTTTCCCCTTATTATGCACCTTAGCAGGATGCTTCAAAATAGCATATTACATCTGTGGAAATACTGAAACGCCAGCTGACAGCCCATGATAGCAAGCACGTGATTGAGGGGCAGCTAACATACTTGATCCAGATCTGTAAAACAAATTCTAAGTGTCACAAAACAGCCTCTGAATTAGATGTTGAAAGACACGGAAAAACATTAAAGTGGAAAGGACAGAAAAAAAGTTGTCAGTCAGTAGTCAGTGCTTACAATCAACTGCATAAATTACTAAACTTGGAGAGCCATACAGGAGCAGCAAGCCTGATTTGTGCATAAGCTGGCAGCTAGTATCTCAGTCCTACATTAGTCACTCTGACTGTCAGGGTCCGCTCCACACTCCCATAGCCTCTTCAACCCAAAACTGTCGACAGTCATGTACCAAGATGAGCCGGGCAAATGAAAACACATACGTTAAGCAAGGGGTTGGTGCAAAAAGTGTCAGTGCCTTCATTAGAACCAAACAAAAATTGAGCATAGTGCAGCGCATACAACTCTGAAATAGATAATTCAATAAAACCAAAACGACGAGTGGAGGTTAAAATATCCAACTGATTAAACCACTAAAATGAGGTCAAACTCACAGGCAGGAAGGAGTTCTATAAAAGTAGACACAAGCAAATGATGCATACTTCTTAAAACCAACGTCTCCTCTGCTAACCCCGATGAGATCCTGCAGGCACAACCAACCCTTTCACTGGCCTTGTGAGGGAGCCCTCCTGGAGCGTTCAGTCAGTCCTGCTCTCAATTGCTCAGCAGGAGTGACCCTCAGTCCCCTCTTGAGCGGCGGCCACATGGTTCTTTCCTGGCTGCCTATCTCCACTCTCTTGCACTGGCTGTTCTCCCGATCCTGCCTTCTTTCTCCCGTCTCCTTTTTAGCCTCCGTCTCTTTCTTTTTCATTTTCCTTCTGTCCACCCTGCCATGCAGGCTCCTTTTATAAGGCCTGATTGGGCGCAGGTGTGTTGGTTGTCCTGCTCCGAGGCTCTGATCCGCTCACATTTGCACGTGTATGTAGATCAGCCAAGCACCCTAATCAACCCTGGAGTGAGGCACACTCACGCACACCTGCACCCGATCAGAGTCTGTACTTCCCAGGTCCCAATTATTTATTTAAAAATTGCACTCTGCTACAGACCTCTCATCGCAGTCACTGTGATGCAGTGACTACACACTCTGTATGCATGTAACACACAGTACATTGTCAAAAGACATTTATCCCCACATAAAGCCTGTGCACTCTGCCAGTTATGCTCAGCAGTGAAATATACCAGGCAGTTGAGCACATCTGTTCTCATCACTAGCACTGCGAGTAAACTGCGTCAACACTCCACTGTGTGCTGTGATGGCAGGGTAGCTAGTGGTGCCTTTGTGCCTGTGACATTTTCCCACTTGAAGGAGCTGGTGAGCTGCTCAAATTCTTTGACGTCAGTCTGTTAATATCCCCAGCTATACTCTTCAATAAGAGGAACATAAATTTCCCCCATTCAATTAATGCAAGTCAATGTTTCTGGGAAAGAACATTGACCTCTGACTTGCCACCCAAACTATTTCAAACTAAGTTGAGAATTGTTTCAGTGCACCCTGGAGATCACAATCAAATGTGACTTAACAGGGCAAAAATTCAATTCTCAGGTCTTTGCGCCATGACTAAACTTCAATATCCTGTACGTGCAGTCGTGCACAATCATGAATAGAAGCAAAAAAAGCAGATTTCTCATAGGAAATTATTGGGTGCCTGAAAAATAAGCTTTCTTGGGTTTCACAAAATACAACATGAAATATCCATACAAGAATAAGAGCTGGTCCACCGTTTCTATATCATTATTTTTGAGTTGTTTTGCATTATTATTTATTTTTATTATTTCTTTTCGCTTAACATGACAACATTTTGCTTTCTCGTGATCACAACTATTTTGGTTACCTTTTGTTGTAAACCTTGTCTTATGAATATTCTAACTGAATTCTAACTGAGCCACATTACACAAGCCTCTACCGAGTCACTGACTGGTTTCCCAGAACACCTTTCAGACTGCAATCTCCAGGATTTCACCAAAGTCTTATTACACATGTGCCTTCACTTCAGCCACTTGCATGGCAGGCTACCTTCTTAAACAGCTAGTACCTCGCAGTCAAATCCAGAGTCTCTGGTGGTGTAAATGAATGGAAATAATCAAAAACCTAAGCTAACATACTATGATTAGGTGCACCATCTGGAACTTTTGACTTCACCTAATGCATATAGCTTTTAGTGTAATGATGAACTTTAAAAGATATGCTATTCATAGGACGTGGTGAAGAAATGCAGGCCGAAACTCAACAGACAGAAAACTTTATATATGAACATAATAGTACCAACAATTAAAACTGTTACACAACTGTAACATACCAAATACCAAATGTTAGCTTGAAATAAAGGAGAATATGCAGAAACTGTTTATGAACACACACAGACCAAACAAGGCAAATGGAAATCTAAAGACAGCAGTACGAATCATTAAGGGAATTCACCAGAATCAGAAAAACTGAAGCATCAAGCAAAATAACTGTGTTAAATAAGATGCACTGGCTCCAAGAATGAATCAGGTTCAGTTCTGGAAACAGCACCATGGAAAGTTTATTCCATTTAGAGTAATGTCTCAAAAAGTCCCAGCTTTGAGCAGGTCAGTGCTTGTGACACTCTAGCATGCCTGGGAGTCTAGAAACAATGGAATTCTCCGAATTTTAATCATAATTTTAAGATTACTATAACTCTCTTCTCTTGCCAACCCCTTACCCCCCCCCCCCCTCCCAGCCAGTGCTACATGTCATTGTGAAGAGGGGAGCTGAACACACCCCAAGGAGATGCGGCCGCACTTCCAAAACCCCTTTTAAACGATGATACAATGGGTTGTTTTTTTTTACCTCCTCTTTGCTTGATTAGCTGCTGGTTTGGTGCTGCTGAAGTGCCGATTGCTCTGCATTTCGTGCAGCGCTTTGCGCTAATGCGATCTTTACTCTCATTTTTTTGAGACTTGCGAATTTTCCTACTTCCATTATCTGTAATCTGCTCGGCATGTTTATCACGGGACTTGCTTCCAAAGGTTGTAAGTATGCAGTCTTGCGGGACGTGAAAGTGTCTCTCTCTGTCTCTCTTCAAAAGATCACGTCTCGTTGCAGAAATAAAATCTTGTATTATCACAAGATTTTTTTTTATAATAGAGAACTATTGTTTGGTACAATAAACTAATCAATGATTTATAAGGGGATTCTTCCCTTTTGCAAGAAATCTCTGGAAACAAAGAACATTCTCAACATTTATCTTGGCGGAACCCAAGAAATACTTTCTCAAAGACTGCTACAGCATAATGGTGAATACAAAAAACAAGATATGTGTAATAAATAAAAAGGAAAAGCAAGCAATGTAACATAATACTATTAACATGAAAGAATCAGTTGTGTAAAGTAATGAAATACTGTATTTTTACTTTCATTACTGCACTTGAGTTGATTATGTATGGAATTATACTTTTTAAATATAAGTATTATATAACACCTTAGTTTTTAAAAAGTGTATTATATATTAACAATTTGTTACTTTTTCAACATGTTTGTGGAAAAATGAATGGCCAATTAAAATAAGACAGCATGGAAATGTTTTTGGGGTTGCAGTGCAAAAAGTATTAGTAAATACTGCAAAGCCCATGCAGTTCCGCCAGCTGTGTTAAGTAGGTGCATCTTAGTATACTGTAGCATAACATGCCAATGTACTGGTCAAGAACTGAGTGTGTGCTGTAAATGCTCACCCTTTAGATCTACTGTGCAGTGGTGATATATTTCTTGAGACACCAGAACAATGCAGGACCTAGCGGAAAGCTCTCAGTACAGTGGCAGCAGAATCGGCACACTTTACAAAGTTGAGACTACACATCCCTTAGCTAACTTAATAGTGTCTTTCAGTCTTATGGCCATTAAACAAATAAGCTTTATTAAGTGGTGTAAACTCTGCTTCCCAAAAATCTGTGGAGCTACCTGCATATAAGAACACTTACTCAAACTTACTGCAAAAATACATGGAAGGTAGTGGTACTTAAAGACACTACAGTAAAATTCTCATAGCCACAAATTGTGACCTAAGCAGTGGCCAGTTTTCCAAAAGGGTAAGCTATGATAACATTTTAAAAATAATGTTTCTTTTCAGTAAATAATGTTTTAGTGAGGTGTATTTACCATGAAGTTAATTTCCTAAATGTGTATACATTTTATTAATGAACATTAGTACATGTATATAAGTTTGCCATATTTAACAATAATTTTCTATATTAAGAATATAGGCATTTGCAACATTTCTGGCCTTAGCTTTTAAGCAATGCATTCATTTCCCCGACAGCAGCAAAAAGCTTCCCACTGAGAAATGTGATGATCAGCGCACACTGCCTGCCTGCCCTTGGTGCTTATGCAGCTTTTAACAACTGGTAACACAGCAGACTGCTGGCAGCAGCTGCATCCCCTTCCAGGAGTGAATTTATATTTACACATAACCAGCAGCTGACACAGTGCTGTATTTATCTGCGCACAAATTTCAAGTAACAAAATTGAAAAACTATACAGTATCTGTACACTGTGAGTAGTTCAGATCAACAATGATCAACAAACCTTTTTGAAAGAAAAGAATTACTGCTCCAACTGTGTGTGTATGTATATATATATATATTTTTTTTATGAGTATGAGTGCAAAGCTTATTAAATACTAGGACCACAATGACCTGCGATGGGTTAGCACCCTGCCCGGGATTGGTTCCTGCCTTGTGCCCTGTGTTGGCTGGGATTGGCTCCAGCAGACCCCCGTGACCCTGTGCTCGGATTCAGCGGGTTGGAAAATGGATGGATGGATGGACCACAATGACATATTAAATATGAGTCGAACTTCACTGATGCCTACAACAGAACAAACTGATTCTCACTATCTTCAAGGTGAACTATTTATTAGTATTGACACGCTTCATTAACTATAGGTAGTGATGCTACTGCCACAGCTGCCACGGGACAAATACATAACAGAGAAAACATTAGAGATGCATCATGTTCATCTGAAGAGTAATCAGAGTTAAAATATTCAAGGTGACAGCATTAATATAACAGCTCTGACTGATGCTTGACATCCATCCATCCATTTTCCAACCCGTTGAATCCGAACACAGGGTCATGGGGGTCTGCTGGAGCCAATCCCAGCCAACACAGGGCGCAAGGCAGGAACCAATCCCGGCTAGGGCGCCAACCCACCGCAGGACACACACACCCACATCCACACACCAAGCACACACTAGGGACAATTTAGAATCATCAGTCCACCTAACCTACATGTCTTTGGACTGCGGGAGGAAACCGGAATACCCGGAGGAAACCCACGGAGACACGGGGAGAACATGCAAACTCCACACAGGGAGGACCCAGGAAGCGAACCTGGGTCTCCTAACTGCGAAGCAGCAGCGCTACCCACTGCACCACCGTGCTGCCCGTCTGATGCTTGACAAACATACAAATTCACATTTTGTCTCTTTGTAAGTAAATCTACTTCTAAGCTACAGTGTTCACAAAATATACTGTAGCAGTTATTCAAAGCACACTATTTTTTCATTGTCCATACTTGCTTGATGCAGTTCATGATGCCAATTCTAACTTCATCTTTCATTTGTAACCCACAGAGGTTAGAATGTGTTGAACAAATTGCCCAGAGCAAAATTACTCTAGTGCAGGGCAGACAAGCAGAGAACTGCACTTACTTTTAACAGAAGTTAAATTGTGCATAGTAATCCTGGGAAAAAAAAGTAATGGCTAACAGAAACCCACACATAACTAAAAAAAGGAAAAAAAGAGTTAGCCAGAGGCTCAGAATAAATGGTCTCTGAACAATGAGAGCTGGAAAAGAGCTTAGTGATACTGGCCTTTATGAGCTGGCAGGGCAATGCCTGTAATGTGTGGCACCACTGACAGACTGCCAATGGGCGTTATAAGCATGCAGGGGCAGCTGAATCCAAGTGGGTCAATGGAACAAATGGTAGGAACATCAAGTGAGTTCTCTACCTTGAGGGAGTTTGATAGCATCTCAAAAAGAGGTACAGAAAGAACAAGTTATACAATAGTACATACATTTCTCTAAAATCAATGTATCGCCTTGTACGACATACAGTAAGTGACTTAAAATCAATTTCTAAACAGTATAAATCTGGTTTCTTCCAGTATTGATTATTAAAACCAGGTATACATTTTAAAACAAGTAGCATATGTCTTATCTAGACAGAGTAACTAAAGTAGTTAAAGGAAAGGTTGGGTTACAACTAGACACAATATCAGCACCAGATATACCTAAGCAAGAACAGGGTGACCCAGTGGGGCAATAAAGATGTATCCTCCTAGTATGACTTTTGTCTTTGTGGTATAATATTTATCATAAATAGTAAAACCAATATATTCATTTTACTTCACCTTCCTCATTATAAAAAGCAGATTCAGTCCACAACTTTTCTTGTGACAATCTACCAAGTAGGGATAAAGAAACTCCGCATGATGCACATTTTTGGTACAAACGCAGGCAACAGCTGTTAGGGAACCAAAGAAAGAAACAACAAATGCGGTCTATTGGGTCACAGCTTGACTCACAGCTATGAATACGCTGTATTACACTTAGCACACATATCAGAAAACTGAAGGCAGAATTCTTCTGTATCTCAAACTGCTCCCAGAAACTCTTTCAGGGCATACACCTGTGCAAATCAAAGTAATCACTTCATATTTCTTACCACTAATTTTATAAAACTTACTAGAAAACAAAATTGAGTACCTTAATCCTAAACCAGTGTCATCCTCTTCTGACATTTTCACAAGATTTGGTCAAAAAACTCAGCTAAAAATAGAGTTGGATGCTAATCAGTGTTATCCTCCTTTGTTTTAAAGTCTTTGTTGGTGTTTGGCTTTCAGACCTGTTCTTTCACTCCAAGTTGATATGTTACAACAGAGACGTTCAGCTCTTCAGCTCTTCTTGAATGAAGTCTGGAGTCTGATATTTACGTTGGCTGCTTCTATAAATAAAATCAGTCACACAGAATTCCAACTGCTCAACTTGAGCTAAGAAAGAACACGTGCATTTGGAAAATATTCTTTGTGTGTATCTGACAGTGGAGACACATTCTTCTCTTTAAATTTCTCAAACGACAATTCACATGCGAAAGTAACTTGCAGTATCTATGTTTGCATAGACAGGCTAATTTAGTACTGCCCTGATCCCTCCCATGTTGATTCAGCAGCATGAAAACGCAAAAGAAAACACAAGCTTCCGTGACAACATTTTTTTGAAAGGTCAGAACCAAAACTAACTATATTGTTAAAGGTTAACTATTGAGGTAAATGAATATTTGTTCTACATTCAGGAGAAAATAAATATTATTGTCACTTATGAGATGTCATGTCAGGTAAATATGGCAGTTTTTAACTCCTAAACAGCAATTTAAGATACCATCCTTCTTCACTTGCTATTTTCAGGGAAATTTATGACATCAACCCTTGTATTTTTAAAATTCTACAGATAAAATTCTTCTCAATATCTACTCCATAGTTTGTGTTTGCATACTCAGTTTTGGTGTTAAAAATAAAATATTTTATATGATTGCATCTTTGAAATACACATTTCACTTAAAAGTTTAACAGTGGCCTGCCTTAACTATACACTTAATTAAAATCCCAGATTGATGAAGAAGGCGCAATAAAGTGGCACAGGACAGGAGAACTAACCCTTTACTGACAGTTTGCCTGGTCACTTTCATGACATTATGAGAAATCAATAGCAGCCAGAGACATGTAAATCATGGGGAACTGATTAATGAATACATTACGTCTGAGACGGCTAGGCACCGTCGGGTACTTTTAATCATTTTTATATCTGGGTTTAAGTCTACCAGGAAGCATATGCACATATAGCTTATAACAAAAAAGAAGCAGAATTGCCCTGAGCAAGTACTTATAGAAAATAAGCTTCTCGCCTAATCAGAAAGTCTCATTGTATCTTTACACAATAGAAAGTGCATAAATACAGTATATTGCCACGGCACAACATCGCTTTAAATAACAGGACAGCATCTTACAGCAAATCATTGTTACACATCTGCCAAACAAAGAGGTGTTCCACTTAACTTTTTAGTAAAGGTGTGTCTTTTGTTGTTGTTGAAACTGGAAAGCCCTATTGTTCATAGTGTGTCATTTTAAAATAGAATGGCACAATTATCTTTTTTTCAAAATTTCTGATTTACCTCAAAATGTTACTATTTACTTGAAATAATCTTAATAAAAGTAAATGTGTGGTGTAGTTGTTAAGGCTTTGCACTTCAAACCCTGAGGTTTTGCGTTCAAATGATGCCACTGACACGGTGTGACCCTGAGCAAGTCACTTCACCTGCTGGTGCTCCAACTGGAAAAAACAAAAAGTGTGTCACCAATTGTATCATAAATGTTGTAAGTCACCTTGGATAAAGGCATCAGCCAAATAAGTAAATGTAATATTCTGTACCTCACATATAACGTAGCCTGTGTATTGTAAGTCTTAACCTATACCAGTTGTGGGCACAATTAATCTTTATTATGGCTGAGTAAAAGGAAGCACAGGGAATAAAAAGCAAAATTAATTTTCAGCCCCACAGCCAGGCTCCACTTAAAACCTTACTAGATATGACCCACAATTGAATGCAACAAGTTTTGGATTGCAGGCCAAAGCTTGAAAAAACAAGGGTTTGTATCATGTTCAGACTGTTGTGATTCACAAAGATGTTGTCACATTGTGCTATCTTGCTATCCATATTCAAAGGAACGGGTGAACAAGTACATTCAGTGTTAATAGCCCAAGTTCTGTTAATAATTAATAGTAATATAACACAGAATTTAAAATAATTAATTACCCATACATGTAGTCAGAGGGAATAGTTATTTATTGAAAGTATTGTTTGTCATTTTGTAATGGAAAGGTCACAATCAACCTTACAAAGGCCATTAACCCAAAGCAATTTAAGTAATAAAACTAATCCAATATAATATAGTACCACAGTGAGATCTGTATTTGTATACTTGGTATTAAATTATAACTAGTGTGTCTTTGCCACTTGGATGTCAAGAGGCAGCCAAGATTTTCAGGGCATCCACTTGGAAAACCTATGGTTTTTATCTCTTTGTAGATGCTGTTATTCTATTGGCCTCATCCGATTGTGATCTCCAGTGTACACTGGAAGAGTCACTTCCAAATTGAAATCATAGTCCTCCTCTAGAAAAAAAGTGGCTTGTTCATGAGGGTAAGAAGTAAGTAGCCTTTCAAAGTGGAAGAGTTCAATTATCTTGGGGTCTTACGCTTAAGTGAAATTAGACCTAACTGCAAGACTAACCAATGAAAATGTATGGCAATTTACAAACATTGCATTGGACTGTGGTAGTAAAGTGAGGGTTAAGTCAAAGGGTGATGGTGTCAATTTACCATTCAGTCTCCACTGTCATCAATGGTCATATGCTCTAGGCAGGGACCTAAAGATTGAGACTGCAAGTACAAGAGGTTGAAATGAGATTACAGGACAGGATTGCTGGCTCACTGACTGGTTGAGGAGCTTTTGAATACAGGTGAATGTCTGAGTAAAACTGATCCGTATTTATAGTGAGAGGAACCAGTTCAGGTGGTTTGCTCATGGTATGGACCACTGGGAAAAGACGGTGGGGTAGACTCAGGTCATGCTGGAGTGATTATATCACTTGATAGCCCAGAGAGTGTAGGTATTTCTAATAAAGATCAAGAGATGCTAATGGGGATAACACTTTTTACCACAACCCTCACCAGGAAAAGGGGAAGAAAATGGTGACAATAATTTACAGCTCCGTTTGAATGTTGATTGGTACAGCTCCAGTGTTACTTGATAGTTTACTGTTAAAATAGACATATAATTAACTTTATATATATACACTATGGCTATATACTCATTGGCTGGAGCCAATTCCAGCCAAAACAGGGCTGGGCGCCAGCCCACCACAGGGCACACACACACCCACACACCAAGCACACACTAGGGACAATTTGGAATTGCCAATGCACCTAACCTGCATGTCTTTGGACTGTGGGAGGAAACCGGAGTACCCGGAGGAAACCCACGCAGACATGCAAACTCCACGCAGGGAGGACCCGGGAAGCAAACTTGGGTTTCCTAACTGCGCGGCAGCAGCGCTACCCACTGCGCCACCATGCCACCCTATATATATATATATATATATATAT
>JANRMT010062819.1:21048975-21059147 GCA_026402145.1 Polypterus bichir lapradei | reverse complement strand
GGACGCTCCTTCTGTATATGTTCCGGGGGAGCAGCTATGGACATCTCACTACCTCACCTGGGACGCTTGGTGGCAGCCTCCCTGGCTGACGATGGTGCCTCAGTTTCCCACAGGGTTTCATGGGAGATGGAGTTCTCCACAACCCTGTGGGGAGGTGGGGTGTCCGCCAGGGGGTGCTGCATGGAGCCAGGAACCCACCTGGACATCTCAGCAGCCCCACCCAGAAGTGCAATTAGCCACAGGTGATCAAGCACCTGGAGCACTTCCGGGTGGGCTATAAAAAGGGCCAGCATCCACCACTCAGGAGCCAGAATCAGGAGGAAGAGGATGAGGTTGCCTGGGAGAAGTGGTGCCAAGGTGGAGAGAAAAGAGTGTTTGTGCTGTATTAAGTGCTTATGGGACTGTGCTGTGGCTGGAGGGATTACAGGGAAGATGTGCCCTCCAGCTGAAGAAAAACAAAAAGACTGTTTATTTTACACGTGCCTCTGCGTAAGTCTGTGCTGGGTCGGGCGCTATAGAGCGCCTTTATCACTATATATATAAATATATAACTCGCTGTTCTTTTGTAAAAGTGACAATGACAATAAAGATCCATCTATCATCTAACTGGGTGACTCACTCATTCACCAACAAGAACCAAACACACTATTTCCCCATTTAGTTTAGAAATTTGATGGGATGATACATTTAGGTCAGCATGTATCCACTAAGAAAGGACATTTCCATATATCAGGGGAAAACTTTGCCCCACAACAGAAAAACTAAACATACCAAAAATCTTAAAAATGGCTTCAAAGATCTGATAGAAACTATTTTTATAGACACATTTTTTATATATTTTTGTTGATATTTATTAATACTATGCTAACATCCTTACTCTGCAGTGTGACTTAAGAGGGACAGTGTCCAGGATGGGATAAAGAGACATGATCATATTAGGAAATGGAAAAAGAACGTTTTTCAAAACTCAACGAAGGTGCAAAGTTCAGTGGTTAGCATGCAGTATTTTTTGCTGTTGACTACCAGCACTCCTAGATGTATACCAGCTCTCATCTTGGTTATCTGTTCTGTTGACATTCACCACCTGTTGTGGCACTGAAACTGTAAATGTCAGAAAATGCTTGAAAGTGGGCTAAGCCATTCACTAAGGATCTGTTCTTAATCATAAATATATCAGAGTCAGATCATTACCATATTTGAAAATTAGACTTAAAATGTGTGCTTCTTTATTTTTGGACATCCAAAAGCACTCAGATACAGTAGGTATACTGTGAAAATCTGACATCATTACAATATAACTATAATATTGGTTTGGAAATGATCTGTAAAGGGTAAGTATTTGATAGATGTTAAAAAATATACTAAAGTTTAAATGACCCAGATATGTGGATCATACCGGATTTGAAAACTTTTATTAATCTTTAATGAATGTTTAATATTAAATCAACAGTGTTAGCTGACTCAAATGAACTTGGTCTAAGTTCGTTTGAAAAATGAGGATGTACACTGCAATGTTGTTACGATGAGATTTTAGCATTAAGAGTGCATAATGTGAGTTTTGGCTGTCACTTTATTGTCAAAAGAGATTTTACTCTTTCCTTGCACTCCCTATGGGTTATCTATAAGTCACTCCTGAAGCAAAAAAGATTATCTCTGCTTGAAATGCAGATTTTGCCCTGCTATTTTATTTTGAAGTAACACACACCAACTTAAAGTGGGATTTTTAAATAAAATAACTAATCCTGCTTTAAAGAGCTCCTCCTATAATCTCCTCAATTTCAGAACAAGCAGACTCAATCATCATGTTGCCCTGAATTTGGGTCATTGCATAATTATTCATTTCAAGCACAGTATGATAAACACAGACAGGAGCTAAAACAATTAAAGAATAGTTCACTGCAATTTTCAAATTTCAGGGTCACTTTCTTATATTAATCACCATCTATGTGCAAAAGGAACCTTGGCTTGTTTGTTTGAATCTTGTTATTAAATATTCATTTACTTGTACTGTGTGTGATGTTTGAAGTGTTTATAATGAAATAAATTGTTCTGTTGTTGTATGTTCCACCTAAAATACTAAACTATGCAGAAAGCAGCACTACCTTCATGTCCTTCAGCAAAATACCCAAAATGACAATTTAAGTAGTTTGCTCTTTGTAACTCCTTGTAATAAACTGCTCATCTCAATAGAGCTGTGTAGCAAATATTGTGGTATTGGATATAAATAAATAGGAAACTCTTACATTTCTGGTCATAACCTTGATTTGGCTGTTATTTTTAAAAAGTGATTAATGATGCTAACTCTTTGCATCACCTTGTTGTTACTCAGTGATATGATATTCCTCCTTTTAACATATAAAGCATTAAATGGCCAAGGTCCGGCTTACTTGTCTGAACTTATCATGACTTACAAACAAACCAGAGCACACATTAAGATCTCAAGATGCCGGTCTGCTTATGATTCCAAGGATTAATAAAATAACAGTAGGAGGTCGAGCTTTTAGATTACAGGGCCCCTAAACTGTGGAATGGCCTGCCTGCTACTATAAGAGGTGCCCCATCGGCCTCAGCTTTTAAATCCCAGCTGAAGACTCACTACTTCAGTTTAGCATATCCTGACTAGAGCTGCTGATTAACTGTACAGACTGTATCTCTGCTGTTAGTCATTAGCACTAAAACATAAGTAACATGATAGATATAATTTGTTACTAACCCTCACCTATTCTGTTTTTCTTCTCGGTACTCAAATGTGGCACTTGGTGCCACGGCCCACCTGCCAAGTTGTTGTGCCTGCCTATGGTAAAGTCATCCCTGATGGAGGATCACTGGAATCATGGGAAAGAGGGGTCATTTCATCGGAATGGCTGGCCCAGCACTGTTTCAGCTGTGGAATGGCCAAATGGGGGAGACAGCTTGATGGATGAGGTCTCCAGGACTCTAAAAATATCCAAATCATATTATGTGATGTCATCCATTGTTAAATTCTGCTACGTACTTCTAAAATTTTTATTTTTATACTGTATTGAATACTTTTTTTGTGTATTGTATTGTATTGTATTGTATTGACCCCCTTCTTTTTGACACCCACTGCACACCCAACCTACCTGGAAAGGGGTCTCTCTTTGAACTACCTTTCCCGAGGTTTTTTCCATTTTTTCCCTACTGGGGTTTTCTAGGGGAGTTGTTCCTTGTCTTCTTAGAGAGTCAAGGCTGGGGGGCTGTCAAGAGGCAGGGCCTGTTAAAGCCCATTGCGGCACTCCTTGTGTGATTTTGGGGTATACAAAAACAAATTGTATTGTATTGTATTGTATATTTCAGGATAGAATATTCAGATTCTGAATATTGATTAGTATTTTACAATGCTAATAATTGTGCTTTCATTCGGAATTAATTTTTTTTTTTCGAGGTATGGTGTTTAGACTTATATCCTGTTAAACAGACAGATGGACAAACACTCATAACACTCCAAAGTCATCTAAATATTTTAATCAATTGAAAGTCAAAATTTTTATGCCATCAATACTTTGCAAATGCACTTTATATGTATATATATGTGTATTTATGTGCATTTATGTATGTGTGTGTGTGTGTATATATTGTGACAGTAGGGGTCGCTGTCGCTCCTCCGAACCCGCAGACAACACATCCAGACACCAGGTAAAAGTCCCAGAAATAATTTTAACTTCTTTTATAATGTGCACATTATAAAGCACCTCCACCTCCACAATACACAATAATTAATAATACAATAATAAACAATAAATCCTCCTCTCCACCCAGCAGCTCTGTCACCCTTCCTCCCAACTCCGGCTCAGCTTGCTGGGTTTCCCACAGTGCTTTAAATAGTCCTCGACCCGGAAGTGCTTCTGTCCTGCAGTCCCTGTGACTTGTGAGTACTTCCGGGCTATAATAGAAACAATCTTCGTGTCTCCCTGCAGCGTCCCCTGGCGGCCCTCACGGTATCCAGAGGGGCTGTGAAGCCGAACTCCATTGTCCATGATGCCCTGCGGGAATTCGGGGCACCTCCATGTTGCAGGGAGGACTCCATCTAGCGATGTGGATGTATTGGCCAGGATAAGCTGCCGGCCATCTCTCACAATATATATATGTTTAAGAGTCGGTTTAGATGGACTGGCATCCCAACTGGATTTGGAGATGAGATCCTACTTAGGAGTCATAGTGGACTCTAAGCTATCGACTTCCCGACAATGTTCAGAAACCATTGGGAAGGCAAACAGAATGTTCGGTTATATAGCACGATGTGTGGCATACAAATCCAGGGAGTTTGTGCTCAAGCTTTATAATTCACTGGTGAGGCCTCATCTGGAGTACTGTGTGCAGTTTTGGTCTCCAGGCTACAAAAAGGACATAGCAGCACTAGAAAAGGTCCAGAGAAGAGCGACTAGGCTGATTCCAGGGCTAAAGGGGTTGAATTATGAGGAAAGATTAAAAGAGCTGAGCCTATACAGTTTAAGCAAAAGAAGATTAAGAGGTGACATTATTGAAGTGTTTAAAATTATGAAGGGAATCAGCACAGTAGATCAAGACTGTTATTTTAAAATGAATTCATCAAGAACACAGGAATACAGTTGGAAACTTGTTAAGGGTAAATTTCGCACAAACATTAGGAAGTTTTTCTTAACAAAGAGAACCATAGACACTTGGAATAAGCTACCAAGTAGTGTGGTAGACAGTAAGACTTTAGGGACTTTCAAAACTCGACTTGATGTTCATTTTGTAAGAAATAAACGAACAGGACTGGCGAGCTCTGTTGGGCTGAATGGCCTGTTCTCATCTAGATTGTTCTAATGTTCTAATAGATGGACTCCAGGAATGGAGATGCAGCCCAGCTAGGATGGTCCACTGGTTTATATCCCAGTCAAGATAATAAACTAAAGGATGAACTATTTGATACCCAGCACCAAAAGGTGGCAGTGTTCTCTTGGCTGGAGCCCAGTTTGGAAACTTGCAGGGTTGGGAGTTGTAATGCAGAAGGGCAACCCTATCTGAGTCTTTAGGTGCCACAGGGATTGCAGTGAACATAGGAACTCCCTATTTTGTGGAATTTTCACATGACCTGAAAGTATTCCCGGCAGGCGATACTGAGGCACAGGAAGTACTCCAGGGTCTAAGGTAAAAGCGAGCTGTCTCACTCAATAGGAGAGTCAGAATCGGGAGTAAAGTAGACACTCACAGGGGAGACATAAAGGGAGACAGAGGTGCTTTATTGATTATTTGTGTGGTGCTGGACTGATTTGGTACTGTAGCAAGGTGGTGTTTAAGTAATCTTGAAATCGAGTGCAGCTGAGTTGTATATGGTGTCTGGGCTCAGGAGCGCAAACTCATGGTCACTATATATACTGCGGTATATATTGGAGAAGTTAAACTTAATATGAAGTTTTACATATTTTTAAAATTATCTGGAAACAGACATCCTAATAATTTACTTCATGCTATTGATTAAGTTAAGAAAACTTAAAAATTAAGAGGCACTGTTGTGCTACCTAATAATGCACTGGCATTCCAGGATAAAATCACGAACCGTTCACTATCTATTTGGAGTCCCTGCATTGTCTTTCCACATCCCAAAGACATGCACGTTAACTCAGTTTGCGACTCCCCATATAAGTGAGTGCGCTCACTCCAGTGTTATTTCCAATTTCCTTACACCTGGTGCTAATAAGGCAGGCCCCGGTCCCCACAATCCTGAACGGAGTCCCAGATGGATTTACACATTTTTCTGAGATTAAGCTTGCTGCTCTAATTTTGCAACCACCAGGATCTGGCCTTAATATTTTCCTAGAGTCCGTAGTGGTTACAGTAGTGCCTTCAAGTTTTTTCACTGTTTTGCAAATATTCTAGTAGTTTTTTTTTTAACTTATACTTTCTTGATATAATGTTCCCCTGTATCCAATGTCTGTTGTTAAAAAAGCTTCCAATTTACTGTCTCAACATTATATTTATCATCATTGATATTCTCTCTTCTTCTGGAATTGTACAATCTAATTTAAAACTACCACAGATAAATTAATTTTAAATAAACCCTGAACCCTGATCATGACTCTTTATTGAACTATAGGGCTTTATTCCAAATCCCTAACTTATGTCAGAAGCCCTTTACTGTGCTGAGGCAGAAAGAATACACCTACAGTATGCATTCAAATTATCTACTTGAACCATCCCAATCTGTTTTTTTGTTCTTTAACACGGCACCACGACTGCACTGGAGTTATTTGCTTACTGCTGCTGATATTTTGCTCACCAGAGGTACTGCTCTAGAAGGGTTTCATTTTTTCATCTGATATACAGCATTTACAATCTCATATGTACCCATTTATCAATAATGCATTGCAGGGCCTGATTCTAGGAGAATCACTGTTCAGTGTCTATATATTTTCTTTATGACAGACTATTTATTCACATGGTTTTCAGGATCATTGTTATGATACAGATACCAAAAACATAAATTATACCCCTTTTTTCCTTCAAATAAAAGAGTGGCAGTGGAAATTAACTACCAATTGACAGTCTAACAATAATGGATAATGATTTACCTGTCCAGGCCTCTAAAGTATTCAAGCTGGAGGTCACATTTGATTTTGTTTGCCATTTAGACCATGTGGTGAATATATTATTCTTTCACTTGAAAACAGCACTCATTTCACACAATATTTATTAATGAATACTGTACACCAAATATGTAATCTGTACATTTTGTTAAATTTTTATAATGTCCTATTATATGAGCTTCCTAAAAGCACAGAATGCTTAAATTCTGCCACTATAATTTATGGTTCAAATTGCTCTAAAAAAGCTACACTGCCTAATTGTTCCTTTAATGTACACTAAATGACTCTGAATCACAGCATCTCACTGTCCTGATGTTCTCTGCTTGTACAGTATGCTGCCATATGCCGATTTTTTTTGTCTGAAGCTCTTTACTATTTTTCCTGAATGACAGAGCTTTTATTCTCCAGTTTCTATTGTAATATTCTTCCTCAGTCTTTATGAGGATAAATCATTAGCCAAATGTAAAAACAAGCTATTAACTATGATTCTTTTAACTTTATTTCTGTCTTTACACTTCATAGTATATATTTTCTTACTCATTTTGTGCTCTTATCATTTAAAAACCTTAACACTGGAGCCTCCTAGTGTAGCATTAGTGAAATAAAAAAAAAAAAAAACAACTGCTGCAGCCTTCCTTAATAAAACAAATCTTTGCTGAAACTTTACAATCTTGCAATCAACTGTTTATCCGTCACAAATTATTATCATTTATAGCATCCCAACATGTATGATATGAATCAAAGTTGTTTAACTTAAATTCCACATGTTGAAACAACATTTTGCAGTACATTCCACAATCTGCATACATGTCTTTCGAAATATGTATTTAAGCCTTTGTTATTCATTAAATATTACACCTTTAAATGGTTTGAGTCCCTGCTGGCTGCCAATACTATTTTACTAAACTGAGTTGTGCTAAGGGGTATACAACTAATCTAATAAGAGTGCATTCTGCATAGAATGATTAATTTCATACTGTACCATAACTTAGTCTTTCTCAATGCTGAGTATGTGTTGTTGTTTCCAGGTAAACAGCATACAGGAGAGTTTAAAGAAAACTTTAGACAGTATTCAATTGCATCCATCTTCAGCCTGCTTGCTGACAATAGTAGTATGTTACCATAGGAACTAGTTAAACACACAGACCCATGGTAATAACAGTGAAATGCAAATGCAAAACTACATAAGGATAAGGAACTGATGATACTTCAATATGCTTTATAAATAGTTACTTCTTACACTTCCTGTAGAAGTTATAATGTATTTTACTACTTGTGGTGGCTCATATTAAGTAAGCAGAATATGGGCTTGTGGGGAGTATGCAAGTTAAAAATTAATTGTTTTATTAAAAAGTAATGCATGAAAAATACAGACATTGAATAATAAATAAAATATATGTTACTCCTTGCTTGTCTATGTGCTTCATTGTCATGTCTTCTTATTGTTTCTCATTCTTTGTTGTTTAAGTGCCTTTTGCGATGCGCTTGATGCTGAGTAGATGTCATTGCTCTTCTTCTTCGTCTTCATCTTCATCTTCTTTTTCTTTCTGCCATTATAGTGGTTAGTATTTTGCTTTGCAATCACTTTGCAACAAACATATGACTACAGGATACTTTGCAGTCCTTTATGCACGCCTAATAAAGTTTCAGGTTTAGTAATTAATAAATACAATAAATTCAAAAACAGGATGTTGTTTCTATAAGCATGTTGTTTTTACAAGTTAAAGTAAGAAGCCTTTTCAGTTAGAGAGAGGTTGTGTGACATAACAAAATGCTACGTATAAACCACAGTAGATTCTCCACAAGTTGTTCATACAGGTAAGAACTCACACTTAATTATGAACTTTAAACACGTATCTGATGATCTTCTCGATTGTGGGCATGCACTTCTCCATCTTTGTCATTCTTGTATAGTATATCCTGCAATTGGAACTCAGCAGATGTTGCTGCTTTTCTTCTTCTTCTTCTTCCTACCACGGTATTCTTCATCAAATAATCAACCTTTGTGATTTGCTTCATGCTCAAGAGATGTTGCTGCTCTTCTTTTTCTTCCCGCCACGTCTCCTTGCTTAGCAATCCCTCTGCCACATTAAGCACACAACCATAGGTCTTTGCTGAGGTTTCTGCTTCCTCAGATTTTTCTAAACTTCTAGAATGTGTCATAAGCTTTCAATTAAGACCAGGACTAATCGTGTGACAGACGAACAGACCTTGGCATTTTATATATATGAGACACAAAAATAACTGGACTGGGCTTGGGGCTTTCCTGGAAAACCATCTGGAGGTCGGCTGGACGTGAATCATAGAACTCTATCCCCTCCTACATGCCCTCTCAAACCGTCGACCGGCTACTGTACATATATCATGTGAATAGCCATGTCAGTATTTGCACAACAATCATTATACAAGTTGCCGCTATAATGTCGGGTGAAAAAAATCGAGTGCAAATCAACATCAAATTTCTTGCGAAATTGAACAAAATGGCCACAGAAATTTATGATATGATAAAAACAGTGTGCAGTGATAACAGTTTGTCTCGCACACAAGTTTTTGAGTGGCATAAACATTTCAAGGAAGGACAAGAAAATGTGGAAGACGTTCAACGGCCAGGTCGAGAAGGGGGTGGGTGCTTCACCAAGACAACACTCCCGCGCACAATGCTTATTCCGTAAAGCAGTTTTTGACTGACAAAAACATTCCTGTCCTCGATCATCCTTCCTATTATTAGATATTTAAAGTCTGTAAAAGATTCAGTTTGATACCCGTAAATGCCAATAGGGACTCTTCTCTGTTGGGCCCTTGAGCAAGGCCCTTAACCTGCAATTGCTAAGTGCTTTGAGTAGTGAGAAAAGTGCTATATAAATGTAAAGTATTAATTATTACTTCACCAAGTTTGTGTTGATAATTTTTGAAACACACTATGAAAAGATCTAGATGTCTTAAAGGATTTACTTTTCAGGGCCGAGAACGATGAGAGCTCAGAAAAGAGCATTTATATGACTCAACCATTTTTGGTAAACTTTGTTATCAATACTGTTGTGATTATTCTAAAGCAGAAAGGCCTAAACTGAAAAATTATCTTTATGCTCACCAATACTTAAAATGAATTCAGTAATTTAACAGAATATAAATAAATTAACCAAATACAAAAGTTCAATAAGAAAAAATAGAAACTTCAAATAAAGCTAAACAAGCAGAAAAAAAACTGAAACTAAGAAAAAAAGAATGATATGGAACAGAAACAATTATTAACATTGTAACAGAAAGGCGCTATATTGGTGTCTGATCCGACACAGACAGACGCGGGAGGCACACTGTTAAAACAAATGTTTTATTTCAATTTCTTCGCCTGTGGGCAACGCCTTCCCCGTCCCCACAGCCACAACACAGTCCCACAAACAAAAACACAACACCAAACTCTTCCTCTTCTTTCTCCATCACTCCTCTTCATCAAGCTTTGTCTCCCTCCTCCCGACTCTGGCTGCCAAGTGGTGGCTGCTGGCTCCTTTTATAACACAAAAAAACACTGCCCATAAGGGCCCAGCAGCTCCTGCTGCTGCACCCCCTGCAGGCGACTGAGGATCCCAACAGGGCTGCACCAAA
>JANRMT010062819.1:21021908-21048965 GCA_026402145.1 Polypterus bichir lapradei | reverse complement strand
GATTTGCCATCTAGCGTCCCGGGGGAGGTATTGGGTAGCCAATGCTAGCTCCCCCCAAACATATACTGAAGGGGCATCCCGGCCAAGCATGGGTCCCGGCCGTCCACCACAACATCTAAGTTAATTATCCACAGTATCCAAAAATCACTGATCCTAAGTACCAAATAATGACTTAAGAGCCAGTAAATTCAAAAGCCAAAATGTTCAAAAGACCACAAACCTTAGTCAAAAGAGAGAAGCAGGAGCTGTAGGACAAAGACTAAAATGCAAACTAATGTTAGAGCAAAGCGACTGTGGCAGCTGGTGTCTTAAACAAGCCTCTCAGGAAACTGCAGCTGTAATGATCACAGCACCTGATAGCTGCAATTCAAAAAAATTACAAAGAAAATTACAATAATGGGTAAGGGGTCTGGGGAAAAATAAAGAACACAGTTAAATAAAATGCAAAGAAGACAACGGTAAGGAGTAGGAGAAACAATAAACGCAAAAAATAATGTAAAAAAATGCAAGATACACCTAACAGATTGTGGTATATGGCTGGCCGTTCATCCCAGCCAATACCCCCACGCCGACAGATGGAGCTCTCCCGGCAACATGGAGGTGCCCTGAATTCCAGCAGGGCATTATGGACCTTGGAGTTTTTCTTCATAGCCCTGCTGGATACTGTGGGCGCCGCCAGGGGACGCTGCAGGGAGGCCCAGGGACTTATATTATCCACATGGCCCGGAAGTAATTCACAATCACGGAAACGGAAGAAATGATATACTTCCGGGCTGAGGAGAAGAGGAGTTTTGATCTGACCCAGAAGTGCCAAGAATCACATGGACTGGGAGGATCAGAAGCACTTCTGGGTCAAGGACTATAAAAGACTGTGGGAGATCCCAGACGGGCGAGCTGAGTTGGGAGGAAGGGAACAACGCGTCTGGGTGTGGAAGATTGATTATTGTTATTATTATTGTATTGATTTATGAGTATTGTGGAGTGGAGGGTGCTTTGTGCACTGTATTGTCTGAATAAATTTAATTATTGGACTTTTATCTGGTGTTTGGCGTCTGATCCGAGGGTTCAAGGGGACGACAGTGCCCCCTATCTGTCACAAGATATAATTGTCATTCCAGATTTTAGACATCAATTTAGGGAAAGCTAAAGACGGCAACAGCCTTAAAGGAACACAACTTTGGCATAAACACAAAAACATATAAATACCAGCTGAGCCATAGAACCAAAAGTCATAGGCTACACATAATAAGCCAGCACTGAAATATCGGCTAGCATAAAACGTTTAACCAAAGTATACACAAGAAAAAATGCAATCAAGAGAACAAATTCGGCCTTTTGCACACATGGGCTTTTAATATAATACTAAGTAACTAAGTACAACTGACATATATGATGCCAATTACCATATGCGCAGATAACAAATATTTGATCAATTATGAGCCACTAAATTTTACATAAATTACCAGTTAACCATCCAAAGAATCTACTAGAACTTCACATGTATCAGGAGGACCCTGTAATAGCATTTACACATTCAATCCCAAGTAAGGGTGTGGGGACCTTAAAAGTTGAACAAAATGTACGCAATCACAGACTTCAGCCTTAATCATCTAAATAGATGGACTTGGGACATGAATACCACTATGAAGCCTAAAAAATCTGAAGATGTTTGCTGCTGAATTGTTATTAATGTTTTCACTAAAGTAATTCTGTGCATTCACCAACTCACTGTTGCTTGACTGCCAAGTAAGAGAATGGCTTCTTTACTATAAAAAACACAGCATAGTCTCATCTGGTGGAAACCAGTCTAATAATGTTCTCCTCGCTATGGACAGAGAGTAGCTCCATTATTTCAGGATGTGTCCAGTTTCTTGACAAACTTCAAATGGTTAACCCTAGAAAACAAACTTCTTCCAGAAATAAAACCAGATGTAAACTTTGATTCAATATCACCTAAGTCCCTTTTCGTTAGTTCCCTTGATCCACTAGAAATTCAGTGCACTGTGCATGTAGCCCACTGAAATACTTTGTGTGCCCAAGCCACCAAATTTTAAATTTGTTCACACATAAACAGAAACAGAAAACTCCTGTGAATTCATCCAGACTAAGATGTAATCAGTGCAGAACTTGAACATTTTGTATGTTCACAGGGGACCCCACCCACACGATGACAACAAGTGTTTAGTTTACTGGCAAAACCTGAAGCTCTGTGTCTACATCAAACAAAGTACCAGTATTCCATTGATGGCAAGGTCCGGCCTTGAGCGGGGCCTAAATAACTGCATTCATAGTTCTGTGTATTTGTTTTACTGCCCATTCTCCACGATTTTTTTTACTATTATTTTATCTTTGAAAAGCAAAACATTACAATGGCATACTGCTCAATTAAACAAATAACAGTAACATAAGAGATCATTTACCTCAAAATCAATCCAAAGAAAACAAACGAAAAACAGAAATACAAAGGAAAAAACTTAAACAAAAATTCAAATCCCACACAAGAGAAAAAGAAAAGACACAATCCCATCTAACTTTTTAAATATAATAGAACAATTAATAGCATAAGACGGTTAATTACATGCCAAGCATTCTTATTATTCTAAAATTATATTAATGAATTCTCGCAATGTTTGAAAAACATTCTGGACACTGCCTCTAGGACAGAATTTGATATTTTTTAATGTGAGATAATGTAGAATGTCATGTACCCACTGAGTTATAAAAGGCTGGCTGGGATTCTTCCATTTAAGGATGATAAGTCTGCATGAAAGTAGTGTGGTACAGGATATTTGAATCAATTTATTCCTATGCACTTCAATCACATCCAAGTGTACACTAAATATAACTGTTAATAGATTAGGAGTGATTGTGACATTAAGACCATCTGAGAAGCATGTAAAGATTTTTGTCCAAAATTATGTTACAGTAATTTAGAGTATTCTCAAAAAACATTCAGCCCAGTGATGTTGCAGCTAATTTGCAATGTTCTCCACGTGTCTATGCACATTTTTCTCCTGGTACTATACTTTTCCTCCCACATTCTCAAAAGTGTCCTGGTTAGGTTTAATTGCCAATTCTGAAGTGACACTTTGTGAGTTTGGGTGGGTGTGTTAATGGGCTTGGCACCTTGTCGATCAGTGCTTCCTTGATAGGCATAGCCTGGCATGATCCAGAATTGCATTAAGGTGTCTTGGGAATGTCCAGTTATTTTTATTTAGATTTTTACTTAGATATTCTGGAATTCAAGGGTATATTGTGCTGTGAAACAAAATACTAGTGATTGACTGTAAATATGTGCATACATTAAAAACGCACAATGCAAGCATCCAACCCTACTCCTTTTTAAATCTTTTTGCAAGTCTTTTCAATGCTGAGGTCTTATCTAGAAAAATATGAAGTGCTTTACAATAATGATAGTACCACATTGCACTGATTAAACCAGAAACTAACCTTAAATGGTGAAACCTCAGTCATTGTAAAAGAGGATAATAAATGCCATAATGGCCAAATACAAGCAGATTCAGACTTCGTAGTTTACTTGCACTCTCGACTAATGTAGCATATTCTACAGGATGGTCTTACCTTTTGCTGAGGCTTCGCCACAGCTGGGCACCTGAGGAAATATAAAAGAAGTGTCATTATCATGTTGCTAAAGTTGCAGCTTTATCAGTTCAGTTCAGTTATTAGAAGAATCTCCTGTGAACGGTCAGCATTCAAAGCTGCTACACTTAGAGCTCTGGAGAGATATTTTTCCACAAGCGGACTTCAAGTACTGCTTAAAATTATATTAACTGCTGATTTGTGTCTAGTCTATTACAAATGTATTTAAGTGCATCCTTCCTGTTTAAAATTTCCTAATTACACAAAGCATTTGTAAGATTCAAAGACTTAATGGTACATCTACAGGAGTGACCTAAGGCTAAAGTCCTTGTAGTTACCTTTTAAATGGTAGAGCTAAAAGAAGAATATAGTAACTGTAGAGGACAATATGCATGGAACAGCTAAACATTCTCTAAAATATTTCCATGTAACTATTCAATATTTCAGTACCATTCATTTAATGCAAACCCAAGCCATTCTACTGCGCATAATCAGAAAATAGGGTTTTTGTCTGTTCAGCAAGTTCATGAGCCACCTTTTTGACCAAATAAATGGTCAATGAAAAGTGAAAAAGTTTGAGAAAGCATTGTCTCGTGAGTGTTCAAAGCAAAGTATTGCATGGGTTATACAGTACAGAGAGAATTACATGCTAGACAGAGACTAAGTCAGTTAAGTCTGAATTGGTGGCTGTAGATTATAATGCAACAAGCAAGGTCTCGACCATGGCAGCTTTATAGACATGACTGTCATGGAGTGTCACATATGCAGAACCACAACCTCACCATTAGTCCTGTGGAATCTTTAGCTGATTTTCTTTCCATTCTGCATGAAAACGCAAGATTAAAAATGTATCTCGGGTTCCACTATAAAATGTGAGGGGTAATTTGGGCCATTTTTGGGTATTAAGGTAGGATAATATAAGACATCAAATTTACTATTGTAAAGAGTTTAGAGCTAGAGGAGTTTCCACACAAGCCATGTAGTATAGGATACCATAATGGATTTTCCATTGCTTAGTGCAGTGTTTCCCAACCTCGGTCCTGGGGGCACACTGTGGCTGCAGGTTTTTGTTCCAACCAGCTTCTGTTTTTAATTGGACTCCTGGGCTAATTAAGTGATGTGTTATTTCTCAGGTTCTGTGTTTTGGTAACAATATAGAAATTAGAAAACTAAGTTTGGTAAATATTTATATATATATATATATTAAAATGTACCAAGCAGTTATATGGGAATAATGTATTTTCATCTTGATTTTCATTCTACTTTTCTAGGTGTTCTAATTGTTTATTATTTACTAACTAGTGGGTCTGATGCTAAAGTACTTGCAGCCTTTGATTATTCAGTGTTGTTTTCTAGCGTGTCTGTGCTGCTCATTTTTAATTGTCATTGATAAGCTATAATGAAGGGGAAAAACTGCACTGAGAAAGGGCAAAATATAATGAAATCAACAAAAGAGAATTAAGCATTTAAATCTATAGCAAAAGCAGAAATATTTCTAAATGTATTATACTGTAAATGTAAAAATCATGCTGCTGTGCTTTTCTGAATGTAGAATAAGAGAAAAAAATACCAGCTAATTAAATGAGATCAGTGCTATCAGGTATTGTCACTGATTAAGAATCTGGTTGGAACAAAAACCTGCAGCCACAGTGGGGCCACAGGACCGAGGCTGGGAAACACCGGCTTAATGTGTCTAATGTGGTGTTACTCCATTGACTGCTGTTAGTGTCAGCGGAGTGGAAGTGATTTTAGATCAAAGCTATCTGACAGAGATGCAGTATGCACTTATTTTAGCCCCAAATGCTTTGAGTGTAAAATATTTTCAAAACATATGAAAAAGTGAGGTAGACACTTGATCGCTATTCTGATCTTGTCACAGGTACATCTGAGACAGTTTTAAATAATCTGCACTATTTGTGCATAATGTGTATTTTTATCAGAATTATGGCATACTTTTTACAGATTGAAGATGAATAAATTTTATGGATGAATGAGTTCCATTTCTTATCAGAAATTCTAACTGAAACATTCTTTTATTATGCAGCTGTTTCCCCATTACAGTCCTATGGGTTGATTTGTGTATGTCTGCTGGCAGTAGGCAGCCTTTTGCAAATGTCTGTTTGTTATTGCTGCTCGGGGTTTGTTTCCTGCCTTGCGCCCTGTGTTGGCTGGGATTGGCTCCAGCAGTCCCCCGTGACCCTGTAGTTAGGATATAGCGGGTTGGATAATGGATGGATGGATGGATGGATGTTATGGCAATGATGGCAGTCCACTGGCTTTGAGTCAAGTTAGCTAAGGAAATACTAAACAATATTACTATTTTTAGATAGATAGATAGATAGATAGATAGATAGATAGATAGATAGATAGATAGATAGATAGATAGATAGATAGATAGATACTTTATTACTCCCTGAAGGAAATTCACAATTTTAATGAACTTCTGTGAATTCACTTAAATTATAATAATATTTTCTAGTGAAGAACATGCAATTTAAAACACGATGTTAACATGAGATATGAAAATCCCATGGTTTTGATGTGCATTATGGTGCTATTCTAAGTGGAAACACTGACATAAAGCCTATCTCTTGCCTTACAGTGCCCTCGAGGCCCTGAATGTAGGCTAAGAATATGTAAACCATATGAGGGAATACACTATGAACCTAAACACAAGTTTAGAGACAGAGTTCACAGCGCCTGTATTAATTATGAAGCATAGCTCTACACAGCAAAAACGGCCACAAAGACCCAAAAATAATTGCCAGATGTTACACCTGTTCTCAACTTGTCAAAGTCTCCACAAGCTAACATTTAGACAGTGTGGAAGTTGACCCGGACACAGACAGGCAGACACGTTCATGTCACCCACAAACACGTTTATTTACAATATTTACAATTAAAGTCACGTGCACAAACCCCAAAGTCACAGTCCTGGCCACAATGCCTTTCTTCGGGCCGCCTCCACTCTCCTCTCTTGCCTCGTCCTCCTTCCACCCGACTCTAGCCTCGAATGAATGGAGACAGCCCCTTTTATAGAGTCCCCGGATGAGCACCAGGTGTTCCCGACATTCCTCCCTTGGCCACGCCCCAGCGTGGCGGAAGTGCCGGCTGTCCTCCCGGCAGCTCTCCAGGTGCCATCCTAAATCTTCCCCCCAGCACTTCCTGGTGTGGCGGAAGTGCTGGGGTAACAGGTCCCCAAGGCATTGGGGCGCCTCCTGGCGGTGACCACGGGCCCCTACAGGGTGGAGCTTCCATGCCCTGTACCCTTGGCCCCCAAAGCAACCAGGAAGGCGGCCCCCACGTGATCCAGGGTGGGCTCTGACCCTCTTCCGGTCCCTCACGGCGTCCTGGCCGGGTCGTTGCCCCTGGCATCCCTGACAACAGTTATGGCCTTCAAAGAGTGTAATTGTAAAATTTCAACAATATTAAGAACATAAGAAGCATGTTGATAAGGACAAGCTATTTGGTCCAACACAGCATATCATTTTTCAATTCAACAATCTTTACAAAACCTCATCAAAGTAGTATACCAATATTAATATAAGTCACAAGAATGCGGTACTTTTTAGCACTGGGACTTAGTTCATAGGTATATTAGCCAGAGCATAATGACCTCCATCTTGCACTGCTTTAAATAAATTCTCAAATAAAAAATCAGACAATCCTGAAATTCTGCTATTAATTTAGACACAGGCATTTTTATGTTGAAGTAAGCACAATAAGCGTATTGTTGCCACTCTACTTCCAGTTACTAATCACTCCTTTTATTTTTGTTTGCTCTTGCCAGTATCTTGCAGAGGCACCCTGTGAACCTGCCAACTGACCACATTACTCTGCAGTTATGTTTAATACTGGAAAGGATGAAGGTTACTATCAATAAAATGATAAAAATCTTCCAGGAAGTTTTATTGTATGTAGGTAACAGTGAGGAACTGTATCAGATTTAATTCATGAAGAATGCACAAGTAGGGCTGGGTAGACCGTCAGCCTTGCAACCACTAGAGACGTATTTCCTCAGCCTTCGTGCTAGATGGAGTTTTTGTTTTCCTAACCTCCCTGACCACAGCATATGCTTCCAATTCAGACACTACCTTTTTCCATTGTAATCATTACAAAATTACAGTATAATCTAATAATCTTTTTTGATGGATTTGATGAGATGCTTTCACAGCCATTTGGTGCAAGTTAAATCATCAGGAAAAGCTAAGCTTCACCACCTCTTTTTAGGTGTTTTGGGATGGCACTAAGTTCAAGGAAACATTATGGTGTGGAAAATGGAAAGACTTTTTAATGTCAATCATTGAAACATTCATTTATATGGGATTTGTCATTGCATACACCATCTAAAGGTTTCCAGTTTCCAAAACTCAATGTGGTTAAGACAACACTGGGAGAACCCTGAGGTAGTCTTATTTATTAAGAACCAACTGAGAAGTGTCACTGAGTTGTGAAGTGAAAACCAACCAACCAACACTCAAAGAAAATTGTCATTTTAATTTAATGAACTCATACTCCAAACTATGGGCTATCATTTTTATCTCTCTACTAGCTGAAATACCCAGCGTTGCCCGGGAGGAAAATAAAGTATTTTTTTTTTTTAATTGTTTGAGAAAAACATAATTAAAAAAAAAAAACAACTTTAAAAATAAAAATAAATTAACAAACAATAAAGACTCACTAATGTCCTTGTCTTGCGGTCTTGTATGTATGTTATCATCCAGTTGACGCTCAGAACCGGCCAACTCTATTTAATTTGAAAAGCAACAGTGGCGCGTTGCTGCTTAAACATAAAGAATGCTGGCAGTCACCTGGTATATACTAACTGTGTAAGCCGTGTTGTTAAAAGCATGGGATCCTACAAAGTATTGAAATCGTCAGAACTACTCTGGGCACCTCTCTGCTAGAAGGATTCTTGTTGCCGATGTGCGTGCATCGTTTGTGCATTAGCAGCTAAGCGACTGTCTTTCTTAGGATGTTTCCTTTTGCCGGTGTGTTGGCCTCGCTTGCGTATCCTCGGAGCTGGAGTCCTCACCCCAATTCTACGTCTCACTTCCGGGCCGGACAGACACACACACTTGCGTAGAACTCAATTTAATTTCAAACGCAACAGGGGCGCGGTGGTGCTGAAACATAAAGAATACTAGCAGTCACCTCCAGTTCGCCCTCTGGTGGTCGTTCCAAGTGTCAACTGAATGATTACATGCATACAAGACTGTAAAATCACCCCCTACCCTACCAAGAAGAGGGTGGGTTAGGGCTGATTTCACTCTACAGTATTTTTAGTTGACCATTGAGAAACATTTTCATGAAAATTGCTCCAGCCGTTTGGATGTGATGCTGGAACATACATACATACACACATTGACTTTTATATATATAGATTATAAGGCTTGGAAGGAGACGAGACGTGATTTTCTGTGATACACTTTAACGTCCCGCGAGACAAGGCAGCGAGACAAAAGGATAGCTGCTGTACAGGCTTTTAAATGTTTGAAGTACTGCACGAAATGCAGATCACGCGGACACGGCAGCAGCAGCAAGCCAACAGCTGATCGAGCAAAGAGGAGGTAAAAAAAAATTTATTTGTTTTCCATTGTATCACCATTTAAAAGGGGGTTTCAGAGGAGCGACCATGTCTCCTTAGTGTGTGTTCAAGCCCCCTCTTCACAATGCGAGCAGCAGAAATGCAAAGTGGATGGCCCATAGCGTGTCCCGGTTGCAAGGGTAGGGGGTGGGCGAGCGAAGTACTTTCACAAAATATATGATGGAGATGAAGTATTCGTAAAAAAAAATATGCTGGTCTCAACTTCAAATAATAAAATTTCTTCAGTTTAGTACTTAAAGCTGGTGGTACTGTATTGCCTTGCTGTATTAATCACAGAGGCACTGCACTTAAAAAGCAACCAGACACAAATCTGAGTACCACAGTTTCTAATTATTAAACCACAAAACGACTTTCTGAGTTCTTTCAATATTAATATGACTCCTGGTCCACTCTAAAGGACTAAGAGTGAGGGATGACCTCGTGAAAGTGTTGTGTTTCTAGTATAGTTCTACACTCCATCCCCCAGTGACCATGGTCTGGATTAAGAGAGTTAGAAAATGACATGACACTAGATATCCAAACTTTTTTAAGCCAAGAGATCCACCTTCCAAAAATGTTGTAACACACAGTCAGGTCACCTCCAGTAATAGAAGTGCAATGCTGTGAAGCTGTTCATGATCTTGGATTTTAGTTTCTACTAACAGCAGCCTCATAGCATGATTCTGGATAACTGCAGATCTACAGTATTATATAAGGCAAATGTTTAAGTATAGCAGACTACTTAAGCACGAGTGACCGGACAGCATGTGATAGCTGTAGGCTGGGGTACTCAATTTATTTTCTTGACATACCACCTCTAGGAATTGAAATGCTTTGTGTCACCATTTTTTGGTCTTAAATTATTAAGTACTGATCTCTTACTAAAAGTTATATTTCTTTAACTCACCTCCCTAATAATTGCATTTGGACATTGTTCACAAGGGATTATTGATATTTTTTTGTGTGTGTCTGTGTTTTTTCATTTTCCATGTGTATGCCAAATGTTTTTTAATGAATTGTTTTTGATATAAAAAGGAGTGTGATTTGATAGGGAATAAAAAAAAAGTTTTCAATATTAACATTTGCAAAACATATACAGTGATCCCTCGCTATATCGCGCTTCGACTTTCGCGGCTTCACTCCATCGCGGATTTTAAATGTAAGAATATCTAAATATATATATCACGAATTTTTCGCTTGTTCGCGGATTTCTGCGGACAATGGGTCTTTTAATTTATGGTACATGCTTCCTCAGTTTGTTTGCCCAGTTGATTTCATACAAGGGACGCTATTGGCAGATGGCTGAGAAGCTACCCAATCAGAGCACGTATTACGTATTAAATAAAACTCCTCAATGATATAAGATATGCTTCCTGCGCGGTGCTCCGCACACTTCAAAGCTCTAACAGCCCGTATTGATTTTTGATTGTTTGCTTTTCTCTGCCTCTCTCTCTCTCTCTGACATTCTCTGCTCCTGATGAAGGGAGTGTGAGCAGAGGGGCTGTTTGCACAGTGGCTGTTTGCTTAGAAGATACGGAAGCTCCTGTAAAAAATGCTGAAAGACTACCTTCACATTGATCCCTTCATTGCTGCCGCTTTATCGGGGTGCTTCCCATACTTAAAAGCCCAACAGCCCTATTGATTTTTGCTTGTTTACTTTTCTCTCTCTCTGACATTCTCTGCTCCTGACGTGCGCACTTCTTTGAAGAGGAAGATATGTTTGCATTTTTTTAATTGTGAACGGAACTGTCATCTCTGTCTTGTCATGGAGCAAAGTTTAAACTTTTGACTAAAGGGTGTTATTTCATGTCTAGAGGGCTCTAATAATGTTAAAAAACGTATTTAGAAGGTCGTAAACAGATTTTCTATGCTCTAACTGCGAAAATATTAGATTTATAAATAAAGAATCCTACTTCGTGGAAGTTCATTTATCTGTCTGGAGCGGATTAACCGCGATAAACGAGGATTTACTGTATAACTGTGCGGAGAAAATTTATAAACAGTGTGGGAGAGTTTCTAAGGGCTTAAAATATATAAAAATAACCATACAAACATATGGTTTCTACTTTGCGGATTTTCACGTATCGCGGGGGGTTCTGGAACGCAACCCCCGCGATCGAGGAGGGATTACTGTATACCGGTAGTTACATATGAATCCAGATCAAAAGTAGGAGAAAAGTAATTCACAACTTACATACAACTTATGGTCAAAGAACAGAGGACAACAGCTCACAAATGGTTGCAAGCCAATGCAAAGGCTGATTCTGCTCCATATGTGCCCATATCTCTTTCCAGGTTCAGCTTTTTCCTGTATTTATTTTTTTTAAGGAAGGACAAAGGTTGCTGGACATTGGTGACTCTGTCTGAAACAGAAGCTTTGCACTGCTGATTAATATTAATAACAACTAGGAGGTTTTGCCCCCTGCTCGCTTCTCTCGTCAACCCTCCGGCCTGCACTACGCGCTAGCTTCTTGGCGGTTCTGCCACTCACATATGGGGATGTGGATGTACAATTTAAACTGATTTCATTTTCATGGGAATTGTTACATATGCATCAACGCAACGTATAACTTCCCGTGACTGAATTTTGTTTCTTTCTTTCTATTAAATAAAATGACTTTTTCGAATGTTTGGCTCTTGAGATTTGTTAATTGTCTTTGCAAAAGCTATTGTAACTGTACACTGTAAACATTTTAATACGAATGGCATATCAAGATCTCCTTTGTTGTCTAATGTTATCCGCAGAAGATGTACTACATTAGCTTTCTTGGATACATTCTTCTTTCTACAGTAATTCATGTATTGTAAGAACGGACATTGTTAACGGTTTTAGATATTCTTTGGGATATTGTAAGCTGTTGTTTTCATCTTCCTCATGATCACCACCAACTGTTTCAGCATAGTCTATTGATATGCATTTAACCAATTTGCTGTGTAACCGTTCGATATTTTTGGACACATTTGACCAATTTGATGTGTAACCAATTGACATTTTTGGCATTAATTCACTTGATTTCATCATTTCTCGGTGCTAGGATTGTGCGTGTACTCATTTCTTATGTTGATAACCCTTTGTGACTAAATTCTTTAATAAGATTTGGACATAATACGTCTTCTTTAATTGGGAACTTAAAGTGAGGAGAGCGTTAAAATGTGCAAGAGCTGAGAGCTCAGGAAGTGTGTCTGACAAAAGCATTCACACAAATGAGATTTAAGGTATTGTTTGAAAAATGTTTGAGAGGAGGGCGTGACTTGAAAAAATGTCAAGGCAAATGTCTCGTCTTGCGGGACTTCAAAAAAATCTCTCTTCCAAAAAGTTTCGTCTCTAAAAAGTCTCATCGAACGATTTTTTTATATAATAGGGAGATAAAATTGAATGTTAAATGCAGCTATTTTACTTTTAATAGTTGTTAACATCCTCATCTTCCTCATTATACATTCTTCTGCATTAATTTGCCAGTTTGTAAAGCAGTTCTGTAATTAATAATACAGCAAACAGACAGAGAGTGAAGGGCACTCTGCAAACTGCTTATGTCGAGGTGCTACAATGTACTCTTTGGTAGAAAACATTTGGGCTTGGCTTGTCATTGCTGAGAAGTCTTTATTTCTAGTGGTGAGGTGGGGAGTGAGAGGGAGCCCAACAGGCATGAATTTTCAAGGGCAGTGAACACGGAATAGAAGAATGGTGTCAGGTGAGTGAGACAGAAGTGGAGACTCGCTACATGGAGCACTGTGAGATGGAGCTGAAGACTCGGGTTTGGCTACTGTGTAACTAACAATGCTTTTTTTCCCCTTCCCTATTCCTCCTTTTTTGTGTTTCCCCACATATCACTGGACAGCAGCTTACGTAGGTACTATACTGCCTGAGTACTGTACCACTGTTCTAGAACTATACTGACACAGGACTACTTTCAGTTATGTTTATTTCTAAACTATGTGAGGCAATTTAAATACAGTCTTCAAATTTGAGATGTATTTGTTAATTTCTTTAGAATGTCGACCTTGCCAGGAGTGTCGTGGCTCCCCCAAATGGTTGCAGCCCCCAGTATGAAAACCACTGCCCTAGAATGTCTACATGAAGAGAGAAAAAGAGGTAAATATCCATATTTCTCAATACAGGGCAACATTAAGATTTTTTTGAGTGTGTTCCTGAGTACCTAGTGTGAAGTTCTTAACTTTATAAGATCATTTTTCTCTGACATTAAATACTATTTCACAGTGTAGTGAAATACAATAATATTACATTGAAATACAATAATATTACTATGAACAGGTGAAACAACACAATGCACAACTCTCTCTGGTAACAGTAACATGCACTGTTGTGTCATATGCAGTGACTGTAATTTGAATTCAAATAAGACATGCCGGATAGGTGGGTTATCGACACTAATGGGTGTGTGGTCTGTATGAGTATGTTCCCCTGCAATGGAACTGGCACCCTGTCCAGGGATTGTTGTCCCTGCCTTGCACCCTACCCTTGCTGGGATAGGCTCCAGCCTCTCATGACCCTGCTCAGGATTAAGCAGGTTTAAAAAATAGTATAGCATTTTTAACACAAGCAGGAAGAAATTACTTGTTTCTTACCTTTAGCTCTGGAAAGTGCAAATTCCTTCACAATTTGCACCATCACTAAGGCAAGAAATGCCAATGTAATCAAGTAATACACCCTCCAGGAAGACAGTGCCACAAACCTGCAAGAATTAAATAGAAAAAGATGTCATTGCTTCTGAATTGCAGACTAACCCATACTTTTCAAACATTCACGCTCCTCCCAAGTCTCACAGACATGCAGATTCGAGCGATTAGTGACTCTAAAGTAGCCAAGAATGCGTAAGCATGGGTGTGTGATTAAGCACTGTGTGTACGTCAGCGAACTGGCAACCTACCCAGGTTTGTTTCCTGCTGTGGGACTCATACGGCCAGGGTGGGCTTCAGCTCCCACAGCTCCAAACAGTTACAGTTTAGAAAAGGAGTCAGTTAATAAAATGCTGTGTCCCTGTCACTAAAGGCTTGCTTTGTCCTGTAGTATAAAGCTTTAACTGCGGACAAAGAAAAAGACGAAGACTGGATCAGTATGGCAGTTCAAACTGTCATAGCCTCTTGTTAGTCATACAGGCAGGTATTTTGTTTACTGAATTGGCACAAGAACATCCTGTTACATCTGTTTTAAAATAGTAACCCTGAATGAAAACTGCAGCTTTTACAGTATTATTTGGTATCATGTCACTTCCCCAGTCTCATGTGTTTCCTTGTTACCTACATTCTGGAATAGGAAGTTAAAAAAATAGTTAACTAACAAATGAAGTTATCATTTCTTCTTATTCTCTCAGCAAGTCAGATGGCTCAAATGTACTTTTTCTTAATGCTGTATAGCTTATACATTCTTGGCCTTGACTTCTACAGTATTTCACTGCCTTCATGGCACTTTTTGCTATCTCTTCACATTCTACACATTCTGTCACCCAAGTTATGCACACATCACCCATATTAAAAATGGTGCCTTGATAACATTAAGAACAGACTGTTAGTTCAGTGCTTGTTGAGAATGACTCACCTATTATTATTTTAAGTGTTTTCTACAATTAACTGTTTTTTAGGTAAGGATCACAGCAAGTCACCTCAAATTGCAGCAGTTATAATCAAAAAACGGAAGCAATCTTGACCGGGAGGCCGTCTATGGTAGAGCTGTTAGTAATTATTTGTTGAATATGAAATTACATTAACATGTTAGTGTCACTCACAAAGGGCTGCACATAAACCTAAATAACCAACATTCCACATATATACCAATTAATTCAATTATGGATGTCAATTACAATTATTAGAAAAGAAGTCAGAGTACACAGTTAGCAAAGAGCATAGGAAGAGGAAATAACACTGTTTGTGCCAAAATTAAATGCAGTCCAACGTTAAGTACAGTGGGATGCAAAAGTTTGGGCAACCTTGTTAATAGTCATTATTATTCTCTATAAATCGTTGGTTGTTACGATAAAAAATGTCAGTTAAATATATCATATAGGAGACACACACAGTGGTATTTGAGAAGTGAAATGAAGTTTATTGGATTTACAGAAAGTGTGCAATAATTGTTCAAACAAAATCAGGCAGGTGCATAAATTTGGGCACCGTTGTCATTTTATTGATTCCAAAACTTTTAGAACTAATTATTGAACTCAAATTGGCTTGGTAAGCTCAGTGACCCCTGACCTACATACACAGGTGAATCCTATAATGAGAAAGAGTATTTAAGGGGGTCAATTGTAAGTTTCCCTCCTCCTTTAATTTTCTCTGAAGAGTAGCAACATGGGGGTCACAAAACAACTCTCAAATGACCTGAAGACAAAGATTGTTCACCATCATGGTTTAGGGGAAGGATACAGAAAGCTGTCCCAGAGATTTAAGCTGTCTGTTTCCACAGTTAGGAACATATTGAGGAAATGGAAGACCACAGGCTCAGTTCAAGTTAAGGCTCGAAGTGGCAGACCAAGAAAGATTTCGGATAGACAGAAACGACGAATGGTGAAAACAGTCAGAGTCAACCCACAGACCAGCACCAAAGACCTACAACATCATCTTGCAGCAGATGGAGTCACTGTACATCGTTCAACCATTCGGCGCACTTTACACAAGGAGATGCTGTATGCGAGAGTGATGCAGAGGAAGCCTTTTCTCCGCCCACAGCACAAACAGAGCCACTTGAGGTATGCTCAAGCACATTTGGACAAGCCAGCTTCATTTTGGAATAAGGTGCTGTGGACTGATGAAACTAAAATTGAGTTATTTGGGCATAACAAGGGGCGTTATGCATGGAGGAAAAAGAACACAGCATTCCAAGAAAAACACCTGCTACCTACAGTAAAATATGGTGGTGGTTCCATCATGCTGTGGGGCTGTGTGGCCAGTGCAGGGACTGGGAATCTTGTCAAAGTTGAGGGACGCATGGATTCCACTCAGTATCAGCAGATTCTGGAGACCAATGTCCAGGAATCAGTGACAAAGCTGAAGCTGCGCCGGGGCTGGATCTTTCAACAAGACAACGACCCGAAACACTGCTCAAAATCCACTAAGGCATTCATGCAGAGGAACAAGTACAATGTTCTGGAATGGCCATCTCAGTCCCCAGACCTAAATATAATTGAAAATCTGTGGTGTGAGTTAAAGAGAGCTGTCCATGCTCGGAAGCCATCAAACCTGAATGAACTAGAGATGTTTTGTAAAGAGGAATGGTCCAAAATACCTTCAACCACAATCCAGACTCTCATTGGAACCTACAGGAAGCGTTTAGAGACTGTAATTTCTGCAAAAGGCGGATCTACTAAATATTGATTTCATTTCTTTTTTGTGGTGCCCAAATTTATGCACCTGCCTGATTTTGTTTGAACAATTATTGCACACTTTCTGTAAATCCAATAAACTTCATTTCACTTCTCAAATATCACTGTGTGTGTCTCCTATATGATATATTGAACTGACATTTTTTATCGTAACAACCAACGATTTATACAGGAAAATAATGACTATTAACAAGGTTGCCCAAACTTTTGCATCCCACTGTATGTTGAAATGCAATGCGTTTGCAAGTGGGCTAATTCATTTTGGCCTGGTTTTATCGTGCCATAATTAAAAACAACAACCAAATGACTGATTGCTTTTCACTACAGCATGCAATGTTTATGTTACTTTAAAATACAATACAAAAGTGCATTCCATTATAATTCATGTCCATAGATTGCGTCATAACTAAAAGCAAAGCAGACGTATTGCATTTTGCTTAGCAACTGCTTCATGTGCATTGCATTTCAAATTGAGAAAATGCTTTAATCGTGTAATCAAATGACCATTCAGCATCAAAATGTAGGGCTGACTAGTACCTGGTACTCAATGATGGCCTCTCACCCTAGTGCCATGTTAAAATGTGCACCAAAATGCTGTGTCACAAAAATCCCAACAATGCAAACACACTGGACTTTGCTTTTAGCGAATACTCTCTGAAATGCTATGCAGCCTTACCAGGCTTCAAAGGTTGTGCTGGTTATGACACTAAACGTTATTACAGAATAAAATGCAATCAAAACAATAAACCTGACATGATTAATTACAAAATGTACAGCAAGTATTTCATAGAAAAAAGGGACAGCTAAAACGTCTTGAGAAAACATTTTCATGCTAAGGAAGAGTAGGAGTCAGTTAATAAATGCTTCATTTTGAACATGCCCATTCCAGACTTAAGGAATGCAGATCTCACATTTCAGCTTAACAGCACTGGATCCATTAGTTACACTGTAAAGGATTCCATATCTACTGAAAGCATTTGCTGGGCCTGGTCCATGACGCCTGTCCAAGTATTTTAACATCTGTAGCCTAAATATGGCCTATGCTGTTATTGCTAACTGACCACTTTTGTGTCTGACTGTAAATATGGACAATTTTCTATTTAGTGGTCTGTTCAGTGTTTTCAGGCATCTAAAAAAGCTGAACAGACCTATAAAAAGAGGGTGTGTTTATTTGTGAACAAAACATACAAATATATTGAAATATTAAAAATGTTTCCAACATGACAGACATATAATAAAATAGAACATCACTGTAAACATTAACATATAAAAAAAAATTCACCATGACAAAGACATGATAATGTGAAGGCTTTTTCTTTAGTTTGCAAAATTAACTTAGATATAAACAGGCAGTTGCACAGGCAACAGATTCAGGACTCAGAACTACAATGTACTCGACAGTTTACACAAACAGCCAGAAACAAAGAAGTGGTTTGGGCTTCTTAATGGAGCTAATATTTTACCATTTCAAGCATTATGATTTTAGCAAAGGTTGGGTACTATAACTTAGATTACATAAACTATACTAATCCCATTGTGAAATTCAGATGCATACAGCAGCAGAAACACAAAAAACAAGGATACGGACTCTCAGGACAGGCAATACAGCCAATGAATTGATAAATAAATACAAAAAAATAAATAAAAGTGCAGATATTTCAAAATGAACTTAACGAGTACATCAGGAGGAAGAATTGAATTGCCTGACAGCACTGGGCAGAAAAGACCTCCAGGGGCATTTCTTGGTCGAATGAGTCTGTGGCAAAAGTGCTCCAAGAGAGTGCGCTTCCTGAAGGGGATGAAGGGGATTTTTCCATGATGGCATCCGATTTTGCCTCCATCCTCATTTCCAAAGCAGCTTCCAGTGTGTCCAGGGTTCTCCTTGCGATGGTGTAGGCTTTCCCGATACGTTTGTTCAGGCATTGTGGTTCTTTTGTCCTTAGGTGGCTTCACCAGTAGACTGCAGTATAGAACAGTGCAGTACAGAACAACACACTGTCTACTACAGACTAATATAATATTTCCAGCATACTTGCTGTACACATCAAATGACCCGATTCTCCTTAGGAAGTACAGTCTGCTCTAGCCCTTCTTGAACAGCTCCACTGTGTTCTCAGACCAGTCCAGTGGATTTTTCATGTGAACCCCCAGGTGCTTGTAGCTTTGCACCACTTTCACATCCTCCCCACGAATGGTGACTAGTCTCAGACGCTCCTTGACACACCAGAAGTCGATCACCAGCTCTGTTGTCTTACTGATACAAGTGGTTCTTCCTGCACACAAGACGAAGTCCTCCACAACCTTCCTGTACTCTGACTCATCTCCATTATTAAGGCAGCCTATGATGGACGAGTCATGTGAAAATTTCTGTAGATATCAAGCACTGGTATTGTAAGGGAAGTCTGTTGTGTAGAGTATGAACTGGAAGGGACACAGGACAGTTCCATGAGGTGTTCCATTATTACACTCCAACATTTCTGAAACACGGTCCCTGAGCCTCACAACCTGCTGTCTGTTGATCAGGTAGTCCATGATCCAGCAGATTGGGGGGTCATCAAGAATCAAAGCTTTAAGCGTTTTCCTCAGTCGATAAGGCAGAATGGTGTTTAAGGCACTTAAAAAATCAAAGAACATTATCTTGACTGTGGTGCCGGCTTTGTCCAAATTGGGAGTAGGCTCTGTGGAGCATGTAGGTCAGAGCTTCCTCAACACCTATATGTGTCTGATAGACAAACTACAGATGATCCACATGTTCTGAAACCAGAGGTCGTAACTGTTGCATGATCAGCCTCTTAAAGGTCTTCATGACGTATGAAGTAAGAGCTACTGGTCTGAAGTCCTTGGGATCACTGGAATGGCCATTCTTTGGTACTGGGACCACACAGGAAGTCATCCACAGCTGGGGAACCTTCTGCAAATTCAGGGAAAGGAAACAGAGGTGCTGAAGGATCCAACAGAGCTGGCTGGCACATGTTTTCAGCACCCAGGGGTTGCCTAGTCTCTCCTCAACTGATCAGCGGAGACACACAGTCCAGAAAGTGGATTAGGGCTGAAGACCACAGGTGTGATGTCATTATAGGGATGATCGTGAAGGGTGCAGATGACAGTTGGGATGCTGAAACCTTCTCAACTTGCATACAGAGGCTAGCAGTGTTGGGGGACGGCTGTATTAACTAGGATTAGTCAAACCTGTTGATGAACTGGTTCAGTTCATTAGCCCTGTTTTTGATCTCTTCCTCTGCATGCTTAACAGCCTGCTTGTAGCCAGTGATAGCCCTCATTCTGTTCCACACTTCCTTCATGTTATTTTGTTGTAACTTGTGCTCAGGTTTGTCCCTGTAGTGGGCTTTCCCATTACTGAGCTGCTTCTTCAGTTCTGACTGCACCTGTTTGATTATCCACACAAAACTTGATCTAGCCCGTGATAGTGTGACTGAGTCTCTCTATGCCCATGCCATGTGACTGACAAAGTATATCCCAGACAGTCTTTTCAAAGACATCCTTTAGAGGCTCCTGAGCCTCCGTTGTTCATTCCGGCATGGCTCTGGCCACTGGACAATGGAGAGAGAGAGAGAGAGAGAGAGAGAGAGAGAGAGAGAGAGAGAGAGAGAGAGAGAGAGAGAGAGAGAGAGAGAGAGAGAGATAGATAGAGAGAGAGATAGATAGATAGATAGATAGATAGATACTTTATTAATCCCCAAGGGAAAATTCACATACTCTAGCAGCAGCATACTGATAAAAAACAATATTAATAGTGATAAAAATGCAGTATAAGTTAAAAAATACAAGGTGGAGAGTGCGAGGCAGGTATAACATTCAATAATCTTGTGTAGTGTTAACTTTTACCCCACCCCGGGTGGAATTGAAAAATCGCATAGCGTGGGTGAGGAACGATCTCCTCAGTCTGTCGCTAAAGCTGCTCTTCTGACTGGAGATGATACTGTTCAGTGGATGCAGTGAATTCTCCATGATTGACAGGAGCCTTCTCAGCGCCCTTCGCTCCACCACAGATGTCAAACTGTCCAGCTCCGTGCCTACAATAGAGCCTGCCTTCCTCACCAGTTTGTCCAGGCGTGAGGTGTCCTTCTTCTTTATGCCGCCTCCCTAGCACATCACCGCGTAGAAGACGGCGCTTGCCACAACCGTCTGATAGAACATCTGCAGCATCTTACTGCAGATGTTGAAGGACGCCAGTCTAAGGAAGTATAGTTGGCTCTGTCCTTTCTTACACAGAGCATCAGTATTGGCAGACCAGTCCAGTTTATCATCCAGCTAAACTCCCAAGTATTTCTAGGTCTGCACTCTCTGCACACAGTCGCCTCTGATAATCACGGGGTCTGTGAGGGGCCTGGGCCTTCTAAAATCCACCACCAGCTCCTTGGTTTTGCTGGTGTTCAGGTGTAGATGGTTTGAGTCGCACCATTTAACAAAGTCCTTGATTAGGTTCCTATATTCCTCCTCCTGCCCACTCCTGATGCAGCCCACGATAGCGGTGTTGTCAGCGAACTTTTGCACGTGGCGGGACTCCGAGTTGTATTGGAAGTCTGATGTATATAGACTGAACAGGACCAGAGAAAGCACAGTCCCCTGCGGCGCTCCTGTGTTGCTGACCACAATGTCAGACATGCAGTTCCCGAGATGCACATACTGAGGTCCATCTGTAAGATGGATTTATATGCAGGTATGAGCTGTATCTAATTATGGTCTGATCAGCCTAAAAGTGGCAAAGCAACACAGCTACACGCCTTGTTAACATTGCCATATAACAAGTCCTGTTTTCTGTTGTTGTGCAGACCACAAACTGTTAACAATTGGTGAGAGTGGAGGAAAGTGAAACATGGTTAAAGACCCCAGAAACTGTGATGAAAGCAGGAAGATGTAAACTGTCAGCATATGGCATATGAAAACTCTCTTGGCATGTAATAAGGATGTAAGCCCACCCCGAGCAGCTCAGCATTCAGGTTGCACATTTGTGCTTTAGTTGTAATTTATTTGGGATTGCGCCATTTTTCTTTCACAAACATGGCAAGCCCACCTTCCCTCTTCTTGTCACTTTTGCATCTGCTTCTGTCCGTCCACACGATTTTAAATCCATCCGATGCAACAGTGGAGACTGATGTTTCATCTCTAAGCCACGGCTCGGTGAAGCACACCGGACTGCTGAGTTTGTTTTTAATCTTTTGGCTCCTGATCAGTGCTGACAGCTCATCCATTTTATTCGCCAGCAATCTTACATTGCCCATGATAACAGAAGGCAGGTAGATCTGTACTGTCTTCTCTTGTGGTGGGAGTCGGGCTCCTGCTTTCTTTCCACGGTGTCTATGCAGTAAACGTACTGGCAGCCCGGCAATTATACCTGGCACTTTGGGAGACAAAGGGTGCAGGTCCAGCAGTTGCTGCCTTGTGTAAGTAAGTGTGATATTTTCAGTTTTCCATGTTATCCAACATGGCAGCACTGGAAGTACTGTATAATGAATAAAGTATAGAAAAGTGGCACTGTGGGGTAATGTTACCACCTCACCTGTACAACAATGTCCTCAAATAGTCGAGCTGGTGCTTATTATGCATCATAACCCTGAATGGAGTAAAAACCTAGGTGGTATAATGCCAATCCCTTGGTACATCCAACAGGAATGTGGCAAATACAGTCATTCATTACAGCCTCCTCAAGACAATACATGGCCACTGTGGTCAGATGGACTGCTAACACAAAAATCACACAAGTGAAGTGTGTTTTAATTTGAAATGCGTTAGAAAATGGTGCCAGGATTTTCAAGTCAGACTGAATGATTAGTAAAAATAGTAAGTTTAATTTATTAATATTAGAAAAAAAACACAAACCTAACTTCATATTTAAAGTAATAATTAAGCAATAATTACTCCATGTCTAATCAGCTGCAATGAGGTCCTTTTAAATTGGCATTTTTAACAGAAAGTGTCATCACAAGAAATGCAGGTCAAAGTAATATTTGAAATGTCAGGAGTGTGACCATTTAAGGACAGAACCTAATATTAAAAGGATTAGGGAAGGGGCTGTACAAAGTGGCAGGGTTACAGTATAACATATTCATCTGTTTCCTCCATGGTTCAGAGGCTGCTAACCTGGAAAAAGACCTATGACCTCCCCCCCCCCGATTAGCTCAACCTATAAATACTCCCAGAATTCACCTCAAGCTACTTCATTCTTCCCTGGCTCTTTCTCTTGGCGGTTGGCTTGTGCTCAGCTCCTACGACAGTGGAAATAGAAGCTACAGTATGTGGCTCAGCTTGCTAATGACAAAGACTTCTGTCACGTTGGTGTAATGGTGTATGATGCTAACACCGCTATGTGTATAGACCAATTCTGCATTAAAGTGCTTGGAGCAGTCACCAAAAGCATGAATTTAAAGGATTTACTACTGTAAAGATGGCATACATTTGGGTGAAAAAGTATTAAATACATTTCAATATAAGCAGTTTGATATTCTGTACTGGATTTCAAGGATGATAACTGCCCCATTTATGAACATGTCACCAAGAAAACTGTTCCAAATACATAAAGGCAATGTATTGTCATAGCACCACAGCCTTACTACGGAAATAATAAGTGAACAAAAGCATCTATTAGTATAATTATTCTACTAGTTTTTTTTACAATATTTAGAACATTAAAGCAAATTAGAGGAGAACGGGCCATTCAGCCCAAGAAGCCCATCAATCCTATACCAACCTAATTTTAATGACATCATGTTGGACTTTAAAGGTCCCTAAAGTCCTCTACTACCTACCACAGCATTTTTGTAATGTATATCATACTGTATGTCTGTGTTTCTTTGTGTGAAGAAAAACTCTGTAATGTTTCTGTAAAACCAGCCCTTAAAATGTTTCATTTCTGTCTCTGTCCTTCCTAAAGAATTTATTGAAAAGTAATAGCTGGGACCCATTGTACTAATTTCTTCCATAATTGTAAATACTTGTCACCCATGTGGCATAATTCATATATTAAGTATCCAGTTGTATGCTCACAATGTCCCAAACCTCAATCCCATTTGAACACACTCTCTAGCCATTCATGGTAAGATTTTCTGTAAATGTTTTTTAACAATATTTAAACAAACATGCATAGGTGTCAGGGACATTGTGAGCATACATCTGGGTATCTGACATATGGACTCACTCCCATGATCCATGTCAGTTTTGAGTTGCCCATCTTTTACATCTTGACAATGTAAATGAAAAGCCAAAGCACTCAGTCATTACCCACAGACACAAGGGGGTGGCATGCAAATGCCACAGAGGCAGTACTGGAGTATGGGATTAAGATCCACACTACAAGTGCTACACTGCTGAATCTACGTAGTTGTGGACTTGTGAGGCTGCAGCAATATCTACTGCACCAGCGATGACACCTTTCAGTCCTCTTTTAACAGTTAGGATTCGCAAGAATCAGTGTCAGCTTTATACTGTCACCAATAGTTGTTTTCCCGTAACATAACAGAAAATAACATAACCTTCTCAAATCCGCTTAACTCTTTGAGGGCTGAATATTTTTTCCAAAAAGCTCAGTTTTCTGGAAAGCACACAAAGCAATGGTCTCACACATAAGTCAACATAAAATGCCAGTTGCTATGTGCTATGGCTGCTGTTGGTGCATGTTCAGCATCTCTGGCGGCAGTGGCACCTCATTGGTCAACAGGAATGCACAGTGGGCCTGCTGCCCGGCTGTCTTCGCACATATGTGTATATGAATATGTGCTATATAAATAAATGTTGTTGTTGTTGTTGTTGTTGGCTGCAGTGTGATGCAATAAGGTTTGTACCTCTTGTCATCATAAGTGGTGGTCCTCCCAGGCAAACGCTGCTGTAGGTGCATCAGCTACACCATCCACGATCAGCTGGGGACCAATCGAGATGATGCTGGTACCTCACTTTCATTTTTGATATCCATCTCCAGATCACTTTCATCAAACTCGGAGTCCAACAGTTCAAAGACCTATTCAACAAAATTACGTAAAACGTCCATGGAGTATTTTGCTTTGCACATTCGCTTTGGTCTCTCACTCGATGTCGGTGCCATTTTAGAGGTTGTATACTCTTCGCTACTCATGCACGCGTAGGGAATCGAGATTCAATCATCAAGGCTATGTAACTTTCCTTCTAGCAAAGAGAGTCAAACTAAAACATAAGGGTGAGTTTTGTTGCAGTTTATAGCTGATTATTGTCCTCTACTCCTGAATTTTGACAAAAGTCAACATCAGCCCTGAAAGAGTTAACCTTTTCAGAAGTCTATCCTGGTGGCATAAGGTGCCAGTCCATGGCAGTGCACACAGAACCACACTCAGACTAACACGTAGCCAGTGAGGAAACTTCAGTTAACCTAAACTGCACATCTTTGGAGTGGAGGAAGAAAATCTGTGTAGAGACGGGCAGCAAATACTGCACAAAACAAGCAGTTGGTTGAGTTACAGCCACGGATGTACAATGATTTATGAATAAGCTAAACACACTTAGCAGGCAGACAAGTGCCATGTTAGGGTCAGGGTGCTCCCACATTCACACTCAATAGGCTAATTTAGTTTTTCAACAAAACCATTTTTTGATTAATTTCATAGGTCTGTACAAGTGTTCATCAGCTATATGCACGATGACATTAAACAGCGTGCAAAATAAAAATGGTGAGGGCCAAAATGGCCTCCCACTAAGCCTAGCAGATGTCTTTCCTACAGGAGGAATGCTGTTAAAAGAGTCAGCGGCACAACACACTTCAGCTCTCAACAGGATGGATCCATGATGTCTTTCACTTCAGATGTCGGAAGAAAGCTTGCGTTACTCCACTTACTTCTACAAGTGCATAGTGGAGGCCATCCACACTGTTTGCATCACATCCTGGTACAGCACCTGCTCAGCTCAAGAATGTAAAGCCCTGCACCGGGAGGTGAAGGCAGCACAGAATGTTAACAACATAAAGCTACCATTTAGTCATGACATATACAGAGAGATTCACTCGAAAGAGGACCTGAATATTCTGTAACAACTCTCTCTAGGATGAAGCAATCTGAACGAAACAACGTGCAATTTGCCCCTCAGTATATGGAGTTTCGATAAGCCGGAATGCCCCTGCGTAGAAGCAATGAGGTAGGCGCCAGACAGCTGTTGCAACGTTTAACCTCTGTTTGCAACTTTTGGGTGCATACCGTACCCCTTCAATCAGTCACTCGACTTCTCGACAGGATGGTGGTGTGCAGTATTGAGCAGTGTGCCTTCATGGTGCGAACTTATTGGGTCACCAATTCGTTTAAGCCATGTCAGAATCAACAGGATGATCGTGAGGTTACTTCCAGCAAGATGGAGCAACGTGTCACACGTCAGCAAGTAGCATGGCAGAAATTGAGTCCTTCTACAGCAATGGGGTACTTTCAAAGGGGCTTTGGCCACCACCACTGTCACCAGATCTGACACCACCAAACTTCTTCCTTTGGGGTATGCTCAAAGGATAAGTCTATCGGAACAAGCCTCACACTGTGGAAGATTTGAAGAAAAACATCCAATGTAAAATTGCTGCTATTCCCCCGGAGACGCTTGCAGATACATTCAGAAACATTGCGTGCCATGTTGAAATGTGTCTGGCAGAAAACGGAAACCACTTCCAGCATCGCATGTAATGCAATCAATTACACATACGTCAAGGTATATAGCAGATTTTTTTGGTTCAGATTGCTTTATCCTAACAGGAGTTACAACAGAATATTCGGGGCCTCTTTTGAGTGAATCTCCCTGTAATAATACCTGCTGCCTCAGAAAGGCAAACAGATACTTAAAGACCATGGCTATCCCACACGGCCAAATTCAGTTAGGGGAGGACAGAGTAGAGTACAGGGTACACGGAGTCCAGTTATGTGGTAGGGAGATGATGCTGTAATTGTGTTTGGCTCTTTAAAAGGGGGTTTCCTTATATAGCCATTTCTGAAACTCCGAGTTTAAATGGGCCTCGCAGTATTGAGCAGTTTAGCTAACAGGTGTGTGCAGCCTGACTGTCTTTTATTTCTTCTTTTTAGTGGAATGTATTAGGGTATCAAATAATGTGGTTCTTCCCATATTTAAGTGTATTCTTGATTATCATTATTTTTGCATGTCTTCTTTTTACTTTTTTAACATAATGGATTATTCTTGCTTTAGACCTCCTAAATGCAATTTTTGTTGTTTTGGGACTGTGGCCTCAATAAACCTATGTATTACTTTTATATGCCTGACTGGTGCCTCTGCTTTCTTTCGGGTACCCCTGATCAGTTCAGATTCAAACTACTAGTAGGGTGCAGATGTAAAAGCCTAACTCTGTGTTCTGTCACAAGCACAGTAAATAATGGAACCCTAATACCGTTTCCAGAATAAGTGAATCATTTGTTTTTTCCTATAGATCAGGGGTGTCCAACTCCAGTCCTGTTGGGCCGCAGATAGATAGATAGATAGAGAGAGACAGACAGACAGAGAGACAGAGAGAGAGAGAGATAGATAGATAGATAGATAGATAGATAGATAGATAGATAGATAGATAGA
>JANRMT010062819.1:21005103-21020103 GCA_026402145.1 Polypterus bichir lapradei | reverse complement strand
GTGCGCAGGAAATGACACCCTTATGATAAAGAGTAAACCAGTAGGTGTCTTCAGCAAAAATGATCAGAAGGACTTGAAGTTGTGTTTGCAACGTCAACTGCCCCCAGGGGTTCAACCTAAATTGGGATATGGAGGGTCAAAGATCATCAATACTATAGGCATAGGGAGTGTTGTTTTAAGATATTTCAAGGTTGCTGATAACACATATGGGTAACAGTTTAGTTCTGGTACAGCACAATGCATCTCATTTACTCTTATGTAGCAAGACCTTAATGAAGGCTTCTTTTGCAACAATTATAAAACATCAGCAGACAGGTTATTCATCTCTATACAGTGTGGCATATTGGTATGATTGTAAAATTACTTGTTAATATGAAGGATTTACAGGTCTTATACTAAATATTTAATATCAAGAGAAAAGTGTCTCAGTTAAGTCACCTCAGACCACGCCATCTGCTAGAAGGTCACATTGCAGAGATGAATGAACACTTTACTGATGCTTTTTAAGTGTTATGAAGACCCAAAAAAGTGTTTGTTAAGGTCTTGTTACATAATAGTAAAGGAATAATAGAAGCATTTTCGCAGTACTAAAGTGTTACCCAAATAAGTATTTCTGATAGATTCTTTACCAGTGGTCTTAGCCCTCCAATAACCACGCAGAAAAGATTAAAAATGACAAAGTTCAAACATATACCTGTGGAGTATCGTTTTAGACTATTTCTAGGTCAGTGATTTAATTATATCTTGTTATTTTTTACTTTTGATCTGTTATCAGGGATCTAGCACTCTATGGCCTTCAATCAGAGGGTGAAAATGGCAGATTTCAATTAGAATCGAGAATATTTTGACTTTAAACATTTAAATATTAACACAACTATTCTTGTTTATGATATGCTTTTATCTCGTGAAGTAAATCATATCACATCTAACGCAAGCCCCGAATTGGGGCGATTTATACTAATCCTGACTTCCTGTTATAATTGTACACTTGGATGACACCTCACAGCTTTTATTTTTTAATCACTGGCACGTTAAGTGACATCCTAAGGGTCACTCTTTGAATCTCAGGCAGGCACTGAACTTTCAGCCTGCTGTTTAAAGTCCGGTACCTTGGACACTCCGCCTAATAAACTGCTTAACGACGTCATCACATGCAAATCAGCTTCTCACACAGAATCAGGCGCCCAGCAGCCATCTAAACCTCGCCGATTGTTTGGAATCCTCAGCGCACTGCCTGGTATTTTCGTCTCTTTGACGTCTAATTCTGTGGCGCTTTTAAAGCATCTCTGCATAGCACCAGACTGATAAATGTCCAGGGGGGCACGTGAGGCGTTGGGGGGCGGCTCGCCAAGTCCTGCACGCGCCGACAGGGTTGCTTTGCGCAGTGGCGGGCTAGTGGGGGCCAGTGGTGCAACTCCCATCCGAGCGCTTCGAGAGCCGTACCTTTAAAATGATACCTTAAGCAGACGTGCCTTCAGGAGCGCCGTTACGTGCAAGGTTATTTCTAACGTTATCTGCCCACCGCCATGCCCAGGTCTCGCAGGTCTCACCAGAAAATCGCGTTGCTGCAGGTGAAGAGAAGCACACCGCGCGCCAGTCTCCTCCACGACAGCCCGGCCGCCCCAAACCACTGGGCTCTTTTGCTTTCCTCTTCCTCCTCGTCGTCGGCACTCCCGTCACAGCCGCGTTCAGCCTGCCTGCCGTCCGGCGCTCCGTTCCCAGCGCTTGCCATGGTCACGACGGTACTGTCGCTCGTTCGAGTCCCGCCGCCCACCTGTCTAGTGCCGCTGCGGCTGCCTGTTATTGTTATTGGTGCGCTGACGTCACCCCGGAGACTACCAAGGTTGTTGGACGAGGGTGACGTCATTGTTTAGCAGCAAAGCAGAGTGGCAGCTGCGGGTAGGCAAGAAGGAAGATGGGCACAGGGCACGCGACGGGTGACGCCCGCTGACAGCCTGTGCGGTTTATTGATTTTAGATATTATTCTCAGGACTTGGAAAATGTTTTTTGGTCATTATTGTCTCGAGTGCAGAGAAGCTCTGACTTGTATTTGCTAATTGATATGCAATACAGCGCTACAGAAGAGGCGCCATATCAATAAATATGTTTAAAGTAGAGCTCTGAAACCTAACGGGATTTTTTGTGCCCCCTTTTGCACTAACACCAGGAATTAGGAGGAACCAACTGCTCTATTTAGGGCATCTAAATATATAAAAAGTAATACTTGCCTTTGGTAAATGGTCCAAAGTCTCCATAAATGTCCCCAGAAACCAGGAAAGGGTCAAAAACGTGAACGATGTGACAGAAACCGAGGGGACTAAAAAGAGCAGCTGTGACTTGGAAATGAAATTACTGAAGGTTTGGCAAATCCAAGTAAAAAAATAGAAGATAATGGCAGGTAGGATAAAGTCTTAACACTAAGTTGTCCACAAACCATCTTTTAGCATCCTCTAACCTAAGGAAGAGAGCAAGAGACGAGATCAGGGACAGGCCAAAGAAAATGTCCAAGAAGTACCAATCGTCAAATCCCAACAAACAAAAACAAATTAAAGATACCACAAAGGTTCTTTGAGTCTCTCCTAAAGCAAATGTCAAATTATGTGACTTTTTTGTCATAGTGTATGTCAGGTTTGCTGGCTGTCATGCTCGTCCCTTTTTCTTACAGCCAGTAGCATGCTGCCTGATGGATCCAGCGCTATATGAAGGATTAACAGCTGCAGCGAGTTCAGAAGCAATCTCGCCCCTTTCTTTCTTATTTCCATTCTGTTTTAGTACATAAAGCACAAGACGCCAGACAGACAAGATTCTCTTCTGTTTGTGAGGTTCAAAACAAGTGTTCCCTGTTCCTTGTCATTGCATCCTATACATTGTACTTCCACATTAATTGATTGTCAGCTATTGTGAACACAGAACCCACTCCTATGAGTAAAGACAAAAGCAAACCCGTTTGAGTTTAGCGGAGCAAGTTGCAGAATAGTTGGTCTGAGTTGTTGGGTATGTGACGTTACATGACAGACTTCACAGGAGCACGCAGACAACTGCCTCCGACTCTTAGATTATGAAAATAAACTCTCCGATTGAAAATTGTTGGAAAAGTTGCGTAATGTGATGTAGGCTTACCTAAACTGTAAAATGTAGTTATCTTCTGTGAGACAATTCAATACACTGATATGGTTTATTCTGATCCACCTTCTTAAATAGGCGGAATTGTAATTTTAAATGGATAAAGTTGTCATTTTTGCCCATTTATCTTCATTCAACATCCAATAATGACAAATGCTCCTAGAAAGGTGGACAGATTTATTAAAGACCAAAAGCTGAAATCACTAGTTCATATAAGTATTCAGTACTTTGTAGAAGCACCTTGGCAGCAATTACAGCTCCATGTCTTCTTGGTTAAGTCTCTGTATCTATCGATATGGTAGGATTGATGCAGTATTAGATAGGTGATGATGATGAGCAGTGCCTGGTCTTTGCCAGACACAGGCTTGAAGTTCTCATCAGCACAGAGTCCATTAATTGCTGTTTGGCAAACTCCAAGTGTCTAGGCACTTAACCATAAACACCTGATTGATGGAGTGTAGCAGAGGACTTCTAAAGCTCTGCTAGAATGACAATTAAGTTCTTCTTCTATGACAGATGACTTGAAGGACAAGCACAAAATGACAACACCCATGGATAAAAAAAAGGTAGGTCCTATGATAGTGTTGAGGTGGCATCACTTTCATAATAAAACTGTTTTAGGATGGTCAAATACAAACAGTACACAAAACCCTGATTACAACAGGCAGGAAGAAGCCTTGGACACAGTGCCAGCCACACCACATGTCCGTATCTTTATAATAAAATGCTAATGTGTGTGTGTGTGTGCACGGTCTCTCTGAGCAATCTGATTGGTCAGTTTCACTATGCTTGCTCAGTCAAGTGTGATTGAGACAGAAAGTGCCGGGCCAAGGAGGCTGAATAGCACACAAGGTTATGTAGGAAAAGCATAGAAGGAATACTGAGAGTTTCCTTCAGACACGGTAGGTATTTTCAAGGATACAAATGTTGTTCTCACAGTGGGTGGTAGAGGCCCAACTACCATTGGTGGTGGTCAAAAAGCAAACAGAAGGTGAGCAATGCACCTTGAAATGACAGATTCTGAGAAGCAGACATTACAGGAACGTGATCTCAAGAAGGAGCGCTGGCCGAGACTGATTAGAGACGAATGAGGATACCGAAGAAAGTAGCTGGATGAACACCTAGGGTACACGTAAGGCAAAAGATATCAAATATTTTTAAATGTATTCGATTATCTGTCTTTGACAGGTATCATGGCTAGTCATGTAATAGTTCATAAAGCAGGTTATAAAACAGATAGAGGAATGCCTAGTATGCTGTGTTACAGATCAGTACCTTTCTGTAGTAAATACAGTATTTGGCCACCAGTCAACACAGTGGTGCAGCACTAAGCATAACTGCCTTACATATCCAGTGTGTTGGGGTGACTCCTGTGCCAGCTTGCTATCTAAATGGAGTTTGTATGCTCTCCCTGTTCTGTGTATTAATGAGATGGGACATGAATAGACCCTGTCATGGACGTGTGCATTGGCCAGGCTGTTTGAAGCTAAAGTTTGTTTGAAAGCTGAACGTTTTATTCTCTACTGGTATTGCACAATTCAACACCTCGATTCTCCTCATGTTCAAAAAGCTTCATTACTGAATTGTTACTAGTAGTTTGGAATTTTTATTTTCTCTGTAGGAAGTGCAAAGCAACTTAAGGAGGGGCACATAGGCATACATCCATTTCTTTCATGGATTGTGCTGGTGAGGACTGCAGGGTGGAGCAGATTGGTTTTCCACGCAGAGATTTCAGTTGCACAATGCACTTCTGGACATGGCCTCCGATCGCTCCAACTATGGGGCCTCTGCGCTCATTATTTTGGTGTGGGATCATCTTCTCATATTCACTGTGTGTATATACCTAAAGTTATTTGTGTAAACCAGGGGTCTGCAAAGGTTGTCCAGGAGGTTCGTGGTGGCAACAGGTTTTTGTTCCAGCCCAGCTGCTTAATTAGAAAACCAGCCCTTAACCAATAACAGGTCTTAATTCCTTTTGTGGTTTCTTTGTGTGTTTTTTTTTTTTTTTTTGCCAGGTCAGGTCATTCTTATATCGTTGCATGCCATTCAAATGATTTGTAACCTGAAGTCGTGGAGTAATTCACTACTTCTTCTTTGGTTTCCTTCCAAATATTTTATTAAACAAGATGGTTCACGATGGATACACGTAGGTGTAAAAAGAGATGGAGATGTAGAACTGCTGCTTCTTTTGTCGTTAACATCTAATTGCTAATAAGGAGCAATAATCAAAACAGTAAAAGCAGCAGTTTATGATTAAAAATAAGCACTTAAGACAGGGAATCTAAATAAGCAACGCAACTAAAATGAAGCTGAAAAATGTTGCTTGAGCAATAAGTGCTTCATCAGCAATAAAAGATTTCTTACTAAGAAAGTGGGTTGTAAGAAAAATGTGCAGCCTCTGTAACCCTCCAGGGCCAACTCTGCAGACCCCCGATCTAAACTCTTGACTGGAAGGTGACTTTTTTTGGTATCCTAATTGCTGTCTTGATCAGGTAATTCCTCCTGGTCTTGAAATGGTACATTAGCAGTTGGAAAACAGTTCCATTAATGTTCCCAAAGGCACTGCCTTCATTACGAAGAGATTTACAAGTGAACGGGTGGAAGGTCTGCCAGCTAAATGTTTGACTCTGCCCCTTGTAAACCCTCCTTTCTGCCTGTAAGAATTTTTTTTGTTTTCCTCTCCTCTGTTGTCAGCTCCCTAGGTGTGGAAGAAATAATATAAATGAAATATTATTGCCCAAGACGAATTTAATAAAGCTAGTAATCAGGCAGGAGGAAGCTTGTCCATTGCATCTTTAATTTCCCTTTATAAAGAGAGAGCACCTGTCACAGCGGTCTGCCAAGTGGTGGGACTCTGAGCAGAGGTGTCACAGAGCAAAGACAAGTCACATACATTTATAGACAATTGAATTTGCATATCAGTGCTGCAATGAATGCTCACACAACATTTACTTTGATTGGCTCATTAGCACACACACCCAAATACGTTCCTAAAATAAAAGTTTCATTTCACTACATTCTTGTCTTTCCCAATGCTTTCCAATACTTCAGAATTCAACTCTTATTCTTTAACGGAATATGTTTCTGTGTATGTGACAGTCAGCCACTTTTGAAACCATCACTCAGGACCTTTTTGTTCCTTGTTGTTCACAACATGCCAGTGAGCATCTCAGACAGGACATTACAAAAGGATGAAGAGCTGAGACCAGCAAGTAAATGCATAATGTCCAGGACATTAAAGGGCTGGCGACACAGTAGATGGCTGTCAACATTCTGATTTCTTATCTTTCGAGGAGATGGAAACATTTTTCTTTGATATTTTTTGAAACAGGGTGGCGTCAGATTCATTTGATAGTTTGTTTTACTGTTATTATTTTTGTTACCATTTTGGATTTCCATCTGTGCCACCATTTTTAATATACAAGTTGCTATGACGCTCGTATGAGTTGCAAATGTGCTGCACTTCTCTGCAATTGTGGATAGTGACATTAGTCAAGTAAGAAAAAATTTTCTTAAATCACTTTCTGAATGCTTCCTTAAAAAAATTCTGGTAACACGTTAGTTTAGGTACTGCAAAAATGGATCTGTCACTCATTTACTTTTATGTAACAAGACCTTAGCAAAGGCTTCTTTTGGTCTTCATAACTTGTGTAAAACATCAGTGGGCAGGTTAGTCATCTCTGTGCAGTGTGGCATTACTTGTTAATGTGAAGGATTCACAGGTTTACGAAATATGTAATATCAAGATAAAAATATCTCAGTTAAGCCACCTCAGTCCACTCCAAAGTGAAGAGGTGTTAGCACTGTGGGTCACATTGCAGAGATGAATAAATAGCTCACAGTAAGTGTCATTAAGACTGAGAGAAGCATTTACATGAGGGTAAATGAGAATAAATGAATGATCACAGTACCTAAAGTGTTACCAGAAATTATTTATGGAAGCATTCACAAAGTGATTTTAGAAATTTCTGCTTACTTGGCTAACATCACAATCCACAACTACCTAAAGTGTTACTCAGTTTCTGGTTTACAACTTTCTGGTTTTGTTACTTGTGACTTTGGTGTGGTTTCACGTATCAGGCTTTGGTTCAATCATATCATTTGATTTCCTTGTTTTTAGGTCAAGATGTTCCTGAATCGATGAGAAACCTTGGTCTCCTAATGATAATGCAAATTGCATAAAGCTTTTGAGAAAACAACACAGAAGATGCATCTGATGATCTTAAAAGTCATTCCAAGTGCACCTTGTGGAGTGAAGTAGGGCTGGATGTCAGACTCACAGCTAAGTGCAGTCACCTTGTCCTGTATGTTGCTCCGGTGTCTTCTTACATTTTCTTGAACATTACACCTCCAAAAAAAGATACTGAAAGAATTGGAAACACTCAAGTTGGAAAGACCATTCCTTTGACTGTAAAACTTGAAGTGATGAAGGCCAGGTAAACCGTGAAGGGAAGCTTTTTATGACCAATGCTGTTATTAAACAGATTGTTGGTGTTATCTGAGCAAACGGTTGGGCACATGAAATGATTAAAATGTTTTATTCATTTTATAAGAGCTGTTTGTTAGTTAATTTGGTTATGTTAAATTGATACAATTACTTTCTTAGTTATGTTGAAATGCTTGCCTATATTAATGAATAGTCAGTGGAAGGTTCTATTAAACCCTACAAGCTAAATTCTTCTTCTTTCGGCTGCTCCAGTTAGGGGTCACCACAGCGGATCACCTTCTTCCATATCTTTCTGTCCTCTGCATCTTGTTCTGTTACACCCTCACCTGCATGTCCTCGCTCACCACATCCATGAACCTTCTCTTAGAACTTCCTCTTTTCCTCTTCCCTGGCAGCTCTATCCTTAACATCCTTCTCCCAATATACTCATCATCCCTCCTCTGCACATGTCCAAACCAACGCAATCTCACCTCCCTGACTTTGTCTCCTAACCGTCCAACTTGAGCTGACCCTCTAATGTCCTCATTTCTAATCCTGTCCATCCTCGCCACACCCAGAGCAAATCTTAGCATCTTTAACTCTGCCACCTCCAGCTCTGACTCCTGCTTTCTGGTCGGTGCCACCAAAGCTGGTCTTACTACCAAAAATACAAACCTTACAAGCTAAATTGTAAGTGGAATATTCTAATTATTTCTTGTCCTTTTGCTACAGACTAGTTCCGTTTATAATCTGCACTGTAGTTGGTAAGGCGTGGAACGCAGTTTCAAACCATGCTGAAGGTATTCAACATACTGAGGTACTAAGGTGAAGCCTATGTAAGTTTGCCACAGAAAAGTAACAACTTTTAAGTATAGAAAGTAACTGAAGTTTAACAGGAGAAAGCTAAGATTTTAATGAAACTGACATTAGAACACTCTAGATGAGAACAGGCCATTGTGCCCAACAAAGCTCGCCAAAATGTCTTGCCTTTTATTCTACGTGTGTAAAAACTTTTTTTCAAATTTTTTGCAATTTGTTCCCTTTTAAATTTTCCTAAACCTTTTAAAAAAAAAAATTATTGGCCTGAAAAACTTGGATCCTACCTTGCCAACTCTGTAGCTGCTTGACTCTAGACGATAAAATGTTAAAAAACAGAATGGTAAGTTGAGAAGTAGTTGAGGCATCAGAGTGGCGGCACATTTTAGCAGACGTTATGCACTGTTTAAATAAACTCATTTTAAAAAGTATAACAGATTCAGTCGTTTCAATCAAAATGAAGACACTTCACATTGCTCTCATACCTATCATGTATGAGGACTGTGAATGATCACCTAAGCACACTCTCCAATCTGGACAGGCACTTGCATGAACGCACAAAAATAAGAGGTTCACATTTCCACTTGTGTAGTGATGAAGGATTACTGAGAGGGTCTGCCAGCACTGCATTCTGAACACAAGAGTGGCATATGGTGTGGTCTAATGGCTGAGCCATTGCAATTTAAAACTATTAGGTTTCCAGTAACTCCACTAGCATCACCTACATGTTCTCCAACTTTAATGCATGACAGTCACAAACCAATGCTTCGCCCAAAAATATTTTTTTTTCAATATGTTACTTACCCATTTAGTTTGTAGTGGTGACAGAAAATTAATTTTAATTTCAACTTTTCAAGCAGAAGGAGTGAAAAAAAAATGTGATGATATAATTAAACACAATGGATACCAATGATATACAATGGCAAACAATGTGAAAAACTTCCAGGGGAAAAAAAAAGAATTATCACACTACTAGTGTCACATTATACATGTGTCTGTTATCCAGTCATATACTCAAAATGTGCAAAATATATATTTTTTTTCTTAACAACGTTAGTAGTTACTTCCAGAAAAGTTTGTGAACAACATTAACAGGAAAAGCGCACTCGCATAATATTGTTTGTTTGAACTGAAGACAGGACTCCTGACCAGTGAATGAGAGGGAGATCTTCAATTCAAAAACACATTGGTCACCATTGGGTTCTATTAGATCTTCAACATTTTTTCTTGGTTTGCATATAAACAAGCAATTACAATTTTTATTCTGTCATCACTATAAACTGCATGGGGTGAATAACATATAAAAAATATCACTTCTGGGTGAAGTATTCCTTTTAACCAATTAAAGGCCATTGAGGGCAGCAGCCTATCTGTGACACCCCATTTTAGTGGCAAGGTTGTCACCAGACTACACACTGGGTGTCTTGTAGTTCAGTACCGACCGGGATCAAACTCGAGAGATGTCAGACATGGAGACACGGACACAAAAAGTTGATGTTTCCAAACACAATAGTGGGTATTATTTACATTTATTTGCTTAGCAGATGCTTTTATCCAAAGTGATAAACTATTGAGTAACATTAGGCCATGGCCTGTTCAGTAAGAGTAATAGGACAGGTAACAAAAATTGATTGCCACAAGTGAAAAGATGTAATAACGCATACATTTACGATAAATAAAGCAATTACATTTTAAATAGCCAAGAACACAAAATATCACAGTGCAAAGTTTTTTTGTTTTCCTTTACTTTTCAATTAGACAGATATTCACAAAAGAGATGGGTCTTCAGTTGCTTCTTGAATACATTGAGGGAGTCAGCAGTACAGATGGAGGTATGCAGCCTGTTCCACCAACTCGGAACCACACGCAAAAAGAGTCTGGTTTGAGACTTGATACCATGTAGATGTGGTATCACCAGACACTGTTTCCTGGCAAACCTGAGTGGGCCAGGAGTATAGCACTTCACTAGTGTCTTCATATACTCAGGTGCTGACCCATTGACTACTCTGTAGGCATGTATCAGGAATATGAACTTAATATGTGCTGCTACAGGGAGCCAAAGTACCGACCTGAAGAGAGATGTGACATGTGTCCTCCTCGGCTGCTTAAATACAAGACAGGCCACTGCATTCTGGATCATCTGCAGTGGCTTGATAGCACATATGGGTTCTCCTGCCAGAAGAAATAAGTTGCAGTAGTCCAGACAGGACAAGACCAAAGCTTGGACCAGAAGTTGTGCTAAATACTCTGTGAGATAAGGTCTGATCTTGTGGATGTTGTACTGTATAATGTCAATCTGCATGAACAAGAAACAGTAGAAATGTGGTCAGAAAAAGACAGCTGGTCATCAATCACCACCCCAAGGTTGTGAACTGACCTGGTGGGTGTTAGCGACAGCGAGCCAAGATGTACAGAGAAGCTCGGTTTTTGCCAGGTTGAGCTGTAGGTGGTGGTCCTTCATCCAGGTTGAGATATCAGTAAGACATGTAGAGACTCTAGCTGATACCGTATTGTCCTCTGGGAGAAACAGGTACACCTGTGTACATCGGCATAACACTGATAAAAGAACCCATGCGATTAGACGATGGAGCCCAGCAAGGTGGTGTACAGATTAAAGAGTAGAGGACCCAGAACCGATCCTTGGGGTACACCATTATACGACTGGTGTGCTTTTGACAACTCCTTTCACCAGGATACACTGTAGGATCTGCCTGAAATGTAAAACTCAAACAATCTGTGAGGAGTCCCAGCGATGCCAAGGTCAGAGAGTGTGGCAAGAAACATGTTGCGGTTGATCGTGTGTTTGAAGAGCAATCGAGTAGAATCAGGACTGATGACATGTTGTTTTTTTTTTCAGAAGTGGGGTTATTAGACTGTGTTTGAAGATGTTTGGGAATATTCCTGAGCTGAGTGAGGTGTTAATAATGTGTGTCATTGCAGGAATGAGTGAGGGGGAGATGGCCTGAAGGAGATGAGAGGGAATAGGATCGAGTGGACAGGTACTGGGGTGATTGGAGAGGAGGTTGGAAACATCAATGGCAGGCAGTGGAGAGAATGTGGAGAATGTTGGGTGTTGCTTGGAAGGAGGCATAATTGGTGGCAGCGAGGTAGAGAACTGACTCAGCAGACAAGGAGGTGGAGGAGGGTTAAGAAGGGAAGTGAAAGCAGAGAACAGAGAGCGTGTGTCAGTGGTGCTGTTAATTATGGTCTGGCAGAACCCTACCTTAGCAACGATGGCTGCACACGTGGATATGTGTATAAAAACACACAAAAAAAAGGCCCAATCAAAAATAAGGAAGAGTATTTACAGTGATTTTTGCCAGCCCCAAAGACAAAAATTTATATACACAAAAACAGTAGTCTTCCTAAATAAAGAAAATACAATCAGGGAGAAACTACACAAAACAAAGTCCAATGAAACCCAAAAATATTTACAAGAAGGAAGAAAAAAAAACGTGTATATACAAGAGAAAAAGTGCACCACAATCCTAAAATACATAAAAACCTCCACCAATAATACATCTAGCAGATAATTCTGTCTATACTTGCTGTATATACATTTGGTGTTGCGGGTCCACAGCTTCCATTAGAAAGGCCAGTTTTAAATAAATAGTCACCACACTCACGGCTTAGCGAGGGGGCGTGGTGGCTGTGTGGCTGAAGCCGGGATGATTCGTGATGTGGGCGTTTCTCAACTAAGTGCACAGGTGAGAAATCGTCTGCATCCGTGATTGTTCTTGGGGCTGCTGATTTGCCACAGCTGCCTCGTCCTCTTCATAAATAGAAGCGCAGGCGGCTAAAGGGAATAAAAAAAAGAGAAGAAAAAGAGAAAAAAAAAAAAACGGAGGTTGCGGGAGTGAGAAAGAAGGCAGGAAGCTTAAGGAGAAAGCGAGAGCGAGCGAGCGAGCGCTTGAAGGCAGCTGGATTGAAGAGCCCCTCACGAGCAGTGTTTGGCCGTCACTAGAGGAGGGGCAGTTGGAAGTGGTCACTCCAGCTGAATGATTTCTAGGAGCTGGAGTGACCGGTAGTATGGATGACTCCTCGCGGAAGGCAATGGGAGTCGTGGAGTCTTGGGAAGGTGAGCCTCAGCGTGAGCGACTTGGCCATTGAGGAACCCAAGTCTCGGTCCGGTGAGGTAGCCGTACGGAGGCAGGGAACGGAAGGCAACCGGACAGTAGTAAGGTTAGCTGCAGGAAGGACAACTCCCCTGTTGAGAAATCCGTATGGGAGAAGCAGGGAAGTCGCCAGATAAAGGACGACACCAGGCTTTGGATTTTAACGGGACTGCTTCCAGCATTGTTTTAACCTCGTTTTAAAGGATTGTTTTTTTTCTATTGGATTTTAACCTCCACTTCACTTGTTTTAATTGATTATTTATTTAAAGATTTGATGCACTGCACTTTGTTTGAACACTTGTTTTTGTTTGTTGTTTTTAAATAAAAGCATTTTGCACTTTTGCACCATCTCCTTGCTCTGTTTGTTGTGCCTCATTGCCGAGCTCATCGGTAACATTACTGACAGTGATGGGTTCAAGGGCTCCCGGATGGAAGATGGGAGCATGCAGCGAACCCGCATCGTCACAATACACAAGAAAAATATTTACAAATAAGGCACAGGCCGCTTTGCTTGGTATACTTTGAAGGATAAGCTACACCAACCACACTCTCCCCTTGCATTCACGCTTGAACTAAAACACTCTGCACTTCTTACTTTGTTCACAGCAGGGGCTAGGGAGATGCTCACCTTTTTTGACGGGCAGACACGCGGCATTCACCAGGCCTGAAATGGACTCGCGCCCAACCTGGCGGTAGCATCGCACCGTGCAAACCTGCCACAGCCAAAGTTAAAAATCCTTACAGTGCACCCCTGCAATTTGACAATTTAAACAGGTAAGTGCTTTAACTGTACTAAAAATCAATCCAGTGTCCATTATTCTCAAAATGTTTTTCTTTAAAGTGGTAATGCCTGGCAGGCCCACTGACTCTGGCGTTGCTTGACCTGAGTGCGCCATTGGATACAGTCTCTCAGAGCATTTGGTTAGAAAGATTAGCCTCTGTAGGAATCAGTCGTATTGCCTACACTTCATATCTCTCTGGTCGTACACCGTTTGTTCTGCTTGGGAATTTTAGATCGCAGCCTTCCCCAGGGCTCTGTTTTGGGCCCTCTTCTATTTATTGCCTACTTTCTACCACTTGGCAATATTTTTTAGAAGATGTGGTATTCAGTTTCACTGCTAAGCTGATGACACTCAACTGTATTGGTCTACCAAGCCTAATTCTGCCCTCCCTCCTTTCATCCTCTCTGACTGTCTTGCTGAAATAAAAGACTGGTTTCTCCTCTAATCATCTGAAACGTAATAATGATAGAACTGAAGTTCTCCTCATTGGCACTAAATCTACTCTTACGAAACTTGACAGTTTTTCCGTGACAATTGTTGGTTCTATAGTTTCTCCTTCTTGGGTGCCATCCTCGACAGCACTCTGTCTTTCAAAGCATACATTAACAATATTACCCAGCCTGCATATTTTCACTTTCGCAAAATAAACTCTCTTTGTCCATTTCTAACACCTAATAGTACTGCTGTCGTTGTACATGATGTGGTAACATCTCACATTGACTGCTGTAATTCTATATTGGTTGGTCTTCCTCACAAGGTTTCGCATATGCTTCAGATAGCTCAAAATTCTGCTGCTCGTGTTATTACCAGAACCCCCTCCATAGGACACATCACCCCAGGTCTTTGTAAACTCCACTGGCTTCCTGTGAAATACTGTATTAATTTCAAGATGTTGCTATTAACATTCAAAGCTATTCATAATTTGGCACCTCTATATCTCTCAGAAGCGCTGCTGCCTCGCAGTTAGGAGACCCGGGTTTGCTTCCCAGTTTCTCCCTGCGTGGAATTTGCATGTTCTCCCTGTGTCTGCGTGGGTTTCCTCCGGGTGTTCCGGTTTCCTCCCACAGTCCAAAGACATGCAGGTTAGGTGCATTGGCGATCCTAAATTGTCCCTAGTGTGTGCTTGGTGCGTGTGTGTGTGTGTCCTGCCCCGGGTTTGTTTCCTGCCTTGCGCCCTGTGTTGGCTGGGAGTGGCTCCAGCAGACCCCCGTGACCCTGTAGTTAGGATATAGCAGGTTGGATAATGGATGGATGGGTATCTCTCGGATGTGCTACACATTTATATGCCCACTCATGCTCTTAGATATTCTTATAAATTCTCTAAAATTATAAATAACTAGCAGAATACCCGCGCTTCACAGCGGAGAAGTAGTGTGTTGAAGAAGGTATGAAAAAGAAAAGGAAAAATTTAAAAAATAACGTAACATGATTGTTAATGTAATTGTTTTGTCATTGATATGAGTGTTGTTCCCATATCTATATATATCTATATCTATATCTATATATCTCTATATCTATATATATATATATATCTATATATATCTCTATATATATATATCTCTATATATATATATATAGATATATATATATATATATATAGCAAAATAACTGCACTTCGCAGCGATGTCGTGTGTTAAAGAAGTTATGAAAAAGAAAAGGAAACATTTGAAAAATAATGTAACATGATTGTGAAAGTAATTGTTTTGTGTATTTGGCGGCAGCGTCACAAAGTTGTTTT
>JANRMT010062819.1:20986883-21000103 GCA_026402145.1 Polypterus bichir lapradei | reverse complement strand
CTAAATTACAAACGCCAGCGGCAGCCTGTCTATGAACTTAATTTAAACTTTAGGTTTACGTCGTGCTTTGTTTCCGAAGCAGTAGAACTCATGAATATGGTTGTATATGTCACTCGCTCGCTTCTTATTGTTTCGCTGCCTTCTCAATTATATAATGCATGTTTTCTTCAGCGCTTTTTGGGCCTCTTCCTGGTTTTCTACGTACTGCGTGATTACGTGGGAGGTGTGATGATGTCACACGAAACTCCGCCCCCACAGGTTTCAAGCTCATCTCCATTACAGTAAATGGAGAAAAATAGCTTCCAGTTATGACCATTACGCGTAGAATTTCGAAATGAAACCTGAACAACTTTTGTAAGGAAGCTGTAAGGAATAAGCCTGCCAAATTTCAGCCTTCTACCTACACGGGAAGTTGGAGAATTAGTGATGAGTCAGTGAGTGAGTGAGTCAGTGAGTGAGGGCTTTGCCGTTTATTAGTATAGATAATTTCCCAACTGAGACCATCCACCTACGTCCTTGACCAGATAACCAGATAAGACCACGAGCAGCAAAACACTCAGTCGTGTAAAGGCTTTGAGCACACACAGATCCAAGGCTCTCAGCGCATATAAAGCTACGTCATAGATGAAACGTCGCCGACTAAGCGAAGAATAAAGAGCAGTGCGAAGAAAAGAGACTCAAAAGCGTTGGAGAGAAAAGAAATGTGAAAAAGGAATAATCTAGGTGCAAACTCAGAAAATAATTATCAGCCTGGAACAAGTGGAATTGAAACAAAGCATATCCAATCAGTCTCGGAATTAAAAGACAGAGTAAAAGACAAAGTAGAACTTCATAAAGACATTCACAAACGTTGGTGCTATACACATGCAGAGCAGGTTAGAGATTATGAAAGTAGTGGAATGCGAAAAGCTCAAAAAAAATTTGGTGCGATACAAATGCAGAGAAAGTTAAAGAATATGAAAGCAGGAAAATTAGAAAGTATAAAAACAGAAAGTAAAAGATCACAGTAGTGTAAACAAACAGAAATTATTACTCGAAAAAAGGGAAAATAATTACCACAGACCAGGTGTCATTAAAAAAAAGCAGATCAAAGCGAGGTCTGAAATAAAAGACGAAGAGTACAAAAAAAAGTAAAACGTCATAAAGAGGTTAAAAAACAAGGGGGCCAAACACATGCAGAACAGGTTAGAGATAATGAAAACTGGAATTCAAAAGACAGAAAAAATGTAGGCGTGAAACACATGCAGAGCAAGATACAGAATATGAAAGCAGAAAAAAAAAATGAAAGTGCCAAAAAAAAAAAAAAAAAAAAGAAAGTAAAGATCGCATTAGTGCAAACAAAGAAAAATTATTACTCGGAGAAATAACAAAAAGGAGAATAGAGATCGAATATATGGACATAGGTGATATGCCAGAAATATGTAAATGTTGTAAGGCTTTGAAGTTTAAGTCAGAGACTTTCAAAAATGGGGTTTACCTCACATGCATTTATTGGTTACTTTGCAAAAAAAATAATTAACTGCTGATGATGTAGATTGTTTTGTCTGTGTTGAAATTCCAAACAGAGACACCTATCCTGAATTACGGTACAAAGTCATTAAACACAAGTCTCACGGACCTCATTTAAAAGATTTGGTCTCGTCCGATGCGAGAGATGGACTTCTGAAGTGGAGCTCCGCTAGCAGCGGTGTTATTTTTTATATTATTTGCTTATTATCCTGAGATATCCTGTATCTATTCAACCCAAGGAGACTGCTACAGTATATATGTAAGCATATATAAACATGGCCAGCAAGAAAGGGGGTCCGAAAGAATCAAAAACTAAAGCTGCACCCAAGCTAACATCAGCAAGCCCCAGCTCAAGATACGTACTTTCAGAGAGAGACCTGGATCAGCTGGGTGAAAGTACAGACTCTTCGGGACCAAGGTCTGCTACATCGTCGCCAGCTGAGAGCGAAAAGGGGAGCGAATGTACGATCGCGCCGATCGGAGAACACCTGAAACTGGAAAAGGCCTTACAGTCCGCGATCTCAATTACTCCACGCGAGCCGGGAATAGCGGGGACACCGGCTATAGTAGGGCTTGACGCTCTACCTACGGTACAAGAAAGCACAATTGAAATGTCTAAACTGCAGGTGATGTTCACTGAGCTCGCACAAGATATAAAGAAAACCGAGAAGGCAAATGAAAAAGCTAGGGCAAAGGCACATGAGAGACTGAAACAGGAATTGAAACAGGAGTTGCAACAAGCAAACGAAACGCAGCGGCTGATGATGCAACAGGCAAATGAAAGGCTGCGACAAGAAATCCAAGTGGAGATGCGACAGATGCTGGGTAAAATTGAAACGCTTACTGATCAATTGGAGGATCTCAAGAAGACATTCATGACTAGGATTGAATTAGCCGAAAATTTAGCTACCAGTGCTGAAGAAAAAAGCAGAAAATGGCAGCTCCAAATGCAAAAAACTCGGAGACAGACTGGCTGCTTTGGAAGATGGGAGTAGAAGGTATAATGTCAGAATTGAAGGTCTGCCTGAGAACCGAGAAAGTTCAAACCATGTGAAATTCGCAGCTGAACTTTTTTCTAAAATAATCGGGGACGACTTTAAAGCAGAATCTGAGATAGCAGCGGCTTACCGCGTACGCGGATCAAACACCGTTAGACCCAGACCCAGATCTTTTATAGTTTGTTTTGAACGATTATCATTTAAGCTAGAGGTGATGGCACTCCTCAGAAACAAGGAAGATATTATATATGAAAATAACCACATTCGGATCTTCCCTGACTTCTCTCCAGCAGCAGCTGCTAAACGCGCAGCCTTCTACAACATTAAACAGCGGTTACGGCAAGCCAGCGTCAAATACAGCCTCTTGTATCCGGCAAAACTGAAAGTGGAATGGCAGGGTCAATTCTATGTCTTCGCTAGCAAGGAAGAAGCAGAAAAGGAATTAAGAAAGCTGATCCCGGGACTATTCTGATACATAATAGTGAGTCATGGCGGTTAATGATAAAGCAAGGATTAATAATCTAATGTCTAATCTATTCGTTTTAAAATAAAGGGTTTTATCAGCATATATTCTCATTATTACTTAGTATTACTAGGGCGCTATCTGTTTATGTTTTATTGTGCTTAATTACTTTTATTTTGCCCTAATTATTTCATCTCTACCCTAAACGAGACTGTTCAATATCATACCCTTGGTTTATTGTTATTGCTATTACTGCATTAAGACTTGTTATGCTTATTCCGGACACATTTTTAACACCATCACCCGGGTTTATTATCTGGGTGTATCATCTTAATGCACTAAAATTGCTGAAGACTATATATATATTTTAAGTGCAAAATTCTTTTTTTTTTTTTTTTTAAAGACTATATTGGTAATAGATTTCTCTATCTTTGAACCCTAAAGCGCCGCTGCATTGGGGCTTGTTTCGCTTTGGACGTGCTCGGTCTCTGGGTATGTCAGAGGACTGGGACTGTGTGAAGTGGGTTTTAGCCTCACTTGGGGAGGCAAAAAGGAAGGGTGGGGGGTTAAGGGGGGGAGAGAGAGCAGGCTTGATCTATGCCTAATCTATCCTATTAATTTTTATAATTATAACTACCAACGTAATAATAAGCTGCATGGCAACAACTCTAGGGGAAATAGGAAATTAAGGCCGAAGCTGTCTCACTTCCAGTTAAGACTATAAAATTACATCAAAAACTCAGAATTAGTGTCTCCATGATGGGACAGTTAACTTCGTAAGCTGGAATGTTAAAGGCCTGAACCACGAATTAAAGAGAAAGAAAGTACTCTCTCACCTAACAGGTTTAAATGCTAAAATAGTATTTTTACAGGAGACCCACTTACTAAGCAAGGATCAGTTCCGGCTACAAAAAGACTGGACTGGCCAAATGTTCCATTCTAGTTTTACGAAGAAAACTAGAGGTGTGGGAATTCTCATACATAGAACAGTACAATTTGTAGCATCAGATGTAGTATTGGATCCTGAAGGGAGATATGTAATGGTCATGGGAGACTTATCTAACTGTAAAATGATTTTCATAAATGTTTATGATAAGGAATTTATACAAAACTTGCATCCATTCCCAATCTCAACACTCAAAGTTATAATGGCTGGGGACTTTTAATTGTGTTCTAAATCCACTTTTAGATAGGACTTCCTCCACCGGGGGAACGGCATCCAACACCGCAAAGATAATTACAAAGTTTATAACTGATCACAACTTATCAGACCCATGAAGGTTTTTAAACCCAAATTCAAGAACATATTCTTTCTACTCACCAGTACATCATTGCTACTCAAGGATTGATTACTTCTTTATAGACAATAACTTCTTGCCTATGATTAAATCTTGCAAATACGATGCTATTGTTATTTCTGACCATGCACCTATGATCTTGGAGCTAAAATTACTAAGCCCCATACACTCACCCCGCAGATGGCGCCTCAACCCGCTTCTATTAGCTGACGAGAATTGTACGGAATTAATATCCAAACAAATCAAATTCTTTCTAGAGACAAATACATCACCCGAGATCTCTGCAGGAATACTCTGGGAAACTCTTAAGGCCTTCTTAAGAGGACAGATGATCTCATATCTTTCCCACAGAAATAAATCCGAAGCCAAGAAAGTAGCAGAGATAAAAAGCGAAATTACTAAAATAGATGAACACACCAGACTACCAAGCGAGACTCTACATAGGAGGAGCCAGGCTCTACATTCAGAATTAAACCTCTTGACAACTAAAGAAACTGAACTACTAATCTACAAATCCAGACATCATTATTATGAACATGGAGAGAAAGGTAATAAGCTTTTAGCTCAACAAATTCACAAGCAAGAAGTGCGCAATGCAATCTTGGTAATCACCAACACGAACGGAGATAAAATCGTCAAACACAAAAATATAATGCACACTTTCAGAGACTACTATAAATCCCTATATACTACTGAGTTTAAAGAAGACAATACACAACCTAATGCATTTCTGGATACATTACAGATACCACAAATAGACGCTTTTAGTGTGGAGGAACTTGATAAACCACTGGCGTTATCAGAATTACTAGATGCTATAAAGTCACTCCAAGGCAGGAAAGCAGCAGGCCCTGATGGCTACCCTGCAGAATTTTACAAGAAATTCTCTGCTCAGCTAGCTCCCCTCCTATTAGCAACATTTACAGAAGCCAGAGATAACCAATCTCTTCCTCAAACCATTTGCCAAGCACTAATCACTGTTTTTCCAAAACAAAATAAGGACTTATTACAATGTGCATCATATAGACCAATTTCACTTCTGAATAACAACGTTAAAATACTCTCTAAAATCATAGCTAGAAGGATGGAGAAAGTGCTCCCCTCGGTAATATCACAAGACCAAACTGGATTTATTAGGGGCCAACACTTATCTTCAAATCTTTGACGCCTGTTTAATGTAATATACTCACCAACTAAATCAAACACCCCAGAAATATTACTATCATTAGATGCAGAAAAAGCATTCGACATGATTGAATGGAAATACCTTTTTACTACACTGGAGAAGTTTGGGTTTGGCCCGAACATTTGTGCATGGATTAAATTACTGTACACTAACCCAGAAGCTTCAGTTTGCATCAACAACATTTGCTCAGACTACTTTAAACTAGAACGTGGCACTAGACAAGGATGCCCCTTGTCACCGCTGCTGTTTGCGATTGCCATTGAACCACTGGCAATACATTGTCAAAATACTGATCAGATAAAGGGGATTAGCAGAGAAGGACTGGAACAGAAAATCTCATTATATGCAGATGATATGGTATTGTATATATCGAACCCAGAAAATTCTGTGCCTGCAGTCCTAACAGCACTCACAGAATTTCAAAAGATCTCTGGTCTCAGAATTAATCTGCATAAAAGTGTACTCTTTCCAGTGAATTCTCAAGCATATAATATTAGATTAGATACCCTACCTTTTATCATTGCAGAACAGTTTAAATACCTAGGGGTAAACATCACAAGTAAACATAAAGCTCTATATCAACAAAATTTCGGCGTCTGCATGGAAAAAATTAAACAAGACTTGCACAGATGGTCAACCCTTCATCTCACACTAGCTGGAAGAATTAACACTGTTAAGATGAATATTCTTCCTAAGCTCTTTTTTTATTTCAAAACATTCCAATATACATTAATAAATCATTCTTAAGGCAATTAGATTCGACAATAACCTCATTTATTTGGAATTCAAAACATCCACGCATCAAAAGAGCGACCCTACAAAGACAAAAGCCAGAAGGCGGCATGGCTCTACCTAACTTCCAGTTTTATTACTGGGCAGCAAATATACAGGCGATAAGAACCTGGACACAAATAGAAGAACATACACAGGCTTGGACCGCAATAGAAGTAAAATCTTGCAGTACTTCTTTGTATTCCTTGCTCTGTGCTCCAATAAATACACGTTATTGGCAATATACAAATAACCCAATTGTGCTCCACTCACTTAGAATCTGGAACCAATGTAGAAAGCATTTTAAGACGGAGAAGTTTCTATCTGTGGCACCTCTGCAAGAGAGCCACCTCTTTCAACCTTCACAAACATATGCAGTTTTTAATATCTGGAAAAAATTTGGAATTAACTTGCTTAGAGATCTTTATATAGACGTCTTTGCATCCTATGAACAATTACATTCCAAATTTAACATTCCAGCTACACATTTCTTTCACTATCTTCAAATCAGGAACTTTGTTAAACAGAACCTTCCAGATTTTCCTCATCTTGCACCCTCATCCATGCTGGAAAAAATATTGCTCAATCTCAAGGACTTAGACTCCATCTCTTCAATATATAAAATCATTTTACAATCCCTCCCTTTCAAAGATCCAAAAGGACACTGGGAAAAAGATCTCTCAATTAATATATCAGAAAAGGAGTGGAAAGTAGCAATGCAGAGAATTCACTCGAGCTCCATATGCGCAAAAAACATACAATTATACAACTTAAAATTATATATCGAGCACATCTGTCTCGACTAAAACTCTCCAAAATGTTTCCAGGGCATGATCCAACCTGCGAACGTTACAACCAAGTCCCAGCCTCACTGGGTCACATGTTCTGGGCCTGCACCAAATTAACATTATTCTGGACAAAAATTTTTAATTACCTCTCAGACAGCCTTGGTCTCACAATCCCTCCCAACCCATTAACAGCTGTGTTTGGGGTTCTTCCAGATGGGTTTAAGGTGGAGAAAGACAAACAAATTGTGATTGCATTCACTACACTTTTGGAACACAGACTTATTCTGATAAACTGGAAGAACCCAAACTCTCCTCTTTTAAGTCAGTGGGAAACCGATGTGTTATATAATTTGAAATTGGAAAAATTCAAATACTCAGAGTATCCGTACAGACTTTTTCAAAACATGGCAGGATCTAATCAGTAATATTTTAAAATAAGTTCATGAAGCACACAGAATTAATTTAGGTATGTTTACAAGCCTTACATTTTACGCCGTCTGGCTTGCTCTCTCTCTCAGGGGTGGGGATCGATTTGTTCTTTAACTCAATTTTTCTTTTTGTAAAAACTTGATTCCTTTGTATGGATTGCAATAAAATTAATAAAAAAAAAAAAAAAAAAAATAATAATAAATAAATAAAAGATTCAGCATGCTGGGACTCGAAAGATTCCAAATATTGTTTTTACAGAAGTTCTGAAATAAAAGTGAAACTAATGAAATAACAATTCAAAGAAAAAAAAAAATCATAAAGTGTGTATCCAGAAAACCAAACAAAAATAATTTTGCACTTCAGAGTTTCTGTATGCTACTTTAAATAAGTACTATTTTCCTAATAAAGTATATGTGCAATGCTACTCCTTATTTAGGAAAAGATCCCCGTCGTCCCACGGGAGAAAGACTTACCGAGGCTAAGGTCATAAAGCTTATGAAACCGTTTCTGGACAAAGGCAAACCATAACAACAGTTGTGTGGAGCTTCCACCTGCAGCTAAAGTCACTTCAGTGCACATGTACTTCGTCGGCATGCCTGTGACGATCAAACACAGGAAGCTCTGCAGTTTACTTGTGACTTTACGCTGTAGGAATATAAGTAAATAAATCAAGGTAAATACCCATTTGATCTGGCTTTTATACAAGTAATATATACAGTTAGGTCCATAAATATTTGGACAGAGACAACTTTTTTGTAATTTTGGTTCTGTACATTACCACAATGAATTTTAAACAAAACAACTCAGATGCAGTTGAAGTGCAGACTTTCAGCTTTAATTCAGTGGGTTGAACAAAAAAATTGCATAAAAATGTGAGGCAACTAAAGCATTTTTTTTTAACACAATCCCTTTTTTTCAGCGGCTTAAAAGCAACTGGACAAATTAAATAACTGGAAATAAAATGTTCATTTCAAATACTTGGTTGAAAACCCTTTGTTGGCAATGACAGCCTGAAGTCTTGAACTCATGGACATCACCAGATGCTGGGTTTCCTCCTTTTTAATGCTCTGCCAGGCCTTTACTACAGAGGCTTTCAGTTGCTGTTTGTTTGTGGGCTTTTCTGTCCGAAGTTTAGTCTTCAACAAGTGAAATGCATGCTCAATTGGGTTAAGATCAGGTGACTGACTTGGCCATTCAAGAATTTTCCACTTCTTTGCTTTAATAAACTCCTGGGTTGCTTTGGCTGTATGTTTTGGATCATTGTCCATCTGTATCATGAAACGCCGCCCAATCAATTTGACTGCATTTAGCTGGATTTGAGCAGACAGTATGTCTCTGAACACCTCAGAATTCATTCGGCTGCTTCTGTCCTGTGTCACATCATCAATAAACACTAGTGTCCCAGTGCCACTGGAAGCCATGCATGCCCAAGCCATCGCACTGTCTCCACCGTGTTTTACAGATGATGTGGTATGCTTTGGATAATGAGCTGTTCCATGCCTTCTCCATACTTTTTTCTTGCCATCATTCTGGTAGAGGTCGATCTTGGTTTCATCTGTCCAAAGAATGTTTTTTCAAGAACTGTGCTGGCTTTTTTAGATGTTCTTTAGCAAAGTCCAATCTAGCCTTTCTATTCTTGAGGCTTATGAGTGGCTTGCACCTTGCAGTGCACCCTCTGTATTTACTTTCATGCAGTCTTCTATTTATGGTAGACTTGGATATCGATACGCCTACCCCCTAGAGAGTGTTGTTCACTTGGTTCCATGGTTTCTCTTCACTATGGAAATGATTCTGCGATCATCCACCACTGTTGTCTTCCGTGGACGTCCAGGTCTTTTTGCGTTGCTGAGTTCACCAGTGCTTGCTTTCTTTCTCAGGATGTACCAAACTATAGATTTTGCCACTCGTAATATTGTAGCAATTTCTCGGATGGGTTTTTTCTGTTTTCGCAGCTTAAGGATGGCTTCTTTCACCTGCATGGAGAGCTCCTTTGACCGCATGTTGTCTGTTCACAGCAAAATCTTCCACATGCAAGCACCACACCTCAAATCAACTCCAGGGCTTTTATCTGCTTAATTTGTAATGACGTAATAACGGACTTGCCCACACCTGCCCATGAAATAGCCTTTGAGTCAATTGTCCAATTACTTCTGAGCCCCTGAAATGAAGAGATTGTGTTAAAAAATGCTTTAGTTGCCTCACATTTTTATGCAATCTTTTTGTTCACCCCACTGAATTAAAGCTGAAAGTCTGCAATTCAACTGCATCTGAGTTGTTTCATTTAAAATTCATTGTGGTAATGTACAGAACCAAAACTTGAAAAAAGTTCTCTGTCCAAATATTTATGGACCTACAGTAACTGTACATGTTTTTTTTAAAGACAATCACAAAACATCATCACAAAAAGGACTTTGCACGATACATTAATGAGTTCTGCAAGACCTGCTTTTTTCTTTGAAGGACACGTGTGGGGCAGACTGACCGGCAGGATGACGCCCGACATGTTGCTGCATCCAACGGTGCCATCTTCGCCTTTACGCCTGGTGCAGCTGCATTGTTCTTAAATGCGAGTGGATGCTTCTTACAGGGAGGGCTTCTGTTTTCTTTCTCCAATGTAGAACTCTCATCCTCATTGGAGTTTACCTCTGCTATAGCACATCTTTATTTGAAAACAGCAGTGTCAGATCGGGTGAGTGTGAATGTGACTGAGAGAATAAAACCGATTTATAAAAAAAAAAAAAAAACAAAAAAAAAAAAACAAAACACTAACCTTTACAAGTACCATATATTTACACCGGCTGTTACAGACTGAAATCAAATGTATGTTTTTATTCTATAATAATAAGAATAAGAGCAGCTCACTACTCAAAATGAAGGCATCCGGGATTGAACCGCGAACGTCTTGATTACAAGTCCATAGTTCTTACCGATACACCACCAAAGCCGTTATATTAGGTGCGTGTCAATGTCGCACCCTAACGTGTTTTTTTTCTACAGTTATAATTTTGAATAAAAGCGCACTTGTTTTGTTATACTTGTACGTTCTGTGAAATCTATTTGTTATTAGGATGTCAGGCTTCACACATTATACACTTCAGGTCTACATTTTGGCAATTATTACTAAAACATGAAAAATGTTTCTGTTTTAACAATGTGTTTACATAGATTGCTGTAGACATGGAACACACATGAAATGTATGTATTCCAAATGACAATATTTTATTTAACCTCTATAGTTCCCGGTACCTCACTCCCAGATACGCCTAAGCTGGGAGAACTTTTTGCCCTTCCTGCAGCCGTTGGGGGGGTGGGTGGGAAGGAGGGGTTAGCAGGCTGTGCTTGGTGGTTTATCTTATCGACACATTTACAACACAAAAGACACTGATGGAAAGGTGCAAACGGATTTAAGGTGGGCTGGGATTACACGTTTTTTCGTAGGCTTTGTTAATTCTAGTGTTAAGCCATTGGAGCAAATGTATCCAATACCTCAATCCAATGCCTTTCCCATTTTAATCTGTTTGTTTTTGTCCAGTATGCAGAACATGATTGGTTTTTGCAACCCTAGAAAAACACATTGGCTGATGGTAATATCATAAAACTCTCATGTTCATTTTAACGTTTTTTGACTTTTAGACATGTAAATATTTGCATGTGTAGCATATTTCAACAAGGCAGCACAAATCGTCAAAACACCGCCCCTAAACAGACAACGAGCCGACTGATATCTGGGTTACGGAGCACACCTCCAAAACAGTAACTTTCCCTACCAATCAGTTTATCTCCTGCCCCTCTCCTCGTTTTTCTCCGCACTGCAAACACTCCAGCTTATTGTCTCCCGACTCCCTACTCAAAAATTTGTTTCTACCTCACCTTCCTTTTTCTCCTGTCACTCATCTCCTAACCGGCATGTCAGTCCCTTACAAAGCCGAAGCCCTTCACCCAGTCCTATCACTTAGACAGCATTCAGTCTACCCTTGCTGTTCCCCCACAGCCCATCACCAGGTGCCTGCACATGACAATTAACAAAACATAACAGAATTGAAAAATTACAGTACAGAAGAACATTAACATTACAATCGGTGGTTTCTATTTGCAACAAGTTTCACCCTTTTTATATTGTTCACTGATGTTCTGTTTTATCTTGGTAAAGTAATATATATATATATTGCTCTACTTTCCCCTATTGTATTATTAATATGTAGCCTTAGAATGCCTAATCTCACAGACTTACCACTGCTTATAAGGTATTATTGTATATAACTTATCCCCACCTTCCCTTCTATATCTATAACCTCAGGCAATTAGATGTAGTAAAAAGACAAGCAGGAGTTAAGTTACACATAAAATAATGTATTACTGATAATATTTAAAAATAATAACAAAATGCAAAGTACATTTGAATATTGGCAACAATACAACCTGATAAAATAGTGATGTGTAACTCAGGTGGCACACAAACTTGTAGTTACTTAAAATGTCTCTAGTTAAGGCATCATTGGTGCTCAGCTTTCTTCAGAACAGGCCTCAAAGCCTGTTCAATATGTCTGTTGAGCTGTGCTCTTCATTGTGCTGTTCTTGTCAGTTCATGGTGTGATGGTCTTCATCAGTTGTTAACAAGAGAAAGATACTTCTACATCATCACAGGTTAGCAAGAGAGAGAGAGAATGTGGTTGAGCAAGCAACCACAATAGGACATCATTAAAGGCCTTTGAGCCAATTCCAAACAGTCATATCTCAGACCAATGGGGGGAAATAGTACATCTTAACACCTGCAACCCCCTAAAGACTATATGTTAAACTAACCTAGCTTTGTGTGGGGGATGAGAGAAAGACTTTAGCAAAGAAACACTCGCCAAACTGGTTTAAGACACATCCCCCAAATCCTGTTGTCAAATTACAAAGAGACTCAGTCGTAAACAGGGGGGCAAACACGAATGCCTCTCACCAAAGTAACACTAAATTACATTGCTTTGCCTAAATTACAAATAAAGACATACAAAACATTTATCAAGTTATATGCAAAATCTCACATCACAACATCTTCCTACTCTGTGAATTGAAGCCATGCTTTAAGGACTTTTGTTATTTTGCAAGTGTTTAATAATTTAAATTTTTTGTGACACCGATGTGGAAGAAAATTATGAATACAGACACACACACCCCCACTAAAATGCAATAAAACACAGACAGGAGAAAGCATCAATCATTATTCTTTATCTAAATCTCCGAAGAGGTTAACAACTGTATTACATGTTAGCCACATTGCTACAAAAGGAAAAAAATGTCCTTAGCGCTCTTTTTATACAATTTATTGATTAGGTTACTATTCTTTAAAAGGAATTAATTACAAATTCAGAAAGCTTTTAACAGGATTGGTTACACCAAGTTGGTAACAGAACATGGCAGATGTTGATACCTTAGATGACCACAATTTGGTTGATATCCCTGTTTGTTTAGGATGTACGTGACTTTTTGAATGTATATTTTTCATTTTTATTTTGAGGAGCTGTGTGAACCTCAAGAAGAAGAAAAAAAAGAACAATGGCATATTATATATATATATATATATATATATATATATATATATATATATATATACACACACACACACACACACACACACACACAGTACAGGCCAAAAGTTTGCACACACCTCCTCATTCAATGTGTTTTCTTTATTTTCATGACCATTTACAGCACTCCATCACTCTCCTTCTTGGTCAAATAGCCCTTACACAGCCTGGAGGTGTGTTTGGGGTCATTGTCCTGTTGAAAAAT
>JANRMT010062819.1:20916604-20981883 GCA_026402145.1 Polypterus bichir lapradei | reverse complement strand
TATATATATATATATATATATATATACAACAATTACATTAACAATCATGTTACGTTATTTTTAAAATTTTTCCTTTTCTTTTTCATACCTTCTTTCACACACTACTTCTCCGCTGCGAAGCGCGGGTATTCTGCTAGTAGTAAACTAAATGTAAAAACATTGAATAACACCAAGAAAACCTTGAACAACAGAGAAAACTAACATTGCAGGAGTTCACGCTAATAGCCTTATGACCTGATCGCTGTAAACACTTTTTAAAATGAGTTTTAAGCACAGGGAAAAAAAAGGAACATTTGAACAAATCCGAACTATACTTAAAAACCAACCACAAGCAACCAAGAAAGTAACATTGCAGGAGTTCACGCTAATAGCCTTACGACCTGATCGCTGTAAACACTTTTTTTAAAATGAGTTTTAAGCACAGGGGAAAAAAAAGGAACATTAGAACAAATCCAAAATTTATTTAAAAACCAACCACAAGCAACCAAGAAAGTAACATTGCAGTAGTTCATGCTAATAGCCTTACAGCGCGGGGAAAAAAAAGGAAAATTAGAACAAATCCGAAATGTATTTAAAAACCAACCACAAGCAACCAAGAAAGTAACATTGCAGGAGTTCACGCTAATAGCCTTACAACCCGATCGCTGTACAGTAAACACTTTTTTAAAATGAGTTTAAGCACAGGGAAAAAAAGGAACATTTGAAAAATCTGTAATTTAATAAACCACCAAGAAAAGTAACATTGCCACAATGCACGCTATGAACCGATCGCTGTAAACAGAACTAAAAACAAAAACGAGCCTTTTCTACCTTATGCGCCCAGCCTTCCCTCTCTCGCTTGCTCGCTCTCTCTCTCTTTCATGTGTGCGTGTGTCTCTTTCGCGAGCCTGGAGCGCCTGTGTGTGTGCCTCTGTCTCGTGTGTGTGTGTGTGCCTGTGTCGCGTGTATGTGCCTGTGTGCGCGCCTCTGTCTTGCACGCCTCTGTGTGTGTGTCTCGCTCGCTCGCTGCATAGGAAATGCACAGGGAGAGACTGAAAATGTACAAACCTAAAGGGAAACTGGCTTGTTCGTATACTGAGTGTGTGGTCGTGAATCGAGGCAAAAGTTTTGGTCGTAAACCGAGTTGTACGTGTACCGAGACGTTCATGTCTGGAATAAACTTAACACACACACACATCTAAATCAGCAGTTTTTTGGTCACAGAACATGAGACTTGTTCATGGTATAATCCTCCGCTACCGATTCTAATTGCACCTTTATTACTTTTGCACCTACCCCTTGCTGTGTGTATGTCCTCATCTGCCTGGCTCATTTATTTTACAGTATTGACAGTGGCAGGCTCAAGAGGCTCCCAAACTGGAGTGGGAGCTTGGAGCTGACCACACCATTACAGGGAGGACTGATGATACTATGAACAGGGGATGAAGGATTTGGGCCTGTCCTTGACAAGATGGTAAGTTAATTAACCTGTCCTAGTAAACCAATACTATACAATATATTCTATGGTGGTACTCAGAATAAGATGTGCATTATCTACAGTATATAAAAAAATCATTTTAATTCAGTTTTTAGAAGTACTTTAGAAGGAGCATCCTGTATGTTGAGCAATGAAAGACTTTAAAGGAAATAACACTGCGAACAATTCCAGGAATTAAAACCTTGTTTAGATTCCAAGGTAAAACTTTGGTTATGCTCAAAGGCATAAACTGCATACACACACATATATAAAATATAAGATTTATAAAACCATACATACATATTTCATGTGCCCCACCAACTTCCATTATAAATCTCAGATCAAGTTAATCCTATGTGCTTATGCACATGTTGTTATTGACTCACTGTCACTGCCTGTCACAAATGCATAAACCATGTTACTGAGTGACCTCTTTAGTGCAAAGCATAGAAGAACAAAGGGAAAAAGTCAGAAAACAAAATTTAAGTGAATGTAACCTTGAGGTATTACTGACTGAAGTGGAGTCACAAAGAAAAGAAAAAAACAAGAGTCACAGAAGCTGGTGCCCAGACTTCTGCCAGTACACAGCGTGAATTGACACAGGATGTATGAGCAGAACTGCAAGATATTAATATTCTTATTGAACTTGTAAAGAAATAAAATCATTTTGCCAAGTAAATATCAGTGATGCAGGGCACACAAGTCTCTTTACATTCGACCTACAACATCCACAGGTCTGAATTGCCTTTGTGTTGATGCCTTAATCAGGTGGCAGAAGCAGTCCATGTTTGTCCATTCTGTTGTATAGTACTGCAAAACACATGACAATGCAGCAAAACCGTACAATGAGTCCAAACACCGCCATCTACCTTTTATTGAAGAAAAATGGTTCATTCTATTATTGTTATTACTTATTCAGCAGACACATTAATCAAAGGCCATTTGGTTTGTGTTTATTTAGGTAAGAGATGATATAAAATACATTAGAAAAGTCAGAACTGGAATACCAGTCCATCAAGGAACAGACAAACGAAAATCCAGAGGCTGTGCATGTGACTTTCAGTTAACTCACACAGGACATGTATCAATGTGGTGTGGAATCCTGGTAATAATAATAATTATTTGCAGGTACAGAACAAAGGTCACAACTTGACAAATTACAATGCTATCTACTATACAATTGTGCCGTCTTTCTCGACAAAAACATAAAAACTGAACACACACTATAAATCAGTATTTAATGGCTGTTAAGTACACATTTAGAATTCTTACAAATACAACTGTTACATTTTTTTGTATTGCATTAACTGCGCTAGACTGATGCTAACACTTTTCATTTCTTATAAGTCTAGTCGATATTAACAGGTAATGAAAATGTACACCCCTCTATTTTATAAAACATTGCACTTAAAATAAAGTTAACAATAAATTTTTTTTAAAAATATGGATTACAAATTATCAATACATATAATACAAAAAAGGCACATCTTTGAAATACGAATGCTGTTAATGTTTTCCTGAAGGAAGGCTGCCAGCAGCGTTCCAATAATTAGGTGACATGAAAAGAAAGAGAAAGACATCAGGAGGACACATAATATGTATCTGGCAGCCTAAGAGAACATGGAAAAAATGGAGGAAAAAAAATTCACAAACACCCAAGTCTCTAACAAGGAACATTACGCCTGGAGAAAACAGAACACCGGCCAGGCAAATGCCTCAAGAACACAGCATACACCACACTCACTTAAGTCCTTCCACTTAAAAGCCATTCCTTGGTACAAGTGCTGATATTTAGAAGTTCTACGCTGTCTCATGACGCTGGGTCAGTGCATTCTGAGGGTAGCTTTAAGGCACTTTGTACTACCACATTGGCAGCATCTAGCTTAACTACACATTTGGTACTCTAATGAAAAGAGTAAAGCTTTCAAAGTTTAGATAGATTAATTGTCTTCCATTAGAAGCGTACAAAGATTAGTCGCTTATACTTGCTTATGATCCACCTTTGAGCAAATTTTATGTTGTAGGCAAAATCCAGGAACAGCAAGAATCCTTAAAAAGTCCACATTCACCTGCTGCTACATTGGCTTCCATGACTGCTGATGGACCGTGATGTGCTGTAGCGTTTCTTCACAATCATGCTGATATAGGCTTTCATTAGTTTAGCAATGTCCACCACCTAGAAACAAAGATATTACTTAATATTAGCATCAAATGGTTAAAAAATTGTAAATTCCACTGCAAGTGCCACACTATACTCTATGTTATAAGTAAAAATCAGACAGAAGGGAAAACTCTCAAATCAATACAGCAAGATGAGGAATGGCTACGGGACTTAGGACTTAATGTGGGTGTAAGGATACATTTTTAATGTGACAATTTCTTTACAATATATAGCAAGGTAAAGTAGCCTCCTAAAGCAGTATGTTTATTTACCCCAGAAAAAACATGTCAGAATATTTTCAACAAGGAAAAATGTTATTACATGTAACAGAAACATGCAAACCAAACATCATAATACAGAAAAAATTGTATTTTTTAACAGACTTAACACTGTAGAGCAGATCATTACTCGTCAGCCTGAATGCTAACATTACTCAAAAGTTATTGTCTGCTTTTACATGCATTTTTATTACTATTTAATTTAATATTTTTTTTTGTATCAGTATACTGCTGCTGGATTATGTGAATTTCCCCTTGGGATTAATAAAGTATCTATCTAATATGACTTGAGCTTAACCATAAATACATAGAATTCTAAGCCTTGGTCATACACAAAGTCAACACTAGGGAGATTAAAGGAGTCTCTCTCTCTCTCTTATGAAAAGTGACTGCAAGGAACAGAAAACATTTGAATGAAGAGACAAATTATATTGTGAGCAGGAGCTTCTACACAGGTGTGGTCAGAAAATTAAGCGATTTACATATCATAATACTTAAAGCAAGGCAGATAAGAGCTAAAATGCAATTTCCCATTATGATGGAAAGAAGGATAAGACAACTTCACTGGGGCGTAATCAGTGGGAATATTTTTATGATAGGAACAGGTCTGAACAGTGGGTAAGATAATGCTTACATCAGAATTGGAGGAGAGGGCCATAAGATGACAGTGCATGGATGCAGTATAAGGAAGTTACTCTGCATCATTTTAGTGCCAATGTCAGTTTAAAGAAAGAAAACAAAAACAGTACTTCTTGGTGTGAATTGGGTCAACTGACACAGGCAGTTAAGTGCAATCACGGGCCGTTTGAATACGAATACGATAACTGCACGCTATAGCTACAAAAGTCACCACCCAGTCAAGCTCTTATCCAATGTTCTAAAGACCAGGTTTTCCACCATTTCTTATGTTTCAGTTACATGTACATTTTTTTCTGCATTACAAGATGTGACCTATAGGTTTGGCAAATATTATGAAAAATTCTAAAAAGTATTCAGGATGGAAAACCTTTAAAAAAATTCTAAAGAACAGAGTAATACAGATAAAACCAAATTATTCAACACTTGAATAAAGACATTGAAATAGGTAAAAGATCTGTGGAGATATGAACTCAATTTACATGGTATATAAATAACTTCAAATTAAAAGGGGATGGAGGAGATGCCACACTTGGCGACTGTAGTTGCTCATCTCATTGCTAGAGCACGTTATAAAACACAATTAGAAATCAAACTCTTTGATGGCTTTCCAGCATATTTACAAAGCTCAAAGAGCTGCCTGACAGGACATGTGTATATGTCCTTAGTTTTCTGTGAATGCTTTTTGTCATGCATTACTTAGTGAATATAAATCTGGTTATAACATTGTGTGGCAAATTTCAATTTACCATTGTTAGTAGTATAGTAATTTGGGAGGGGTGGTGGATGGGTTGCTGGATCAATTTGAGATATTTAGGTTAGGTGAACACATACCCAGTTTTCATCTGATATGCATTCATTTTATCAGATTGGTCAAAGGCATACAAGCAAGGTCTGTACAGGGTGTGGTTAAAGCAACTTTTTAGGTGTACCTCATATTTAGCAAGACAGAGGCAATTTCTCATTAAGTCAATACACACAATAAATTTTAATGAAAAAACCCAGGTTTTTGGGGAAGGCTAATCTGCCCTGGAATAACCAGTGTGCCCTGAGGCATTTAGTGCCCTGTACATGATAGGTTGTAGTCATGTGCTTTTTATCCTCAGAATCTGTGAAGCAAAGCACTAAAAATAATGGGTTCAAAAAATTGATGGAAACATGCCTAATATGTTATCAGACATTTGCAAGAATTATATAATGTAAAACACTCAATTTTGGAGAGGAACAAAATTGACACAATCCCACAGTCTTACATTGTATTTGCTAATCAGCATATAACATAGTCACTCTCTGACACCAGTATTAGTGACTGTAATTACCTTACCTTGAAATTTCAGACTTTCTTCTCTGAAACAACTACTTTACCTCTAGTTATCAACGGTTTAGCGTACTTACAGGTTACCACTAGTGTGTAAAGATCAAACAACCTATGCAGATGCTGAATTAAATGCATTAGGCATTTTCCATTAAAGAGTATGCTAATATACAAGGGTCAATGCAACAACCTGCATCTTGCGTCAGTGCTGCATTTTCAGCAAACAGATTCACTCATTCCTCATATCTATATATTTTGCAAGACTTCACTAATTAACAAGATAGTTTTTGTATTATTTTCAAAATATCAAATTTTACTCATATCTTCACAGTATTTTTTTTATTTTTTTGTAAGACTTGATGATGAACTTTTTTTGTAAGAACTTGTAATAACTTTCTATTTGCTATGCAAGTTCTACTTGTGTTTGACAGGATTGCAGGAGTACATGGAAACAGCCTTTGACTTCAGTTTTCAAACCTGTACTAGATAATCATTTACTTCAACAGCAGAGTTCAGACCCACATCACTGTGATATACTTGTAATTTAAAATTTTTAGCTCACTGTTTGGAAGGTACTGATCCTAAATTTTTGATTGGAATCCATTACCTCCTACAAACAAGGAAATATTTGTGAACGTAATACTTCTAATATTTATTGCATGTTTTTTTGCTGTGTATTTCTGGTTTGCACTAACGTTTGTTGTTTGTCATCTATACATTTTTGTCTAATTTCCCTCAGGTAAATACATTCTCAGTTCAAAATGTGTCTGTGTTCTGATAAATGTAATATCCATCCCCTGTGAAACTCTCTGTACAAACTTACAGTGCCCCAGATTTTTGGTTAAACATAAACACAATTGAAATCCATGTAATTTTGAAAGAAACCTTCTTAGAGAATCTACTTGACAAATCTGCAAGGCAGAGTAAAATGTTATTCCAATAAAAAAAATACATATATTTATATATTTGCATCAAATAATACCAATAAACTTCTATGTGTGTCAGTTGAAGTATTCCAGGGTATTAGAAGAATTCTCACCTAAAGATTGGTTACAGGTTAATTTCAAAATGTACACTTATATACCTTTTTTAATCTGTACTGAAACAAAATGTAGGTCCCATCTTTTGTTCCTTGATTATGTACCACAAATAAATTAAAGTTACATTTTTGCTTAGTTTTAATTAAGCTTGAAACCTTTTATGACATTTTTTCATTTTGGCATTAAGTTTTGTCTCTGTTTAAAAACGAGGACAACTTTTAACCAATCTTTAACATTATTAATAATGAGACTATGTGCACACTACTTTCCAAATAATGAATATGATATAACCTATTTCACATATTACAAAAAGTGATGTGCTATATCTGTGGCTTTAGGTTAGTTTAGTATGTTTCCCACCCCCAATCGAGCTCATGCTTACCTTAGCCAATTTACTGAAACCAGTTCAGTATTATTAAAAATTGGCCAAGAATTTAAAAAAAATGTGATTTTTTAATAGGCAGTTAAAAAAAAAAATCATATATGCAACTTTTCAAAATTAGATAAAGCATGATCAATGAATATTTGTTTTCATACCTGGCTTGTTTCGAAGAGTAGCTCCCGGTCATCCACCACAATCTTGTACATATTACACATTGGAGCACCAAAGGATAGGATATTTTCATAATGATAGACCTCTAAAGGCCTGGGTTCTCCTCTCTTGTAAACTGAAACGGCTTCAGCACTAACACCTAACCACAGCTCTTGAGGGAATTTCCCATCCTTGGACTGAAAGAGTTATGGAGAGGAGGAAAAAAAAAAAAAAAACAGTTTTAACTATTCAGAAAGTGATTTAAAAGTCATAAATTATGAATAGATCAAGAAAGGCTAACTCCTTATTATATGTAGTTTATTTATAGTTCCACTACAATCTACAATTAATCAGGGAAGAAATTAAATTTGCCACACAGCACAATCACATTAGATAAATATATTATTTCAACTGGTGTTTTCTGTACCCAAGAAATGTTAATACAACTTTTGATGCTGAAGGCTAAATACAGGTGATAATGAAGTGCCACAATGAACCCTTACAGCCACTATAATACTTAATGAGTACTGTATATACTCACGTTTTAAGTTCTCCCGTGGATAAGTCGGCCTTGATTTTACCATATAATTAATTTCTGGATATTTTATAATGTTGAACATATAATTCGAATGCTGAAAACTCACGCTGTTGGTCCAAGAGATTATGACATGCTAACTCCCACCTGAGCGAGTAACCACAGAGCACACTGACTTTTTTTCCATGTATTGTGTCTACGTGACTACATGGTAATACCCAAACTATTCTGAAGTGACATTTACACTTTTATTTTTTGTATCTCACACCCTCATACAACTTTATCGGAATAGCATCCCTTATCTACAATGGAGCGTTCGAGCAGAAGAAAATATGAAGCTGGTTTTAAATTAAAAGTCATTGAAGTGGCGAAAGAAATTGGTAACTGTACTGCTACAACAAAATCCGACTACAACAAAATTCAACAAAAGTGTCTGAGAATCTGCTGCGAGATTAGAGAAAGCAGGAAAATGTTAAATTTTTTTTTTTTTTTTTTTTTTAAGTGTCAAATTTTTGAAAGGGTGTATAAGTCGGGATCTGATTTTATGATCAATTTTTCAGATTTCAAGACCCGACTTATACGTGAATACAGTATACCTCCGCGAAGTTGCGGTTCAGAGTTCACAGCCTCAGTCATTCACGGATTTTTCCTTAGAACCTAACTAATAATTGTTAGCAGAAACCACAAATATCCTCCGCAATTTTTATGGCTTTTTTTGTGGCAATACTGTACTGTAGAGAGAACCGCAGCTTGGGATGGTGAAAGTAGCCAACAGAATTTGAAACTACAACTCCCACCAGTCCCTGCAGTGGACCTGATTGGTCTTCTGCGGAGGGTGCTGGGGCTGTTGAGGTCAAAGGGTGTCAAGAGCAGCTTTTAAAAAGGGGGCTGGTGACCAAAAAAAAAAAAAGTTTTTGTAATTTGCATTTCAAGTTCTTGTCTGTCTGCCTTCTGTTGGGTTACCTGTACTTATTCATTTTGTCCTGGATCATTTCATGTGTCTGGATTGTCTGCCATCTGCCCATGTGCATGAGGACTGTAAGTGGATTCATGGCCATCCTACAAAGAATGGAGCGCTCCTGAACCCGTCTTCACCGTTTCAGGAACTACCGGTAGGACTATCTTTACATTCCCATTCAACGTGCGGATCTCTGGGCTATCTATTTTCATCATTACATTTCATCCGTTGCTGTTTTTCATTTTATGTATTTAATGTGTAATCGCCGTAAGGGGATTGGGGTGGAACTGTTGTTTTCTTATTTTATTTGTTTTCATTACATTCTTTATTTGCTGTTTGATTACAGGTTTGCTTTGTTTTTGTCTCTGTTTGTGAGTGTCTGCTGGTCGGGTCAAGGCTGGGTGTGTCCCTGGAATCTCCACCATAAAAATAAATAAATCACTATCTTCTCGACCATTGAATCTTAGCGGTACCGGATCACTACAGTGTTATTCATTTCTCCTTGCTGCTGATTGACTGTGATACATCTCCAGCTGAGTGTTCTGTTTACTTAAAAGCCTCCCCCAGACATTCTCTGCTCCTGTTGGGGGTTGTGCTCCCCAATGATGTTTATGTATTGTTTAATCGATAACTAACTGCATACTGAGATCATTTTACTTCTGAAAGAGACATGTTTGTTTGAAGTGTTTAAATAAAGTTCCTGTCTCTACAATCTCCTGTGTTTCTGTGACCCAAGCATGACACCCTGCAGTACTGCAGCCGCACTAAGACTAGCCTGCCAGCGTCAGCGCTTACCTCTGTGTGCTTGCGTGCAGCCAGTTCAATCACAGTTGGCTCGGTGATTTATATCCATGGCATCAGTTGCACTTTGTACATATTGTTCCAGTAGTTTTTTTAAATAGTTTTTACAGTTTATTAGCAGTGTGTAAAATAATCAGTGTTGCAGTAATTGTGATGCTCTTTGCATGAAAAAAAGTGTTCCATTAAAATTTCACTTTTTCTTTGTTAATTGTGACGTTTACTTAAAGCGCAGCAAAAAAGTATTGGCGTCCACGGATGCATTAACCCCCAAGTATGTGGCAGTTTAAGGATTAAAGCCCCAAGATGCCGCCGAAACGAATTGCACCGTCTAAGGCTTCTGGCAATGAAAACGCACTTGCATGAATTACAGTACATATAGCGGTAACATTGGTATTTTACATTCTAGCACTGCAGGAGACATAGCAGTACTGTATACAGGTTTACCTTTACATTCTTTATTTTTAGGTAATGTATTAAGCGGAGTTTGAATGTTTTGGAGGCATATTTAGGGATTAAACTATGAAAATAGGCATCTTTTAACCACATCAAAAATTTGCGGTTTTTCACAATTCATGGGTGCTCTAGGAACACAACCCCCGCAAATTTTGGGGGTGTAATGTATATATGGTACTCTAACTAAAACAGACGTGATGTTGACACCTGCAATACAAATTTGCAACATAAATTTAATTTTAAACTTTTTTTTTTTGCATTTAATAGTTGACGTGTTGCATGTGGATTAGCACATGCAAGTAAGAATTTCACTAAATTCTGCACTTGTAACAATAATGAAGCTATAAACTTATACAGAATATATACAGTACAAACTAATTAAAAGCAAAACAATCTGTAGCATTATTGTAGCCTTTTAAAGGGAGTGACTCTCATATCAACTGCAGAAAGAAATTCAGTTCTTTCCAGGAAAGTTTTGTAAATAAGTATAGACTTCTTTCTTTTTCATGCATTCTTTTGCTCAAAACTGAAATGCAGTCTTCCTTGACAACATTTGAATGTAAGAACCTCTTGCTAAAATACTCACATATTAGTGCTTTTATTGTGTAAGAGTCAACTTCATTACAATCCATACAGAGCCCTTTTTTCTCGTCCTCTATACTAGCCACAATGTGAGAACTTTTATTTTGTGTGCTCCTCTCTCACAAACAAATATCCACACACACACAGGAAACACTAGCACATACAGTAAAATGATTCTAATAAAATGAAGATTGCATTTGGAAATACTATGCTGAATTTTTATTATTTATTCTTGATAGTTTTATTAATGTGTAAAGTATAGTGATGAGTCAAAGTTAAATTTACAGTGAAACTTAATTTCACATCCAGCTAATTTGCTGAGTCAACAAAGGAAGCAAGGTGTTCAGTTCATGTCTGGGAGTGTTTTCATGTGCTTATTCTACATTTACCTGCTTGTCATTTACTGTTTAAATAAAGTTCTCGTGGTCTAGATTATTTTCTGTCACGTGTAGACACTGAGCTGTGAATTCTGTGTTATGATCGTTCTGGTAGTAAAGTGATCATTTTACTAATTATGACAATGATTGTGGCGATCTCAGTCCCAAATATGTATTTATAGAATGGGAGGCAGATAGGCAGGCAGTGTAGTGTACTGGTTAAGGCTTTAGACTACAAACTGTGGGTTCAAATCCTGCTGACACTGTTTGACAATAAGCAAGCCACTTGACCTTCCCGTGCTTAAACTGGAAAAACAAAACAAATGTAACCAATTGTATCACAAAATGTTGAAAGTTGCCTTGGACAAAGGTGTCAACCAAATAAGTAAATGCAGACAAACAATACTCATTACACCTGGAGCATACGTACACTCAGCCTCATTTGAAGGAAGCAAACAACAGGGAAGCCTGGTTACTAAGCAACAGCAAGGGGAGGCAAGCTTTGTTGTAGAGAAAAGACAGCAATATCCACAAAGGTAGCTTTTTTATTTACTTTACATATTTATCACATTTAGCCCTTGAGGTGATCTTTCATGTAACATGCATTTTGTTGTCACAATGAAAGATGCAAATTAGGCTCACCAAAGATGTTCTGTTTAATACTGTGAATTAATGGCAAATTTTAACTGTCCACACAGCCATACAACCCTATAACAATTTTATACACACCTTTTACTTATTTTCTTTTTCAATTTTCTTAGTGTAATTTTGAAAAAAAAAAAACTACCCACCTCAACATCAAACAAAGTCGAACCATATCCAGGCCACTCTTTTACTACAGCCATGTACTTCATCAAGGCTAGTTCCTGGGTCATACCCTGAAGTCTTCTCCACTTTTCAAGGATGTTTGTCTTGACGGCAGAGATCTCTTCTTTCACCCACATGTCCAGCATTTGCTCCTCCTCCAGCTTTTGCTTGCTTATGGAGCCGCTACGGAAACTTCTACGCAGAGTACCTTCTAAAAAGCTTGAACGTTTCTTATCACTTCTGTCACTGCCAGGAGCAAAAGCCTTAGCTGACTGGATAATTCTGCATTTAAGCCTCTCCATTGGGTAAACCTCTTCCATCTCAGGGACTGCAGCTGAGGTGAAATCCCCTTGTAAATACTGAAGTCTTAAAGCTGCCAAGAACTGCAGTGTTTCTTCAGGTGCTGGATAATGCCCTTGGACCACAGCTTCATGAGCCTATAAAATACAAGAACGTTTTCATTTTTACCATGCATCTTTCTTTAGAAAAAAAAGTAAGTATATTAGGGAGACCAAGGACAGAATAAAAATAATTTCCCTACTTTGTAAGACAATGAATTTTTTAATAATGTCAAGAATGTATGCTGCAAGTTCCATGTACAAGAATCATGGCCTTTCCAGGATACAGACTGAAAATAAGCAGGATATCCACACAAATTTGTTGTACTAATTTTTCCTGCACATTGTGTTGCATGTAAATGTATGATAAGGTTCAGTAATAACGTTATTATTATTATTATTATTATTACTACCAGTTTGATTAAATGTATGCTCTTACCTGCTAGAACCTTTTTCTCTAACATTAAGGGAACATTTGTTTGCTTAACAATATAAAATGATTATATACATACCACTCAGTGGCTGGGAGCACATAATAGCTCTTAGAATGTATTAAAACATATTGTTTATAGTTACCTGCTCAAACATAAATGCAAATTCGACGCTGTCTTTTGGTACATTGTCTGTGTCAAGGAAGCAATACAATTTGAAATAAAACTTCCAAGGGTTACTGTCTTCAGAAGATACTGCCAGTCTGAAAAACAAACACACTTCGCTTTATCATAAACACAAATGATCTTTTTACTTTGTATACACCTCTGCTCAAAGTAGCAAACTAAATGATGATTGTATAAACTGAAATAATAAAATCAGTTTTAAATAGCTAGTAAATAAAAGGCTAACCCATAAGAAAAGAATTGCTAATATATGAACATTTATGCAAATCTTAAATGTATTAGATATTTGCTAGTACTAAAGTTTTATTTTTGAGGGCATATTTTTGAAAGGAAAGTACTAGCTTTTCTCTGTCACTACAGATTATACACAAGAACTGGAGACTTACTTTTCAAATTTAGACAAAACATCAGCAACTATAGTCCTACTCTCGATTGCCTTGCTTTCAATCCCATTGTACTCAAATAAGGCAAACATATTCCTACTGTCTTCCATTGCTAAGCCACGGATCAGTTTTTCAACCACCTAAAGACAAAAAGGGAAAAAATGAATGTATTCAAAATAAAGTGTACAAACAAGTCATAGTTCATACAACAGAGCTTTAGGTAAAAGTTAATGTTAAATTTAAAAGAGCAAGAAGAAAATCTAGGTTATGCATTTCATACATGAATTTTCTTTATTCTTCATGCAAAGTTTTTTACTTTCTTTTTAAAAATGTGAATTTGTAGCTCCCTTATTACATAAGCAGGGAAAAAGCTTTTTATTTTTAGTTGTATAATGCCAAAACCCCCTTAGTGTACAAGGGGTTAAGGTCAAAATCTGACCTTAAAATATGATACGTTTATTAAAGTAAATAAAAAAATAACCACTATTAAAAAAAAAAATAAAGAAAAATTAGTAGAGCTCAAGTATATTACAGAATAACATTAATTTCATTATTTTTGCTCAATAAATGTTGGTAGAATTATTACAAAATACTTTTTGCTATCATCTAGTTTATTGCTGAACTTATAAACAGCAGGTTAATAATTTCCATTTTTATGAGCTAATCAGTACACCAGTTTATTTTTTCTTACCTCTCCAGCTGATGTATGCGAGTTGATGGTAATTTTGCATGATCCTCCTCCATGACAGTATACTGTTGTCATCAGCTCTTCTCTTGTTATAACCACTTTGATTTCCTCTCGTGATGGCACTGATTCTCTTGATTTGGTTTTCTTCAGTGTATCAGAAATAAAGGAAGAGTATTTCTCCATTTCGGTACCTGGGAACTGTTCTCGTACTCTAAAACCCCAAAAAATTTTAAGACATTCAGTTAGTTAATCACGCAAAACAGTTTTCAGGACACTCTAAAACGAATGACTCATTAGGAAATAAGATATAATCAAAACTTTTTGAGCTTGAACCTGAAAGGTACTCCTCAGGTACTGATTTACATTAATAGGTAAAGGTTTCACCTGTTAACTAAAACATGCCTATTACAAAGTTCTAGTAGTTGTGGTGTATAATGATTAAATTTTTGGTTCTGAACCAAGACAACAAAAGAAGGGTGGTAGATTTCATGGTAGAATTCCAGCAGAACTTCTCTCAAAAGTAATGCTAATTCTGGTTGGCATTCATCATGGGGGGGGGGGGAAAAAACAAACTTGCCATAGAAATTTGAACCATAAGGAAAATTGAAGAGCAAGGCCAGGGATATATTTTAACGTTACGCTACGCAACGCGTGAGGCTTGAGGACGCTGCTGCTATGCAAGTAGAACTGTCTATACTTGCATGGGTACTTTAAGTAAATCTGGAGGATTCCACCAGGTATCAGTGAGAAGACAACATCTGGTTTCGCTGTGTTGTTAGTTGAGGGAAGAAAGATGTTAAAAATAAAAATTAGTATACTTGCATTCTGATGCTGGTATGAAGGTGCAAAAAAATAAATAAATTAAAAAAAAGACGGCGACAGTGATATAGAATGCCGAGACAATATGTGATACCTTTAAATGTATCCTGTCATTATGATGGGGACAAATGCGACAAATGGATGAAGAAAAGCACCATGAAACATTTGCACATTAGCATTTAAAGTTTTATGATTTGCTTTACAGCATCGAACCATTCAAATATCAAAGCATGCAGACTGATTCTGTTGGAGCTGCAAGACTGCCGTCACATGTTGATAGTAAACAACAATGCTGAAGTCATGTACCAAAACTTGAACACATACGCCATCAATATTTTTGTTGGTACTACAACATGTGCACGTCGCTTTAAATTCAGAAGACGAGTTCAGAGGACGCGTCAAAAAAATGCTGGGAACACACAGCAGCCCTGATGCCTGCGTGTTTGGAGAGTGAGGCATCAGCTGGCCCTAACGATGCATTATATTGCAAACACATTATAGGTATAAGTTATGGGTTGGCTGAATCAGTTCTTCATGAATTTTTAAACCGACAAGGTCCATGCACAGCAAACATTAATCACTGTAATTTTGCAAAAATGGTCAAAAATATATTTCTAACCTTTTTAAGTGAAATTTCAAGTACTTCATAATGGTACGAGAGGGTGCAAATGTGCAACTCATACATGTCAGAATTTGCCAGTTGCGCAAATTGCCAACACTTCCTGGGTCAGGTGTTTTGTTTGTCTGTTTGATTAACTGACAGTAAAGCTCATCTCGAAGAGGTCGAAGGTCTTGTCCAGTTTGCAAAATACCCTGAATGATTGGGACTGGATCAGGAACAGACTCCATTTGCTGAAGGGAGTTAAAAATTTTGATAGCTTCATCTTGAAGAGTGGTATAGCCTTTATCTTTCAGCACTGTAAAAATAAAATTAAGTTAATTGTTTTATTAATACATACATAATATACACTGAAATAAATTTTAGAAGAATGCTTCATGTTGCTCACAGTTGAGATTTATATCTCCATAAGGCAATGGTAGCAGTGGGGAGTGCAATGGGTGCTGGGTGTAGCGAAGAATTGGATTCCTTTTATATATCTGTTCAACAACTTCAGGATTTAAGCAGTTTTCCTAAGATAACAAAGCAGGAGAAAAACAGAAAGAATTTTAATACAGAATACTATAAAAAATTATTTAAGATATTCAATAAACAAGGTCAGAGACTTCTTCAAAAAGAAGCATGGAACAAAAGCCTGTTTAAACAGTTGAACAATAAAATATCTTGATATTAAATAATTTCTAACTGTGCTAATAGTGACACTGCTTGGCCCTGGACTGCTCCATCTTTCTTGGCTGAGGGACATGATTCTTGGTTTGGGATGGGGGTTGCAGGGGTAGAGACTAAATTACATTTTTTTTTTTTGTAATTGTTTTAAGAATGTGACACATCCATACTTATCATCCATCCATCCAGCCATCCATTATCCAACCCGCTATATCCTAACTACAGGGTCACGGGGGGTTCTGCTGGAGCCAATCCCAGCCAACACAGGGTGCAAAGCAGGAAACAAACCCTGGGTAGGGAGCCAGCCCACCGCAGGGCACACACACACACACACCAAACACACACTAGGGACAATTTAGGATCGCCAATTCACCTAACCTGCATGTCTTTGGACTGTGGGAGGAAACCCACACAGACACGGGGAGAACATGCAAACTCCACGCAGGGAGGACCTGGGAAGCGAACCCAGGTCTTCTTACTGCGAGGCCCCCCTATACTTATCACCTGACCTTAAATTACTTGCATGGAATTAACCTTGCAAAAATGTTAATGACAAACATTTTCCAAACAAGAAAGTCACATGCAAATTATACAAAGCAAATCTGTAATGGTGATTCGTAGTGGTGTTCTGTATTTGAGCACAAACCACTATTTCTCTAGAAAAAATTAAAAAGACAGGTGTCCTACAACTCATTTGCTCTATGCTCCTGCTCTCAGTGCCATCCTGCACAGATGTACTATAACATATATCCTATTTGTGGAACAGCCGGTTTGCTGAATTGACAATTGTAAATTGAGTGCACTAGTTTGTGTGTGTTTCTGTGGTTAGCACTGGAATCATTCACATTGCTTCTAAACTTTGAAGGCTGGCACTTTTTGGAAGAAAATTTTAATTCAAATTATGACTAACTTCTATCATTACAAATAACATTTCTAGAAATCTGAAAGTCACCCAATACCCCAACATTGATGATAGTAAAATTTCTATAAATGTGAAGCAATGGTATTTAATTTGTTATGTTGGAATAAATTAAATTCATACAATAGCTAAGAAAACATGGATTGACAGAACCTTCAAGTAGAGTTCTAGTACTAATACATCTTCAAAAACATTTCTATTTCATAGTTTTTGTACTTTAAATAATGCATCCTTGAAATTAGGTGCAAAAATGTAATCAAGTAATAAATAAACTGATCTCTTATTTTGTGCCCTGCTTTGAAATGTTAATTGTAACTTATCAGTGACCAAACATTCAGAATAATATAACATCAAAAGAAAGATAAAACATGTTTTCAGTGATAAAAAGGGCTCATTAAGACTAAAAAAATCTTTTAGTATATGGCATTGTCCATTTTTCTTTTCTTTGTGGAAGCCAACTAAAACGAATTACCTTAAAAGTGAAATTAACTTTAGCTAGACAGTCAATTAAATAAAATACTTCAGTTACCTTAATATCTTGAATAAGCTGTTGTGTTGGAGTATCAATAGGAACTTTGGTATCTATGACATTCTGAATAGCACTAGACCATCTAGTCGCTTCATTCAATAGCTTTGTAAAGAGACGATAGCAGTGCTTGCGGCCATAGACAGTCACATTCCAATAACCTTTTTGTCAAAATAAACAAAAATGTTAATGGTCTTATCTTAGTATATGATTCTCAAAGTATAGAATGTCTAAATTTATTTGTCCAATATCAAAGTTTTTTGACAAAGATGAAAAGGTCAGCTAAGAGGTTTAAACATTTACTCTCAAATATACATTAAATGGATTACTATGATTTTGACTGTTAACTGGTGCATTTTATTTATTTAACCAAACAATCTGATGTTTTCCTTTAAAATCCTACAAAAACAGACTAAAAAGAAAAACAATTTGTTAAATAAACAGGATTAAACAAAACACACTGCAAAATTGCACACATTAGTGAAAATGCTTACCTGTTTCTTTGAAAACTTTCTCATCAGGTGGCACTACTGAGCAGAGGCTATTGAGCACAATAGTTCCCAGCTTAATAGAACTCCTTTCAGAGCTCTTATAGTAATCCAGGGAGTTGTGCGTTAGCACAAACCAGCGTTTCTTCAACCTGGGTGAGGCTTTTGAACTGTTTTTCATTTCTTTGTGCAGCCAACCTGTGAAGCAATGCATAGCATATGGAATTAAGATTTTTTTTCTTCTTCCTGAGTTATGAAAACCTCAACTCTTTGCTCAAAATATGATTTGAGCAGTAGAACACTCTGTTGACACATTCATATACATTCTAAGGAGGTTCTAGTGGGGGAGCACAGCTAATCGTAAACCCTTAGAACCTCTGAATGGTAATCTTTTACTGGAGAGGTTTGTCCTCTTCGACCGAGGATGTGGCTTCAGGAGGAGAGGGACAGACGTGGAGAAGTGAGGGAGGAAGGGGACACCCACCTAGCCAGCCAGATCAGTCAAATCAACCTTAGCAATCAATGGGGTGACAGATGTTTCAACCAGAAGGGCAAATGAGGAAATAGTTTTAGAGTCTGAACCAGAAAAGTATATCTAGCAGTGCTGATTTTAAGGGGCCATATATTAGCTCCCCCATGCTAAAATATCTGAATCACAAGTTTTAGGCATTTGATGGCTATAGCAAACTGTATGTTTCTTGAACTGAAGAGCGAACTGGATGAAATAGCATTTATCACAAAAAATTCAGTCTGTGCAGAGAATGTTGGCTCCTTAGATTAAGAATTTAATGTTCAAAGGAAAATCATGAGTTAATGAACTCAGACTGGAAGAAGTGTATCTATATAAAGTATGCCATAAAGTGTTTAAAATGTCATAAAAGGGTATGAAAATTAGAAACATCACTCTGACTCAGCAATCCAAACAACACTTGACACAATGGAAGCACTGCAATTCTCCAACACCAAAGAAATTCAAAATGCCATGCCAGCATGAGCAGGATCATGTGCACAAAAGTTTATGATGTACAGGATGCAGTTAATTGATTCTTCAACATCACTGAAATTCAAAATGCTATACTAGCATGAGCAAGATCATGTGTGCAAACCTTTATGATGTTTGAGAGTGTATTTCACATATAGATTACATGCCTCAAAAAGTCCATATAACCCAGTCAGTATGCAATATAAGAGGGCTGCACAAAAAGGACAAAACATTTTGGGTGGCCTAGAAAAGCTTTACAATGTTAAGAATATGTTTTAATGATGTTCATGAAATTCTAATGAAAAATAAATCTTGTTTGGATTCAATTGTCCTTCTCTTTTAGGCCAGGCTCAGACCTTTCACAAGTAGACAAAAATCCCAACGTGTGTAAACTATTGGACTTTGTACTTAGAAAAAAAAAATACGATTTGAACAAACCAAACGAAATGCTTTACAAGAGATATCTGGAAAAGTTTCAGTCCATTCACTGTTGACAATGCTGTACAGTATATTTTGAGCCAAAGAACCAAATCAAAACAGCGAAATCCTCCATAGATCAGATACTGTGAACCTTACAGTATTTTTTTCAAGCTACTTAAGTTGGCAGTAAGTGTTATCATAAAATACACAAACACGTATAAAATAAAAATGAACAAAAAGGGCTATTTTGTGTTTCAAAAATTTAACTCTAATAATGTTAACAGTGTGGGAGAGTTTATAAGGGCTTAAAATATATAAAAATAACCATACAAACATATGGTTTCTACTTCGCGGATTTTCATCTATCGCGGGGGGTTCTGGAATGCAACGCAACCCCCGCGATCGAGGAGGGATTACTGTATATATATATTTATTTTCTTCACCTCGTGGGAACACAGTCCCAATACACAGAACACTTGAAAATACTTTCCCTTCTCTATTTTCTTTCTCCTCCACTCCTCCCAGCAAGTTTTGTCACCCTCCTCCCAACTTTGGCCTTCAGAGTAGTGGCTGCTGGCTCCTTTCATAACGCACCGGAAGTGCTCCAGGTGCTTGAAGACCTATTTCTGGCAGCACTTCCGGATGTGGCGGAACAGCTACTCTGTGGGGCTAAGCAGCAGCTACAGCACCACCTGGCGGCACCCATGGATCCCAACAGGGCTGCCCCAAACTCCAACTCCCATTAAGCCCTGCGGGAGTCCTAGGCACCGCTGCAACCTAGGGGGCCTGCCTTTTAGTGTTCCGGGGGAGGTACTGTCCTGACCAGGCTTGCTCCCCCAGTTCATACAAGGGAGAGGCATCCCGGCTGGGCAAGGGCCCTGGCTGTCGGCCACAGTATATATAGGCTATAGTGAATATATATATCTCTTTTAAGGTCAAGTTGCTAAGCAGCAACTGTGAAAATATCAGAATATATGTCAGAGGTATGTTCTAAAATAAAAAACATTCAAATGAGTAAATATGTTACAGTGCACACTACAAGTACAGTTTTGTTAAATTTCCTGCAATACTTCTTTCATTCATGCTGTAAAGACTACCCAGACAGGAAGAACCTGTTTGTAACACATTTTACTTTATGAGAACAAGTTTAGCATGGCAAGTTTTAAGCAGAAAAAAATCTAAGCACTTTAAAACAATAGCTATGCAAGTTGAAAAAAACACTCACTCAAATATGTAAGCTAAATGTACAATAAAAATAATTTTTTTACAACTATTTGACATATTAGTGTGCAAAACTACACTTAACTCATTTACCACAAATTCTATAAAGCTGCGCAACAACCTCTTCCATATTGTCTTTATCCTTTACCTCATCGAGTCATCATTTCCATATCATTTTAATTATTCCAACTAGGGGGCTTTGCCCCATGCTTGCTTCGCTCGCCAACCCCTGTGTTTGGTTAATCGGATATACAATTTTAATTTTTTTTTCTTTGGAATTGTTTCAATTTCATTATTTGCACTTTTACTTAAAAGCTTCATTAAAAACAATATTGTTTGGAAACACATTGTGGCAACGCGACATATAACTGCCCTTGAGTGAATATTGTTTCTGTTTCTCTAATAAATAATCCGACTTTCCTAATGTTTGTCCCTGTGATTTATTGATTGTCATAGCAAAAGCTATTCTTACCGTAAACATTTTAATACGAATGGCATATCATGATCTCCTTTGATGTGTAATGATATTCTCGGAATATATACATTACCTTTCTTTTTGCCTGTTAAAATTTGCATCGCTTCTCCATGATCATAAATATACACCTGACCGAATTGTGTATTCTTTGAAATTCAACTTGTCATTGCTTTAACTGTTCCGGGACCACATATTCTCATAGCGTAAGGTCTGTTATTGTGTAAATCCTCATTTTGTGCATTGAATAATGCGAATGCTATATGACTTTGTTGTCTACTCTTTGCCTTTTATTTCTGACCTCGATTTGTCCTGCTCTTTTTTAAATTACACGTGCTTCTGATGATTAATCACCTTTTGTTTTTCGGTAATGCAATCTTTTCTATCTTTTCTTTGATACTGTACCAACTGACATGATAAAGTGTCACAAAAGTTTTACATGAACAATCGCTGACTTTGTAACCCCAAACACAACTTTCTAGCACCCTCTCCAATCCCTCATCCCTCATGTTTCCCCACCCCCCCCCCAAATCAATTAATACGCCGCTATCAGTCTATCAGTGCTGTACTCTGCTCTCTCTCAATCGGACCGAACAGCCACTTAAAACCAAAAAGGCCTCCACCTGGCTGGGACGTTACAATACTTTCTAATTTTACGGCTTTCATATTCTGTACCTTTCTCTGCATGTGTATTGCACCATCGTTTGTTTGAGCCTTTCGAATTCCACTGCTTTTCATAATCTCTTATCTGCCTTTTTTTCTCTCTCCAACGCCTTTGAGTCTCTATTCTCTGTATTGTCCTTATATGCTTTATATGTGTTGAGAGCACATAATCTGTGTGCACTACGTGCTTTTACTGCGACTGACTGTTTTTTGATGGGTGTGCTCTTATATGATATCTGTTGTAAGTAGGGCGTGTCTTTCAAGAATTTCATGTTCCTCGTCCCCGCGAGACCGCCCTGGGACAAACTCTTGGCACCAAGTCTCATGTTTACTGTCCTCGCGAGACGGTCTGTGGAAAATCTCTGTTGTCTCGTGGGTCTTTTAAATGTCTACCGAGAACTTCTGAGAAGATCACGTATTGTTGACTTGCTTTTGCTTTCCAGGATTTCTTTTTATAATAGAGAGATACTTTCTTCAATTCTGTTTTGCTTTTTGCCATCAACACAAAATTAACTGCATACAAGGACTTCAAATGGTGTATAACCCTCAATAGTGTCTTTTCTACTTCATTATTGATGTACAGCAAACCAAATTATGAAACCCACAATTTTCCACATACAATGATTCCAGCTTTGCACTTGATGATCTTGGGATAGATGCTAGCGGCACTGAAATCATGTACAAACTCAGAAATATTAGGCTCATCAGCCTGCTTAAAATACATATTTAATGGGCATGGGTAAAAACTACAGTACCTTGAGATAATCCACATTAATCTAGGAAGAAGGTAAATCTCCAGACAGACAATTTACAGTTTGGGATTTGAATCCACAATTCAAATAAGGCAATAAGGAAAGTGACATTAATCATTGCTGTAGAGTACTTACATTGCCAGGAAATGTTCATACATTTTGTATGAGAGCCTCTGGCTTACAAGTGACTTTCATTAAGTTATTTTTAATAACTTTTGTACAGAATATTTCAAGGTTTCTTCATTTACAGGAGCATGACTATACAATGAGGCCAGAGGCATAATATGAATACTACTTTGTTCTAACACATTATACTATTGGGCAGATACCACAGATTTTCATTTTAACATGCTCCCAACAGTAAAAAAAGCAGAAGGTATCTGACAAAATCCTGATTTTTTTAATTAAAAAATTGCATCTAGAGACAAATGATAATGCTGCTGCTTTCAAAGCCCTACAAACCTGGATCTGAATCTTGTACCTGATCTATGCAGAGTTTGAATGCTCTCCTAATGACTACTTCAATTGTCCTCCTAGTTCTTCTACATAAAGATGCAGATGCCAGGAAAGACTTGTGACCCACACAAAAAACTCATGGATCTCAGATATGCTTTCTCAACACAAAACTAGCAAGTTTTAACAGGCCTAAAAATTATTAATTAAACACTGATTGGTGGAAAATGTATTGTGTCAAAATAGGTTTATCAGTATCTGTAAAGCTTGATAACTAATCATCAAATGTTTAAGTCTCTAAAACGAATATTTTCTTGTTTTGCTGAGAACTTTCCCACCTCTCACGATGAACTCCTGCCCCTCAACACGTGTATCTCCTTTCGATCTCTGCAGAAGTGTAATCCAGTGATGCATCTCTTCAGGAGTATCAGCGTTGCAATGCAGAATGCGATTGGCAGTGATAATTACAAAAGAGTTAGGTCTAGCCAGATATTGGAGGAAAAAAAAAAAAAAGAAAAAATACTATATGAATGACCATGACACATTTAACAAATGTGAAAAATGCAAAGTATCCTCTTTTTAAGCTCAATGCATTGTTTAAAAAAAACAAAGCTAAATAATTGTATTATAAATCAATAAATTAAAGCTAACTGTAGTGACACTTAACTTTTTGGCAAAATGTTACATTTTATTAATCAGAGAAAGATAAATCCAAGTGAAAATATGTTAATAAAATATTAAACAAAGGCACTATACATTATAACTAAATGAAAATACAATCATATGTTGAAAATGTATAAGAAATGTTTTCTTACCTATCTGGATTATCAGAAGCACACACTGAATCTATCATTCCAACATCAAGAGTACCCTAGATAAATAGTATAAAGAAATACATTTTAAAAGATGACATTTATGTGGAAGGCTTAAAAAATCATTTTTATATCAATGTTATCCTTAACATAAACTCACCACTGCATTTTGAGGATTGGCTTGTTCATCATGCATTTCACGAATCTCCTGCTCAGTGGATCCATGTACCTGGCTCAAGACACTGAACCAATGGCTGCAATGATAAGTTGAAGGCAAAATATAAACATGACATTACTGCTTATTGGAACTATCAGCCTATAGAATTTTTAAACTGCTTTTCAAGATTCCTCTTGTTTGTAAATTCCTTTGTGTTCCATATGTCCTAAAATGACAATGAGTAAACACGGAACAGAACAGAAAAGATTTAAAGTATTACATTAACGGTCAACAAGAGTAAAAGTTACCCTGATTTTGCACATCCCTGCAATAATGTTTTAATGCCAAGGGAAAACAAAAAATATTGCAATTGTTTTCATTATTGAGTACTCTCTGGAATTACTCATTTAAAATCAAACAGACCTCCAAACTACCTTAAGTCAATTTATTAATTCCACTATATTGGTGGCCTACAAACTGTGTAAATGTTGTGTTATGCTGTTTTGGTTTTCTATTTCTAGAACCACAAACACAATTTACATTAAAGATGCATTTTATAATTTAAGACTTTCATAACCAGATTAAAAGCAGCTGGAATGAAAGAATATTTTAACAAATTGCTTTTTATCCTTGGAACCTTGAACCTGTGACCCGAAGGCAAAAACTGAAATTGAGAATGTAGTGGATGGGTCCTGTCTGACAGAATGCACTCTTCTTGCTGTCATTCTTGCTTATTAAAGAGTTCTGTGATATGTGGCTGCTGAGGCTTTGTTAGTTTTTTGCTCTGTTTTACGACTTGATTTATTCTGTTCATAAGAATTATTTATGAATGCTTTGAAATCACTTCAGTTTTATTTGTCCGGTGCCTCTTTACTCACGATACGAGAAACCCCCCATGTATACCGTTCGACTCCTCTTGATGTCTAGTTATGCAAGACGTTGAGCTTTTTGGTCCTCCAGATCTGAAAACCCCTCATCATAGGCCATTTTAGGAGTGTAGTTTGTGTAGGAAATTTCAATTTTAATAAAGAGTAAACTAATGGGCGCCTTCAACAAAAATAATCAGAAGGACTTGAAGTTGTGTATGGCACATTGACCGACCCCATGTCGGTATGTGGAGTGTTGTTCTATGCTATTTTGAGGCTATGAATATGATAATATTTTTGATATTTGATGTTGTATCTGTGATCCACGCCATTCCTAGAAGATTAAAAATACCATATTTCAAACATAAGCCTGTGGTGCATCATTTTACACTATTTCAAGATCAGTGATCACAAATGTGATATTTTTTATTTTTTTCTTTTACAATTGCAAATATGGGCGACACGGTGGCGCAGAGGGTAGTGCAGCTGCCTCGCAGATGGAGACTCGGGTTCACTTCCCAGGTCCTCCCTGCTTGGAGTTTGCATGTTCTCCCCGTGTCTGCGTGGGTTTCCTCTGGGTGCTCCGGTTTCCTCCCACAGTCCAAAGACATGCAGGTTAGGTGCATTGGCGATCCTAAATTGTTCCTAGTGTGTGCTTGGTCTGTGGGTGGGTGTGTGTGTGCATGCCCTGTGGTAGGCTGGCGCCCTTCCTGGGGTTTGTTTCCTGCCTTGTGCCCTGTGTTGGCTGGGATTGGCTCCAGCAGACCCCTGTGACCCTGTAGTTAGGATATAGCGGGTTGGATAATGGATGGATGGATGGATAACCATAACTGGCCTCCATGTGGTCTGACAGAGTACCTGCTATATCACTGAATGGTTTTAATTTATGGTTAGGGTAGTCAAACAGTATAATCTAGCAGCTAAGGAAATTGACAGTGAAGTGTAAAGTTTCTATGTTGTATTCTCATTTTAATAAGTTATGTATCACCATAAGAATTTACAAATATTTCCATATGTACACACAGTTTAGCTATCCTTCACAAAAAGGATAATTTCCTGTTTACGATTAATGTAATCTATTACAATTCTAGACTTAAAACTATCATTAAAACTCCAATACTTCCAGTATGACTTCCAGTGGCACTGGAATGGTGCCTGGTCTGTTTCGAGTAGCATCAGATCATTGTAATATCTTCTGACAGTATTATTTGATAAAATACAACAATACAGATTTAAAAGTTAAGTAAACTAAGGAACCCTGCAAACACCCACTGCACGGGAAAACAAATTGGCTACAAACTGTCTAAACTGAAACAGCAACACTTCAGGTTAAGAACTTGAATGGCTTAAAAGTGAAAAAAGATAATCTATAACATGCAAGGAACACACAGGCTACATATACTGCATGACAGCCTTCAGATGGCATAAAGACAATTACAAACTAAAACCAGTATTTTTCTATATATAAATTAAATTGAGCAAATTGAAAAAAAAATCTCTCAAAACAAAGTTGAAGTTGAATATTAAGTCAAATTACTGAGGGATGCTTACTGCTAACTTTTCACAGATTCTAGTAATTGTTATGTAGGAATACCACTTTTACATGCTAGTACAGTTAAATAAAACACTGAACACAGAGAAAAACTACTTAAAAGATGCACAAAGCCCTGGCATGAAAATAACAATCTCATTGTGTGTACTTCATTTCCATTCAGATGTCCATTTTTTTTTTTTTTTACAAAATGTACAACAAAAACCTTTAGGAATGTTAACTAGCCACACTGCTGACTTTCTGTTAATGAAACACTCAGACACAAATGATATGGGAACAGAGATTCTGACATACTCCGAAAAAGACTCCAATTGGCCTATACACTTGAAACGTCAACTGGCAGAACAAGAGTGCATAATGGAATGTCACATCTGCATACCACCAGGGATGTGAAGAAAAGACTCAGTATACATTCCAAACAAAGTGTGATTTTGAAGGCTGAAATGGCAAATGTCACAGTTGAAAAGTTTGTGCAATTTAAGGTCACAGCTCTAACAAATTTAAAATACAGCCTGATACAACAACCAGGATATTATTTTTTTCTGGAAACATGCCAGTGAAAGAAAACTGAGGGTCATGTGTTCTGATCTGAGCTTTTACCTTTCAATGTGTCTTATATTATGCTGTATGCACTCAAAAACAGATGTCATCCAGTAGTTATAGCTACAGGCGAAGCATTAAAATGGCTCAGTAATGAAAAAAGGAAAAAGAACCTTGTCTAATATCTACACTAAAATATAAAATAATACTTAAAAAAAAAAAAAAAAAAAAAAAAAAAAAAAACACTAATATTTTGTAGTATTTCCACTGAGTTTACTATGTGGTGAAACAGTAAAACCTCATAGGCTGTTAAAAATGTACAGAAAGTATGGATTTTGCCATTACCTAGGCATCCACACTTAAGTACAATAAAAGATTACCAAGTTGGGATCCTACAGTTCCAATTTTTGAAGTAATACTTCCTTTTAACTTGCAAATGAACTTTGCAAACACAGTTGAAGTGCTGAATATTTACCATAAAAATAAAAAAAATACATTCCAGAGACAAACTTCTCTAAATGCATAAATTATTTACAGATATTAAAATGACTAAATAAAATCCTACCTGGCATCTTCAGCAGACTCTGCAATGAGATGATAAATTCGTTCTGGCATTATGATATCAATTCCATTTTCCTTCCCTGTATTATCAATGATCTCTCTGAATGATAAAAGGAAGTTTTTTTTAATAAATCAAACTACAGTCTAATAAGTCAAAGGTAATGTCAACAGAAAGAACAGATTTTTATTTATAGAATAGATATATTTATATAAAACAGATAATATTTTACACCTCTCAATCTGTCATTACTGTACTACAAAAAAACAGAAACCAAAAAAAATCTCTCAGGAGAGAGAGAGAGAGAGACACACACACATGAAGATGTCACATTTAGTAATTTGAGTTGAAAACCTTAAAACATGTATCAATTAAACTAACAAGTTTTTAAATGTAAAATGCACAGCTTTTAAAAATAATAATTACACATAGATAAGTGAAAAATAGTAATATCTAATTGATACCACCAAAAACATCTGCTAGGTATAAAAAAAACTCCAAGAATACTTTTACTCTTTTTTAGAAAGATTTTCATATTATAATTAAAATTCACTTTTAGTAGTAAATAATTTTCATTAAAAGCAACATACTTTGCCTGTCTCACATCTAACGTTCCCTTGAGCTTCTCTTCACTGTCATTCTCAAAATACATCAGTTTAGACTGTCGCAGAACAAACCAGCGTCTTTTCCAGTTGCGTCTTGAGAGGGTAGAAGAGCCACCACCTTTCTTGTGCAGCCATCCTTGCTTCAGTGCCTCTTGTTTGGAACGGAACCACAAAAAAGTTTCATCCTTAAGGACACACCATCTTCTTTTCCACGTATTTATTATACCCCCTTAACATAAACGCAGAAAAAATGTTTTGAGTTCAAGTTTACATTACATCATACAATTATATATCTGTAAATAAGTTAATAATTTTTCATGAAACTGAAAAGATACAGTAACTGGAAAGTGGCAAATCTCTATGAACAGAGCCAAAGAAAACTGGCCTAACTTTGTAATCATTTTTCAACACCATTTAATCATTGTTGTTACTTGTCATCATTAATTGTGTAGCACACAATAGAAAATGTTCAAATTACTGACAGACGCATGTAGAAGCACGTTTTTAACTTTAAAATGAAGAATATATTGATTTACAATTATAAGTTACTATACGCACTTAATGATGAAGGTATATTTCTTTCTAAGATCATTCTTTAATTGTATAACAAATGTCAAAATTTCACCTGACAAGTCAACAAAGTCTTGTCAGCCTGCTTTTATTTTATTAAATTTGGAAACTGGGAAGTGGGTTGCAAATAAGTGTACAGATCGACCCAATTCATTGGACAAAGATTGGTCAGGATTTTGACTAATAAACTAGTAACCAGCTTGGTGTACAAATAAGAGGCAATAAGAGGCAACTTTAAATTAAATTGTAAATACAAATTTGAAGGCCAAAAAAGTAAGCTACCAAAGAAACAGACTTAACAGTAGTTCTTTAATTCAGATGGAAATTCAGCTATGGCAGCACAAAGATTAGTAATGATAATGCCACAATAATATATTTAATATACTTACTTTAAAGCAGGTTTTACAACAGCTTGTATTTCAAGAATAAAACAAAGCACGTGACAACAGTGACAGATATGTACCATCTAAGTTGATCAAACTCTTATTTAGATGGAGGTAACCTGTTGTGTGCTACAAAAACACACAGCTGGAATCACCTGAAAATCCATCTGAAGCACCTAAAAACAAAGATACACTACTGTATCTATCACTAACAAAACTGGCCTAATCTAATTGATGCTTACCTTATCTGTATAAATTTAAGTCTCAGCATCTTTGCATTTTCTAGGATTTATAATTTAAAACTACAGAAAACTCAGCAAAGCAGTAAAAATGGAGACCATAATCTTATTAAAATGCAGTTGTTTGAATTAGTTTTGAAACATATGACAGAAATGATTTGGCAAGTTTTAACTGAAAGAAACTAAAAATAGTCCACAAACACCTAATGTGCATCATGCAAGTGCCATAATAAAGCTTTACAAATTCCCTTGAAACAGAAAATTGCACCTAACAAATTGGTCAAGCAATAAATAATTTCCTGCTATCAATGAATGCCGATTTGAAAAGATGTTTTTAGTTCATCAACTTTAAAATTGTTGCTAGGAGAAAGGAAGATGAAAAAGGGAAGAAAGCAGGTTTGAATAAGTTTTTGCTTAAAGAAATACAACAAATACAACTGACAGAACAGTAGGTATAGTTAGTTTATCAATACTGGATTTATGAAGCTTGACAAAACATTTAAAATCTGTTTGAAAAGAATTTCCTTATTCTCTTTTCACAATCATTCTTGTAAAAGGTTGCATTCAAAATTAAAGAATGTGCAGAATTTGTAAGATTCAGGTTCTGTTCTTTAGGTCATTTTTCAAAGTTATCCTCAGCTATGCAAATAAATTGGAAATTACTAATATTTAAAAACTCGACATATTGATGAGTAATGTATTGAATAATTTGTTTTACTAACAAACACCTAAGCACCCCAAGATTTTGGACATTCTGACTTATTGTGAAATGTGCTTCCCGTCTTGTGCTCTGTACTGCGGAGATAACTTGAGGCTTCAAGGCAAAAAGGAGAACTGGTTCAAATATGGGTGCATGGAAGGCTGTTTACATTAGGAGGATTGTGCACAAATGCAGCTTTCCTTTTCAACTAGTGTACCAGGAAAGCACATTTATCTGTAAGTACTGAAGGGTTCTGCTTAAGTTTGTATCTTTTTAAATTAACATAAAACAAGGAAGTATAAAATGAATATATATAAAAAGTTAACTATAACATAAATAATGATTCTAATAAAATGGTTTCTAGCAATTCCACTCTTCTTAGTGTATCAGTGTTTCCGGACAGTTAAATTTCTAGCTTTCATACTTATGAAGCAAAATTTTATGACTTGGAGAAAAGAAATTTCACCAAACAAGACCGTTTTTAAAGTGATATTATACTGGACTTAAAAAAAAAAAAAATCAACTGAAATGTAGCTCCAGCAATGGTTTTAAAAACAACAGCATGGATGGTGTTAATAAAATTAAGTTATAACAAATTTGTTGCTTCATTATACTTTGAGATAACTAATCTCATATAAGACTGGGTAAAAAGTGGGAAGAATTTCAAAGTAATATTTGTAATGTCTAAATAATTTGAAAATTTCTGAATTATCAAAAAGGTTAAGTAACAATACCCAAGAAAGTTTGAATAAAATTAGTTTTAACTATTAACTTGAATGAAAATATTAATGTTATTAAGTATGCCATTTGATTTTGAAGTGGTACACTGCTAAAGTTGCCAAAAGTGACAAGAGAGTTTAGTTGCCTAAAGGATTACTCTTAAAATTTAAAATGTAATACCTTATTCAGAAGCTTGGCATATATAAAGCAGATAATTTGCTGAGAATATTATGAGCAAGCTGCTTTAAATTAGTCTAAATAAACCCAAAATAAAAACATTGCACATTCTCTCTCTGACACAAAAGAAGCATGTAAAGAATGCTACTGGGGTTCCTTCACACCTGCGGCAAAAGCCTATTTAGTGCCTTGTTTTGGCTGCTCTCTTATTAGACATGTGGAAAGTGTTTTCTTTTTTTGTAATTCTTGTGTGTGTGTTTGAAGAATTGAGACAAATACAGTTAGGTCATTTTCAGAGTGTCAACATATAGAAGCAAAAGAGAGAAATTGGGCCAATCATTGGTTTTCAAACTGGAGGGGATGCTGGGAGAGATAAGCAGGCAAGCATTCCATTAAAGGGTGAAAATAATAAGAATACTACTTACAACCATCAGACAAAACACATGTTCAATTAATATACATTGGTACAACAATTAAATTATTAACCCAAATTAAATTGTTAATTTAAACATATTAAGCCAATACATTTCAGAGAAAAATGTTTACCTTTAATGAAGAGGAAACTATGGAAATAAGGAAGGCTGACACAGCTGTACACAGAATCTCTACGGTAAGATAACTCATCATCGGTGTCAAATCGGCTATCAAAATCGTCTTCACTGTCTTCAAACTATGAAGAAATATACATTTTTTAATTCAGTTGTTAAGCATATTTTTTACATTTAAATTCCTGTAAAATCCTTCCAATTCAAACCATACTTAAACAACCTACAGTACAATGTTTAAAAGTTTCAGGCCAAAGAAACTTTTTAAAGCTGGGTGTAATATATTTTCTATTGTCCAAGTAAATAATAATATAATGTAAGTTTCATAAAACAAGTCAGTATTTTGATATCCCTCAGAATTCACTGTAGTACTGTTGTAAATTCATCTAATTTTATTTCAAGATTCGCCATAACTCTTCTTCTGACTTTGCCTGTTTATGTTAGTGTTTTAGCTGCTCCAAGAATGTCTTAATTGTGTTTGCAGTGTGTTGGGGGTCACTACTAAGCTGAAATACTACTTTTTTTGTCTTAATTGTGTTTGCAGGGTGTTGGGGTCACTACTAAGCTGAAATACTAAGTTTTCTAACAATAAGTTATCTTTCTGAAGCCACAACTGTCTATATTTTTTAGCAGTCATCATTCGATGGATTTTGGTGAGGACCATACGTTGCTACCTGAAATCCTCCCCATTAATGAGTCACCAAAGTGCTCACACAAGGCTGAAGAGAAGTGCCAATGTATTGCTTATCAATGCTGTTTATGTGAGCAAAAATTGTAAAATTTGGACTCATGATGCGCAAGAATTTTTGTGCTACTGGGTTGTTACTCCATACTTTACAGTCTTTCATGCACTGTAATCTCTTTTGCTTGTTACTTTTCCAAAAAAAATAAAAAGATTCTTGCCTGAAACATGGTGTACTAGATCACATCTTTTAAGAATAATTTACATAGCTGAAATGCATACATTAATGCCAGAGGACTGCCAAATACTAACCACATGTGGATTCTGTCACTTCATTTCTGTCCTTTAAGGAAGCAAGCTTTAAGTACTGGCCATCAGACAGCTTTGTGGGTCTTCCACCGCAGTCTGTTTTCAGCTTGCACAGTCTCTTAATTTCTGACAGCCTTGATACCACATCTTGAAAATATGGCTTGGTATGCTATTGCTTTCCAACTACCGCCTTTTTTATATAAAACAATGATTTTGTGTCTGTCAATGTGTAATAGTTATGCCATTTCAAAACCTCTGCTTGATGTACACTCATGTTTGGAGTTACCTTCTAATATACTCATATTGCATCATTACCACAAGTGGTCCAATTAACCATTTCCTCATTAATTTAACTCAGGTGTAGCTGTGATGTCCTCAAGGAAAGGTTTAGGAAACAAGACTGTGCCACAGTATTGTATAAAATTAACTAAATTACTTAAAAATTATAAAAATTTGCAATATAATTTGCAACAGAGCACTGTATAAGGGTTAATTTTTAAATTAAGTAAACATTGTAAACTGTGCAATTAAAAATGTTTGTTTTTTTTTTTTTTAAACTAGTATTGTTTACTATATTTGTGCTTCATGATAACTTCTGTTCTTTTATTCATGTTGAAAAACAAACATTAGTCATTCATAAGTTCCTTTAATTTCGTAGAAAGAAGCTAACCAAGGATTATGTGTGCCTCTTAAAGTAGCTTGGGTACAATGTGTCTATTGTGAAGAAATGCTAGTAATAGTTCAAAAATAAATACAGTATATAGAAAACATTGCTTGGATTCTTAGCAGCAGTGATAGCACAAACTTAATTACATGGTCTATAAACATAGACTCTAAACTGACTAAGACAATTTATAGATGGTCAGTTATAATCAAATTACTCTTAAATACCTGTGTGTGAATTATCTATTAGTTTGTTAAATCAGTTTTGCAAATAAATAGCATTATTTGTTCACAATAATCAAAGTACTTCGGTTATTTGACTTTCCTTGGTCAGAAAAACAGGAAAAGCCAAAGATTTTCATGATATTTGACAAATGGAGAAACACTCAAGACTGGTTCTGACTTTCGTTTGACCAAACCGAAAACAGAAATGTCAGTTTTGCAACTCTATTAACTGCTGTGAAAACACAGATGTGCACTAGTGCTACTGTAGTAAAGCTGGGCAATATGGACAAAAATATTATCATCATTTTTTTCTGTATCGTTAAGATTTGCATTGTGGTGACGAGGATGGACAGGATTAGAAATGAGGACATTAGAGGGTCAGCTCAAGTTGGACGGTTGGGAGACAAAGAGGCGAGATTGTGTTGGTTTGGACTTGTGCAGAGGAGAGATGCTGGGTATATTGGGAAAAGGATGTTAAAGATAGAGCTGCCAGGCAAGAGGAAAAGAGGAAGGCCTAAGAGGAGGTTTATGGATGTGGTGAGAGAGGACATGCAGGTGATAGGTGTGACAGAGCAAGATGACAAGGACAGGAAGTTATAGAAAAAGATCATCCGCTGTGGCAACTACTAACGGGAGCAGCCGAAAAAAGAAGAAGCAGAAGAAGACAGATTTTGATTAATTATCACAATATACTTTCATATTCCTGTTTCCATTTTCTATCCTAATATATTCTGAACAAACAAATTAAAATAAAAAATATTAATAAACAGATAATAGTTAAACTATATACATTTAACATTTACTTTAAAAATTCTGGAATGCTGATTTTCAAATAGCACAATGCAAACCAAATCTACATTACTAGATGCAATAAATACTGTATCTACCTCTATTCCATACAGTATTGCTTAAATTTATAATAATTTGGGATCTTTTCTTGTTTTCTTTCTATAATGGCAGCACACATTTTCTCTTGTACACTACAGGTTTTTTGCTAAAAAGACTAGCCTATTCACGGTCTCAGACTTCATGTATTATTAACAATTGTAGTATGTTATAATGTTAGTACTGAAAATTTAATCTATGCAACACACTACAAAGCATATTCCCAACGGTAAATTAATTAAACTAATAAACTTCACTTAGGTCTGAAGCACTGACGGCGAATTCAAATTTTTCAGCAACATAGCCCCAACAATGTTCACTTTTTTGTCTGTAGAGTAATACACACCTGGTGTTCCTCTCTAAGCCCTCTGGCTGATAGAGCATCCTTGAACACCACTGCAACATTCTGAAGACATTTGCTCTGTAAATTCCATTCTGTGTCAATGTAGTGAATAGTAAGACTTGTGTAAGGTTCCGATGCCTGACTCAACCTTAAGTCCGTTGTAGTGGCAAAGTATTTCACATTTTTTAAAGCAACCTCTGACTTTGCCCAACATTCATCATAAAGCTGGGGAAATGTCATCTTAGAAAAATGTTTTTAGCCTGGGAGTATAAACCTCAGGTCGATCACTTTCAGAAGTTTCCTGAAGTAGCAAGTGATTGTATCTTTAATGTCCTGATTCCTTTTAATTTTCTAATATATGGCGTCATAGTTGCAAATAACGACAGAATAGCACTGCTGCTCGAAGCCTTGCTAGCCACATCACACAAGGTTTATTTTTGACATTTGTCATATTCTGCTGGGTGGTATTTTTTTAAGACAGTGGAATGGTTAGTTGAATTACTCTTTGTTGGGACCTGTCGGAGGCATAACTTGTGTACTGGCATTATTTGTGCTTTGTTTGATTTGAAGAAGCCGAACTGCTTTCAATCCTATGATGATGTGTGCCCTTTCTTTGGTATTATGTCTTCCTGAGCAATTAACAGGTTTCCCCTTCTCATTTTACATAGTTCTCAAACAACGACCACGTTGCTAATGTTTACAGCGTAGCTTCCTCATGTGGGATGGGTAAATATGCAAAGTGCATCGTAATTGGCTGCTGTACTGGCATTACGCTAAGCCTACATGCTCTGTGATAGATCATGGGCATTGTCTGTTGTAACTCATTGTCTTTAAAAACTGAATATGGGAAAACAAGATTTATCCATTTTTATAGCCTAAATTTATCACTGTTTTTGTCAAGTTTTGCCCAACACTATTCTATAGTTGTAATCTGGAAAATAAAATAATTTAGAAACTTGCCGTAAATAAAGCAGGTAATTCCTTGCTGAGAATATTATTAGCAAGCTGCTTCAAATTGGTCTAAATAAACCAAAAGTAAATACTCTGTACAAAGATCACAATGCATGTGTTCTCTGTGACACATTGAAAGTGTGTTAAAGAAACAGTACTGGGCCCCTTAACACTGCAGTTACATAGCTCAGTGTGGTTATGACTTTTTTTGACGAAATGGAGAACAGAAATTTCATGCCATCATCTTTGCAACTCTAATTAACTACAGTGAAAAAAAATACTACTGGGGTACTGGACAACATAAAAATACCACTTTAGATAATTTACCTGAAGCCTGTAAGGTATTCTACCAGCTGAGTTGGATAGGGGAACATCAAAGAACAACAACAATGTTCCAAAAACATTTTTAATTTGTATCTGACTAGTGTTTCACCAATCTGTTATTCAAAACTGGAAAACTGATCTCAAAAGTCATTTCAGGGATTGGTCAGAAATGATACAATCACAAATCATATTGGATACCTTAATATGTCTTGTTTGGTTCTTCTTGGTATTATCAAGTGCTTTAAACCAGTGGTTTTTTTAAACTTTGTTTTGGGGAACTCTAAGGTTCCACAAAACCTTACAGTAGCTCTGGGAGTCATAAAACAATGATCAACAAATAGGCTGAACTGCACATAACACTGATCGCAGCTTATGCTGCACTAATCTGAGCTCACCCAAACCAGAAAGCAGGGGTTTTCTTGTCTGTCATTAAAGTTACTAAACATTTCAAACATCATCTTGTTTGATGCATGCAATGTGTTTATGTCACCGCACCTTTTGTTGTGTGCGTTAACTAAACTGAACTTATTAACATTACTATGGTCATTTTTTTTAAAACTGCTACAAGTAAACAGCTCAAGTTAGATTTCTTTCTTTTTTTATTATTATTACAGGCTGATGTTCACTGGTTTTCACAAGGTCAAAATTTTAAAACAGCTTTGTTGTGATCTGAGAGCAGCAAACAAAAACTGTGATCTTGGACAGTTCTACAAAGATAAAGATTGAAATATGAAGTTGTGTTAACTTGCAGACACTTTTGCTTTTGAAAAAGTTACCCTATCACTACAGTTAAAGTAGAAGGCCCAAAGAAGAAATAAACACTTTGGATATAAAGAACTGAGAGCAACATCTTTGATGATAACTTCAAACAAATGATCAAATGTAAATGAATAAGGTAAAAAAGTGAAACGAAGTTAGCAATGTTAACCAACTAAATCTTATTTATGATAAATAACCGTCAACAAAATGTCTTCTGATTAAATTTGAAGGCTTTTCCTGAAAGACAGGAGTAAAAAAGGCTTTTTTATGTGGATTCCAGATCCATTTAATATTAATGAACAAGTAAAAAAAAAATGGTTTCTCTACAAAAGTTCAGGATATGTTGACTGATTCGTCCTCATATGTTATATGAAAACACTTGGAAAGTACAGTACAAGGGATCATGAGATGGACTGATGCAGTGGCAATAGTTTATGAACACTGCATTAAACTATAAAAATATTGCTGTGCTAAAGCTTTCAGTTTACCGGTTAAAGTATCCATCCTCCCATCTACAGTTGCAAGAGCTGAGTGGCAATGACATAACGAATGAGACTGTAACTGCATGCAGCCAAAACATTTCCGTGAGGACCATTTCTTCTCCAGATAAAGAGCAGCCATTTGAGGTGGTCTGGACATGTTAAAGTTTATTCCTACCTGGGGACACTATTGGGCTAATTTCTTCTTTTTAACTTAAGACCACCTGCAAATAAATACGAGAATAACATAGCCTTGCCAGTAGAAAGAGTGATGTCAAGATTAAGATCACGTTTAAGATTCAGTCACTGCTATAAGGTGTATCTTGGCTAAAGACATTTCTCTTTTCAACATCTCAACATTTCTGTTTTAATCTCAAGCAGTACAACATTTATATCATGCTCTCATCATAAGTAAGCCGCTGGAGGCAACCATGACAAGAAAATGTAGTATCTGAAAAAATAATTTATTCAGTTATCTGTTACTTCTGTGCATTAAGAGTTTTCACCAGCCTTCGCTTATACAGTGGGAATAGAAAAGAATCACCCTTTTCGAAATATTCCCATTTTTTTGCTTTACAGCCTTAAATGAAAACACACAAATCAATATTTTTTCCAGCTTTTCTAAATCAATGGAATCTATATCATCCCAGTTAAAAATATCATAGCTACAGTTCAGAAGAATTTTAAAAAATAAAAAACAAGAAATCCTGAGATTAATAAAGAATCATCCCCCTCCTAAACTCAATCAGGTGTATTTGACCACCATTTCCATTGCAGACCATGGTTAATGGCTTCCAACTGTGATCAATTGTAATCAGTGTGATTAGTGAAGCATAAAAACAGCTGTTCCTGGAGCATTCCCTTGCTTGGTAGTGCAACTGACAGCAAACAACTGACTATGGGTGGCAAGCCACTTTCAAAAGATCTCAGGGATAGAGTTGTGGACAGACATAAGGCAGGAGTTGGATACAAAAAAATCTCAAAGGCTTTACCAATCCCAAGGTGCACAGTAAAGTCCATAATAAAGAAGTGACAAATGTTTGGTACTACTAGGACCCACCCTGGATCCAGCCATCCCTCCAAACTGGATGGAAGAGCAAGGAGGAAAGGGCTAAGAGAGGCTACCAAGAGGGCAATGGCCACTTTGAAAGTGTTACAGGATTTTATGGCAAAGAGTGGTCATTGTGTGACAACAATTTCACAAACGCTCCACAATTATGGTTTGTTCAGGAGGATCGCAAGGAAAAAGCCACTTCTCAAAAAAGGCCACATTAAGGCTTGTTTGAGCTTTGCCAGAATGCACCTTGAAGATTCTGATGCCAAGTGGAAAAAGGTCTTATAGTCAGATGAGACCAAAATTGAACTATTTGGCCTCAATACCAAACGGTACACGTGGCGGAAATCCAATGCGGGTCACCATCCACAACATACCATACCTACAAGTAAAGCATGGAGGTGTCAGCATCCTGTCACGGGGGTATTTCTCTGCTGCAGGGCCTGGGGCTCTCGTTAGGGTAGAAGGAAAAATGGATGGGGCAAAATACATTTCTTGAGGAAAACATGCTACCCTCTGCCAGAAAGTTGAAGATGGGCAGAATGTTCACCTTTTAACATGAGGAAAACCCGAAGCAAAATTGACCACACAGTGGCTGAAGGAGAAAAAAGTGAATGTCTTCGTGTGGCCAAGTCACAGCCCAGACCTAAATACCATTGAAAATCTGTGGAAAGATTTGAAGATAGCAGTCCACCAACACTGACCATCCAATCTGACCGAACTGGAACAGTTCTGTAAAGAAGAGTGTGCAAATATTGCTCAATCTAGATGTGCAAAGCTGATAGAGAAGTATCCCAAAAGACTTAAGGCTGTCATTAAAGCAAAAGGTGCTTCAACAAAATATTTACATTAGGGGTTGATCCTTTATTAATCTCTGTATGTCTTGTTTTTGATTTTTTATAATTTTTCTGAACTGTAGCTGTGATATCTTTCACTTGGGTGTTATAGGTTGTATTGAGTAAAGCAAAAAAAATGGGAATATTTCGAAAGGGGGTGATTCTTTTCTATACCCACTGTGGATCTGTGATCCATTCTGGTCTACTTTATCAAAACTAATTCTCAAATTATAATTTTGTTTATAGTGTTCAGTCTATGAGCTTCTTTCAATGCAGTGAATACAGGGGAGGTCAAGCTTGACAATGATACAAAGTGATGCAGCTGTACAGATATTTCTAGCCTAGGTGGCCAGGATACATATGCATCTATGCTGAGGAGAAGCTGTAAGAAAGGAGTCGCTGAGAGGGGCAATCAAGAACTTGACCTCAGTCATAATATGTGTTTACTTATGAAACAGAAATTAGACCAGTCAGCAGCATATGTGAAGTGATTCAGGGTATTGGGTGATCTTAATTTGAGAAACACAATCAACCCAAAGATTTTGCTCTTGCATCAAATCAGTAATCTCTAGCTGTAGACATCATTTACACTACCAAGTTCTATACTTTGCCCTCTACTCCCTATCTATCCATCAATAACTGCAGTACCGATAAACCCTCAGTTAAATTACACATGTTTTCAGATGATGTCACACTATCGCTAACAATCTGGATCTCAGCACAATTAAAACTGAAAATGCCAATGAATTCACAAAGCATTTACTGATACCCCACCCTGAAACCCAAACACTCTTCATTGGGATGAAAACAACACTTCTACTACAATGAATGGGCAACAGCATATAGCTTTTGATAACAGCTCGAGAAAAGTCACCATTGCACAAACTTATCCGCATACTGTACTTAAGTGCTGTCACTGAAAGTGAGATCACTTTCTTCATTGTTTGACTCCATTACTGCACAATTCTAAAATCACCTGCATCAAATAGTCAAGTGTGCTGACAAAGTAAAATGTTTGGGTGCAACCCTTCACCCTTATCCATGCTGCTCAAATCTAGAACTGTGAATACTGAAGATTTCTTCCACCTTGGATATCATTTATTTCAGAAGTTCCCTCCCAGAAAATTTCAGGTAACCAAAAATTCAAAAAACAAATGCTTCTTGCCATGTGTCTGCTCCAGGGATACCTCCCCTACCCAATAACTCACCAATTCAGCTGAAAAGCATTAAACTGTTGTTATCATTGTCAATATGTCCCATAAGTTTTGCAACAAGCATTGGCTTTGCAAAATATTTAAATAAAGTAGACACTCTTTACTTCTTAGTCTATACTCACACATGGTCTGATTCTATCAAAGCATCTTGAATGAAATAAGCTAAAATTTGTACTTATGAGGCTCAAATCATGTATGTGCTTTGCCAAGATAATAAAGGACACTTACTGCTTTGCCTACTAAAATACCCTTTTTATAACCAAAATTCAAAAATTGTCAGCATCACCAACCTGCACATTAGTCACTTAAAATGAATGATAAGGTTGTTGTGCTTCACCGATCAGGAATTTTCCAACAGATTGTGAGGGGAATCTGTACCCCAACACCTGGTTATCATTTACTTTAATGAACTGAAGTACCAAAGTTGATTGTGATAAATTCATGAAGTTGGGAGCTCACTGCATGTGTGGATTCATATTATGTCGTGAGCCATTCAACTTGTTACATTTTTCAGACAAGCATCTTTTGCAGGAGCTATTCTGTAACTACTCCCTACCTTTATGAGTACCCTGTTGATTGCTGCCTATTTCACAAAAAGCTGCATCCAGTTATAATAAGAAAATTTCTATACTAATGCATACCTCCATCTAGGTACACATGCTGATATATACTTAGAGGAAACAAAGAAAATATTTTTTTTTTAAATAGAATTATTACTAGTATTTTGTACTGAACCTACTGTATGGTGGGACACAACTATACTTAAAAGCAATGCATGCTGCTCAAACCACCTTATTGCAAAATATCATCAAATTAAACACAAGCCATACAAAATCATTCATTACTATAAGTTAAAAATAATTATTTTACTTTATATAGACCCCTGTGACCCTGTGTTAGGATATACTGGATTGAATAATGGGTGGATAGATGGGTGGATGGATGGATAGATTTAGCAAATACATTTTATATAAGGAAAAACAATTTTAAAGTCAAAGCCTAAATTTATAATAAAATTTAAAAAGTAAGCACTACTTACAGAGGACTGTGCTCCTTCTGAGCTAAACCGATAAGCTCCGGAACTATTATAGGTGCCCACAGAAAATCGATAATCTGGAGACCACTGTCCACTGCGAGGGTTTGAAAATGTCACACTGCTTCCAGAAGCTATAGCTCCATCATCATAATCATCCTGATCATAGTCCGAGTCTTCATTGGGAGGAATCAGTTCTACAGAATCCTGGACCTGACAGTTAATGTCCTCAGGCATATAGTACTCGGCATCTCCACTGGCAGACACATTCAGGTTCAAGTTATGTGTGTCCTGAAGAGTGGGGACCAGTGTTGCATTCGCAGGGCTAGCAGCAATCATGGTATCATTCATATACGGATCTTCCTCTGATGAATCATCGCTAGTTCTAATTCCACTAGTCCTTTGATCTGAGTGTTCATGTTCACTTGGGTTAGGGGAATCTTTAAAAGCATCATCATCAGCCTCAAAGCCCTCATCAACTTCTTCCTCAGGGCACGGCTGGTTAAATTTGAAACTTGGCTTCTCCGCAAGTATTGTATTATTGTTACCAAAAGTAAGGGATTTCTCAATGTTCCGTACACATTCATCAATCTCATCAAAGTTAAGGGACTCAAGAAACTCCTGAGCTGCACGGCAGGCCTCTTCCTCTAAGCGTTTTAACTCCTCATCTCGCAAAAGCTGAAGACGTTGGAGAGAGGCTTCTGTCAAAGACAGTTCCTGCTGCTCCTTCTTGCGTTGGAGGTCCTGAATCTCCCTCTCCAGCCTTAAGATTTCCTCAATCTGAGTACTATCCTGAGGCCGTTCCAGTATGTGACCCTCTTCTTTCACATTATTTTTGGTAATAAGATGTGCTGTCAACTCCTCATTAGTTTGCTGTTCCTAAAACATCAATTTACACACATTTAGAATTACCAGGCTATGCTAAACTGTATTGAATCTGTCAAATAATCGAAAAAAGCCCAACATAATTGCAAGAAATAATTAGAGGTTTGCCAAATGTGGTTTAAACCAAGACAAAAAAAAACACACCCCAAATTGATTAACACTGAAAAACAGCATGAATAAATGATATATCCCTGTATTATGCATCAAATGCATAAGTTAACTGCACACAAACAAATCAAATCAGTTTCTAAATGTGTCTCTGAAGTGTCAAATTTTACCTTTTGAGCAAGACGGTCAGCTTCTAATCTTTTTCTTTCCCTAACAAAGAAAAATAAAAAAATTAGAAGTGTACTGATTTATGTGAGACAGTTTACACAAAATGTAAAAAGTTTCATGACTCACCTGTCTTCCTCTTCCTTTCGTCTGTGATCTGCAAGTAACTGGATATACATCCTGCGAGCTAAATGACCTCTAACACACTTCTGAAATATGACAGCTGCTCTGCGAATATGAAGAAATCTCCTCCTCCAGAAGAATGCTCTGTAATTCTTTTGAATCACAATAATGCACTGCAAGATCTTCTGATATTGTTTCCTAAGACAAACAAAATAATGCTTTGTCTCATTATTAAATAATAAATGATATAAACTATATGTAAATTTACAATAGAACCAAATAATCTGGAATGCAGTATAGCCATATATCTATCAAATAGCAGAGATGCACGTCAACCTTAAAGAAGTACATTTTTCTTTTTCTCTTGAAAATTTGAGAAAACCAGACAGATGGGGAGTAACCCATACATAATGCATGAAATTCTGTAAATCAATTATCTTTAAAATGCCAATCACCATACTAACTCATCTCTTCTTTTGTTAAATTAACATTTTAATTTTTCCCCTCCCTTTGGCCAGACGACATTAATTATACCTCAATTATGTGTTGTGTAATATTCCTTACAACTCCTTTGCATGAAGATTGTCAAAACAAGGCTTGATGTCAGATGCCTTATATTTGTTTTAGTTTTGAATTTTTTAAATAAATTAAGTTTGCTTTTAATGTTTATTTGTTCAGTGAAAGATGGGAACCCACACATAAATTTAAAAAAATCTAGGTCAGTTCCTTTTCATCTCCACACTTTATGGAATGTTATGGAATAAACCTTTTTTCCAGAGAGGCATTTTTCTTAGGCTACTGGATTCATCTGAAAATGCTTCTTAAATAACTTATGGGCTTGACAGGTAGCTAGAAAGATTGTTTCTACACACTGTCATACATGGCAGAAGACATGAACAATACATTTTTTTTCAGGAAGGATTTCTGTTTTCTTTTGGAAAACTACCACTTAAAATTCAGGATTTAAGTACCATTTGTTTTTTAACAGATATAGTCAGCTGGTCCAGCTCTGTGTGGTCTTTCATGTAAAGTAATAAAAATAAAGAAAAAAAATATAGCATGGCTGATATTATATATACTTTTAAAGATACATTTTGCATCTCAATAGCCTTCAAATATGTGAAAGCAAAGCAAGTGTCACTTTACATACCTGGCAATGTAACCCATGATATGAGCCTGGATGACCATGGCAGCCTTACAGATGTCAACTTCACGCTGCTTTTCCAACTTATTTTCTAGGGACTCTCGTAAAAAGATCTGCAAATAAAAAATAATAGAGAAAACATAAATAAACACATCATACAGTATTACTTGTACAAAGAGATTACTTTACTTCTTCCATGAAAACAAAATAAGCATTTCAGAAATGTATGAATACTTTTATTTATATTTATGATATATACAAAAATACACACATACATCCATACATGTACAATAGTCCTTTCTGGTCAATGAACAGACGGCGCCCTATTGTGTTATATGGTGAAGTACCAAAGCTACTCTGTCATTTTTAATTAGAATTTATTTGGACATCCAGCATTTGAACAGCTCTGCTTAATATCCCATGGGGCTACATAATGACAGAAAGGCAGAAGCAAAACCTAATAAATTTCCTTGTAGGATTGGTTAATACAATTGGAAATGTCAGCCTGCTTGATAATAAGCATGTCTGCTACAAAAACAGTCATTCAGACGAGTGAGTATGCTGTCAGATGAACAATGGTGATAGAATGTTAAAGCAAATCTGAAAAGCTGCCCTCCTCACTGGTACAATATGTGACTTTAAAGGACAATGTAGTATGCACATTGGAACTAAAGTAAATAATGAATTCATAAAGAAAAAGACACCCATAAAACAGATCGTGTGTTCTCACAAAGAACCTTACTGTTTGTTAATAAGTAACCAGTGAGAGGGTGATCTTGTACATAGACTAGAGTTTAAAAATAGCACACTGCAACTCTGAAACACACTATAAACATATAATATATTTATAATTAATCTATTGTTATTTGCTACTGAATGTCACATGCAGCGTATCTCCCAATCAGCATGTCTAACAGTTCTCACTTACTTAGGAACTGATGCAGGAGCTGATCATTTTATATAAACATTAACTGGTATTTGAAGTAATTAAAGTCACAAAAGGAGTAATGATGGCTATGAACTACAGTAGTAGGCCTTTATTATTGTTGTAGATCCTTCCTCAATGAGCACTCTATTATTTGTAACTCATATTATTTACTACCCACAGAGAACTAAAGCACTGTTACGGAACATATTGCAAGCTTACTTAACTGATAATTTCAGTATTCTTCAACTATTTTTTCTCAAACATGGTAAATATGCATTTTCCAGACAAAATTGTGTTCTAAAGTTAAACCTTTTCTATCAATGTTTTAAAACACATATCCAGTTCTGGCATTTTACAATGAACTCATCGGGCGCCAATAGAAAATAAAAACAAAAACTTATGAATACATCTTTTTTGAGTTTTGATAAAAGAATATATGCCTTCCGTGTTTCCTATGCATCTGTGAGACAACAGGGATCTGGAAATAATCATTTTACCCCAACCTGGTACTATTTTTCTTGAGGTAAAGACACACACTTTATTCTCTTGTGAGTTTTCACATAAATACCGAAACAAACTCGTAACAAAACCAACCATGTGGCACAAACAGTTCACTGTGATTTTGTCTTTTAAGAAGAAACCACACGCAATGGTCTGTGTGTGTTCGGGTGATGGGTGTGGGCAATGAAAGGCTATTGTGGAAGAAGACAAAAACGAAGAAGGTAGAACATACAGAGGGTCTTTTAAAATAACCGAATCTCAAAACATTGATGGTGGTGGTTAAAAAAATGACATGTTTACAATGTGCGTGAAATTGCAAGATGCGGATGAACACTCAACAACTAGTCTTGGCTTGAAAGAAGGATGTAATCGGTAAGTTATTGCGTTTTTATTTTCCATTGGAGCCCCATGGTAAATGTGGTTCATTGTAAAATGGCATGACTGGATATGTAATTTTTTTAATTGACAGAAAAAGCTTAGTGTCAGAATACAATTTTGAACAGTTAAATACATATATAACAAGTTTTGAAAGAAATAGAGTGCCCCCCATACCATCTGGGACAAAAACACAATTAACCTCCAAAGTTTAAAATTACAAATCAAACAATTCACATGTAATTAAATTACAATTTGGAGACTTTAATATAAATGGTCTCTGCATATATTTTGGGTCTCACCATGTAGAAAGTGCAACACTTTTTATAAATGGATCCCTCATTTTAGGGCAACATAATGTGTGTGATTCATAAACATCAACATGTGTTGAGTATCTCTTTGGTGATGCCAAGCCCCAATGCAGCCATCTAATTGTAATTGTAATTGTAAATATATTGTCATGTGTAATATATTTACTGCTGGCCAATCACTGTTTGCGCTTATTAATGTTGTGATGTCATATACTTTACTGTGTACTATAGAACAAAAAAACAAATTCTAAGCAACTTTTTTGCTTGATTATGTAGAGTCATTCAGTTCAATGTCTGATCTGATGATAGTCTGATGATAGTTTAAATATCTGCTGTATTTAAATATAATATACCAAAAAATTTGAAAGAGCATAATTCTGTTGCTAGGCAGGAGGGAACATGGAAGTATTTGTGATTGATACAATGCAATCCTCAGGATCACACAGTATATAGAATCACAGCCATCATTCAGGTAGAGTGATATGAACTTGTCTTTTCTCCAGATGCATGCTCCCTAATTCTTTTAGTGGGATTATTAATCAAAATTTACTTTATCTTCAGCAAACAATACCCTTTTGCTTAGTACTTGCCTTGTGGAGACTACCAATATTTCTACCAATGAATACCAAGGTAATACATGAAATTATCAACTTCGTAGGTTTACAATGTTTATGGCGTAGGTATGGACTACTGGATGTTTTGGTGTAGGTTCTGGGAGCTCTGTTTGGAAAGTGATTTTGTTCGAAAAATCACAAAGTCTAGGTTTCTTTAATCAGAAAGGCATGTTTACTCCTCAAACCCTGAGAGAGGGAAGTTTTGTGGGGTAAAAAAGAGAATGAACCATTATGATGGAAGCATCTATAATTGTCTCACACTATAAGATGGTATGTAAAATTGCTGAACTCAACTTCAGAAACTATAATTTTCTCCCCTCCAAAGAGGAAATTTCTACCTAATGCAATGTGCAGGAGACAACAATAAATTTCCTACACCGGTTAAGAGCACAGCAACTTTAATGGCTACCCCTGTGTCTGTGGTCTCACACTGTTTTTGGTAGAGAGGATTACCTTTTCAGTTAATTAGCCATAAGCATATATACAGTATTTTCATTTGGTCCACACCCATTACAGTTACATTTATGAAAGGCATATCTGTCTGTTCTTGTGAAGGAGCTGAACAAAACCAAACTATTTCCTATTTAGCAGCTTTTCTAAAATAATTTTTTAGTTTGTTTTTGTCAGTTCTCACATTAGTGTTTATTGCCTTCGGGATCCAATTGCTAATTACCCCATGTTTCTGTATCATGATGATAGCTTTCAAAATCACCAGTTTTGCAAAAGGCCAATCTGGAATGTTTCTTAAATTCATAATGGTGACGGAAGATGCACTATGTCCAGGATTTAAAAATACCTGATAGAGATTCAAGACAAATGACAGTGTCAAAAAAATTTAAGTTTTGATATATGTGTTAACTTACTTTAGATTTTCCAAGCTGCCATTCGTTATGTGTACTGTCATAATGATGTAGTAAAGTGGTACACTTTCCTTTCATATCTTCTGGAAGTGTCATATTTTTCATCAATACCTTGTACCTATATAAGGAAATAAAATCCTTAAAAATTACAAAGTGTGAGAATCTATTTTTAAACAACTTCAGGATTCTGAGAAATATTTTATAAATTTCAAATAAAAAAAACAAAACATTTTTTAAAGTAACTTATGATGAAGGTAGTTAATAATTTGCACTACCAAACATGCAATCAAACATGACCATTTGCATTATATTTCATTAAAAGCAAAGGGGCAATATTCAATTTAATCAAATTAAGTGCAACCTACATAAAAATGATCATTTAATTGGGCGGTTACTTGTTAACACTTTGTAAAATGCAAGCAAATTAAGATACATATTCATAGTGCCAAAGAAATTTATAACAATTTTATGGATGTTTTACTTATTATCTTTTTCACATATATAAGAAACATATTACATTACAATAATTTACTCCAGATAAATAATACAAGGACATTAGGTAGCTTAACGCATTTCATCATGTTTAACTTTAATATCTAAAAAAAACACTCAGCTATTCCTTAAAATAACACTAACAACAAAAAAGGTGTTAACTTACCTTGCAAAAAAATCTTGAAAGTTTCTCCTTACAGGAAACCCAGCCCTCCTTATTCTAACTGTCTCTAGCATTCCAGAATACCGCAATTGGTTTAGCACCAAGGAGTTGTCAAACTGGTCTGGCATCTATTAAAAAAATAAATAAATAAATGAGCAATCTATTTTGTAAATGAGTGAAGCTGAAATACCACAACATGCTTTTATCATTTTACCACAGGATTATGTATTTTCTTTTAATTCAAAAGTGGTACTGATACTATAGTGCAGCTGTAATTATATTTGGTGTGGTTATTGTGTAAAATTTAGGATTACTGGTATTAAACATTTACTTGAAATGACTCTTACTTTTCATTTCATGTAATGACATAATCTGTGGCAATATTCAGTGGTTTTAAGAGAAAGCAAATGCTAATTTTTGAGCAATCAATACTTTTTTTATGAACACCAATTTACATCTTCAAACTAAGGAGCATGTGTCAACATTTGGGGCCACCACATTCCAAATCAGAACAAAGACTAGTATTGCAGAATGGAAATTGAAAGAACTGTTCATTAAAATGGCTTAAATTCTTTGTTTTTTACAATGGTAACAAAATCTTGGCCCAGGACCCTTGTAGAAACATTAGAATGAATATTTGTGGATGTTTTAAATTAATCTAATTTAAAATGCAACCTCAATAGCCACTTGCCCTTTTAAAAAAGATCAATAAAACATTAAGGTTTTTGATCTGTTTTTTCAGCAAATACTCGTGTAATTTTATTTTTTTTTTGTTCATCACTCACATAATGTCTGGTGAAAAACTATAAGAAGCTATATAAGAAACTATAAAGGTAATTAAAAAAATTATAATAAAAGCATTTTAACTGCTGTGCTCCTTTCATTGACATTTTAGTCTTGTGTTAAGTGAATATCAGGCAAACAAAAGGATTTTAAACTGGTTTAAGAGATCACCATTGTTAATAAGAAAGCAATTCTTAAGAAAATCAACTTTATGTTTGTTTCATATGAGCTTCCAAGGTGATGGTAAGAACATTTTCAAAGCAAAAAATACTTGGCAGTTGGTTCTAAGACAAAGTTTAATAAAGTCCTCCTCCAACTTTGCATCATATGGCTTAATATAATGAAACCATGAATACAATGAGTCATTCCTTATTAAGTCTTGTAGGAACATGCAGATGAAAGTTTACACAACATATTTTGACCAAAAAATGTTCGTGTATACTACACAAACTGAATGAAGGAACTATGAAACCGATTTCATAATTATTTTTTTTATTTTTAATTAAACTCTTGTCACTTGGACAAGTTTCTTTGACACTACCAACAAAAGATGATTAAGGTCTGCAAAATATTTGCTGGATTTAAATGTCACAGCTTTCTTGTCTGTTAATTCACTTTTTAGTTTCCATGTATCGCTTTTTACATGGAGGCATTTCTGTCAAAAAATAACAAATGCCCTTGTAACATTAGCCCACTGTAAATTTGCACTGTACAGAATGTGTGAATGAACTGTACTTTATAATTATACAGTATCACAAAAGCAATAATACAGGGCTTTGCTTAAGACCCCAAAATTAAAACTAAAATATCTGCTCTTAAAGTTATGAAAATAAATAATATACTTCCAATATTCTAAATAAAAAAAACTCTTCTCTTTGTGTTTTGCATTACAAATCTAAATTATAAATTACTATCAGCAATAGCACATCACTGTAAAATCTACATTAAATCTCCTGAAATCACCCTGGTAGCTTTTGAATGTCAATATTTTAAATTTATTTTTACCAGGATACATCAAAGTTTACAGATAGTCTCACATAGTACTTACTGTATAGTACCGACCATGCTACAAAAAGCATCTTTCATTCCTCTTTTCACAGAGAGACAAAATCTCACTACAGTCCTGACTCGTTTTCAACAGATAACTGAACAATGCCAACTCAGTCTGTCGCTTTAAGAGCGCCTGGTTTCTATGGCAATGCATCTCCTGCTGAGGCCAATTTGTGAGACACACTTGTAAGACCCAGAGGCAAACGAGGGCTTTAGTGGACCAGGACTACAAGGCCTGGAGGCTGATGTTTTGAGGGGGCTGTGCCAGCTGCATTTTTCACACTTATTATTCAAAAAGGTCAAACAGAAAAAAAAAAAAAAAAAAAAAAGAAATAAAACAATAAAAAACAGCAAAGAAAACCCCATGAGCTTACTTACACAAGATTCAATCTAAATCAAAACAAAATATTCCAAGCATTAAATAAGTACATAAACAGAGGCAGGTGATGATAAAAGACAAGAAAATGCAAAAAAAGATGCAAATTTTGCTTTTACTGTTTTCTAAGTCCTAAAGTAAACACACTGCATAAATATTCACTACAAATGTAATAGACCTTCTTGCTCTGTCTTGTTATTTAACCTATATGAAGCAAATTTAAGTGCCCTTTTTAGCGAAGATCTAGATTTACTATAGGGAAAATATAGCTCATAATAATAATAATTGTGAGCTAATTGTGTAATCAAATAGTTAACAAATAACAAGCTCAACTATAGCTCCATTACTAATTGTATAACCAAATAGTCAACAAGTAACGATCTAGTATCATAAGGGAGACTTATTTTAAAATACAAGAACAATTACAAGACATGCATCTATCACAAAGCACACACTGGTCACAATGTCCATTTATAACCTCATTTTCATGTAACAGAAAACTTGCGTGTATGTGAAAATAAAATTAACAGTTTACAACTGTATTCAAAGAAAAGTAACTTTAGATTTAAAATAAGTAAAACAGATTAAGGAAGGGGGTCTACTACACATGGGAGCAGAAGAGACAAAACAAATTCTAGACACAAATTATACAGTTAACATTAAATCTGTTGCATAAAGGCAGAAATACAAAAAGTTGAGAACAAGAAATTATTAACTCACCTCTCAATCCATTGTTTAAAGATATACAGTATGTCCCTGTTTACTAAATAAAGCTCAGTAATCAATCCATGGCACTTTGAACTGTGTCTACAGTACAAAATGAGCATTTTCTCAATGGCTTTTCAAGTGAGCACCCCTGAACTGCACAACGAAAGATACTGCTTAAAAAATTCTTAACTGCAAAGCATAAACTTGATACAGTAGAAAAAATGTTTGATGACATTTTTTATTAAAACAATTACAGATTTACACAATTTCCTAAATTAATGCTGACTACAACATATAATGTTAAGCTTTGGCTTCAAATACTGAATTTATTACACCCTTATAAATAATGTTTAATAATATCTTGTATAACCTGCAGCAAAAAGTGTATATCTCTATGGCTTCATTGCTTGTTTTCAGCACATCATTATTAACTTCATCCGACCATCAATTAGTGATTACATTTAAGTAACTCAAGCATCTTCCATTAAAGGGTTACAGTCAAAATAGATGGCTTTGTATTCTTCCACACATTTTTTACTTATTTCTTTAATCAATCCACTGCCCAATTTTAGAAAATTATTAACTTATATGTAAACAGCCATATTTGTTTTAATAATTAAATGATACAACTTTACAGAAAAACTGTGTAATCTAAGAAATAAGTCATATAAAAGCATAACAAACCACTCCCGGGAACAATAATTAACTCAATTTACAATACAGCTAATCTATAATAAACTACAGAAATCATGAAATTAAAACAACAACATGAAAATGAGCTATACAAAGCTTTATTTATGTATTTGACAATTTCTACTCTGTTTGCACTGCTAATGAAAACTTTAAAATGCTTCAGATTTCTTAGGTTTGACATGAAGAACAAAGAATCTATATAGCACAGTATTGTAAAGAAAATTAAGACACCACACTGAAAGTATTGTCATGCCTTACTTCAGCACTATCTTTAGATTAAAGTGACTAAACCCAACACTGAAATACTGAGAATTTTAATTTATTACAAAAGTTACTTTTAGCCGTTTATCAGGAACCAAGTGCATATTTGATCAGACACAAGCTCAATCCATACCATTATATAAAACTACTAAAATTGTGTGATGTTTGAAGGATTCCTGTAGGTTTAAATTACTTCAGATATTTTCCCCTCATAATACAGTTCTGGGTTTTTCCTAAGCCATTCCAAAACAATTCATAATTAACCATTTTGCAGAAGATGTGTTTATGGCAGCTGGCCTTAAAATTCTGCAGCAGTATTTGTTGGTACACTGGGAAATTCTTGGTTCAGTCAGTGACAGCATATCTCTTGAGCCTGATGCAACAAAGCAGCTTTAAATGATAAAAGTATCCAAATCTTTAATTTTAGGCTACTACGTAAAATACTAAGTGGACAAAATTTAAATTAAATTTAAGTCTGATTAAAGAGTTAAGGCGCACAAAGCTTTAAAAATTCAGATGATCACTAACAAATTACAGATACAAACATCTTTCTTCAAAGAGAGAGACGCACCTCGGCATAGCTGCATGAAAAGAAAATTTTTTTTTTTCTAGTTTTAGATAATATAGCAATAATCAAGACCCTAACAATGCAGCTCAGGTTATATGGGTCAGTTTATCACCAGACAGTTTAAACTTGTCTGAAATAACTTCAAACACTGCTGTAAGAGGATGTGTAATACTATAATATCTGGTGGTAAGGAAAAAAATGTTCCCAACAGTGTTTTAAATTGGAACAGTCCTAAAACACATTTCTGAGCAACGCTGATGCTATTCATAATTAGGGTCCCATCTCTGATATATCTTAATTTTAAAAGGTGTGTCCGATGTACTATTTTCACCTGAATTACAGAATGTTTTGCACAAACTGATGAGGAATGAATGTTCTCAATTATGGAATTCCACTCCATGCCTGAGATACTAATACAGATACCACTTCTCCAGCACTGCCGAAAATGGTCTACCGGTGAGCACTAGGACAATAATAGAGAAGGTCTGGAAATGCTGTTAATATTATTCTCGTTACTAGCTGAAATATTTCACTGTGAACATTGGTGGAGGATTACAGAATTTAGGCATACTTTTTACAAAGTTCCTAACTTGTAAATTGAAAAATAACTAATTCCCTATTTACAACAGAGTACATAAAAAGGTGCAAACACATTAGCAGTATAAAGAGCTCAAGGTTAAAATACCTAGTGTCTTCTAAGACTTAAAAAACTGTATAAATGAGGGAGGGCTCAAATGCAAAGTTATCCTGTAATGGAGCAGGAAAAAGAATGTTTTTTTTTCCCCTTAAGGTGCTTTCTAAATTTGATTAAAAATTACAGTGAACGAACCTCAATCTTAATACTAAGTAAACTGGTGAGAATTATTCATAACTGGAGTGTGTAGAAGAGCATACAGTGAAGGCTTCTTGAAAGATTTTTTTTCCAGATCCAACCAGACAGGTGTGTATTTTTTCCATGGTGTCATATTACAAATAAATTTAGCCTAGCAGAATTGCTTAAAGTCAAGCAGATGCAGTATATGCTACTTCTGCTTTTAATCTTTGCAATTTCATTTTTTTCAATAAATATATTTTTCCTTTCATATAAATGAGTTTAAAATGGAGTTTTTTTTTTTTAAAAAAGATTTACTGATAAACATATATAAAGTATGAAACAGGAGGCTCCTCATTTCAGCTATATTAGCTCTATCTGCTATAAAGAGGTGAGGAGTTGGCAATATATTGATATTTTATTTAGTGCTTTCAATCAAACTGTGAAAACTGTGTTGATAGAAAAAAACACTTTCTTATTTCTTATAACAAGTTTCAAATATCTATACTGTTCAGAAATAGTCTTATGTATTATTAGGCGCTAGCAAGTTTATAAATCCAAAGATCTGGTAAAAGCTTAAAACCTTTAAAATTAAAATTAGCAATGATACACTTGGGTCAGTGAGAAATAAAACCACATCATTCACATAGTGACATTTTGTTTTTTTGCATCATTTGTTATCTTAAAAATTCCTTTATTTCTTAGTTTTGCCCATAGTAGTAGGATGCTGCACCATGTTAGCCATTATGGATGTAATGATAAGTCAATGTTGCCATGAAAGCTTGCATATTGTGATCTTTTTAGCTTTCCAATAAAATGTGTCATTTTGCTTGACTTCTCATTAAGTTTTGCCCAAAACAAATTGCCAGCATTTCTACTGAAATTGCAAACAGCACTGGAGATATATACAGCCTTGCTGAATTCCACATTCTAAGCTGAAAAAATCTTGTGTTTATATTATTTACCTGCAAGAGGACCCCCGGACTTGAGAAAATTAACTTGTTCCAGATGACAATATCTGGACCAAAGCCAAATTTGTGCACAACAGTAAAGAGATATCCCCAATATATTTTATCAAAAGCTTTTTCTGCGCTTAGAGATGGTAAAACTGCCAGGAGCTTGATTGGTGAGGGTGTGCACAGTAAATACAACAAAGGGAGAAAACTTTTAAAAACCTATCTGCCTTTAAAAAATCCAGTTTGGTCTTATGATATTATTATAGGTAGCTCGTTATAAATTATTTTCACTAGACTTTTAGACAATAACCTGATATCATTACAGTGGAACCTCGAGATACGAGTTTAATTCGTTCCAGCACTGAGCTGGTATAGCGAATTTCTTGTATTTAAAACAAACTTCCCCATTGAAAATAATGGAAATCCAGTTAATCCATTCCGCACACCCAAAAACATCAACATAAAAATCAATTTTCCTAACAAATAACACTGATAAATAATATATACTGTAGTTTACCTTTAATAAATGACACTGGTAAATAATATAACTGTAGTTTACCTTTATGAAGAGTCCTGGCTGGCTTGAGGGAGACGATAGGGAGGTGGGGAGGAGGAAACTGGTTATTGTGGGGAAGGAGAGTCCCCCTCTGATTTAGGAAGGCTCTCTCGTGGAATAATTATTTTCACGTTAAATGCAAAAAAAAAAAAACAACAATGAAATCACAAGCGCACAAACGCGTAGATCCTCACGCTACAGGAGAACAAGGAACACTGAGTGAGCTGACGGGCGGGCAGCGTCAGCTTGGGTGAATCCCCGAGTTGAGGCGGATCGGGAAACGCGTCACGCATACCCACAAGCCTGGCTCGTAGCTTGTTACGCGAGCCAATGCTTGTATTTAGATCCAAATTTTTCGCTCATACTTTCCTCGTATCTTGAATTTCTCGTATACAGAGCTGTTCGTATCTCGAGCTTCCACTGTATTTAGTAACAAGATTGGTCAATAAGATGCATACTTAATGTTTTCTGAAAAGACTGTGATCGACATCTGACATACGGCATGGTAAGGAATACTGTCATATTTTGCTTAATCAAAAAGTACATTCAGAAAGTATTCAGACCCCTTTTTACATCTTATGTTGCAGCACTTTTTTTTTTTTTTTTTTGAGAATTTTGAAGTTACTGAAAAAAAAAAAAGAACACCAACACAAGCATTCACACCCTTGAGATATGGCTCAGGAACATCTGATTCTACTCATCATCTTAAAGATGTTCTTGATTAGGAGAGGCATAACCGAGATGAAAACACAGGTATTCTCTACCAGCTGAGCATTGTTGCCTGTCGTACTTCCACCTGTGCTATAGGGTTAGCTGCAGGGTCATCAGCTGGGAGCCATTCTTTGCAGATGTTTTACACCATTAAACCCAGAATATCACTAGTTGGTAGGGCAGCCATAAGGCAGCTCCCTAGCGCTCCCTGCAGCTGACCATCCTTTTTATCCTACCTTGCCGCTTCCCTTTTGAGCCACAGTAAGAAACTCCTTTACTCTGCTTCCATAAGTGTCTGCCTCTGTCTGGACCCAGTGATTCAGAGTCAATCAATCAATAATTTTCTAACCTGCTTTGCCTTGAACAGGGCCGCAAGGGGTGCTGGGGCCTATCCCATCCAGCACAGGGTGTAAGGCAAGAACAAACTCTGGACAGGGTGCAAGTCTATTGACACACAATCTCTCACACACACACATCCAAACTACACACTAGGACCAGTTCATGATTACCAATCTACCTAACTTTAACATGCATATGTTTAGACTTTGGGAGAAAACTGGAGCACCCTTCAAAAATTGTTAGGTGGATATTCCAAAAAAGCCCCTGTGAGCCATTCTCTACCAGATGGGTAGATGCCTTCCATCCTGCTTCTGTGTAGGCTATGGACAGCTCATTGCACTTCTTCCTGTCAAAGGCTGCCTCCATACTTTCATTTCATGGGATTGTAAGCTTGACCATGACCATTGCCATGGCAGAGATGGACCACAGGACAATAGCTGGTCGTCATGAAGTTGTGGCAGTTTCACATGGGGATTTCAGCTGTTGGATTTCAGTCCACTCATGTTCCACTCACACCCACGTGACAGGATAAACCACTCCTTCCGGTTTATTTTTTTTTTTGCACTGGCTCCTTCCTTGATGAAGTGTATCTGACTTTGGGATGTTGACTGCTGGTCTTATTTACTTTACATCTGCATTCCTCCAAAACCTCAGACACTTTCCACAGGACTCGGTTATAACACCATACCTTGCAGTCTGAAAGAATGTTCTGCAAGCTGGGGTTCTGGGCATCACAGAGGTGGCAGTCCTCCTCTGTGCCACACCAAAGATGTATGCTTCTAAAACTTGGGAGAGTGTCATATGTGGACCCAATGAAGAACTTCAGCCTTGACTGAGGAATCGTCCACATGTTGGCCCATGTTATAGCAATGATGGTGACTGCCTCACAATTTTTCCACCTCCCTTGCTGCAATTGGCTTAGAGTTTTGTACCTCTCATCCTCCATTCTAATCACCTCTAAAACCACCAACTTTTTCATCTCCCTCTTTGTGGCTTTTGACCACATCCAGAGAGCTGGTCCCCACCCTATCTCAGCACTGCCTGGTTGCGACCACCCAACTATCTCCTGGTGCTTCAACTTGCTGACAGTCTGGTTGACTGCTTGTTCTACTCTCTGTCTGCGCCCTGTACAAAATGGGGCCTTGGCTTTCTGTACAAAAGGGTAGGTTGAGTCTCTCAGCTCAAAAAAGAGCACACATTTTTCTGCCTGCAACCCAAGCTATACCTTTTTCGAGCTGCTGCCACCCAGTTGTGGTTTCCTGACTTGTGTAGCAGACATACACAGTGCTGAAGTAGGTTGTAAGTGCCAGAGAAGAACAAAAGGCACCCGAACTGGGATGTAAGATAATTTCTTACCCGGATAGGGGGCCAGAATGGCAGAACAGATGTGTATGCCAGCTAGAAAAAGAAATTACTTCTTGCCCTGCCAGACCAATATAAATGATGGCGAAGCATAAATCAGGAGCAGTTGCATTCCCCCACCCAAGCGGTGGTAGTCGTACTCCCGTGGCATCTCACTTTGGATACCCACAAGGATATATGGGAATTTGGAGTCTGGTTGTGCAAACTTGAAAGGATCCCTGGGCCCTGTTAGAGGGCACTGTCGAGGGAGCACCTCCCTGGTTTCCATATGACCTGGAAGTGCTTCCAAGAGGATAAGCTATGGCAGCAGAAGCATTTCTGGCTCCAGCTTAAAAGGAGCCTGCTGCCTCACTTTGAGGAGTCACAGTCAGGTTGCAACTGGCAACATTCTTGAAGGATGGAAGGAGGAAGAATTTGACCGTATTGTAGCTGATCTTTGCATAGGTGATTATTGTAAGGATACTTTGGTTAAATAATTATCTTTTATTTAAACCCAGAATCGTTTTAGGCATTACTGTGTCTGTGGTTTGGGGCCTCAGTGGCACCCTCTTCTGATTACAAGGTATACACCAAATTCTGGAAGCACATTGGTATGTAGAAGAAATTGAGGGTGAAGGTCTTGATCGTGTATAAAACAGATCCAAAGGCATTTGCCAAATCCAACCAAACTATGTGGAAATCTGACTTCTCATGTTTGGCTATCTGGATTTGCTCCCAGATCATGGCAGAGTGTTCGATGCAGCCAGAGAACCCCAGTATTCCTGCCTTTTGGCAACTGGTGTCAACATAATTGTTAGACAGGAGTAGCTGGTCATATGTCTTACCATCACCAAGAATAAATAAATTATGTAATAGAGGAAAAACTACGTCATTAGGCCTGCAGAGCATAGAGACATGATTGTGCTGTTGCACAGATCTAGATAAGGATACAAATACATTTCTGTAGCACTGAATGGTCCCCCAGAGAGAACTAACCAAGCAGCTGAATGTCACTCTGGCAGAGCTCCTGAAAACCTATGTAGAGATGGGAGGAGCTCCAAAAAGGGTAACCATCACTGTAACAATTCACTAATCTGGGCTATATGACAGAGTGGCCTCTACTTAGTAGAAGACACACTAAAGCCAGCTTGGAGTTTGCAAAAAGACACATAAAGGACTCTCAGACTTTAAAAAGCAAGCTTCTCCAGTTTGATGAAACCAACTGTGAACTGTGTGGCCTCAATTCTAAGCATTATATCTGGAGGTAACCATCACCTGCAGAATACCTTTCCAACAATGACTCATGTTAATGTTAGTACCAACTTGTGGGGCTGTTTTAATAGTGGAGACTGAGAGAATACTTAAGGTTGACGGAAAGCTGAAGCTGTGACTTTTTTTGCTGAATAAGTTCCTGGAAATTTTCCATGCTGCTGACTTAGACAAGGATTTTTTTCCTAGTGCCCCATGATGCTTTGCGAGGCCATTGTGACAGCACAAAGCTGTAGCAGCCATGTACACTACTTTCTGCTTACAGTAAGTTCACTGCCCAGCAGCTTTGTCCATGTGTACTTTTTTTTTTTTTAAACTTGCAATATTAAAGGGGTACATCAGGTAACCATAATGAGAATAACATTGCCACCAAATATAAAACCGTGATCCCTGTGCATCAGTGCTTTAAATCTATGCTATGAAAGCAGACTTGGCTAATTTGCATACATAATTAGCCATGTGCTGCCTTTAGTTGTCAAAACAAGCCTTAAATGAGTCTTCCCACTCTCCCCTCATCAGAAATGAGACCCTAGGAAATAATAACAAAAGATATATTACTATTTACAAGGTGATTCTATGTTCTTGATGGAAGAAAAAAAGTGCAAAGTATCTAGACAGACGTTAAACATTAGAAAGAGCCAGTCTCCCAAGCTGCCTCTTTGTCACATGGCTAATGTGTGCCACAAGACAAACTCTGTGAGCACAATGATAGGGCCATCTAATGTAACTAAAGACAGCACATATTACCATATAACATACATTTTCCAGTTCTGGAGTACAAATACGCAGTTACTATCTGTACTTTTCAAATACTAGGTATAAAAAAAAAAAAAAAAAAAAATTAAAAAATTGTGCCACTTCGCAGATTCTAATTTTAGCATTTTCCAAAATCTGTGCATCCTATCTTCTAAGAAACTCCTCCGTCAGGCTAAGCAGTTAAAGTGTGAGATGATACCACTGTGACAGAGTACAAGAACAATTACCAACTTCTCCATTAAGCAATGAATAATACCGTACACTGGAAAATAACTGTTTAAAAAAAGCCGTCATAAATGATCAGAATCCAGCTGTCCATCAGAATAACTGGCATATTACACAAAGAATATAGCCAGGGCCACAAATTTTCAGTTGTCTCAAATGCACTGCAGCATAGGTCAAGAGACTGAACAATGAAACATTAGAGGAGAGCGGTTAGGAGCATGCGCCACATGACAAACCAACTCAGGATCCCAGAATGAGACCCGAGTGTAGCCATGCAACAGGTGACACCTCAGCACCACACAAGTTCAGATGGAATGGAACCAGTGTGAGTTTTTTGCAGTGGCCAGAGTGCCAATTCTGCCACCAACCACCAAGTTTTCCCTGCAGGTTGGAGGGCCTACTTGCAGGTCTGGATGCAGATTAACGACATACCCAGGACGTTAGAAGCCATTAAAAATATATGGCTTGAAAAATGAATATACTTATGCTTTACTGGCAAATACATAAAATATATATTTTAAAAAGTTTCTAAAGTATTCTCAAGAAAATTATATTTATATTACTGGCATGCATGTATGATTTTTTGCTCAGGAATCTCATCTGTCTAAGGCCCACTCTTAATGGACAGATATTGTTGGGTTCCATATATATTAATAATTTTCTTCCTACTTTTTTTCTTTATGTTTAAACTAATCTTTGCATTATTGTGTACTCATTATGTAATTAGAAATTTGTATATGCAAATAACATAAAAATATGTTATAGTGTTCTTTTAAACAAAAATAAATGTAACTGAATGTGATTGACCTAACCTGTCTGGGTGTTTGGTGCTGCCATGCCAGGCTATTGCTTCCTGCGATCCTGAACTGCATTAAATTGGTTTGATGATGGATAGCCATGTCTTAACTGTGTCTTAGAAAAGGGTTAAGTAGGGAAGTTCTTTGACTGAAGGAAAACTTATGTTAACTAAAAGAAAACACTGAAATAAAATTAGGCAATTCCCATTTCAAAATCACAGCAAAAGAGAACAGAGTGTGACCTAAAGTAGATGTAGACTCAGCTAAAAACTGTTGGAACTAAACTGTTTTTAAATCAAAATAAATTATATTAGCACAGTTTTACGGACAGTGCATACAAATGAACTGCTAAGAGATACTAAAGTTGTGTGTGTACTTATTACTCATATTTATAAAGAAAAAGTTACTGCTTTTACTTCAATCTCTGCATATGTTTAGATACAAAAGTGGAAAATATTTAAGGCACAGACCCTAACACTTGAGCAAACACTATTCTTGTGTACACATCACTACTTCCTTCTCTAATTTTTGCTAGTTGACATTAATTGACAAGCTGTAATGAGGAAAAAAGCAAAGGACGAATTGTTGCCAATATTTGATATGTGTAAATTAGAAATCCCTTCAAATATTCCCAAAGACAGTTTCTTGTTACTTGGTAACCAGAGGTCAGTCTGCATTCAAAGGCCAGACTATTCCCATCACTTACCAGGCTGACTGGACAAGTTAAAGGAAGACAAAAGTTTGAATGTCCAGTAAAATTTTTTTTTCTTTTTTTTTCTGCTCCCTATAATATTTTTTGCCATAGTACACATAATTACAAATAACCATTCATGCTCTCTTATTTATATACATCAAACTTACAATGGCTGTTTAAAACTATGGTACTGAACTGAAACAATTCTGACAAACCCGTCTCTCTGCATGCACACTTTTTGCTCTCCTCCCAGTCCCACATTGTTGGTAAAGTTTCAAGTCTTAACAAGCTTAAGCTCCACACCTGTACAAACACACTGCTGTGAAATCTCAAATACCTCTTTACACGCTAACTATTTAACCTTTAATTATACTGAGACTTTTAGGCCAAACATATACAGAATGCAACTATGATTAGACACATATACAACCATGATTAAAAAATACAAGCGCTGCTTAATTTAAATTCACATTACCTAACAATGTATAAACTACACTGAGCTCAAAAGTCATGTTTTATTTATAAATACAAATGTATGTATATACATTTATTTGTGGAGCTATTACTTTTCTTAGCAAAATGCAGGGACTTGCAATAATTTAAGGCAAAATATTCACAAAAATGGACATGAAAATAATAAACTGCAAAAAATGACTGTTATATTCACATCTTGTTCAGCAGAAGACAACAAGGTACTTTGTTTTTAATTAAAAGTGTTATACTATTAAAATAGAGAAGGAATAAAATACTACATACCAAGTTGCTGAACCAGAATTTATACCATACAGGAGGTTCATTTGGCTTGTGAAATCCACAAAAGTGTGTGTCTGTTTTTTGGAAACATGCATTTGCAATCCTACTCAACTCATCCTTTCTCTATCAGGCTGGTATTTCAAGTCTTTCATGTGATTTCACTGAGGCTGCTTTAGTTTAATTCACTATGGCTCCCCCTCAGAGGAAGTCATGCCTAGCGAGGCTTGGCTCTGATTATGTGAGGGGGTTGGTGCAACTTTGTATACTTCTTGTAAGGATAATAAGAATAATCTCACCAGCTCCTGACCAGGAATGTAAAATTTAACTGCATGTTATACTGATATTGTAAGATTTTTTTTTTATTCACGTTTTAAACACATTTTACTGTGTATTACACTCATACCCACCACCAATCTGGATTAAATCTCAGGCATGTGTGACTTCTGTGAAAAGACAGTGTCACATGTCAGAAAAGCCAGTTTGGTGCACAAATGGCTAAAGAACTTAAAAATAAAACTGCAAAACTCAACTTCCCAATGTTATCTTAGCATTTCTATTTCTCTATCAGAATAATTTCTGTATTCATTTAAATTACCTCTAATACAACTTTATAAAATAATTAACACATGGTTATTTGAATGAAAATACATTTTTTTTGTTTAAAAGATTTAGTAGAAAAACAACAAAAATGAATGAATGAAAGCAACATCATTATTCTTTTCTATTAGGTATTACTCTCATTAGATTTAAAATCCTCCAATAAGGATTTGTTTAACATAATGAAGATGTGGTTTTTGGGACTAATTTAAAATTGTACTCTCTGGATAATTTCTGTTTGTTAGCTGGATTATAGACTCACTTACGTGGGAAATCAAATAAACCCACTCAGCACAAAGCTCAATCAGTAGAATCATACAAGTGTAAAATGTTTTTTGGTTATATTACTGTTGTGATCATTTTGCTACATTTTTGCAAAGAATTACTTGTGCATCACAAGAAAAATGTAAACATTTTGTTAAAGCTCACCAAGTCTGTTGTATTCATATAGACAGATTTCAAAAATAGTTAATTTATCTACTGCATTTCTGAATACTATACATTCATTCTGAATAATTATTATTATGGTGGTATCAAATTCTACCACCATAGTTTGGAAACCTAAAATTCTACTTTGCCACAAGAGTTTAACACTAACTCTACAAAATAAATACAGTAAATGAAAGTATATATTGTATTCAAGCGTGTATGACCACTCTTTATGCAAACAAACAGCAATGAAGTAAAATGCTGTTAAAATGAAATAACTGATATTTAAATTTGATATTTAAAACTCTAATGAAGTTGCGAATTTGTTAAGTTACATAGATACATTTGGAAACCATTGTCAATATCCTTCAAGAAACAGAATAATGGTTTAACATCTAGCACTATTGATTTCACTAAAGAAATTTACTGCTGATTAAGAAAACCCCAAAAATCTAGGTTTAACTCTCCAAGCATTAAATCCAAGTATATAAATATGACAACTGATTAAAATATTAAAACAAAAAGTCATATATATATAATTATATAATCTGTATATATTACAAAGTGTCTATTATTCAGTTACTGTAAATTATCTTTGGTTTTTGTTTTTATGGACATGTGAAACATATTTTGCCGATATTTTACAACTACAGAGCTAGAACTAACCCATCATAACATGAGACCCCATTTGAGAATTATTTTCAAATATGAGGTAGGTCGCTACTTGTGTGTTTGTTAGTTTTCCCAGCAATAATATTTTGTTCATCTAAAACAACTTAAAATCACATTACATTACATGTTTAAACACTGCTGTATAACAATGTCCTACAGTGAACTTTTAACTTGCGTGTGATATTAGAAAAATCACTTTTAATGTTCCGACTGCTCCTAACGAGTCTTAAAAAGCCACAAGCATTTTCTAAGTAAATATTCAGTAATAAATCCTAATTGTTGCAATTACTGAAATATGAAATCTAACATTATCAATAAACAATTTCCACAATTGGAAATGCAGCGAGTGAAACCAAGGAAAATGTTACAAGTCTCAGACTCTCCAAATTAGGTTAAATATTGAGTTTTAAATGCTATTTAGGTGGTAAATACAGATTTACCTTCACTTTAAATGCAAATTAATTACATTTGTTTTTGGCAGGGCTGTGGAGTCGGAGACAACGTTGGGTACCTGGAGTCGGGGTCGGCAAAAATTTACTAACTCCAACTCCTAATAAATTTAAATTGTAATGAAAAAAAAAATACAGCAAGTTCAAATGTCCCATTTCACAAACAATAGTCATAATTAAGTACTTCTCTGATGTAAGAATAAAGCCCAGTGCATAGTTATGTTGCAGCTATTCTAACTAGCAAATTGAGGCAAGTAACTGTTGCAGCCAGGGCCCCTAAAACAGATGCCATTTTGAAAAGACATGCAGGAAAAGGAGCCATTTTGGATCAAACAACACACTAGGGAAGCACTTATTTGATGGTAAAGCATTTGCTTGAACTAAAAGACTTTCTTGAACAACTGGACAGTGAAAATGTTTTATTAAATGAAAGCCAGTGGGCACAAGTAAAAGAACTGGAAAGTCTACTTTCTTACCCCTTTACTGTCACCAAGAGGTTGCAATATGAAGATTTAACACCTGGTAAATTTTTCTTGGAATGGAAGCGCTTGATATATTGCCTAAACAAAAGTGGAGGGTTAATAGTTGAAGAAAAGAGAGTCTCTTACTGGATAATCATATCTTGTTAGCTGCTATTTATGTTGATCGAATGAGCCGAATTTTGTTGAGCAGTGACGAGATTGCTAATGGAAAAAAGGCACTCTATGATGTAGCAGTTCGCACGAAGGGATTATTACTACCTGAAACACCGCCACTGGATGAAGTTACAAGCACTGGTAACTCAGGATCATCCTCTTCAAATGAAGAATTAGACTTTGATTCCTACTTGGACAAAATGGAAGTTTCAAAAGCAAAGTGACGTTGCCTATGCATGAAAGATAAACAACCAGTAAATGACCAAATAGAGATTCCAGCAGGAGTTTTTTAAAGAATTAAAAGAAGTTTAAAAGTATGATCACAACTTGAAACTGACTGTAGAAGAAGCCATCCTTGTTGATCCAGAGATTTTTAGTGATGTTACTAAAACAGCAATGCCACGCACCGAAGTCAGTGTTGAAAGACTATTTTCAGCTCTAAAAATAATCAAGTCAGATTTAAGAGCTTCTATGAAAGAGGATCTGGCAGAAGCAATTCTGTTTCTTAGAACACTGCATTGAGTTAATTTTGGATTGCATTTAACAGCTATTCTACTCTACAACTGTTTTCCAAGTTTAATATATAAACTGTTTTTTGTTCATGTAGTTAAGCTTTGTTTTTGTTTTAAAACTACCAAAGAATGAGGTTTATATTTTTTGAACTGGTAAAGTTGCTGTTTCTGATTTTTATGCATGCTACTACTTTATAGCCACTTGATTAAAAACAATTAATAAACCTTATTGTTTTCAATTTTTGGTTTTTTGATTAACTGGCCAATACAGTAGAGTGTCAGCTTCTTAGCCAGTAGTTCTATGGTTAAATGATGTGTATGTTGCCTTCCGTCAATCAACATGGAAAATGCATTAACATATTAAATACAGAGGAGTTGGAGTTGGGGAGTCGGAGTCAGAAGTACTAGAAACTAAGGAGTCGGAGTTGAAGAATTTATTTACCGACTCCACAGCCCTGGTACAACTGACATAATATGCAAGGTAACCCCAACCCACCCAGCCTGAGCCAAAGGATTATTGTGTGTATATA
>JANRMT010062819.1:20856857-20896633 GCA_026402145.1 Polypterus bichir lapradei | reverse complement strand
TGGTCTTCGGGGCACCTCCATACTGCAGGGAGGGCTCCATCTGGCGGCCTGGGGGTATTGGCCGGGATGACAAGCCGGCCACATCTCACATTATATATATTATATAACAGCAACACTCATAACAGTGACAAAACAATTACATTGACAATCATGTTATGTTGATTTTCAAATTGTTTCCTTTTCTTTTTCTTTACTTCTTTAACACACTACTTCTCCGCTGCAAAGCGCGGGTATTTTGATAGTTCTCTATAAATTTTAAAACATATCATGCCTGCACTGCCAGTTTACAATGGAAGCAGTGGGGTAAAGGTAAAGCTGGAAAACAAAAAAGTTAAAACTTATCAAATTTGTTTATTTTTCGAGCCAAGACAGTTGTCAACAATAGTTCATAATTGGGGCTGCATCCCAAAGTGTAATTTTTTTTGATCTCACCATGTTTGGCATATTTTAGTTGTTACAGTAATGAAAACTTGTTTGATTGCAAAAACACAACAAACAACATACTATAAATATAGTGTTTGCTAATTTGGTCACAGCAATGAAGTGTGCTATTTTAGTATCCTCACTAACTGCATGTCATTGATACCATGCACCTCTATTAACACATTACATGTTATATTGTTAGATATGTGGATGCTTTGAAACTAACTAAATTTTATTTATATGGAGCAACTAATTTTATCACTTTTGTAAATGGACAAGAGGGATGGCATTACCCCACCAGATGTTTGCCTGTGATGCTAGGTTACCCGCAGCTTGGCATCTTCCAGTACCTGGGATATCAATTCTCATGAAACCAAGGATGGAATAGTGCAATGAGGAGACAAACACAAGCAAGGAAGGTGTATCAGAAAGTGCTTTGTTCATTTTAATCCATAAACAACAATCAGCAACTCCCAAAATAAACTGCAGTGCAGTCTTCTTCCATAAATAACACAATGAATTGTCTATAAAATCAGTGCTTATATATGAGAGATAAAAATCAATCCATAATAAATAATGAAACCAAAATAACAGATTATTTTCTCTTTTCCCTGAGCCTTAGTGCCTTTCTTTCCCTTCTCCACACCCACTCATCTACAGGGTCTTCCATGGGGGCCAAGACAACAGCAAGCGTGGTCATCTAATAAAACGGCTTGCTCCCCCAGCCTGTCACCACTGACATAATCAATCCTGGCTCCACTGTCCCACCACCTTCTCCTCAAGGAAAAGTCCCACCATTCTTCTTGTTCCCTACAGAGTCTCCTCCTGACCAAAATTGTTCTGTCCTCTCCATTGGCTTTCTCTGCTGATCTCTAGTAACTCTTTTTCCCCAAATATCTCTTTATTGAGATTCTCCCATACGTCTTTCTCTTTTCAACCTTTCTTTTACATTACCAAACGCTTTTAATCTGTCTTTATATAAAATCCCTGTACAGTGGAACCTCGATTCATGACCATAATTCGTTCCAAACCTCTGGTCGTAAACCGATTTGGTCGTGAACCGAATCAATTTCCCCCATAGGATTGTATGTAAATACAATTAATCCGTTCCAGACCGTACGAACTGTATGTACATATATTTTTTTTAAAGATTAAGCACAAATATAGTTAATTACAGCATAGAATGCACAGTGTAATAGTAAACTAATGTAAAAACATTGAATAACACGGAAACAGAACACCCAGGCTCCCTGCTCAGCTGCAAGCGCAGGCTCACTCTCTCTCAGCAGCACGCACCCTCTCTCTCTCTCTCAGCAGCACGCACCCTCACTCCCTCTCTCTCTCTCTCAGCAGCACGCACCCTCACTCCCTCTCTCTCAGCAGCACGCACCCTCTCTTTCTTTCTCTCTCTCAGCAGCATGCGCACTCTCTCTCCCTCTCTGTAACATTGCAGCAGTTCGCGCTATAGCCTTGCAAGCCGATCACTGTATAAACACCTTATTTTGATGAGTTTTAAGCACTGAAGGAACATTTGAACAAATCTGAACTTTATTTAAAAACCAACCAAAAAAATAACATTACAGGAGTTTGCGCTATAGCCTTGCAACCGATCGCTGTATAAACACTTTTTTTAATGAGTTCTAAGCAAAGGGGGAAAAAAATGAACATTTGAAAAAAGTGAAAAGTAACACTGCAACAATTCACGCTACGAACCGAAAAATGAACATTTGAAAAATCTATAATACAAAAACTAATCATAAACCACCAAGAAAACTAACCTTGCATGAGTCGAGTTCTGGCATGAAGTGAGGAGGAACTGTGTGGAGAGGAGGTTACAGTTTTGAGGGAGAGTCTGGCTCCGTGATGGAGGGATGTTTTCCTTCAGGTGTTTTCTCTCGTGTGATTTCTTGGGTTTCTGGTGTTTTTAGCTGTTTAGCTGGTGGGAGCGAAAGCCTCGTGCAGCCACTCCAAAAACAAAGTCCTTGTGACCCAACCCTTCTTGTTTGCCCTCCACATCACTGGCAGTCTGGCTTTGTTTACATTGTGCTGCTTGAAAGCACGAGGGTTCTCAAATTGGTAAATGAGTAAATTGGTAAACAGTTTTTCCACCTCTTCTAGCACTTGAGGTCTCTGCCTGGTTAACGCTGCTCCTTTTGCAACATCAGTTGCTTTAATAGATTCTTTCTGCTTTAGAATAGTCAAAATCATAGGTTTTGATTTCTTGTACTCGGCGGCAAGATCAGTAACACGAATGCCACGCTCAATACTTTTCAATAATTTCTTTCTTTACTTCTATTTCAATTTTCTGCAAAACTTTCTTCTCACCACTCTTCACTTGCTCAAAAGCCATGGCTAACTGCAAAAGCACATGAAATACTGTAGAGCACAAAGAGATCACAGATAAAGCACGCACGTCTGACTGAGAACAATGAACAGGGAGCGGCTCAACATGTGCTTAAATACAGTAATCGGTGTGTACGAAGCGGAAGGGAAATGAAATAGAGCATAAAGAGTTCACAGCGAAAGCATGCACGCATGTGCAAGCACGGATGTCTGACCTAGAACAATGCAACACGTGCGGAAATCATCAGCGCGCACAAACCGAAAGGGAAACTGGCTTGTTCGTATACCGAGTGTGTGGTCATGAACCGAGGCAAAAGTTTGGCGAACTTTTTGGTCGTAAACCGAGTTGTACGTGTACTGAGACGTTCGTGAACCGAGGTTCCACTGTACATTACCACACAGCCTTAGAACTAGTACAGTCAGAAAAGGTACTGGGTTCCAATGATCCTAATAAAATGATTATAAAATAAATGGATGTTTGGATGTAGCATTGTTTATTACAATAAGAACATTTAGGTGAAGCTTCCCTTCATTTGTCAGGGCTATGTATAGCTATATATGTATGATACTATACTAAAAGTTGAAATGATTGTCCAGATTAATCAACTCCCTTACTGAAAAGTGCAGTTAAAACAAAACGAGTTAAAACAACTAACAACTGACATATCATATCATTACACAGTTAAAGGAAGCAGAAATCAAGTACAGTACACCCCAAAAATTTGTGGGGGTTATGTTTCCAGAGCACCCGCGAATTGCGTAAAACCACAAATTTTGGATGTGGTTAAAAAAATGCCTATTTTTATAGTTTAAACCCTAAATATGCCCCCAAAACACTTTAATTTTAAACTCAGCTTAATTCGTTACCTTAAAAAAAAGAATGTAAAAGTAAACCTGTATGCAGTAAACTCAGCTTAATTCATTTCCTAAAAAAAAATGTAAAAGTAAACCCGTATACTGTACAGTACTGTACTGCTATGTCTCCTGCAGTGCTAGAATGTAAAATACCGATGCTACCGCTATATGTACTGTAGTTCATGCAAGCGCGTTTTCATTGTCAGAAGCCTTAGAAGGTGCAGGGCGTTTAGGCGGCATCTTGGGGCTTTAACCCTTATAAACTGCCACACACTTGGGGTTTAATGCATCCCTGGACGCCAAATACTTTTTTGCTGCACTTTAAGTAAATGTCAAACTTCACAAAGAGAAAGTGAAATTTTAATGGAACACATTTTTTTTCATTCAAAGAGCATCACAATTACTGCAACACTGATTATTTTACACACTGCTAATGAACTGTAAAAACTATTTAAAAAACTACTGGAACAATATGTGCAAGGTGCAACTGATGCTGTGGATGAAATTCAGTAAATCACCGAGCCAACTAAGCTTGAACTGGCTGCACTCAAGCACACAGAGGTAAGATTTGATGCTTGCAGGCTAACCTAGTGCAGCGGCTCAATCCCAGGGACAGTGAGGGTGCAGTCCAGCAGGGTGTCACGCTTGGGTCAAAGAATTGTACAGAAACACAGGAGATTGTAGAGACAGGAACTTTATTTAAACACTTCAAACAGACATGTCTCTTTCGGAAGTAAAACGAGGTCAGTATGAAGTTAGTTCTCAATTAAAGAATAGACAAACATCATAAGGGAGAACAATGGGAGCGGGACCCCCAACAGGAGCAGAGGATGTCTGGGGGAGGAGAGAGAAGGCAATCAGCCAAAAAGGACAGGTGCTTTAAGTATGTGTAGCGTCACACGAGAAGCATATCACGTGACAGAGCAGCTGCAAGTAAACCTAGCAAGTAATGGAGCAATGTGAAGGTAGTCTATCACTGTTTTTTAAGAGGGGTTTCTTCTAGGGGTGTGTTCAGCCTCCCTGCTCATAAGGGGCTGGCAGTGGTAATGAGCTGACTGTTCAATGAATGTACGACACTGACTGATCAGCTCCTGCGTTTTCACAAATGGCACTGGGAAACGACTATAGCCGGTTGTGGCAGTTTAAGGGTTAAGAGAAACAAAACGGAAAACACAAGAACACTCAGCTGGAGATGCATCACAGTCAATCAGCAGCAAGGAGAAATGAATAATGCTGTAGCGGTCTGGTGCCGCTAAGATTCACACCGTCGAGAAGACGGTGATTTATTTATTTTTATGGTGGAGATTCCAGGGACGCACCCAGCCTTGGCCAGACCTGCATGCACTCACAAAGAGAGACAAAAACAAAGCAAACCGGTAATCAGACAGCAAATAGGGAACGTAATGAAAACAAATGAAATAAATGAAGTGACCAAATTTTTGCTTCAGCTCCCTTTCATTTATTTGGTATTTTGTAGATGTGAATGATGGATATGAAAATATAATCTTGCTTAAAATATCAAAGAAAGGTGTCATCTTTAACTTTATACCTTTTGGTGATCAGTTAATCTTCTGCTCACTTAACTGATCACATATACTGCCATTTTAAGCACAAATGCCCAAACTTTTGCTTGACATTGTGAGTATAAAGCTTATCATTACATATAAACAGAAGCACACACTACGATGCCAAGATGCCAGCCTACTAAAGATTCTAGGGATTAACAAAATTATTATAGTAAGTCATGTTTTTTAAGTAAAGGCCCTCCAAAGCTGTGGAATGATCTACCTGCTTGTCTGAAAGATGCCCATTTCAGACACATTTTATAAATCCAAGTTGAAGAATTACTACTTTATTTTGTTTACCTTATTTTACTAAACCCTGATTACAGATGATTAACTATTTAAATTCCATCTGATTGTTAGTCATTTGTATAAAAATACAATATAATAATTATGACCTGATAACTTTTTTCTATTCTATTTCTCTTCTTGGTAATCCCACTGTGACACTTGATGCCACTACTCAACTTCCACTTTGAACTGACCATAGCTCAATGATTATGCAGTGGACATATATTGTTATATTCTATTTGAGTGTTTAAAAAAAAATCTGCATATTTAATCTGAACATTAAAAACATATTTTTGTTAAAATACTAGGGGGCTTTGCCCCCTTCTCGTTTTGCTTGCCAACCCTCGGCCAGTGTTATGTGCAAGCCACTTTGCGGTTTTTCTGCTCACGTATGGGGATGCAGATGTACAATTTAAATACATTGTTATTTTCATGGGAATTGTTACATGTGCATAATAGAACTAATTATTTTGCATTACCGCAAGGAATGAACCATATTAAAAAATAGTAAAACGTAATCATTTGAAAGTAAATTATGCTTCAGGTTGCGTTGGAAGTTTTTCGTTGCATTATACGAATTCTGTATGGCTTTGAAATTAACACGCAAATATTTTTTAAACTTACACTTACTATAAAACTTCAGTAAAAACACTTTTTTGAATTAAAAAGAAGACCGGATGGTGTTAACGGTTGTAGTTATTCTTCGGAATATTGCAAGATTATGTTTGTGTTCAACATTTCTCACATTTCCTGTTATCCTACACTTACATAGATCTTTGTAGACATGGAACACACATGAAATGTGTTTCAAATAACAATACATTTTTTAGCCTATACAGCTTTAAATACCCGACTCCCTGATAAACAAGGCTAGATCTGGGAGAGGTTTTTGCCATTTCTGCAGTGGTGGGAGGATGAGATAGCAGGCTGCTTGGGCTTAGACACATTTACAAGACAAAAGACGCTGACAGACCAGTGCGAGTGGTTTTAAGGTGGGTCGGATTTACAAGTTTTTTCATAAGCTTTGGTAATTCTAGTGTTAAAGTGAGGAAAATTTATAAGAGCTGAGAGAGCAGGAAAGATGTCTGTCAAAAGCATTGACATGAATGAGATGTGAGTGGACTGTGTGTGTGTTTGAATATGGTTAAGAAGAGGGCGTGAGTTGAAAAACTCTCTTCAAAAATGTCTTGCCTCGTTGCAGGATTTTTTTTATATAACAGAGAGATTATTAAATATACCATTTCTGGAGTATCTTGTAGTTTATGACTGTGAAGTGCTCTCTAAAGAAAAAGCCCATTCACTGTGGATACCAAGGGCTTTACATGATACCAAACACTGAAGAGTGAGGTCTGAGAAAGGTGTCCAATTAGAGATCAAAAGTTAAAGAAAGACAAGTGAAAACATTCAGGTTAAAGAAAGTCAACTAAAAAAGCATTTTTACATTGTAAAAACTGTAGGAGATACTTGAAAGATTTTTAAGTAGTGCTTTTTGCATTTTTGATCAGAGTAACCAAGTATACCTCTCCAACAAAGGGTGCGTCTGCTTTAAGAGACCCAGGGTTTTATTCTCTATAGTCATGAATGCAATGTGAGGAAGGGGCTAATTCATTCATCCATCCGTTTTCTAACCAATCTGTTTATTCAGTTCAAGGTCCTATGTGTTAAGAGTGTATCATAACAGCATTACATAACAATGTAACCATCAACAGTGCACCTGTCCATCACAGGGCACATTAACATGAATACAACTACACTCAAATCATATGAGGCCAATCCAGATATTCAAAATTCTCAAAAAGTAAAGCGGATTTATCAAAATATAGTTCAGTTTAATAATGAATGAAAGGAAAAAAAAATCATATACAAACAGAAAATGAGAATGCTCACTTTTGTAACATTTAACTGGTCCCAAAATATATACAATTTTTAGGTTTTATTGTGAGCTTTTGATAAACTCACAGTGCAAAGCATCAATGTAATATGACGGTACAGGTCCTGCTACTCCTCCTTGTTTTAGAAGCCTCTTGAACCCAACAAGAGTAATGTAATGTAATGTAACCGGATTTGCTGAGCAATGAGGACAAATCACACTGGGAGCAAAGGGATAGTGTAAAAGTGTTTATCAAAAAAACAAACTAAAACAAATGTCCAAATAAATAGTGTAGTGTTCAAAAACATCCATAAATAAATAACCCATAAAAACAGGTGAAAAAAGTGGAGGTTAAAATAATCCCATAAATACATCCATAAAAATGAGGTTAAAATCAATAGGCTGGAAACAGCCTCTTTTTAAAAAACTTGGTGTCACCTTCTTTTTAGCTGGTGGCCCCCCTGCTTATCCCAATGGGCTTTGCAACAGTGGAGTCGCCCTATTCAGAGATGCAGCTATCTCCAATTGGTCTGGTTGCCTTCCGTCCCCTGGCTACATACAGAGCATCCCACCAGACTGAGGTTCAGGTCCCCAGAGATCAGGGTGCTCACACTGGGGCTCTCCCTCCCAAGTCTCCTTGACTCTCACTGCCTTCTCGGCCTAACGCGGGGAGTCGTTCATATTCCCAGATGCTCCAGTTCCTTGTAACTGCTCAGCTGGTGCAACCGCTTCCTACTGCCCCCACCAGTGTCAGCCAAACACTCCTCTCCCAAGGGACTCTCCTCCCAGCTGCCTGCTATCCAGTGAGCCTGCTCTCACTTGCGCACCAATGCTTAATACCTCCTGCCTTCTTCTCTCTTTAACCTCCATCTGTTTCCATCTTTTTATTCTTTATTCTCCTTTATTTCCCCCTTCCGCACTCATGCTTCTCCTTTTTAAATGGGGACGTGGCACAGGTGTGGCGATTAGCATATCCTGGCATCAATTATAGATACAGGCAATCCCGCACCTGTGCACTTCAGTGCGGAAACGGCCACATTGCACCCGGGAACCGTTCCCGCCAGATTACCATGCACCCTCCTTAAAGCCACGAGTGCCGTGATTATTTATTTAAAAACTGGCCATCCTTTTAAAGCCGAAGACCCACTATATCAGAACAGAGATTTTTCAAAAAGGAATATGATGCAGTGTAAATAATGATTGAAAACTGCCAAAATGAAAAACTTAAACAAGCTATTTTTTATACTGAGAGTGCATTCCAAAGTTGGGAAGCTATAAAGAAAAAAAAGACCTGAAAGTCACAGAGCATGTTATGTGGAATTGCAAGACAACTGAAGTCATAGAATCCCACTGACCAGGATGAATAAACTGAAAAATACATACTGAACAAGCACTATGAAGAACACTACAAGTGATTAGCAGAATCCAAGGCCAATGCAGCTTGAGAAGCACATGTATAGTATATCCAAGTTGTATGTATCAGGACATTTGTTGTATCATACTTTATTTACCTATCTGAAGTAGATAACGTTCAAGTAGGCTAGATAACTATTAAGTGTTGCTTGCAGGACTTTATCTAACCAAGCAATAACAAAATGCATATACTAGATTATCTGCATCTGTTAAAGAAAGTGATGGTTGTGATTCTGAGCAACATATCATTTTTAGCTGGAAGAAAAAAAAATGACACTTTTAGAAATATACCTCTAAAGGTAAAACCAGAATCAAATACTATTCCCATATTTCTTGTAGTAAAGGCAGGAGCAATTAGTTTATCATTTAAAGCAACACTGGAAAAAGCATTTTAAACAGTCCTTTAGGATCAATCAATAAAAAGTCTTTATCCTACAGCTGTTTTGCTTTAAATACAGGGAGACCTCGGGTTACAATGTTTCGACATACATTTCGAGTTTAGAACGCTCACTCCCATAAAAACTTAAAAAAATTGAGACATGAGTGTTTTGGTTTACGCCGTTAGCGTCGTACTTACAGACTACGTAGGCAAACTAATTTGGTTGCGCGCAGCAGAAGAATACATAGTAACGCAGCACATGAGTGAGGGAGTTGGCAAACTACTTTTGTTGCGTGCGGAGGAACTGTTCCTTTTGTGTGGCTTTGTTTGGCAACTAAACGAAAGTCAGAGTCTTCAGATGGTAGTGCTTCGAAGAAGAGGAAAGCCATCATGATGAAAGTGAAATTACACATTGTAAAGAGATCAGAAGGAATAAAAGGTAAGGAATTTTTTTAAACTCATTTTTTGTCATTTTTTCTTTTACTACAGTACAGTGTTCAGTACAGTATATTTATGTACTTTTCCTTTTTCTGTGGCTTAGTTGTGTTTTTATGTTCTAGATTATGATTTTGCAAATGTGTTAGGATAGGTAAGTGACTTAGGCTAGGGTGTGTTTCGACTTACAACAGTGATGTAACCCGAATTTTGGCGTAGGAACGGAACTGTGTCGTAACCTGAGGACACCCTGTAGTATTGCCTGCATAGAGGAATGTGCTATATGTGGACTAGCAGTTGCAGCATTGTCTTTAGATATCATATACATACAGTCTGTGTATTGTCAACATAAAATGAATACTCCAGGACCAAACTAAAAATAGTATGTTGCAAAAAAAAAAAAAAGGTTCAAGTGCAGGTCCTGTGGAACACATCTAGTTACAGCAACACATTGTGATTTTTACAAAGGTCAAGGGACATACATTTCTACCTTCCAACTCAAACAGCATTTTAAATTTTTCAAAATCTGAAAGTCCAATGACAACCTTTGTTTACAGTATCAAATCCTGCACTGATAACAGGAAAATGCTTATGAAATTATCACAAGCTATATTTAGTAGATTTTCTGCCATTCTAAATAAATAGAGATTCCTATAAATCTGGAACAAGATTCACACGGTCTGAGTAGAGATCCTGTTTAGTTTCACATAGTAATAAATCTGTTAGAGAGAACTTTGCAATGCCAAATGAGTTTGGTGAACTCAATTTATAAAAGTCCTTGTATTTTAATGAGGTTTTATTTTTATAAAACTATAAAATAATGCTTTCACATTTATAAAAATGGTATTTTACTCCAAATTTAAAAGCCAAAATATAAGACTACTTACAGTAAGATGTAGATACAAACGTTTAAAAGATATGGTGGAAATAACTCTTGTTAACAATTACACCTTCATCTCAATTTGCCAAACATAATTTCCCCCATTCTTCCTCTTGGCAGATTTACTCAGATTATTTTAAGTTCAAAGAATAATGCCATGTACTAGACTTAGTGAAAGTAAGAAAGGGCAGTTTGAGGCCAGGTGTAAATTGCATTTTTCTTTTGCACTACTCTAGCCTGACAGAAGCACTTTGCGTGCTAAAAAGCAGAAAAATCATCATCATACATCATCAACTACTTTTAATCCCAAAAATATCAAATAATATCACTCCCTGATATTAACAATTGTAACTATAACAACTATACTGTAAAATATCACAGTACCAATTAAAATCACTAAAATTTTACTTTACAGTAATACATTATGTAAAATTTAAGCATAAACTTTAGTGGTACCTTCTCAGAATTTGGTTTGATGCAGCGAATGAAAAATGGATTTGATGAACTCAATGTGGCCATGAGAGAATGGAGAGAATGCTAGAAATAGAAATTTAAAAGTTAAAATATGAATAAAAATCAAATATGACAAATATATCTCAATGCAGCAATATGTTCTATTTTTTACTATATTGTTGAGATCCTATGTGAATTTGAATATATTTCAGATTACTCCATTCAATCCCTCTGTGGGCCTCCTACCCTAAATAAAAGATGTTGTCTATTTTGGATCACAGGTGTGGCGAGTGACTGAGGGTGGTACCCAGTTGGGACGCCTAGGAGGACCGGGGAGGGCTTACGCCTCCTCCAGACCATGAGGGGGCGACCGCTCTGGTGGCTTTGGGGACCACGGGAGCAGAGCTTGGAAACTCAACCCTATAGGGGCCCGTGGTCACCGCCAGGGGGTGCCCCAATGCTTGAGGAGGCCTGGGACTCATCACTTCTGCCACACTCAGAAGTGCTGTGGGGAAGAAGAGCAGGGACACCCGTGCACAGCCAGTACTTCCGCTACACTTGGGAGTACCGGCGGAAGCTAATCAGGAGGCACCTGGAGCACGTCCGGGTGCGTATAAAAGGGGCTGCCTCCCTCCATTCAATGGCTGGAGTGGGTTGGAAGTGGACGGAGCTCAGAGGAGAGGAGTGGAGGCGGTCAGAAGACAGAGCGAGGCATTGTAAAGAGGCCTGGACTTTGGTGCTGTGGCAGTGGGTTTGTGTGTGTGTGTTTCACTTTTGTAAATATTGTAAATAAATGTGTGTGGTGCTTCAAGAACCATGTCTACCCTGCCTGTGTCCGGCTGTTTCCCACACAGGATATACACCACAGAGGTATTTCATGGAAACACAATTAATATGCAATAAACAAATAATCAAATAAATAAAGCCAGTTAAACTAAAGCATAGGCTGATCTCACTACAAATAGGTAAAATTACTGCAACATAAAATTTTAATTTTCCACTTAAAATTCTTGGCAATTCAAACTTTTTCAGGGTCAATGATACCTGGTTCCACACTGACCTTAAACTGCGAGCTCACTGTTGGCTTCCGATGCTTTGAGCCAGTTTTCAGAGTATCCTGATTGTTTCGACTTGAGACATGCTCAAAGAGGTCATATATGAAATCTACCCTGAAAAATAAAGCAAAATTTATGTCCTTTTTGGTTTTGTACCCAACAAAATACAGTCTTTAAGCAACAGCACAATATTGCTGTACTATAAAGCTACTCAGCCTCATTTTAATGTAACCACTATTATAAACATTGAATACAAAATCTACCACAAAACTGAATAAAAACTCTTTAATTAAAAGGTGATTAAAAGGCTTAATTTTAACATTTAATGCTCAGAGAAAATGGCATAAAGCATTAAAACAATTTCCTACTTTAGCAAAAAGATCTAGTGATTCTGTAAGACTTATAAACGTACCTGCTTTCGCGTAGTAAATTAAGAACATCGTCCCTAAATGTGTCTCTGTTTTTCTCAAGGATACCTCTCACATCATATATAACCTGAATTTGTAGCAAAAACATTTTGAAATGCATTACAGAAAGAATCTCTGAAATGAATTAGTAATGCTGATAGCCATTAGTAATAGATGCAAATAGAACTTCTTAAGCTGTCATTTGTTAAACATGTTCTGCAGAACCAAAGTCACTCTAAATGTAAGTATCAAAAATTAAAAATGGGAAATTAAACACACATAAATAACATTTTTCCAATTGTCAATATTAACATAATTTAAAGGAATTGCAGAAGAGAAAGGAAAGGAGGAAAAAACAAAAATGCAATGACAAACCTAGGTTACATACCTCACCAGCATAGTGTTTCACCCCAAAATTATGAACTGCGACCCGAGGTTTCACGTAGAATGGATTTTGCTAAAGAGGCATAAAATAAATATTAATTTATTGACTAAAGACAATATACTTAATTTCTCAGAGGACTGAAGTAAAGTTGACCTTGAACACTCACTCAAAAAAAGCAAATATATTGCTATAATTGAGAAATAAATAGTAAAAATAAATTTAACTTTGTCTCTGACCATTTATAATGCAAAGCTAAGCAATTACTAATAAATTTTCTACTTAAAAGTGTAGGCATACTGTTGAAGCATAAGTATTAAAACAATATTTACACAACTAAAACATGTATTTAAACATATATCAAAAGTATTCTTTAGTTGATTTCCTACCGCATGCTGACTATGGAGTTTTTCAAGCAATGTGCTATCAGTAGCTTTTGGAAAGTGACTCTCTTCATTAATGAGAGCCAACAACCCCAGTTTCTGAAGAAGAGAAGAATAAAAAAAAAAAAAAAACAGAGTAAAAAGTCATATAATGTACCGTGCTATGTATGATTGCTCTTTGACTGCAATCTAACTGAATAACTCCAATATGAACTGAAAACCAAATATTAAGCATGCTATTTTAGGACACCCTGCATGAGAACATAACCTATTTTAAGGCATTGTTTAAGGTTATGATAGGGTCAGAAAGGCTGTAGAGGCCTTGGGTACATGCGGACAGAAATATATCCAATGTGAAATCAAGTAACAGCTGGTTACTTTCCCCTTCATTAAAAATATCAAACCTTACCCTTATGTTACTACCAAGATTAGTATGTTCAATGAAGTAAGGAAACAATTTCCTTTTTTGGGTTTAATCAAATATTTGACACATGGTGAGCAGTTTAAAAAGTATCAACAAAATAAGCATGTCAGTCTAAGTATGCACCTTCACAAACAGGTTTCTAAAGGCTAGACAAAAAGTTCAATTCAGGCAGAAACAAAAATTCTCTTGGTACAAACAATATATTTACAATAAATTTTGCTTTTCATTTTTTATAACAAATAAAAAGAATGGTATCTGGGACGCAACCATTTACCTTTTCAATTAGATCCAGGCACTCCCCATTATCCATCCAGTTGATATCTTCCCAGGCCAGTCCTTCCCTATTAAATAATTAAAATTCCTGTTAGGGTCGGTTTACACTTCATGCTCATAACGCATACATGCACGTATCATGGCTTTCACGCGTTCCCAGCGTTTATTTGACATGTCCTGTTAGCGCGTCCTCAGAAATTAGCTTGATGTGTTGTGTGAGTTGCAGTACCAACAAAAAAAAAATAAATAAATAAATAAATAAAATCGGGGCTGGGGTGCACAATGTGTTCCAGTTGGAATATGACGTCAAAGTCTTTCTTTACTATCAATATGTGACAGCAAGCCGCTTTGCAGATCCTACAGCAAATCGTTAAACTTAAAAGCAGACATACAAATGTATTTGTGGTGCTTTTCTTCATCTATTTCTTGCTAAGACAATAGAAGCGTCACATATTCCCTATCATAATGACGCAATACATTTTACTCAGATACCATCTTCTGTGCCATCTTTTTTTTTTGCACCTTCACAACAGCATCACAATGTATGGAAGCATATGTGAGCCACAGAGAAAAAAAAATAGGGACACAGTGAACAAAAAAAGGTCTATTTTGTGCATGAAGTGGAAATTGAGATTTTGAGATCTTACAGTTTGTCATTAAAGTAGGACGTCGTAAACATCATCTTAAAACCTACTTAGTTGTTAATCGCACGTCCTTCTGGGGCTTCCTTCTGTGCAGACAGCAGCAGCAGGGAGTGATTGCCACACAGAATACATTAAATGTATGATATTCCAGCTCTGAAAATTTAGAATCATTAGATTTATACTTGATGTCACTTTCATGATTAAATGTGTTAAAGCATGTATGTTACATTTTACAGATAAATCATTAACTTCATTTAAATAATTAAAACTATTAATAATTAAACAGTAGGGAGTCGCGTCCTTGGTGTTCCCTGCCTGAAGTTTGCATGTTTTCTATGTGGGTTTCTACAGTGCAAGTTTGGGGATTTGGTGATACTAAAATGATACTAAAAGTGTATGTGTGTGCTTGTAACTCCCTTGCATTAAGCTGATGCCCCATCCAGGGATTGTTTGTGCCTCGCACCTGATGCTAGCTAGAATTGGTGCGTCCCTAGATTGATGGATGTAATCATTAAAATGCATCCTTTTTAGAAATACTGTGGCATGGCGTCCTTGGAATTTAATGGATGTTTTGGGCAATTCACGATACAGCAAAGCCAAATGTTTTTTCACTGTGATGATATCTCGCATTGCCACCTGGTGGAATCCTCCAGATTTACATGAAGCACACATGCCAGTATAAACAGTAAACTGCTTGGATAACAGTAGCATCCACAAGCAATATGTCACATGAAGTATAAATGTTTATTATCTAATCCTTACTTATTATATTCCAGTTGCTCCAATGAAAAAATATGCTTGTTAAAATATTCCTGAAGTTTCTCATTTGCATAGTTAATGTTGAATTGCTCAAAGCGATTAATCTGGAAATAAAAAAAAAAAAATACTCTTAGCATTAAATGCAACCTGTATTATACAAATATTCTACTAAACACGATGACACAATGTACATGGTAAATGGTATACAAATTTGCATATCAATTAGAGGGCTGACACATTCATATAAAAATAGTATACATTGATTATTCAAAATATAATTCAAAATATAATTCAAATTCTCAAATCTCACCGCTGCTCTTCACATTCTCAACTCCCCTTCTAACTTGGCTATACTCTATGACATAACTTCCAGCTTAGCCTTCGTTGAACTATTTCTAATGTCATAAGTTATAGGAGCTCCTTTGTGGAGCTCTGCTGATAACAAATACCACAATATCTATCAAGTAAAACGGTTTTCTGACTCAGAATACACACTTAATTCTGATGGAAACTTTGACTAGTGTGATTAATGTTGAACATGGTATCTATAGGTATAAAACTTTAAGTTTCTACTGTTCACAACTTTCACAATTCTGTCAGACAGTTGTCAAAATCCCATTGGATTGTCATTTTTAAAAAAAATTTCAATTGCAACCAAAGAGACAATGCTGGTTGGGATAACTGTGTATACTGAGGACAATAGTTGGATGGAAGCTGAGTATATATTGGACTGAAGGACACATGGAGAATACAGCAAGGGGCACTCCAAAAGAAGAACATGTTGAGTTTAGATGACTTATTTATGTGGATACTTAACAGAATCTGTGAAAAATCAAATGAGTAACATGAATGGTGATTTAGTTCATAAAAGGCAGTAGGTCATCCCAGTTACAAATATTGGATGCAGATGTCAACAAGCCATTCAAAGACAGTCTTCTGAAAAAAATCAGAAGTCTGCTGTTTGGGAGCTCTGTGAACTTATTTTCCAGGCACGGGATGCAATTTGCTTAGAGAATGTTATCCACAGATTCAATACATTCTGCATAGCAAATGCCCTGACTGCAGTGAAGACAATGTTTTTTAAGGAGAAGACTTTGGAACTAGATAGTGGGAGTGACAGCAGAAAGAGTCAACCCACTGATGCAAAGGTCCTTTTTGAAAAATAGTTTAAAAAATGTATACAGGTTTGCCTTTATTTAAATTTGCTCAAATTAATACATTTATTGGAAAGTAACTCGTTTTAGAGTCTAATTAGGTTAAATCAGTGGTTCTCAAACTGTGGGGTAGGCCCCCCTAGGGGGACGCGAAGTAACAAAAAGGGGGACGCGAAGATGTGAAAAAAAGAAAACAAGAATCAAAAATATGAAAAATACATCTATTGAAACCAAAACAAATTAACTTAAACTACATTCTGATACTAGAAAAATAAATACAGAGTTAGATAAATGTCGATAAAAGTTAAGTAGGTATAATAAAATATGCATCTATGATATATCATTAATTAAAAAAGAACAAATTAGTATTAGTGGGCTCCTTTCAAAAAAACGTTAGGGGGGCACGATTAAAACTGTTATGAAAACTCGGGTTGCAAATACTTAAAGGTTGTGAAACGCTGGGTTAAATTACATGTTTATAAAGAAACCAAAGGCAACATGCTGTTGAAAAATGTTAAATGGAGGAGTTCTCAGACAGCATGTTAGAGTAAAAATTTGCCAAATTATTCGGGCGACAAAAATTTTGTAAAAGAACAGTTAGAAGAAGAAAAAAAACAGATTCTCACATTTGGGCCCAGCCTGCCTCAAACACTGAAATAATAAATATACAATAACATATGCAAAATTAATCTAAGGTCACCTACCTCAAAGTTTTCAAATCCAAATATATCCAGAATTCCAATAGATCGAAAGTCATCTTTTCCTTTAATCTTTCTGTTGAGCATTTGAATAATCCACGTAAAGCATTGGGCATAAAGTGCCATGGCCATTGAATCTCTAGAGTCCACTGCCTATAATGGTAGAAAAGACCCTTAATTTTGAAAACTATTTTAATAAACAAAATTACTTTAAGATACTCCAATTACTTCTGTAGTGTTTTTGGAAACAAGCCAATTGGTTAATTTATATATAATATAGATCTTCCAATCCGAATGAATACAATCTGTAGCAAGCTATTGAAAAATCCATGGGGTGCGGTAGTGTTTTTTGGTTTATTCTTTTATTAGACTATTTTCAATGTAACCCATGAAGCACTAAAAATCTCTGACACCACACTAACACATACCTAGCTAATTAACTATTAAATACATAATTGTGAAGGTTATGAAGGTGTTTCTTGTTCAATGATTTTTAGAATGTGCAGCTGGTTCTGATCCAACACCACTCCTTGACTTTCTTTTTTTTTTTTTTTGCAGTAAGGGCATTGTCGCATTTGTAGGTTAGGTTAAATAGGCCTTTCGGCTATTAGCAATAAAAAGTTAATGCTCTTTAAACAATCTGGCCTAATACTCCTTCGCTGCTTTATCTTATCTTGCCACTCACTGAACAATTTACCTTAATAAATATTGTTTAAATTAGTTTAGGGCCAGGGCTTGAACTTCAGCATGAGATCAAAAGGAATAACGTACTAGTATAACTTAAAACAGGAAAATCCCATACCTCTTGCTAGCCATTTTTTTCCCCGCTATGTAATTAGTTCAGAAATAAAAAAATATTGTTCAGGCTTGCCTCAACAGTGTAATGATGTGATCAGTCAGCTGTGAAATTCAATCATTTAATGATGCAGCATCATGCATTTAAATAAGGCATATGTCAAGCACATGGCTTTCTCTGTACCTCTGGCTAGTCCACAGGTTCTTATAAAATAAAAACTTAAGTTAACATTTCTAAATCTCCATATTGGACACACATATATGTAGCAAACCTAGTTTGTAAAGAATTACGCAAATCTAATGATAAGACATTTAACTTGCTAACAGAAGCGCTTTATACAGAGACACACAGCTCATGTTAGTAAATATGTGAAATGGGTATCTTTGTCAGTCACGACTGCAACAGTTTGTTAACTATTTTTTGATGGAAACCCAGGCTAACTTCCATTGTCAGTTTTGGGAGTTGCCCGATAAAGTCGTCTTCTCGTTCTTTTTCAGGTCAAACTACCATTCTGTTCAGCTCAGCTCATTTTATGCTGCTCTAGCACACATAGCTCTATTCCCATACAGATTTTCACCTAGGTGTACTCACATTTCAGAGGTGTTAAATGCTAATGCAAAATAAACTCACTTTAAATGGAATACCCTCCACTAAATTAACCTCTATTCACATGCTAAGCTAGCAACACTTACCATTTTATATTTGCTTAAAGTGCACAAATGTTGAGAAATGACTACACAAGACTGTTCTAAAATTACAACATCTGCTGTTATTATTTCATTCTGCTGCAATGAAATACAGAACAGAGTTGGTTTGAAATGGACAGAAGAGTGATTATATTGCACTGAACTCACACGGAAAGAATTCAGATCTGCCTACTGGCCACTAACTGAAGATACTGGATTTATATTGCAATTCATTGACTTATTCAGCAGATTTAGTTAGTTTTTAAGCTCCAAGCAGAAATCAGTGATTAGATTATGCTCATCTTTGTCTAACTCACAGGTATAAAACCTTTGTAGCCCATTACTTTATTTTGCTCCAGATATTTGAATAATTTAACATAAAAAATCTTTAATCAAACACTGAAATAGTTTTCCCTCTACTGTTATTTATCTTAGTATATTTATTGCAGTCTTGTTTGATGCTATAACATGCAGAACTCGTTCTTGGCTATCTCTGTGTTTTTATGTACTGTATCATTGTAATTCTTTCTTTATTCTGTATCTATGTATTATCAATTCTGAATTGATTACATTTTTAATAATAATCATTTTTAATTGACAAGTTTGATGTCATGAAGGTAATAAATATTTAAGTTGGGTCAAAATAAAAAAAAAAAAAAAAAAACTAATTGTCCTGACTATGATGTTGAACTGCTTACACCCTGCAAACGGTCCTCCAACTTGCAAGGAAGTCTTGGGGGTGGGGGTTGGTGGCAGGATTGGCACTCTAGCCACCATAAAAAACTTCACAGAGCTCCAAAATGACAGACAGGATTCCTTTCTGCTCTCCATGGGAGTATCTCTACTATAGCATCCTATAGGAAGGCTGCACACTTTATGAAAGGTATAGGGGAAAGCCCTCGGAAGCCTCATTCCTAGAAGAGTCAAATCCACTGGAGAGCCAATGCAGTCGGGCCTGTTTGTGATCGGAACTTGTGTGGTGCTGAAGCGTCAACCACTGCACGGCAGCACTTGGGTCCCAATTTGAGGCAGCCCATCCAGGTAGAAGCAGGGACTGTCTTGTCTCTCCGGCATGATGATCATCTTCCTCTGCTGTCGGAGGAGCTTTGTAAACTCAGCATTTCAGTGGTGGCACTATCGTGGTGCGCAGACCTGGGATTGGTCAGATCTCTGTAGGTGTGTACACCCTTTATTGGTTTGTTATTCTGATGGCTGTCATACTCTGGGAGTAGCTGTTCCTGTGGTGGATCGTGTTCAATGTCATTCCTTTCAATGAGTGTATTAAAAGACTCAGATTAAGGCACTTTCTGGGTGCCTTGTCTGTTGCCTCATTGTATGCTCTGACCATGGTGAGTGATGTCTCGGTGATGGAAACATTTTAATCAAAATTCGCTCGGTGGTTGATGGGTGCCTTTGTGGTGACACTCCTCTGGTCATGGGTAATTTCAACACAGGGCTGGCTATGAAGATTGTGTCGGTCCCCATGGGTCTGGTGACCGTGGTGAAAGTGGATCCATGTTCCTTGATTTTGGAAAAGATTAGGACTGTGGATTGCTTGATCCTGGTTCTACCCCACTGAGCCACATCATTGGACTTGGTACTCCAACAGTAGTGGCCTGGTGAAGGAGATCGATTGGAGGTCTGGTGAAGGAGATTGATCACGTCCTGTTGAGAAGATGCTGGAGGCTCTTACAAAAATGCAGGGTCTAGAGAAGTGCCCAATTTGTGAATTCTGACCACAGACTTCTTGTTGCTACTCTGAAGATCCAGCATAGGTCCACCTTCTAGGAGAATGTGGTTAGACCTGACCAGACTCCAAGATCAGACTGTTTCTAATGAGTTTGCATGCATTCTGTGTGAGGAAGTTATGGACTTGGGTGCAACTGCTGATCCTAACGTGATGCAGGAGACCTTCTGTGTGAAGACCCTGAAATTTGCTGAGGGTTGTGTTGGTGTTACCAGTGTGCCCAAAGGGAAGTGTTCATCTTGCAGGGCTTGATGGCAACGCCAGTCTGTACCTGGAACTGAGAAGGACGGCTGCGAGGGCTCTGAGGGCAGATAAGGAGGTGTTTGTTAGAGGAATCCGTGAGCAGGTGACAAACCATCTATGGACTAGTCACCCTCCTCCTGTTAACAGAGGAATCAAAGCATTACATACAACTGAATCTGTTTCTCGAAGACTTTCAGTCAGGGAGGCTGATGGAACACTGCAATTGTGCCCTGCTGGGCTGGCTACTTTGAGCAGCTGTTTAATGCTGATCCTCTGGCTAGGACATTGAACATCTCAGGTCCATGGTTCTTGGGGCTGAACCTCCAATTAGCTGTGAACCAACCAGTCTCACCGAGATTGCACAGGTGGTGAACCAGCTGAAGGCAGGGAAGGCTGCAGGGGTCTGCGGTATCGGGGCTGAACTTTTTCAGGGTGGTGGTAATCATGTTAGGGGTCATCATGAGGTCACTGAAAAGGGGTTTATTGCGTTCCCGATATCCTTGAAAAAGGACGAAGGTCTATGTTTTTTGAGTCCTAGTGCTGTCCGTTATGCTATATGGTGGCGAAACATGGATGCCATCCAGTGACCGGAGACAAAGACTGGATTCCTTTGGTACTGTGTCTCTTCTGAAATCCTTGGGTAGAACATTGGAACATGTACCGCTCATTTGACTTTGTGTTGCATGAGCAGTTGCACACGGAGTCCCTAGTGAGGCACACTGCTGGCATTGTGAGGGAGCATCAATTACGGAACTATAGCCATGTGGCATGATTCCCCAATGGTGATCAGACTCACAGTATCCTCATTGTTGAGGACCCGAGCAGCTGGACCAGGCCAAGGGATCACCCACGTATGACCTGGCTGTGGAAGATAGATGGGCATTTCTGGGGGGTGGGACTGGACCATATGTCTGCCTGGGGGTTGCCAACCAGGATCCCAACCTGTTTTGTCGTGTGGGGGGTGCTGCAAAGCACTGTACTGTACCAGTGTATGCACTCCAACCTGACATGATGTTATTTAGATAGATAGATAGATAGATACTTTATTTAAAATTTGAATTTAACCTATTAAATTTTGCTTTCCATTTTATGTGTTAATAACCTCCTCTACAAAATCTTGAGATACATAAACCTTAAACAACAGCAAATATGAAACTTGACCAAGCAATTTGTTGATAAAACAGATTTTTAAAAGTGGAGTAACAAAAAGGAGCTTTAAGAATTTTTGTGTAAACAAAAATATTTAGTATTGATTTTAAGTAGTATGTATTTCATTTACTGAACAGAAAATGTCAGTAACTGAAAAAAAATTTGCAAAGCCCTAAGCCTGTTAATCTAATATGCAGTATACTATAAAGCCTAACATACAGTATAAAAAGTGTGTTTGTTCTGTATGCAAATTTACACCAATGGATCACTCTTTGCCAAGTATAATTTTACATCTTTTTAAAATATATAAACTGAAGTCTATAAAGCAATAAAATGTCTATGTCCATATACATTTAACATTAAAGAATTTGTGACAAGGAGTGATTTGTATTTTCCCTTTAAGAATGACACCTAATTTACAAGATATCATTCTCAAACCTACTTAATTCCATTCTGGGTTGTGGGGACTAGAATCAATGAGGACAACTTTGAGTACAAGGCATGACCAACCTTGGACTGTGTGCAAGTCCATCACAAGGTCCACTCTAAAATAAGTAAATACTGAAATATATTTGAACATAGATTAAAATTTCCAAGTACTACTACATGTAAGTTTGTATTTAACATGGCTTTGTAAGCTTAACTGTTATTACTTTGGCTTTTTTGTTTATGGTGTGTTGCATGCAGAACTTATCATTTGTGCATTGACACTGCTCCGCAAAAAAAGGATTTTCTGTGCAAGGCGATAGTTACATGACCAAAGACAAAAGAGGAACCAGGATACTTCACATGCCTGTAATGAATACATGAAACCTATGCAAAATACCTCATAATTGCTTAAATTAAACACACTTGTCACTTTAGTCCTCCACACCCCCTCCCCCACTTCAGCCCTCTGCTCCAAAATGCTTTTTCAGTGGTGCAAAAGACAGGAAGTCAGCGCCATCTGTGTTTATTTTGAATAAGTCGAGGCACGTTGAGTATATTTGCATTTCCCAAAAGGAGTTACTGAAAGGAATAAATGTTGCATTGTAATGATTTTTATGTATTCTCCTCTCATTATTACATTTTTATTTGGCATACAGTGTCATTAAAGGCAACTTAAAGTAAAAAAAAAAAAAAAAAAAAAAACATGGCAATTTTTTAAAACAAAAAATCAGTTTGTGGAAGGTAGATCAAGTGTCAGGAGCAAACTAGCTTCATAAGTTTGCAGTGCAGTGCTCTGGTAGTCAAAGAATAATCATACAGGATTAAACTAAACATGATTATTTTCCTCTTTACAGATTCAGCAAAACATATACAACATGTAACTTGTTTTAGAAACCGAGTGTTAAGCCAGCAGCCTGCAAAGCACATGTGCTGGTTTGAGTAGCTAAGTATGCTTTCCTGACAATGAAAATGCTGTTTAAATTTGCAATATTAAGGCTGTTATACTAAAACAAGGAAAATCAGAAATATGACAGCTATTCCCTATTATGTTTAATGAGAAAGGAAACCAGCTTTTATTTGCTATGATTAATCCTTAATAGTTTTTCATCAGAAAATCAAGGATCTCAGGTTGAAGAGTGAAACAGAGCTAGATCAGGAACAAAATGATATTTTAAGGGTGCTGGTGAAGGCTTTAAAATGTGCTATTAGTACACCCGTTAAGCAAAATGCACAGTAATGTAGAATAAAAATTTGTCCAAACTACCAAAAATTGTAAAAACACTGATTGTGGAAGTGATGTGAAAAACACATGCAAAATACATGAGCATTGCAGCATGGTGTGACTGGGATAACACGAAGCCAAAACTAGTACAAAGTGAAAGAAAAAACAAAAAGAGAACTGTTCTTTTACAGTCAAATGTCAGTGCTTGCCTTTGAATAAGAATTCTGCTCAAACAGATTCAAATCATATTCAAATAGTGATGTTCGTGGCGACAGTCCTAGTCCACAATACCAGACCCCAGACAGAACCAATTTATAGACAACTGCACACAAGCAGCAACCAGGTGTAGAATATACACTAACCGCTAACTACCATGCTGCTCTTATTTAAAACAAATATTAAATTGACATAAACTTTATAAGATGAATATAGGCGATCAGCATCAGTAAATACAATGACAGATATGATACCTGCTCAACACTGAGAGGAGTGGAGATTTCTTCCCCCCTCAGGATCATCGATCGGTGGGTGAGTACTTCTGCGAGTTGTGCTGAATCCAACCCAAGCAGTTCCGAAGCTTTTCCTAAAGCTTAAAAAAAGTTCAACATTACCAAACAAGTAAATTTAAAAAGTAGAAAACTGTAACTTAAATTCATATCAAACATTTCTTGATTTAAGGAGATATTGTGACCAGTATTGGCTTTTGAAGTAAAACTCTGAACCCTAAAGCATCCTAGGCAGCTCCAGGTAAAAAGTAGGGTACACAACCATAGGTTTAATAGTAAGAGTAAAAATACAAAATAACAAAAGTAGGAGTTTAGGCTATTCCAAGACTTAGTAATGCAAAGACAGTTCCCAGACTAGCTTGTGGGGTGGCTAGTTCACTTTTCAAGGCAAAAACCACAACGTATGCTTCTCTCTTCTACTATACAGTATCTCGATCTCTGAAATACCGCTGATCTTTCACTCTTCTGACTCTAAGCTAGGTAACCTGGAGACCTACTATGGTAAACAGAATATATGAATGCATTTGTTTGTGACCGATTCCATTATTAAAACTTGAAATTCACTTATTTTTTTGCCGGTGTATAGCATTCAATGTTGTAAATCGTTCCTCTGCAAGACTTTGTTGTACAAGCAACATGACCAATGGGGTGGCAGCTTCTAGTGAACTTTACGAAGATGTTACCAAATGTTCTTCATCTAACAAGAGTTTCACACAAAACATATTAACAGGTATTTGCAGTTCTAGGTCATTTTATGAAAACAAGCTCTTGAATCAATTCTATAGTCTTCTTTTAGGCAGAGTGGTTAGCAGGTCATCACAAACAAAGCCTTGTGTAATAATTTGTGTATGGTTAGCAGCCATATTTTACTTTGAAGTAGTATATTTGGTATACAGTTGCAGGCCAGAAGCTTTGTCTTACATGTCATGATGAGCATTTGTACAGCATTAGCACACAGAGACATCAGGATTTTTCAACCTCTTTATACCTCCTAAACAAAGCAGTTGATGGTGCACTATGAGTGGCTCCATGTAACTGATCGAAGTAGTGGTCGTCATTTCTGTTACAGCTCCCTGCATGTTGTACGCATCCAGTCTTAAAGGCATTCTACTATTTTAAGCTTTATGGATGACTTTGTTAAATGTATAAATTTATGGGTGACTTTGTTAAATGTATAAACCTAATCCCTGCTATGTGACCACCATCTGCTTTTGGCTACTACCTCTCATGACATATGTAAATTCTGTTTCAATGATAGGTGCCCTTCAGCTGGCATCTCTATGGCAAAAAGTGAAATAAAACGGTGGAGGAAAAATAATGAAATAGAAAACTAGTTTGCAAGCAAATGTCTTCAGGTAAATACAGGGAAAGCCAAGGAAATGTTTGGAGGCAAGAGGGGGGTCGTCTAACACCAAGTGCAATTTTTGCTTGTAAAAAGTGTGTGAGAGGGTACAGAAGATAATATATTAAGTAGAAATTTACATATTGGCACTGGAGATGTCGGGGTGAAACAAATAGGTGTTATGCTGCACTGGTGACATACTGAGTGTAGAGAGAGGTGTAGGCTGACCAGTGATAGATAGATGATAGATAGATATACTTTATTAATCCCAAGGGGAAATTCACATAATCCAGCAGCAGTATACTGATACAAAAAACAATATTAAATTAAAAATTAATAAAAATGAAAAAAATAAAAATAAAAAAAGCAGACAATAACTTTGAGTAATGTTAGCATTTACTCCCCCGGGTGGAATTGAAGAGTCGCATAGTGTGGGGGAGGAACGATCTCCTCAGTCTGTCAGCGGAGCAAGACAGTGACAAAAGTCTGTCACTGAAGCTACTCCTCTGCCTGGAAATGACACTGTTCAGTGGATTCTTCATGATTGACAGGAGTTTGCTTAGTGCCCGTCGCTCTACCACAGATGTTAAACTGTCCAACTTTACTCCTACAATAGAGCCTGCCTTCTTAACAAGTTTGTCCAGGCGTGAGGCATCTTTCATCTTTATGCTGCCTCCCCAGCACACCACCGCGTAGAAGAGGGCACTCGCCACAACCGTCTGGTAGAACATCTGCAGCATCTTGTTGCAGATGTTGAAGGATGCCAACCTTCTCAGTGATCACCAGAGTGAGAGATAAATGGAATTAATTCTGGTAGTTGTTCCCTATTCTGATTTTTAAATGAATCTTTCAAGCACTGAAGGATTAAGTTTATGAAAGCTTTGTGAGGAGCAGTATTTCCAATTGGAATAAGACATGGGCCAATAAATTAAGAACATGAAGCAAAGTTGAACAGAACAGAGGTGAAACTTATTAGTTAGTTGGCTGTGTGTGTATTGTTATTAGGTGATATGAAGATAAATGCTGAGCTAAGAGAAGCGATCTGAGAAGTGGTCTGGTCATGTGAAGCAAAAGGCAAAGAATGACTGGATGAATAGGTGCACCAAGATAGGTGTTCTAAAGAAGATGTGGTTCTAGTTGTGTCACGATAAAAAAAAGATTTGGTTGAACACCCTGGGATACTTAAGACTATGAAGAGTAAAAAAAAGGATTTGGGGGCAACTGGCTAACCTGGGTAACTCTGGAAAATGGCAGCTAAACTTTTAATGATGAGACTGTGACTATTATACTCTCTAGACCACAAATCTAATTAAATGATACAGACTAATGATGCAAAGATACCATTTTCCTCAGACTGAGTACAGCTACCGATAACTTGTTTTTCAGTATTTACCGATACCACCACCACTGTAAGCAAGGCTGGAAGATACTGTCTAATTTATTGTTAACATTAAATATGTAAGAATCATAATATGGAATAAAATAATTCAAAACTGAACAAATAACTCAAAGTAGGGTATATTTCATAGATTAGACTACAACACCATTTTTAAAATGGCTCAAATTTCACAGAATCAAAAAAAAAAACACATACAATTAATGTATGTAAACTGAACCAACATTGTTTCAAGTCTGTCAACACAAAATAAAATAGTACAACACAGGAAATTGGCTAAACATAGCAACAACATTTTCCTGGTACTGGTATGTCATTTTTTTAAGATATCTAGCTCAGTGGCATAAAGGTATATAGTAGAGGTCGGGGGTATGACCAAAATTCTATTACCGTATTTCTCTAAATTATCCCTGTTGCACAGTATTCAACGCTATTTTTTTCCCCATGCATGAGTGGATGTTAACCACATTTTCCACTGCAATTATTGCAGTAGACTGGCTAAGAATAACATATTACACTGTCATGAGCATTGTACATTGTACAAAAAAAACATTTTAATGTGCACACAAGTATTAATACAGGTTTGCATGGCCCCATAAAGTAATAGTTTTCAAGGGGGAGGCACTAATGAAGAGAAGGAATCACATTTGCATGACAGATGCAGTCAAAACATATAACCGTTTTATTGAACAAATTTTGCAAAAACTTAAACTATAATTTTGACAACATATTTTCAACCATCCAAAGAGGCATTTAGACTTCGTAAAATATCCAGAGGTGCTTGTCAAACATTGTATTGCACTGAACATGTCTTAGAAAATGAATAAATAGTAAATATATTTTGTAAACCAACTATACTTTTCTGTTAATGTTAACAATCTGTCTACTGACACGTTAAAGTGACTTTTTAAACAACTTTACCATCTTTAAACTGCAAAATATTTAAACTTATAAATAATAACAATAAAATAAATAATAGTATTATTACTGACAGTTGCACTATTACTACAAGCCCAGGTGCATTACACAGCATTCACCAAATTAAAATAAAATAAGACAAGTGCAACTTGGTGATGACATCTTTACCAACTGAACCATCATTTAGGCAAACTGCATTAATATGGACCTTGCTTCAAGCTAAGTTATATACATAAACTAGCAGAATACCCGCGCTTCGCAGCGGAGAAGTAGTGTGTTAAAGAAGTTATGAAAAAGAAAAGGAAATATTTTAAAAATAACGTAACATGATTGTTAATGTAATTGTTTTGTCATTGATATGAGTGTTGTTGTCATCTCTCTCTCTCTCTCTCTATATATATATATACTAGCAAAATACCCGCGCTTCGCAGCGGCGAAGTACTGCATTAAAATTTTTATTGAGAAGAAAATTTAACCTTTTTAAACTGCGGGAAAATATGCCAATAATTATTTGTTAAGGATCTCTTTGTATACCACATTGTGAGTTCGGCCATCCGGTTGTAACATGACCAAGCTGTGCGCTGAGCTTACTCTTGAGCATGCAACTTACAGTTGGCCATGTGAACAGTAATCTTGTCTCAAATCTCACAGCTTGGATTGCTGCTGTCATAATCAGTTTGAGGTTCATGGTTTGTTTCAATTACGACAGTATTTGCAGGACTTGTGTTGAAGTGACATTCGGCATCTGTCAAGCGTTGTAAGCTTACAACCGGTTTCATCGATAACTTCACATCCAGCTTTTGAGAGTTTAAACATTCATAAACATCAAAGTGTCCACTACTGAAATCGTCACCTGTGAATGTAAGATGTTTAAGAGGCATTGGCGGTTGTCGAAAGGTGTAAAATATTTGACCATTTCGGTACACTTGAAAGCACCAACCGAACAATTCAGCGGCAGCCATCAACTCACATGCAGAACCATAGGTGAAGGGCTTAAGCATTTCACTCTTCTAGTGCTCCTGTGTAGTATAATTATCTCCTGTACCGTCATCAGTCCACACCTTGAACCTGTCCCAGTCATTCAATACATAAGACACAATGTTCTTCCGGATATCAAGAGTGAGCCTGATATGGCCGTGCAATATGTAACACAGAGAATGGAAAAGGTAGGTGCCATCTCCGGGCAAGGAAACCACTCGGTAAGTGACAGTTCTTTGATCGATGGTGATTACCTCGATAGACATGGTAATGGGGGTTGGAATGATGAAGGAAATGGGTACCTGAGTAACGTAAAGTAAGTGTAAAATACCTATACAATAACTATAATTGTAATAAACAAACAATAAAACAGCGGAGAAGCCGTGGATTAAACAAAAAGGCTGTAGTTATCAGCAGGGAGACGTGAATCCCGTGGCGAAGCAAGGAAGGGAATGTAGAGACTGGAGCGATGGACGGCCTTATATAGGCAGGCAGCCAACAACGTGGGAGGCGTTGGGATGGGGGACCCAACGCCGCCTCACATGGTGACCAAGCTGCAGGCTATGGACGTATATATGTACGTAAGTAGGATTCAGTTAGCGTTGGGAACCCGTGTACCAAATTTCTTGAACATGGGTCCATAAGTAACAAAGACTGTTCAAAAGTTCAATATGGCGGCCGACAGTGGCATCATACCACTGAAATAAGTACGTACATTGGTTTCGGTTAGTGCAGGGAAGCCGCCTACCAAATTTCGAGAAGATGGGGCCATAAATAAGAAAGTTCAACATGGCGGACGTTGTTGAACGTTATGACCGTTACGCGTAGAATTTCGAAATGAAACCTGCTTAACTTTTGTAAGTAAGCTGTAAGGAATGAGCCTGCCAAATTTCAGCCTTCTACCTATACGGGAAGTTGGAGAATTAGTGATGTTGGAAAATTCAATATGGCGGCTGACAGTGGCGTCATACCACCGAAATAAGTACGTACATTGGTTTCGGTTAGCGCAGGGAAGCTGCCTACCAAATTTCGTGAAGATGGGGCCATGAATAAGAAAGTTCAATATGGCGGATGTTGTTGATCGTTATGACCGTTACACGTAGAATTTCGAAATGAAACCTGCTTAACTTTTGTAAGTAAGCTGTAAGGAATGGACCTACCAAATTTCAGCCTTCTACCTACACGGGAAGTTGGAGAATTAGTGACGTTTGGAAAATTCAATATGGCGGCCAACAGTGGCGTCATACCATCGAAATAAGTACGTACATCAGTTACTGTTAGCGCAGGGAAGTCACCTACCAAATTTCGTGAAGATGGGGTCAGCCTTCTACCTACACGGGAAGTTTGAAAATTGGTGACGTTGGAAAGTTCAATATGGCGGCCGACAGTGGCGTCATACCATCGAAATAAGTACATACATCGGTTTCGGTTAGTGCAGGGAAGCCGCCTACCAAATTTCGTGAAGATGGGGCCATAAATGAGAAAGTTCAACATGGCGGACGTTGTCGACCGTTATCGACCGTTATGACCGTTACGTGTAGAATTTCGAAATGAAACCTACTTAACTTTTGTAAGTAAGCTGTAAGGAATGAGCCTGCCAAATTTCAGCTTTCTACCTACATGGGAAGTTGGAGAATTAGTGATGAGTCAGTCAGTCAGTCAGTCAGTCAGTCAATCAGTCAGTCAGTCAGTGAGTGAGTGAGGGCTTTGCCTTTTATTATTATAGATAATAAAACTGCAACTTGCATTTATAATGCTATTTGTGGTATAGCCCTACGGAATCGTATTAGGGCCACAGTGAAGAAAAGAAAAAAAAAAAAACAAACTATACGTCGAGAATAAAGTCGACATGTTGACTTTGTTCTTGAAATTTCCACTTTAATTTTGACACTTATGTCGAGATTAAAATCGACATTTACACTTTATTCTCATAGTTTATTTTATAATAATTTTATAAAATACTAATATTTTATAAAACTTCATTTTACGATGAAGTTTAGTTTACGATGTTCTACTTTAATGACAAATTACGAGAATAAAGTCAACATGTCGACTTTAATCTTGACATAAATGGTGAGAATAAAGTAGAAATGTCGAGAATAAAGTCAACATGTCGACTTTATTCTCGTCATAAGCGTCAAGATTAAAGTCAACATGTCGTCACACTATTATACACTATCCAGGTACATTACACTGTATTGAAAACAAATAAAACAAGTACAACTTGGCTTGCAGTATTATCCAGTCGTATAGAAGCAGTATTTACACATTTGAACATAATGGTCCACATCCGACCTTTTAAATCCAAAGTATCTCCAGGCAACGGACGTGACTCCTTTTTTTCGGCAAAAGTTCTTCTGTGTCATCATGTTCAACTTTATCGTCAGCTACAGCTTCAGTTTTAGTTTTGGAATGTTCTCTGTCCATTTTCAACGCGCAATACCTACACTACCACTACTTATTTAGCGGTGTAGCAGTGAAAAAGAGCCCCTGGGCAACACCTCTGTGATTAGCGGTATAGCAGTGAAAAAGGTCCCCACCTGAACAGTTTCCCACTGCACCACGTTCCGAATGTCGTTTAGGCAATTTAAACCAGTGTTGCGGCATAAGAAAAATCCATATCATAACAAAAATAAAAAATGGCTTTTGGTATGAACCGGTATACCGCGCAGCACTAGTTTATAGGTCAAAAATCATTGGGAAAGTAAGTGATGAAGAGAAGTATTTAGATGAACAGAAGCATCTCTGCGTGTTCAGCTGGAAGCTGGTTTCTGGTTTCATTAACAATATGTGACAGAGCTCTAAATAATCTCTCACTCTCTACACTCCTAAATGGAACTGAAAGGGATTTCCTTGACATTTGAGAAAAAAAGTAAGGAACTGGACTTTGTTAACTGACCAATTCTTAGGTGGTTTGTCTAAACGAGAAACTGTGGTCTCTTCCAGGTATGTTTTCAGCTGTATGGCAACAGCTACTGAAACACTGTTGACTGATGTCACTGCATGTACATCTACAATCTCATTCAACAAACGCTTCAAACTACTACTTGGATGGTCCTTCAATGGACTTTAGGCAGGTGGTGCCGCATAATCCTGTCCAGCTGCCTCTAGGCCACAAAATTCCTGCAGCTCCAGCGACACCATCTCTTTACACATATCTATAATGCCAAGAAGGGCAAAGAACTGATCATTGTATCTAAACGAGGAAACACTTTTTCTGATTATATGCATGCCAGTTTTATGCCTAACCAACAGACAATTTTTGATACTTAGACATTTTTTGTAAGTAATTGAAGAGACTGTTCCAAAATGCTACATATTTTAATAAATTTTGACAATTAAGGATTTTTTACATTAACCACACTACAGAAGTAATTAATAATAAATTCTTCAAATTTGTGAAAATCTTTTGCTAATATATGCAGTTTCAAAATAGTTATCTATGTATGTATCTGAGTGACAATGACATATATTGTATTGAATGAATTTTTCATATTGAGTCTATTAAAATAATGAATTGGGATAGAAATATGTAATCTTTCTTAACAAAAACAAAAATAGCATTGCTCCAGTAAAATAATCAATTTTTTTTTGTTCTTTATTTCGCCTTGTGCAATTTCTCGTATTAGGAATTTGTTAGTTTTAGCATACCCCTTGGGGTCAGAGCGCAGGGTCAGCCATTGTACAGCGCCCCTGGTGCAATTGAAGGTTAAGGGCCTTGCTCAAGAGCCCAGCAGAATAGGATCTCTTTTGGCAGTGACGGGGATTTTGATGCAGAAAACACATAACCAATAAAACCAACATGCAAATTTTATGTTCCGTGCTTGTTCGCTGTGTTATACAGTAGATAACAACACTCACTCACATTATGAAGCAATGATGAAGCACAGCACGGATTTCAATTCCATAACATTCTGTCAGAAAAGATATGCATTGGAAATCATGTTTTCCAAAAAAAAAAAAAAAAAAAAAACACACACTATACATGTCTATAAAAACACATTTACTTGTAATATCATCTGCCAAAATTGGTATGTATATTAAGTAACCCTTGAGTGTTTCATATTTTTGGTTAAAACACAAAGTGACAACCGGGTGTTTATCATGTCCGAAACAAACTCTTTAATAACAGAAAGCTTAAAAGGTAACAAAACTGTTTTCAAATTAATAAAATACATAAAAAAAATATGTGACACACTTTAAATAGTGAAATTTGTTTCTTTCTTTTTCTTTTTTTTAATTTTCAGTAAGTCATCTTTTTTTACCATTTAGTTTCCCCATTACAAATAGTATGTGACCTAAAAAAGCAAACAGTGGCACGTTCACACATGCTGCTTTTAACTAAAGTGCAATACATAGCCTATTAGCCTCCCTCTAAGTGGGAGTACGCTAAGGCAGAATGCTTAAAATGCCCAACTATTTTATGCCTGACTGTCACTGCATCTGCAACACTTCACTGTGCAAAAATGCCCTGTGCAACTGCCACTCAGAGTGTATGAGCAACACAGGAAAAGCTTGGGACTCCAGCATCATCAATGTGTTTTATCAGATTTTTTGGCTTTGTCAGTGACCACAACATGCTTATAATTTTTCAGAATAGTCCAATTGCCAAGCATTTGCTGAAATTCATCTGCCATTGCCTGGCCTAAACTTCTTTGTATGCAGCATAACCCACTGGAGAGCAAAATTCTCATCTATCCACTGTACTGTTAAGGTGATGATAGACTTTGGACAAACACCACTGCTCCAAATGTCAATGGCGAAGCTGAAAGACATGCTTTTTTACAAACTCTTGCATTCTTAGCAAGATGATCTCTTTGACAAGGGCACCACTTGGAATGTTGTACTTGGGTTCTAACACATTCAGGAGGCACGAGATCCCACATTATCAACAATCAAAAGCGTTTGACCCTAAAGAACAACATATTTAGTAGGAGCTTCTGTTATTTTCCTAGCCTGCAGGTTACTGTTTGACATTTTTTCTCTCTCTTTTTAGAATCTGCTGAATTTTTGGCTGATACTGTGCACTGCCAAACTCAATTTTTCAGTGCTCATTCTTATGTTTACTTTCACAGTTTGCAGTCTGCTAGGCTTTTGAGTTTCGTCATTAACTATAAGAAAACTTTCATTGCAGACGTTTTCCGCTCTCAGTTATTTTTTTCCCCTCTGCGTGTGTGTTAATAGTATCAGTTATAGGCACCAAGTGAGTAAGTGAGCACTGTAACGGACCAAAAATCTGATACCAGTATCGGTATCATTACATCCCAAATAAAGACTGTTAAGACTGCTTTAAACTTAATGCCAATAGTCTAAGTCAGCATGTTCAGACTATTATTGCCCTAGATTAACACAAAAGAATAATTACGCTCAATTTATTGTTGATAACTGTCTTTAGAGAGCCAATGGGTTTCTTGTAAGCATGCTATGTGAGCTTCATATTTGGGAATCCGAGAGCATGTAGGTCAGTGGTCTCAAACTCCAGTCCAGGAGGGCCACAGTGGCTGCAGGTTTTCATTCTAAACCTTTTCTTAATTAGTGACCTGTTTCTGCTGCTCATCAACTTCTTTTTAATTTTAATTTACTTGCTCTTGAAGACTCAGATCCCTTAATTGTTTCTTTTTCCTTAATTAGTAGCCAAACAATAATGAGATACAAAATGTGCCAAAACGTGATCAGCAAACTGTGTCCAACACACAATATCTGAAAATAATGAAAGATGGAAGGTCTCAGGAATGTTGATCTGCTCAGGTCCTCAAAACAGTTTACGGTGCTCTTAGAAATGAGAAAATTAACAACTTCTGAAATGTATGCTATTGAACAACAAGAGCAGCAACAAGCCATTGAATTAAAGAACAGGTTTAATTAACAACAAGAATCAGTGCCACGTTTGATTATTCTCAAATCTTTGGCAGTTAATTTGCATCTTTGTTTATCAACACGTTTCTTGTGACCGTGTTGACTATTTGCAACAAAATGTTCTGTGATCACGCCCCAACATCTTAGCAATTTCAAGAGTGCTGCATCCCTCTGAAAGACTTTACAATTTTTGACTGTTCACTGTCAGTTAAATCTTTTTTTTTGGCCAATTTTGCCTGAGGAAAACAAGCTGCCTAATAATTATGCACACCTTGATATAGGGTTTTGATCTCCTTAGGCCACACCCTTCCTCATTACACAAATACACATCACCTGATATGCTTAAATCCAATAAGCATTCAACTTTATATAGCTTGGAGTTGGAATATATGCATAAAAATGATGATATGGTGCACTAGTAATACAGGTAAAAGCTTCTGGACTGGTGTACAGTAATGTAATCCATGACAATATATAACGGTCAAACCCAAATTTGTGCAGTATGGTAAATAGATATCCCCATTCAACTCTGTTTACAGCCTTTTCTGCATGTACAAATAGTGAAAACTATGGAATATCAGATTCTATAAGTGAGTATATTACACTAAACAAATGTAATAAAAGACTGGAAAGGAAACTAATTGACTTTAATAAATTGCACCTCGAGGTCTATTCAACTGTAGACTTAGATGATCCAACTAATGTATCTGCCATTTCCACAAATCAAGTTCCCACTGGTTCACTCTGCATTATAAATAATGGTGAAGTATTATGTAATATGTTTTTTTTTTATGTCCCTGGTTGCCTTGAGAGATCCTAAGATCCTAAAAAAGGCATTTGTATTTACATCTAGTGTACACAGACATAAGGGTAAAGTTTGCAATTAAGCCAATACGTATGCTTTTTACCTTTACACAAGTAGGGCTTCTGATAGTGAAAAACAAAAACTGTAGTCACTTTATCTCTGCAATAATATGATCATTTTTGATTAAGTTTTATTCTATACATTCATGGTCACATCACTAGTCAATGAACATTCACCTGATTTGGAAGAGATCTGTGCCCCACCAGCAGTGACAAAATCAATATTTCCTAAATGTAGAATCCCTGCAAGAATCTTGAAAATATCATGGATGTCCTCTGTGCTAAAGTGCATTGTCTTCATGGCTGCCTGAAGGGAAAAAAAAAAGGTTATTATAGTTTTGTCTTTTCATAATAGTTTTTCTATCGTATTTCCGCTTCTTCCTTGGAAATTAGTTTTAATTGTTCATTAATTTAATTCTAGTCTTAAGTACAGTTTTTATTTCACAAAATATTTATATTTTACTTATATAATCACTTTACTATACTCACAGTATATTACTGTCAGTTTTAGTAAATACAGTATTGGTTAAAAATATATTATGGAGTATACTTTTGAGTTACAAAAGGAGGGCAGTGTAGATTTGATGATTTGGAAATAATATCTGTTTTATGTTAGTAGAAACCTACAGTATAGCTATGTCCCAATAAAAAAACAAGCAAAACAAATGTAGATACAGAAAATAAACAATTTTATAAAATGCTTCTTTTTTTATCATTTGTGCAAGAAACTGCGCTTTTGCATAGAAATCAATACAAATTTAACATGAATAAAGCAACAAATGGCTGATGTAGCCTAATACTGCAAAAGCATAAAGGAAAGGAATATTTCTTTCTGAATTACACACTTCACTTTTCTACATTCTCACCATACAGTGGATTCAGAAAGTATTCAAATACCTTCAGTTTATAAGCACTTTATTGTGTTGTGGATTTATTTTTAAATGGGAAAAATTGAAATTTTTGTCCATTAATCTACATTCAATAACCTATAATGACAAAAATGAAAACAGGTTATCTGAAAGGTTTGCAAATTTACAAAGAATTTGAATCTGAAAGTATTAAGGTCCTTAATTCGTTAACTTTGTAGAACCCTTTAATCAGCAATTACAGCTTGGACTCTTCTTGGGCAAGTCTCCAAAAGCTTTGCACACCTGGATTTATGAAGTTTATCCCATTCTTTCTGGCAGATACTCTCATACTCCATTAGATTGTATGAGAAGTGCCTGTAAAATGCCATCTTTAAGTTTCTCCACACATTTTTAATGTGCTTTAAATTATCTATTCAAGTACAGTCAGAGCCTTGTCACAAAGACACTCAAGCATTATCAATGCTGTATTCTTCCAAATCATTGTCATTCTGAAAGGTGAACCTTATCCCAGTCTGAGATGTCTTGTAGTCTGGAGTAGGTTTCCTTCAAGGACCTCTCTGCATTAAGTTGAATTCTTCTTTCCCTCAATTCTGACCAGTCTTCCTGTCCGTGCTGCCAAGAAGCTACTCTTAGCATGATGCTATCACCTAGTGCTGGGCGGTATACCGGTTCATACCAAAAACTGTTTTTTATTTTAGTTATGATATGGATTTTCCTTATACCGGAACACCGGTTTAAATAGCCTAAACAACTTTCGGAACGTGGCGCAGTGGGAAACTGTTTAAAGGGGGACCTTTTTCGCTGCTGCACCGCTGAACACAGAAGCAACGGAGTACATGCGTTAGTGGAAGTATTGCGCTGTGAAAATGGACAGAGAACATTTTGAAACTGAAGCTGTAGCAGACAAAGTTGAACATGATGACACAGAAGAACTTTTGCCGAAAAAAGGCGCCGTGGCTGTTTGGAGATACTTTGGTTTTAAAAGGGCAGATGTGGACCATTATGTTGAAATGTGTGAATACTGTTTATATACTACTGTATAATACTGCAAGCCAAGTAGTACTTGTTTCTTTCTCAAGATTATTAAAATGCACTGACTCACGCTTCCAGTTTATGTCTGTTTATTTCACAGTTGTTAAAGCCAGAACAGTCACACAGGCTTCCCTATTCTATGCTTCTCCTGGTGCGTCTCCCAAAACCCTCCATGCGGGAACATTATCTTAAGGCTTAACAATCCTATTATTACATCCCTTTTCCTTTTTTTTTTCTGACTATAACAACACGGGTAACATACAGTTAAACATTTACACATTACTACATGTATATGATCTTTTGGGTTTGCAATATATACAGTCTTTCAACCACTATATACTCAATTAAACTGGCTTACTGAGTATAGTCTCTTAAGTAAAATGGTTTAATCACTCTCCGGCCTGTTCTAGTAAAGATAGTGTCATTTGGTCCTGTGTTTCCTTGAGGCACTCCTTAAAAAGTCTCTGATTACAGGTTTGATTCCTGCTGTCCTCAAGGTTGTGTCTGGTGATATGTGTGTTTTCGTGCTTTGTGCTCTAGTGACATCTAGTGGCGGGTCCTTGTCTTTCCTGAGGTGTCTGTTTCTCATCAGCACGCCTCCCGCATCCAGCTCCATCTTGCAAGATTTCTGATCGACTGGCTGAATGACTCTCACTCGCCTCCACACCCTGTATGGTTCGAATGGCTGAACTCTCACCCCGTCACCTGGCTTCAGCTTGTCCATGTCCTTTGCTGTTCTGTTGTAGTATCTGGCATGTCGTTCTTGGTTGTTTTTCAGTCCTTGTGCTGTCTGAGGCACTCTTGGATGTAGAAGACTGTTTTGTCGGAAGTATTGTTCTTGTCCTCCTGCTCAGAAGCATTTGAGAAGGACTGGCCTGTAGGCCTTGTCTTTGTGGTTTTCTGTGATCCAACATAGCTAAGTAAGAATCCTCACCTGCTGCTTTGGCCTTCTCCATCAGCAGTTTCGCTGTTTTGACTGCTGACTCTGCCTTGCCGTTACTTTGTGGGTAGCCTGGGGAAGAGGTTATGCAGTTAAATTCCCATAACTGGCTAAATCTTTTGAATTCTTGAGATGAGCATTGTGGGCCATTGTTTGAAATGACTGTGTTGGGTATGCCTTGTCTCGCAAAGTGTGCCTTCAGCTTCCGGATAACTATGCTCGATTTGGTGTCTGGCAAATAGTCGATTTCCCAGAAGTTGGAGTAGTAGTCTACTGTTATCAGATACTCTCTGTCGTTGCATGTAAAAATGTCCATCCCAACTTTTGACCATGGCCTATCCGGTATTTCATGTGAGTGTAGTGTTTCTTTTTGTTTTCTTGTGTCAAATGACCTGCATGTCTCACATTTTCCAGTATAGTTTATCTCTTCTGTCATATCTGGCCAATAAACACATTCCCTTGCCCATCTGAGGCATCCATCCATGCCAAGATGAGATGAGTGAATTCTGCGAATAATCTCTCCTCTGATGTCACGTGGAATTACCACTCGTGCTCCCCTGAATACTATTCCATCTTGCTCACTGAGCTCATCCTGCATTGAGTAGTACTGCCTGATTTTGTTTGGTGTGTCTTTCTTCGTCTGTGGCCAGCCTGTTTGCATAGTTCTTATCAGCGTCTGTAGACAACCATCTCCTTTTGTAGCCTGCCTAACTGTCTCCATTGTCTCCCCTGAAATGGGTGCAAAGTTGATCACGTTCACATGTTCGACATCCTTTTCCAACATTTCCTGTGAGCCCTCTGGTAGGTACGCTCTACTTAATGTGTCTGCCAACAGCATCTCTCTGCCTGGAACATAAGTTAACTGTTATGCAATAATACTGGAGCCGTAGTAGCATTCTTTGCAGACGTTTTGGAGCACTAAGTAAAGGTTTCTTGAGAATATTCTCCAGTGGCTTGTGGTTGCTCTGCACGGTTACCTGTCGGCCATATGTATACTGATGGAAATTTTCCATGCCGAAAACTATGGCCAGGCACTCCTTCTCGATTTGTGCATAGCTCCTCTCTGCCTGTGTTAGTGCTCTGCTGGCATATGCAACTGGCCTGCCCTGTTGTGTCAAAGCAGCACCTAAACCAGTTTCTGATGCGTCACACTGTAGTGTCAGTTCCTTTACTGGGTCGTAATACTTGAGCTCTAGTGCTCTGGCAATGTTCTCTCTCAGCCGTCTGTATGCATCTTCGTGAACTGCAGTCCATTCAAATACTGTGTCTTTGTGTGTCAGTTGTCATAAAACTTCACAAGCATCTGACAGACTAACCGTTGTACTCCTTTCACATCTGTTGGTTGTGGCATTTCTGTGATTGCCTTGACTTTTCCCAGGTCAACTTTCAGTCTTTTTGCTGTTAACAGATGTCCCATATAGGCAACTTCCTGCCTCCTGAGTCTGAACTCGTCTGCATTCAGTTTGATATCTCTCTCCCTGCATTTATCTAAGAACTTTTTGAATTTTCTATCATGGTCCCCTACTGCCTGGTCTATTGTCTCCCCCTCACCTGTGATTAGCACATCATCTGCTATCAGGTACACACCTTGTAGAACCTCTAGGGCCTGCGTCAGCTTTCTCTGAAAGACTTCTGGTGCTGGACTTATCCCCATTGGCATTCGCAACCATCGGTACAGTGGCTTGCAAAAGTATTCGGCCCCCTTGAACTTTTCCACATT
>JANRMT010062819.1:20785209-20856847 GCA_026402145.1 Polypterus bichir lapradei | reverse complement strand
GAAATGATACTGTTCTGAGACTTTTCATTTCTTTGTCATTGGACAAATTTACAAAATCAGTGAGGGGTCAAATAATTATTTCCTCCACTGTATATAGTTTCTGGTTTCTTGGATTTCTAATTTTGATTCTGCATTTCCCCACTGGCTTCAATTTTGTTTACATTAGTAAAATCTTGTCTGAGCTTCAATCTGTGTATCTGGATTTAATGTATTTATTGGGATGATGTTGCAGGTTGCACCACAGTCTACCTGAAATTTTACCAGGTTCTCACCTAGTAGCACGCCTGCATAAAGCCGTTTGTCGCTCTGTGTTTCTTCTTCTATCTGGTTTATGTCTTCGGTAGGTTTTCGTATTGCCGTGATGCTCAGAATATCCACACAGTCGTCATTTCTCTGTTCATCTACCACATGCACCTTTCTTTTTCCAGTGTTAATCCTTGTTTGGCACATTTTTGCAAAGTGATTGGCTTTTCCGCACTTTTTACAGATTCTTCCAAAGGCTGGGCAATTCCTTTTGCTCCTCTCATGTGCTTTCCCACAAAACTTACAAGTGATTCGATGTCCTCTTTCTTTTGATGCCTGTTTCACAGTGTGTATTACTTCTGCATTGCCCTCAATCGTTCTGCTGTTCTCCTTCGACAGTTCTGTGGCTCTGCATATTTGTATGCACCACTCTAAAGTCAATTTGTCTTCTCTGAGTAATCTTTGTCGCAGACTTGCATGGTTGGTTCCGCACACAATTCGGTCACGTATGAGGGAACTTTTAATCTCCCCGAAATTGCATGTGCCTTCTAACACTCTGAGATCTGTGACGTAGTTGTCTATTTCTTGAAAAAAATCTGTACCTCTCTACAGTTTCATTTATTTTCAGGTTGCAATGTTCATCAAATTTACGTTATCATCAAGCTCATGGTTAACTCATCAGGTCTTACATCACCGGTCAGCGCCTGACAATTCTCTGCCGCTCTCTTCAATAAGATAACGGAATAATCTGACCTTAGTGTTTTCCTCTGCCTCCGGCATTGCAAGTTCCGTGTATAATCTGAATTCCTCCTTCCATGTTCTCCATGACTTCGCCAGGACTTTAGCATCGAGGCTTAATGTCGGTGGTGGTCTCAGACCCTCCATTTTCCTTTCGTGTTAGCGTCTCTGCGTCCCGAACTTTTAACAGCAAACTGCCGTGACTTTCGCTGCAGTTCCGTCACCTACACTGCCACCATGTTTCTCTCTTGAGATTATTAAAAGGCACTGACTCACGCCTCCAGTTTATGTCTGTTTATTTCACAGTCGTTAAAGCCAGAACAGTCACATGGGCTTTCCTATTCTATGCTTCTCCCGGTGCGTCTCCCAAAACCCTCCATGCGGGAACATTATCTTAAGGCTTAACAATCCTATTGTTACAGTACTTATTTTATTTTTTTTGTTCCCAATACTGTGTAATGTACCTGGTTACTGTGTAATAGTGTGACAATGCCGGTCCCCTACAGACTCCCTCTTCCCACATGGGAGTCTGTTGAACCAACACCATTGATAGTTATGGCCGAGATGAGCTGACACATTTAATTGAAGCCAGGGGATGGTGGAAAGTGCTCGACTGCTTTTATTAACAAACAGTCAAAAGTAAAACCAAAAGTGTCCATTGTGCAGTGTTCAAAAAAAAAAAATACAGTACCCAAATAAATAGCAAATCCATAAAACCAGTGAAATGCGAGGATAAAATCCATAATAAATAAATCCGTTAAAATAAAGATTAAAATGCAGTCTCTCTCCTCACTCGATCGAAGCCCACAACCTTTTGTCTCCCTGCCTCACCCATCACTCGTGTTGCTGGCAGACTCTGCAGCACAAACTCCTTTCTGCCAACCCACGCCACACTGTGCAGCCAGACGGTCCAAAGTCAGCACACCTCCCGTCTTCCTTCGCACTCACTTAGTCGCTCCTCAGATCCATTGGGAGGTCTTGCAGTTCGCTCGCCCCACTCTTTGCGCTTACTCAGTGGGGTGAACCAGCAGCCCCTAGAGTGCCTCAGCCTGCGCTCCCTTATGGAGCCCCAGCTCGTGCTGCCTTCTCCTTCCTGGTGTCTGGATCGTCTCGACTGCCTTTTCCCTTCTTTAACATCCTTCTGTTCTATCTTTTAACAATCGCACGTGCATGTGCGGGTGTGCCCCAATCACCTCATCAATTCCCTGTGGTCGTGCAATCGCGCCCACGGAGACAGACACGGTGAACTGGATTTAAAAACTGGCCATATTTTTTTTCAAGCCGCGGACCCGCTATACCACAAATAACATTATAAATGCATGTTGCAGTTTTATTATTTATGTTTATAGCTTAGCTTGAAGTAAGGTCCATATTAATGCAATTTGCCTTAATGATGGTTCAGTTGGTAAAGATGTCATCACCAAGTTGCACTTGTTTTATTTTACAGTGGAACCTCGGTTTGCGAGTAACTTGGTTTACGAGTGTTTTGCAAGACGAGCTAAATTTTTTAATAAATTTTGACTTGATAAACGAGCGATGTCTTGCAATACGAGTAGTATGGATACACTTTGTCTGCTAAGCTTCATGTGATCACAACTGAGTTGATGATTCTTCTCTCTCTCTCTCTCTCTTTCTGAGTCTGTGTGCCTCACTCATATAGTCAACATCCGTACGAGCGTATACTGTTTACTACAGCATTGTGACTGTGTGTGTGTGCGCGCGCGCACGTGTGTGCTGTGAAGTGCGAGTCCCCGTCTTGCGCCCCAAAACACGAAGCTGAGTCTCAGTACTTTAACACCACCAGCTTTATTCAGCTTGAAACAGCAACAGCGCGGTTATTTATTGTAGCGGGATCTTAATAATGTTCCTTGTATCACCCATCGTCGGCAGGCGCTTATAGCATGTCCGCGATCTTTTTGGATATGCTTATACGGCGAACTGCTACAGCACTGGGAGACTGCGATTGCTTTGGGACACTCTTCCGCGTGTCATCCCGTTGGGTGGAATCCCACAAGAGTTTAGAAACTCACTCACACCAGCCATGATTCTTTTTAAAGGTAAAGTGCAGGTTAATTTGTTTCATGTATTTTTACTTTATATTTTGTATTAATCATTTTTATATGAATAATTTTGGGTTGTGGAACGAATCATCTGAGTTTCCATTATTTCTTATGGGGAAATTCACTTTGATATACGAGTGCTTTGGACTGCGAGCATGTTTCCGGAAGGAATTATGCTCGCAAACCAAGGTTCCACTGTATTTTTATTTGGTGAATACTGTGTAATGCACCTGGACTTGAAGTCCTTGAAGTAATAGTATTATTACTGGAAGTTGCACTATTATTTATTTTATTGTTATTATTTATTAGTTTAAATATTATGCAGTTTAATGATGGTAAAGTTGTTTAAAAAGTCATTTAAAGTGTCAGTGGATAAAGATTGTTAACATTAACAGAAAGTGTAGTTGGTTTACAAAATATATTTTCTATTTATTCCTTTTCTAAGATGTTCAGTGAAATACAACTTTTGACAAGCACCTCTGGATATTTTACTAAGTCTAAATGCCTCTTTGGATAGTTGAAAATATGTTGTCAAAATTATAGTTTTAAGTTGTTTGCAAAATGTATTCAATAAAAAGGTTATGTATTTTGACTGCAACTGTCATGCGATGCGATTCCTTCTCTTTATTCGTGTCACTCCCTTGAAAACTATCACTTTATGGGGCCATGCAAACCTGTATTAATACTTGTGTGCACATTAAAATGTTTTCTTGTACAATGTACAATTCTCAGGACAGTGGAATAGGTTATTCTTAGCCAGTCTACTGCAATAATTGCAGTGGAAAATGTGGTTAACATCCACTCATGCATGGGAAAAGAATACCGGTATAATTCTGAAAAATACTGTGATATAGAATTTTAGTCATACTGCCCAGCACTAGTATCACCACTATGTTTCACTGTGTGAGGCTGATATTATGCAGGTGTTGAGCACTGCCTTGTCTTTGTCAGACATAGTGTTTGGAGGTATGCTCAAAGAGTTCAACTTTGCTCTCATCAGTCTAGAGAATCTTTTATCTCATACTCACAGAGTTCTTTAAATGCAATTTGGCAAACTCTATGTGAGAGTTAGCTTCTCTACTATGCACTTCTGATTGATGGAGCACTGCTAAGGTGGTCATCCTTCCTTCAAGTTCTCCCATCTCAGCAGTAGAATTCAAGCTAAGTTAGAGTGATCATTGGGTTCTTGGTAACCTTCCTGACCAAGGCCCTTTTTGCCCGGTAACTCAATTTGTCTTGACAGCCAACTCTAGGAAGAGTTCTGGTGCTTCTAAAGTTGCTCCCATTTTACAATTATTGAGGCCACTATGCTCCTAGGAATACTCAAAGCTTTAGAAGTTGTTTCCAATCCTTGCCCTGATGAATGCCTCACTATGATTTGATTGTGGGGGTCAACAGAGTTTTCCTTGGGATTTCATGGCTTGGCTTTTGAACTGATATGTAGTATGAACTATGTGACACACCGGTGTATCTGTTTAATTTAATTTATTTCTTGACACATCTCAAGAAAAATTTAAGTAAACGGGATGCACCCAACCACAATCTAGAGTGCCACAGCAAAGGCTCTGAATACTTTTATGAACGACAGATTTCAGTCTTTGATTTTTAAACACTCGCAAACCTTTTGAAAATATGTTGTCACTTTGTCATTATGAGTTACTGTGTTGTTGAGAAATCAGTGGGCAAAAATGGCATATTTATCTAATTAAAATTATATCAACAAAACAATGTGGAAAGAAAATAAAGGGGTCTGAATACTTTCTGAATCTACTTGACATTTACTTGTACACCACAGAGCATGTAAGCAAATTTTTTGAACCAAGGCATGTCACAGAGTCTTGTGGACATGCCAGTTTTAATGAACACGTTATATTGGGTTTCCTAGCATTTATTTTTTTTTACGTTTGACAGAGTTTGTTCCACAAACTGCTGCCCTTTGCATACATGATGTTAATGTCTACTCTCTTGCATTATTTGGCCTTGGACTTGCATGTCTGGTCTTATTGTTGATATGAGACGCTGAAGAATCAGACATTCAAATCACTTTTTTTTATTTCAGAGGTCAGTGCCACAGGCCTATAACCATATAAAGCAGGTGCCATCCATGGAGAGCAGCAGTGACTGCAGGTTTTTGCTCCATGCCAGTTGCCTATTAAGTCAATTAATGCTGATGAAACACTTATTACTCAAATGACATTTTCAAACTTCATTTACACTTCTGTATATTCATGGTAAACTCTCTGGTTTAATATGTATTTGGGATGGAAACTGAAGAGAAAAAAATATATGACTGAGAATTACTCATCGGTTTTAGGCTTCAAATCATTTGGATGATATCCTTGGAAAGGGAAAAAAAAATCTATGGTGTAAGAATTTAATGACATTGCAGAGTTAAAATATTGTTAAGCCAAAAACTTAAATAAGATCAGTTATTGTAAGGGACTGGTTTTTAATTAAGTAACTGAGTTGGAACAAAAACCTGCAGCCACTGCAAACTTCTAGGACCGATGGCCGTTTACCCCTGATATAAGAATAAAAGTGGTCCAGTAAAAAAAAAAAAACAAAAAGTGGACAGGACCATGAAACAAGGTTCCAAGTCTGTTAAATTTTCACATTACAGTAACCCTTCTCATATCAAAGAGAAGTGATTCTCCAGTTAGCTGAACTTTTTTGGAAAAAGTTATGGCAACACAAAGGTATCTTTATATACTGGGATAGACCACTGATGGATGATTAAGAAGCATACCATGCAAAAGATTGTTGCATTGTTGTTTTACATTTTCAGTTGTTTGCCTGGGAGCCAGAAACTAACAACAGACTGAACACAGTGGCTTCATTTTACCCACTGATGATCCTCCTAGCATGAAAATGACAATGATATTTATAAAAAGAACTTTGATAAAGATATAACAAAGATAACAAACAAAAATGATAATACTGCTTATAAAAAATTTACCATGACTTCTTGGAAAGTCTCCTTGTCATTGATTGTGCTATCCACAGCACATCCAGACTGCTTCAAATAATAATAATTTTCTGGATGACACAAATAAAATGTATCTGAAAAGTACAAAATTTATATTTTTAGTTAGTAAAGAATATTTTTGAAAATGCAGTTAATGTCAAAGTTTTACACCAGTTTAGAGTAATAACAAAACAAACATTAAGTCAAGGTTTCTCAAAAACTGGGTCACATGTTGCTGTATTTGGGTGCACAAAGTGTGTCACATATCCCTACATCTTTGCTCAGCTGCTGAAGGGAGCACTACTTTGACATTCACATTCTTTACAACAGAAGGGACAAACCCACTGTGACATTTATTTACTTTTCAGCACGGGGAACCCTAACCCCCCCTACATCCTGAAACCTGCATTAACACTCATTTCATCAAGGGGGACACCTCACTAACATTCACGCTCATTTTCACAAGAGAACCCACTGTGGACTTTGAGTAAACTTAAGAAGGGAAATCTGGGTCATAAGACCATACATGTTATCAAACACTGATCTAAATGATGTCTAAACATCTTTGAAACATTTTCAAATTCTTGACAGCTGAATTTAGCCAAAGCAGATTCACTTAGCACTAGATAATTTCTCTCCATTGTATAACTAGTTCTGGGCTGGATGGATGTTCAGTGATCACTGTTGCATCCCGACATCTTAATTCTTGTTGTTTCCTCTTTTTTTTCCTCATTGGCCTGCTTGTGGTGATTTGTGCTACCTCCAAGTCTGATCGGCTCAGACATCCTTTAATGGCCACCCTTTGTTTTCATCAACAGGTTTTGGTGGAAGGCTGGGCTGGATGATACTGGGTGGTGTCTGCAGCTAGTTGTGTGGATTGTAAGCCAATATTTGTTTTTTATTGCTAGTTTAAATTGGTATACAGTATTTGCTTTTGCACTTTTTACAGCATTTTATAAAAAAAGGATAAAACTGTTACTATAAAAATCATCTATGGTATAAAAAATACAATTCCAAGTAATACTTCAGCTTTAGTGAGTCGGCTAAGAACGGATTTCAAAGCACAGACTCAACTTCTGGCTAGCAATTGGCTTTCAAAAGATGTCATCAAGAGATGCAGCCATTATTTACAGTACTTTAATTGAAGAATTGTTTGTGTGGTTATCAATTTGTAGTATATGACTACTGTAGCTTAGACAAATAGGAATCATTATAGATACACAAAAATGCAAAAAAACTGCAATTTTAGTGATATGGATTATAAGTTTATGTTACAAGATAAACTCAAAATAAGTTTGTATAGTAAAAGCTGCATTGTTAGCTGGATGGTCATGGTTAATGGGCTAGCTGAAAAGGAGGGTGTTTATGCTAAACTGGCATCAGTAATTGTTATTTTCAATTCTTTATTTTGTCTTTAAAAAAATGTGTTGCTCTGCTAAAACACTGCTTTATGAATATATCCTGATAACTATGTGGAAAAGCCAAAAGCCTGATCTAAGGCAACATTTCTTGCTTTTATTTTGGATCCTGAATGATTAAATTCCTGCTAATTCATGACAAATCAAAACACATTACAGAGTATATTATGAATGCAAAATAAAACTGACCTAATTGCTGTGCCCGAGCTACTTTAAGAAGACAGAATGTGAACCTATCACAAATGCATGCTATCCCAAAAAAGATTATCCAAGCAACATCCTGGATACAGACCTAATTACATATTGCCCATTTAAAATAGATACCTCTGGACATGCTACATTAATAAAGATGCCAATCAGCTAAAGAAGAATGGTTGTACAAGCAAAACATTTAAATGACATAGAAAAGCTTTTCAAATGTTACACAAAGTTTGCTAGAATTAACCAGAATAGGACTGGAAATAAATCTGGTTTTATTTTACTTGTATTTCCTTTATTAGGTCATGTACATAGCTTTTAATCCGAAGTACAACTTAAAAATGACTTTCAAGCTCTCACCTTTTAACTCACTTTCTGCTCCTGCGAGCAGTGCATAAAAAATATGATAGTTCCTTTCACCAGGATTCTGACGTACAACACGGTTCTAGAAGAAAATACAATCAGTATAAAAGTTAAAATGAAGAATACATGTTTCATAAGAATAAACTAATACTCCAGGAAAAGTTTCTTACCTTTTCTAATAAATCTTCAGTTGAAGTCACAGTCAAGGCAAAAGTCAAATTAATTTTATTCACAAGCATTGGAAACCAAGGAACACATCAAACTAAAACAGTGAAAGTAACTTAAACATGTACTGATGAAAGACAGCAACAGATGATTAAGTACATTCACTTTTGGATCTAAACCTCTCCATTCAATAATTTTCAAAAGCAGTCATCCAGTTTTAGGTTTTCTGGGTAGCGGAAGCTCACCCCTGTTGCAAAAACTAATCTTGGATGGAATACCAGTTTGCTAAAAGGGCACTTAATCTCACTCACGTTGGACCAGTTTGAGTCATTAAAAAAACATAAGAAATGAGCCAAGTATTCAAGGAGATGTGAGAGAGTAATGCTAACCTCTACACCACATTTTGTAATTAAGATGATAAAATTATTGTTTGAAACAACATTGAAACTCTTAATGCTACCAGGCAGTAAATATGGGTACAAATGCATACATTACTGACAAAATGCTAGAAAAGCATAGATCTGGTATTTAACTGATAATTTGTCACCAATCCTTCAATTTTTTTTTTATAAATAAAGAGTATAACACTTTATTTGTGATATTCACTTTAAGTTAAGGATGTGAATCTTGCGATGGTCCAATTGATGAGTTATGTTGTGTGTGTTAGAGCATAAACTGTTGATTGAAATCAAGAAAATTGTATATATAGATTGATAAAAAGGATACAGTCTACTATTTTTCCACCTTGAATGTTACCCTTCTGGCAAAAGTTGAGTTGCATGAACTTCCCAAACCGGCTAGAGTTGTTGTTGTAAACCGTTTTTGCATTCCCGAAAGCTTCCATTATTGGGCTATAAATAACCAAAAATAATCAAAATGGAGAAAATAATATAAATCAAATAGTAATCTAACATTTTACAATAAAATAACTGCAAAAAGTACAAAATAAAAACACCTTTCAATGAAAACATGAACACCCGATACTAAACTGGTTTGCCAAAAAAACTTTAAAAACTTGGAATATTAAACTTAAAACAATTACATGTAATTTAATATAAAATAACACAGGCCTGATGCACTTAGTACACAGTTTGCTTCCAACAAAGCATGCCAAGCACATAATTTATTTGTACTTTAACAAGCCTATTTTTGAAACAAAAGATGTGTTTACCTACACCAAATTGTGAAGATTTCTCTAAAAAGTAGAATGCATTTGGCTTGTTTATCTAGAACCTGCTAAATTAATTGCAAATATTCATGTTCCGAACATATCCTATCATCTAAACAGGAATGCAAAAAAAAAAGGTTTGTTTACACTACAGGAAGTTCGCTGCCCAAAAAAAAAAAAAAAAAAAAAAAAGTGCGCTGGCTCAATTACTGCAATATGTTGCGTAAAAGAGGACTGCGGCTAAATTACCATAAAGCCTAGGAAAAGCAGGGGCTGAAAAGATCATTTTTTTGTGATACCATGGCTAATTTACCGTTCACCGAGTCTTTTTTAATGAAAATTTGCCAGGATAGGCAGCCGATCAGTCAGAGCATCTCTAGCAATTACCAAAATTCATAGACTGGACCTGCTATAGCTGGATTACATCTGAATCCCTTTTAGGTTTTTCTGCAGTATCACATAATTAACATTTAACAACAAAATGAAAACACCTTACTGATAGTGTTATCAAAATCTAGAATGGTTTAGTAAAATACAACTTGGAGTACAGTTTTTTTTTTTGACTCTTCTACTGATATCCCACAAACACATTTCAGTGGAGCATTCGATCAGAAGAAAATATGAAGCTGGTTTTAAATTAAACGTCATGGAAGCAGCGTAAGAAGTTGGTAAATGCACTGCTGCAACAAAATTCGATGTGTCTGAGAAACTGATGCGAGATTGGAGGAGGCAAGATGATGTTAAAAAAAAAAAAAAAAATTTAAATGTCGCATTTTTGAACGGGTGTATAATCTGGCATCTGATTAATGATTGATTTTTCGGGTTTCAAGACCTGACTTATATGTGAGTATATACGGCATTCAGAAAAATGGTTTTTCTTGTATGCTGGCTTAAAAAGTGATTTTTCATCTGTTACTTTCCCCAACATCAAGTTTGTAGTGATGGTAAAGAAACATTTTTGAATGTGATGTTTTTATGCAAAACGGAGATAAGGCTTCTCAAAGAACTGGTGTATATAGTGACTAACACTAGGCATCAGCAAACAACATCAAAAACATCTGTGAAAAAAAATCTCAAGCCAACGCATTTTTCACAATCCACATGTCAGCCAATTATGTGCTCAAAATAAACATGGAATAAATTTATTTTTATTAAAATATTGTTAAATAAACCACTTCTCGTGATGGAGAGCATAGAACTCCCTTAAGCACAAAGGATATATGAATTGTAGACATGCCTCTCGTTGTTAAACTTATATTAATACTCAAAACTGGAGTAATTCAAGATTACTGTATTTAGCAAGCAGTCTATTAAAATTGCATGGCTGACTGACTTTTTCCACGTTGAAGCACTTTGGATATGTACAAATAAGAGTCTTATTCTCTTCTGGATTATGTTTTAACTTGCTTTTCTATAACTTTTAATCTTCAGTTAATAGTATCTTTCACTGAACAATGTTCATAACAAGTGAAATGCAATGTTAACCAAAGAAGAAAGTTTTTACTGGGCTGGAAAGCTGACAAATGAACCGAACAGTGAAGTAGGTCTTCAGTTTAAATTACATTTTCAGTAAAAATACAAATGTTGCGAGCATATGAATAGATGACTTGACACAAGGATAATGAAACATAAGTAAAATCAATGTAAGCAAAATCTGTCCATGGGCATTTTTGATATAGTTTGATGTTATCCACCATTTGTTGCCACAGACACCTGTTTTATCAGGGAACTTTGTTATTTCAGTTCAGCATGAAAATAAATTAAAATGTTGTTTAGATATCCACACAAACTACATAGGACTAGTAACATGTAATGAAAGAAAATACCAATTAGTGTGTTTACATGTACGCACAAAATCGAGATAAGGCGAGTAATGCAATTAATGCAGAAACCTAGCCTCTTAAAAACCTCCATTTGCCAAAAATACTCTTCTGGAGTTCTTTGTACAAACATTCCAAAAAAATTGGCCACCATGAATCCGAAAACAAACACGAAACCTGTGATAATTTTCTTGTGTTTTATAAATACCTTTAGTCCTTCATCCTCTTTTCACATTCTCGACCTGAGCCACTAATGAACCATAGTATGAACACTGTTTCAACACATCTATAGCAAGTAGCTGGATTAAAACTAAACTGACAATTCACAGGTTTCTGTTACCAGGTTGCACTCAGCACACACTTTTCTGCTTGGCTGTGCAGCTGGGATAATAATAATGCAGGTACTGTTACTTCAATGAGGCAAGTATTGCACTTGGTTACTTGTTACATTAAAAATTAATCAGACAACATAAAGCACGTTACTTTTAACGTGTTACAAACAACACTGTTCCTGATATTGTGCTTCCAAGCCTAGAACTGTATGTTCAGCTCATCAACAAAAATTTACCAATTTCTGAAATAATGGGCCAGATTACTTCCATTAGGAAAAGAAAAAATGTGATCTGCCAAGTATTTGCCTCAGGAAATTTATTTTTTGGATGCTTTAAGTTCTGGCTGCTGAAAGTACGTGTAAAGCTAAGGAAGTTAACAGTGTGTAATAAACATGTGAACACTACAAAATCCTTAACTTAACATAGCCAAATAACCATGGGAAATCCACATGTGTTATTCCAGTTTCTCTAATAAGGGTTTACATTTTAGAAAACAGTTTTCTGAGAATAACTGGTTAATAAAACATGTAAACCCACTGATTGTTGGGTGGGGTTTTCATTAAAAGTAGTGGTGTCAAAATCTGATCCTAGAGGGCCACTGTGGCTGCAGGGTTTTCTTCCAACCACTTTCTCCATTAGTAACCAGTTACTGCTGCTAATAGAACAGAGCATTTTTTAAATTGATTTTCCTGTTAATACTCTTAACTGCTTATTCAGCAGCATCAAAACAACAAAATCTACATTTTTAAAAACATTTATTGATTAAAATGGTTAACGTCTCCTATACAACAAAAGACATTTAGTGTTTGTTGCCAAACAACCTTGGTCTAAAACAAAACAAACCAAGGTATCCAAAATGTGGGAAAAAAATCAGACTCAGTAACAGAAGTATAATTAAAGCCAAATTTACAGATTTTGAATAAATTAACACAGAAAAACAAATCAGGCACACAAACATTGGCTTGCTTGCTTGATAGCACCATCAAAACATAAGACAATGGAAAGAGACCTATAATATTCTGAGATGTGGAGGTTCTGTGAAAAAGTGAAGCTACAGAAAAAAATCTAGAAATGACAAATGGTTGATAAAAGTTGGCAAAAAAACAGTTCAAGTAAACAATTACCATTTCATATGTGGTATTAGACATTAGATAATTTACCTCAGAAAGGATACAGTGGGTTTGATAATGACTGACATGAAATTACAATTTAATAAGTTTTGAATAATGATCAATTAACATTTATTTATTAAATACAAACAAATGCATAAAATCAGACATGAGACAAATATATTCATTCTTTATATTATTGATATTCTTTGCACTGTACAGCACGTTAATTTGAACAAGAAAGTTAAAAAAAAAAGGTGAATTAATCTTTGAGTATCCATGTATAGGACCTATAGATCAAATGTTATGGCTTAACTTGCAGTGGCAGTGATTTATCTATCCATCTTACATCTTAAAATAATTTATCATTAATCACTTCTCTTACAGGTATGAAGTTATGTACTGAAATATTTAAAAACAAACAAACAAAAGCTCATTAAAACAAAATTCTAAAGGACTGACACAAAGGACAGTCCAATATTTTACATATTTCTATTAAATACTGTTAAAAATAAATACCTGCTTTCCAACAAAGCTTGCTCCACATGCAAGGTTTTCTCCTTACATGTTAAATCTAATGAATTCTGACTGGAAGCCGACAGGAACTTAAGAATAAGCTTTGTACTTTCTGTCTTCCCAGCACCACTTTCTCCACTAGAAAAAAAAAAAGAAATCAGATTACATGGTGACTTAATTATAATGACTTAATGTAATGTTTCCACCCAAAGGTAAAAAGGAGAAGTGTTGAAAAAGATTAGTAACAGTTTGGCATTCCTAATTAAAAAGGACATCAATATATACCTTCCAGATTCCTGGTAAATTCCCATTAAGGAAAATAAGACTCAAGTTGCTGATATTTGTGAATCACAGACTTCAAGCAGTCATTGCATGTAAGAGAAAAGCAACAAAATACCTAAATATGACTGCTTTAATATACCTATCATTGATATGTCCCAAACATGATGGAGCCCTGAAATAAGCTTACCATAAGACATGCAGGTCAGGCGCATTGGCGATTCCAAATTATCCCTAGTGTGAGCTTGGTGTGTATGTGCGTGCCCTGCCCGGGGTTTGTTTCCTGCCTTGCGCCCTGTGTTGGCTGGGATTGGCTCCAGCAGACCCGCATGACCCTGTAGTTAGGATATAGCGGGTAGGATAATGGATGGATGGATGTAGAAAAAGTGTTGTAATTTCTACATGGTGTGACCCAAATGTACATAAATACCCTTAAACTAAAGTCTGCAATGTTCACTTTAATCACGTCTGAATTGTTTGATTTGTAATTGTAGATTGTGTAGCAGAGGTACACAAATATCTAATCAGCAAATCACATGACAGCAACTCAATGTATTTAGAGATGCAGACACTGTCATGCCAACCTGCTGAAGTTGAAACTGAGCATCAGAATGGGGAAGAAAGGTGATTTAAGTGACGTTGAATGTGGCATGGTTGTTGGTGCCAAACATGTCAGTCAAAGTATTTCAGAAACTGCTGATCTACTAGGATTTTCATGCACAACCATCGTTAGGGGTTATAGAGAATGGTCTGAAAAAGGGAAAATATGGAATAAAATTGTTTTAACTTTTATTCTCAAGACGGATGCTTCAGACACAGGTCTTGGTGCCATGCTGAGCTAGAGCATCAATGGTGTCAGAACACCACCAATGGTGTTTCTCACATCAGCCGCCCCTCTGCCTACCCAATGGGTGCGCTTCCACCCTCCCCTGTCTGTGGTAAGGCTGGTGGCTCACGTGGCGTGAAGGTGCGGTGCAGATTGCAGCTGGTTGAGTCTGTGCTGAAGGTGATGGTTGGAGAGGAGCTAGGTTGGAGGGGATGTGTTATACAGCTCAAAATTGAAAAGGCCAGTTTTAATAGATAGTCGCCGCACTCACATTTTGGTGGGGGAGGGGTGGGGGTGGTGGTATGTGTGGTAGTGTGGCTGTAGCGGTTCTTGGGAGCTTCGTGATGTGGACGGTCCTCACATAAGTGCACAGGTGAGGAGTCGTCCGCATCTCTAATTGTTGCTGGGAGATCCTAATTGCCACACCTGATCCACGTCCCTGTAATATATATAATAGAAGCACAAGGCGAATGGAAAGCGGAAAAAAGAGAGACACACCAGAAACAGACAGATGACCTGAGTGCTGCATGTGTTGCTATCAAACTTACAAAGTATGAGCCAAGGTTAGATAAATTATCAGCATGAATACAACAGCAAAAATCACATTAATTGTTCAAAAGCATGCCAAATGCAAACTTTTACCTTTCAATAAAAAGTTGTTTGTATCATTGAAAGCTCTGTTGTTTTGTTTTTCTTTTAAGACAAAAAATGCTAATGTACGAGTTCTTTTTTCTAAACTAAAATCTCAGTATTCAGGTTAAATTGCCATGTTGGCACTTTTCGATAAATAAGTGGGTTTTGGGTTGCAGTTTGGGCACTCTGCCTCTGAAAAGTTCACCATCACTGTCCTAGGCCGTGAGATCTCTGGTTACAGACCATGCACAAAGAGTCAAACCCACGTGTCACAAAGTGGTTTTTGGATCTACAGCCTTTCAAGTTTTTGCTCGTCCATCATCTGGACTTTCTGCACGCCAACGCTGATGCGTCTGGGCTGATGGGGGGCCCCCCCATGTCACTGATATGCACATACGAGGGAGCTAACTTGGCTTGGAAAATGTAAATGCACGACAGATCAGGGGGTGGTAGTGATTACTAAATCTCTTTCCCCAGCAGAACACCTGCCTAAATACACAGACATCACTTCCGTTTCTGGCCATAATGACATCACTTCCTCCAACCCTCCTATATAAATGTCATCTTGTCTCCATCAATTCAGTTCTGTTTTGAACTTAGTCTGTAATCACTTGTTATTGCTGATTTTTTGCTTTGTTTTGACAAGTATATAGAGTAACTACTCCAAACCTTTGTCGTCATTCACTACATGCACAAGTTTTAGAACTTTGTTCCTTTAATAAATTTATATATATATATATATATATATATATATATATATATATATATATATATATATATATATATATACATACATACATATACACATACACACACACACGCCCACTAGGGGGTTTCACCCGCTGCTTGCTTCACTCGCCAACCCCCGGGTTTGGTCCTGTGGAAATACAATTTAAAGTTTGCATGCTACCGCCATGCTTCACTGTGGGGACTGTATTGGACAAGTGACACTCTAAGATGGTGAGAAATAAGATTCTCTGGTCTGATGAGACCATGATAGAACTTTTTGGCCTCAATTCTAAGCGGTATGTGTGGAGACAACCAGGCACTGCTCATCACTTGTCCAATACATGCTGTGGGGGTGTTTTTCAGCTGCAGGGACAGGATGACTGGTTGCAATGGAGGGAAAGATGAATGTGGCCAAGTACAGTGATATCCTGGACAAAAACCTTCTCCAGAATGCTAAGGACCTCAGACTGGGCTGAAGGTTTACCTTCCAACAAGACAATGACCCTAAGCACACAGCTAAAATAACGAAGGAGTGGCTTCACAACAACTCTGACTGTTCTTGAATGGCCCAGCCAGAGCCCTGACTTAAACCCAATTGAGCATCTCTGGAGAGACCTAAAAATGGCTGTCCACCAACATTTACCATCCAACCTGACAGAACTGGAGAGGATCTGCAAGGAGGAATGGCAGAGGATCCCCAAATCCAGGTGTGAAAAACTTGTTGCATCTTTCCCAAGGAGACTCATGGCTGTATTAGCTCAAAAGGGTGCTTCTACTAAATACTGAGCAAAGGGTCTGAATACTTAGGACTATGTGATATTTCAGTTTTTCTTTTTTAATAAATCTGCAACAATTTCAAAAATTCTTTTTTTTTTGTCTGTCAATATGGGGTGCTGTGTGTAAATTAATGAGGGAAAAAATTAATTTAAATGATTTTAGCAAATGGCTGCAATATAACAAAGAGTGAAAAATTGAAGGGGGTCTGAATACTTTCCGTACCCACTGTATATACACACACATATACATATATACATACACACATATGTATATGTAGTATTTTCTTAAAATGTCAAATGCTCGTGCAGAAATGAAGAATTTCAGTGAAAGAGAAATGAAGATCCTGCTCAGCAAAGGAAGGAAAAACGTACTATTTGGTGGCTTAAGCAGTTGTATAAGCAACAAAAGGAAATTGATGGAATGGCACCAATAGGTGGAGGCACTCAGAAGTTCAAGTTCAGAAAGTGTCACAGTGCCCGAAATAAAAAAAGAAGTGGTTAGATATCAAAGTTGACATGAAAGGGCAAGTTGCTACCCACCATCTGAATGTCAAAACCAATGAATGCGGTAGCGGAATTCCAGGGCTTACACTGTTCAAAGAGAAGAAGTTTTCATTTTTTTTCCGCCCACGTACCATTATCCATATAATAATTTACACGTTTACATTCAAATAACTTACATGTTTAATAAGACAAACAAGCAGACAGCAGATACAGTATTACTGTTTAATTTGTTTATTAATTTAATATTACAAAAGGTGATCTCCATGCCAGGGATACGACTCCAGGCAGGGAAGGTGCTGCTGTCCCAAGCCAATCTTCGGGAGCTGGCTGAGCACATACACCTGCCTTGGAAACCACTGGGCGACCATGTGTACGTGTGATGACAGTTGCAGTTTTGGAGTTACAAACTGCAGTAGTGGATGCTGTAAGAGATATGGAGAAAGGAATTATTCATTTGGTGGGTCAGGGTCAGGTTTATCATACCGTATCTCTTCAGGTATGGGGACAAGCCACGATTGTGTGCCACATAATGCAACATGCTACATATTTGCACCATGCGATACACTTTCTGTGGACCACAGAGCAGCATTCTACCACTCTTATCCAGGCAGCTCCAATGGCCCTTAAGCTGCCCTATAGTATGTTCTGCCACTGCATGAGCCCAAGAGTGGAGGTCATTATAACATCTCTCTTGTTCAGTTAGTAAGTTGGCAAACGGGGTAAGAAGCCACGTATTCCCACTGTCACCTAAGTAACCATGTTATATAGTGATCATACAGATAACTTGCAATTTTGACCAAAGGGATAATATTAAATGTTTTATCGTACTGAGAAGCCAGCCATCACACACAACACCATTTTCAAGTTTGTTCACAACACTACTATTTCACAGGATGAATGAATCATGAGTTAAGGCAGGCCATCTTGCCACAACATTAATAAGATGCATTTTCACATCACAGATAATTTTGCACAGAGTGGAAATGCTTTCTATTTTACACAAAGCAAATTCATCATCCGAAGGCACCTTTATAGCAATGTGCATGCAGCTGACCAAGCCAATTACATTTGGAAAACCAGACATTGCTGTGAATTGCACTTTGATGTTTGCCTGTTCAACCACAGTGTAAGGAAATGGGTAGCACCTGCAATATGCCGTTTCACATTAGACATCCCCCCCATGGGTGACCAAAAAGCTAAATGGCAATTGTATTCATTGCCAGTGGCAGGGTTGACCCAGTGCCATTCTGTCTCCCACTCAGACCTATACTTCGATAGTGTATTACACTGCACAAGGGACTTGCATGTGGAGTTTTGTCCTGGACGTTCCACTATACTGCTTGAAGTGACTTTTACTTTTTCTTTTTCTTTTTCCTTTTTAAACCGTCAATGTGTGATCACAGCATAATTGCAAGGGTGATGCTGACACACAATTTCACTCAACTCACAGTGCTTATCTGTCTGCAAAGTTAGCACATTCATTTTGCTTCTATAACTGGTTTGACCTTAATTATTCTCATGTTATTCTCTGCACTTTAAAGAGCTAGTGAATATAAGAAATGTGTACAAAAATGTGGGAGGTATACAGCATTTTATGCTCCAGTACAGAACAATCTCATATTATAAGGGACAGGTGACAACCCTGGTGTGTGTTTATGAATTTCATTATCAAGAAAAACAATAGGAAGTGTCAGATCAAGCACCAGTGACCCACTACTGCTATTATACACTTGGATTTATTTGGTGCTGCTTCATTATGTATGAAGCATGGTTAAATTAATGCATCTAGGGATTACATGAAAAAATGTAATCACAGAAATTTTTAACACATTTATAGCACATGTTAACAGAGATTAATCAGCAGCTTTAGGTTTTATATTCAACTTTTCCCATTTTTATTTTTCTGAAAATCAAAGTTACTTTGAGGAACCATTTAAGCTAGTAAACTAATTGGCCAACCTCTGTATTTTTTCAGTTTAGCTTGCTATTAGGTTCATTGTTAAGATTTTACTTCAAGAAGTCTAGGTTTAAAGGTAACTCATTACAATCTTGAAATAGCCACTTATTTTAGGTAACCAAACATCTATTAAAAAAGGCATGCAATTTTTGTTTATTCTGTAGCTTAAGTGAAAATTCAGTCCAACTCTTAAGTCTCGCATATGAAAATTAATAAACAGGATACACCTAAATATGGAAACTATAATTTAGAGGTGGAAAAAGTATTGAAACTTTTACATAAGTAATATTATTACTTAAGTCAAAATGTACTTTAAGTAATAGTAAAAGTCATTGAAAACCTCAAGTAACAGAAAAAAAGGTGAAATTACATCTTAGTTATTCTAGAAAAATATACACAAGAATATAAATAGCAATACAATAGAATTTATTTAATCACAAGGCATATTAATGACATATAGTATGTATAAAAAAAGAATCACCCCCTTAAAAATTTTCACATTTTGTTGCTTTGCAGCATGAAATGAAGACACAGAAATGAAAACACAAAAATGTTTCTGCAGCTGTATTTGCTTAATGCAAATTAAAACATCCAATAAATGATATCTAGGAAGAGTTCAAAAAAGAAAAAAAAACAATATCTGAAATGGTTAAAAGGATCACGCCACTGTGTCAGTATTTTGTGGAACTACCCTTTACTTTGATTACAGCTAGGAGTCTGCTGGGATATGTCTCAACCAACATTGCACATTTAGACTGTGCAATATTTGCCCACTCTTCTTTACAGAACTGTTCACACCCCTGTACGTACACACACACATTTTCAAATGGAGTGTACTACTGTATATAGTGATAATATTTCAAGCTGCAATTATTCTTTTACACTACTAACAAATGCATCTTAAGCAAGTAATTAGAACAATCCTTAAGTTTCAGATAACAATGTGGTCTGTAGTTAATCACAAATTATCACTTGAGACAGCAAATACTTCAGTGGAGAAAAAAAGAAAAGCTTACATTTTGCAAATAAGGTGGCCTTCACTATCACAATTCTCAATGGTGAGATTTTTGCTGTAGTCTGGATACAGACATTGCTCAAAAGGTAAGGCCAAATACCTTATACACTTTCATATTCTTACACAGAAAATTACTGCTAAATATTGTAAATATACCAAAGTACACTAATAAAATAAAAGTTAGAGGGTTGTTCTAAATGCACTTCCCTGATTTATGCATTAAGAATTGAAGGGAAAAATCATGCCTCCTGTTATCATGCTATTATACAAAACAGATTTTTTTACTGCAGTTTTCTTTCAATTCAATCAGCCAAGACTTTTGTGATTCATGTATTCTGTCTTTAGACCACATTAGACCACAACACACTAATAAATTTGACTAAGGATGTACAGTTTCTGTTTTATAAGAGTGCAGCAACTATAGTCATATGACAAAGTTTGGGAACCCCTCTCAGCCTGCATAATAAATTTACTCTACTTTCAACAAAAAAAAGATAACTGTAGTATGTCTTTCATTTCCTAGGAACATCTGAGTACTGGGGTGTTTTCCGAACAAAGATTTTTAGTGAAGCAGTATTTAGTTATATGAAATTAAATCAAATGTGAAAAACTGGCTGTGCAAAAAATTTGGGTACCCTTGCAATTTTGCTGATTTGAATGCATGTAACTGCTCAAAACTGATTACTTGCAACACTAAATTGGTTGGATTAGCGTGTTAATCCTTGAACGTCATAGACAGGTGTGTCCAATCATGAGAGAAGGTATTTAAGGTGGCCAATTGCAAGTTGTGCTTCCCTTTGACTCTCCTCTGAAGAGTGACAGCATGGGATCCTCAAAGCAACTCTCAAAATATCTGAGAACAAAGATTGTTCAGTATCATGGTTTAGGGGAAGGCTACAAAAAGCTAAGAAGTTTAAACTGTCAGTTTCAACTATAAGGAATTTAATCAGGAGATGGAAGGTCACAGGCACAGTTGATGTTAAACCCAGGTCTGGCAGGCCAAGAAAAATACAGGAGCAGCATATGCGCAGGATTGTGAGAATGGTTACAGACAACCCACAGATCACCTCCAAAGACCTGCAAGAACATCTTGCTGCAGATGGCGCATCTGTACATCATTCTACAATTCAGCGCAATTTACACAAAGAACATCTGTATGGCACGGTGATGAGAAAGAACCCCTTTCTGCACTCACGCCACAAACAGAGTCACTTGTTGTATGCAAATGCTCATTTAGACAAGCCACATTCATTTTGGAACAAAGTGCTTTGGACTGATGAGACAAAAATTGAGTTATTTGGTCATAACAAAAAGCAATTTACATGGTGGAAGAACAAAACTGCATTCCAAGAATAATACCTGCTACCTACTGTCAAATTTGGTGGAGGTTCCATCATGCTGTGTGGCTAGTTCAGGTACTGAGGCCCTTGTTAAAGTCGAGGGTCAGATGAATTCAACCCAATATTATTAACAAATTCTTCAGGATAATGTTCATGCATCAGTCACAAAGTTAAAGTTTATGCAGGGGTTGGATATTCCAACAAGACAATGACCCAAAACACAGTTAGAAATCTACAATGGTATTTATGCAGTGAGAGACGTACAATGTTCTGGAATGGCCGTCACAGTCCCCTAACTTGAATATCATTGAAAATCTATGGGATGATTTGAAGCAGGCTGTCCATGCTCGGCACCCATCAAATTTAACTGAACTGGAGAGATTTTGTATGGAAGAATGGTCAAAAATACCTCCATCCAGAATCCAGACACTCCTCAAAGGTTATAGGAGGCATCTAGAGGCTGTTATATTTGCAAAAGGAGGCTCAACTAAGTATTGATGTAATATCTCTGTTGGAGTGCCCAAATTTATGCACCTGTCTAATTTGTTATGATGCATATTGCATATTTTCTGTTAATCCAATAAACTTAATGTCACTGCTGAAATACTACTGTATCCATAAGGCATGTCATATATTAAAAGGAAGTTGCTACTTTGAAAGCTCAGCCAATGATAAACAAAAATCCAAAGAGCTAAGAGGGGTTCCCAAACTTTTTCATATGACTGTATATCACTCCACTGTTTAGGTATCTTGGGTACAAAGTAACTGCACACTAAATTTAAGATTGGAGCTTTTATGGCACATTACTTTAATTGATGATTTTAAAGTTTTAATTTTAAACATAGCCAAATCAATCATACTTAGTAGAAATTGAGCGAGCAATCAACTTCTTATGTAAGTGGCACCAAAAGAAGCTTGTTTGAGTGTTTGGAATTTAAAGATTGCAGTGACAACCAATAATGACTGTTGTAGATCATTTAAAAACCTTAAAATTACATTTCTTGATTAGGATAACATTTGCTTATTATTTGTATTACTGGATTGATTCAATAATCATGTATTTACAAAATACCACCTATTAAGCTCAGGTTCTCTCCATTAACAAAAGTAGATGCTATGCCTTTAGCAGATCCATAATGAAAGACTGAAAAGAAATATAATGCTGGGTGTTTTTAGAGGAGTCAAATGTTTTACTTTGGCACCCTCTACTGGTTAAATACATTCTGGCACTATTTATCACCAAATTGTTTTACACAAGTAATTCATGGGCAACACCATCTTCTCTCAGTATCTTAAAAATTTTAACTATTACACAATTCATATATTGACCTCTAAACATTCCATATAAAAGTTATTAAACACTACTGTCTTCCACAATGTACCAGTTGTGGGTGTCACTGTTCAATCCTGGCAGAACACACTTTTGACATGGATGGGAAAAAATGCCATTATTTGTTCAAAGCCTAGCTCTCCCAAGAATCAATACTTATCCATTACTGACTATTGCTGTATGGCATGCTGGGTTAGTAAGTAGAACTAAACATAAGAATAAATTCAATAACTAAATTGAGTACCAACTAAATACATAGTATACTATGTCCAAGTTTTTGGAAACTTGCAAAAAAAGCAAACCTAGAAACTACCTGTATATAACCTTTATTCCAGACCAACTAAGAGCTAATCTGTTTTCTCCTGCAAATACAACAGAATTATTGGTGTATTTGGTAAAGTTTTTTCATTGCCTTTTTTGCTTATGTCTTTATTAGTAATTACCTTGAACTATCTATCTATCCATCATCCAACCCGCTATATCCTTACTACAGGGTCACGGGGTCTACTGGAGCCAATCCCAGCCAACATAGGGCGCAAGGCAGGAAACAAACCCCGGGTGGGGCGCAAGCTCACCGCAGGGCCCTTGAACTAACTAATACTCAAATTCTAACAGGAACGTTTCTAGGTATGCTATGGATCGCTGTCCTGCTAGATATCCAACTATGACCCATTCTTAGCAATATGACAAAGGAAACCAGTTTATCTAAAATCTCTTGATATTTGATGGAGTCCATGATGTCCTAAGAGGATTGCCAAAGAGTTTGGAAGAATATTTTAGAACATCACAGATAAACGACCATGTTTGACTACTACGTTTGGTAGTTGAGTATAAATAACATTGTTTAGTGGTGTGGTGCTTCTTATTGAGATGTTTATTATTCCAACAAATACTCTAATAATGATCTCAGTTCAGTCATTTCCTCATGCATGATACTGAATCCACCTTCCTTGCAGACATAATTCTAATTCTTTTATTTTGATTTCTACTCTTGTCAGCAAAAATGATACTATCCGCCGTGGCATTGTTCAAACTGGCTATGAACTTCCTACTGTTAATCATGACATTGTTCTAGATTCCTTTGATCAAGTCTCACTTTTAATGATAAGAAGAACTATTGACACCCTTAAACCAGCTTCCAGCCCCCTCGATATTGTGCCATCACGTCTCTTAGTGGAAGCCTTTGATGTGTTGGGCCCATCATTACTAGCCATTATAAATGATTCTATTAGTTCGGGGGTTGTGCCCTCATTTTTTAGACATGCTGCGGTCCGTCCCCATCTAAAAAATGCAGGATTAGATCCTGGAGTTTTAACCAACTTTCGTCCAATTTCCCAGCTGCAATTTCTGGTAATGCGGCAGTCCTTGTCCTCCTTGACCTGTCCGCTGCCTTTGACACAATTGACCATGAAATAATGCTGATGCGTCTCGAACATCTTGTTGGGCTTAAAGGGGCTGCTCTTAACTGGTTCAGGTCATATTTAACTGGTAGACACTTTTCAGTGACTTTAAATTCCTCTTTTTCATCTATTGCTCCTCTCAAATATGGTGTTCCTCAGGGATCCATTTTGGGTCCTATTTTATTCTCTATATAACTTCACCCTATTGGAGCGATTTTTAGGAAATTTAACATTTCTTTTCACTGCTATACTGATGATACTCAAGTTTACATTCCCATCTGCAACTCTGCAACAAATCAACTCCACAACTGTCTGTCTGAACTAAGATCCTGGAATGCTAATAATTTTCTTGATCTAAATCAAAATAAAACAGAGGTGCTTATAGTGGGTCCACCAGCTAAAGTCAAAATTGGTCTTGGACTTCTCGGCTCTTTCTCGGTCTTTTCCAAACATCAAGTCCGCAATCTTGGTGTTACCTTTGATAGTAACCTCTCTTTTGAGAAACAAGTAAATTCTGCAGTCAAGAGTTGCTTTTTCCAACTTCGTCTATTAGGTAAGATTAAGCCTTTTTTATCTTCTAAAGATCTTGAGAAAGCTACTCATGCTTTTATTTTTTCTCGCCTCGATTATTGCAATTCGCTGTATTCTGGGATTAACAAATCTCTGATACACAGGTTACAGCTGGTCCAAAATACTGCCGCTCGCTTTCTGGTTGGGGCAAGGAAGTATGACTCTGTTTCTCCTATTTTAGCTTCTTTACACTGGCTGCCTGTCAGTTTTCGAATTGATTTTAAAATCTTGCTGCTAGTTTTTAAATCTTTACATGGGCTTGCTCCTGCCTATTTATCTGAACTGTGTGTTTAACACCAGCCATTCAGAGTGCTTAGATCTTCAGGTCAGTTGTCTCTTGTTGTCCCTCGTACCAAATGTAAAACCAAGAGGGACAGGGCCTTTGCAGCTGCTGCCCCTCGCCTGTGGAACTCTTTACCTCATTATATAAAGGAGTCGTCTACAATTGAACTGTTCAAAATTGATTAAAAACTCACTTCTTTTCACTTGCATTTAGTGGCCTTCAGTAATACTGATGGTTTCCTCTTTGTTATCATATAACATTATTTCTATTTATTATCTATTTATCTTATTTTATGCTCATATATTTTATTACTATTTATGTTTTATTGTTTTTGTTTTTTCTTTTATTCTATTATTGTAAAGCACTTTGGCCACAGCATTACTATGTTGTTTTAAATGTGCTAAATAAATAAATAAATAAATAATATCCTGCTTCCTCCATTGCCTTTGTCATCTGGTGGACTGTGAAACTGCCAGTCTTCTTTCATTAAAGCAGATTTAATTAGTTTATGCTTTTTATTTCTTTTTTCAGTGAAGCAGATTTAACCAGTTTATGCTTCTTATTTTTTCTTTATTTTTTTAATTCTGAAACCAGGGGCATCTCATCTAACTTTTAAACCTTTCCAGCAGCTATCCTCCTTTCACACATTTTCTCATGTTTTTCAAGCCTCTAAACGAGGAGGTGGCACTGGTTCTTCTCTCAATGCCTACCAGATACGTGTTATTCCTGATAATTTTTTTTATTTGAATTTCATGCTGTGCAAATAACTTTCATTTTAGCCTGCTTCTTATTGTAATCCCTTATCCCCATACTCTTCCTCATTACCCTCTTAATCCTTATCAGAATTTTCTGATTATCATCATCTCTTTTTATCAGTTTCGCTCTTCTCTCTTTCTCTCATTTTCCCCACTCATTCACAAATACTTTCATCCTTGTAGAGTTCTTAGCGTTACGTTTATCCCAGGAAAAACGAGGCATAAATGTTAAATTTTCTTCAACAAGAAAAAAAACATTAAAAAATGTTATTATCGTTAACACCTAAATATCAAAGCGTCAATATAAACATAGTAGAATAGGTATGTATTGTGTCCACTGCTGTAATGATGGAGATTTAGAACATCCTCTGTGTTATATTTTTGGAGATGGTCTCTAAAAAATACCAGATGTCGCAGTCAAGAAAGGCATATTTCTTTGCACATTTTTCCTTTTTTTTTAAAAAAACATTTTTTATTGATTTTAATTTGAAGAAAATAACATTCCATAAAATCAAGTAAAACTTAAACCAAAATTCAGCTCCCATTCAATTTCAAATGATATACAACGTTACCCACTGACTTAAAAGAGGAAGGGTGGGATTCTTCAAATTGAGTAAGATAAGTCTACGTGCTAACAGTGTGGTAAAGGTATTTACAATTTTTTTTGTCCTTCTTCACTTTAAGACTACCTGCGAGTACACCAAACACAGATGTTAAAGGATTAGGAGTGATTGTGACACCAAAGCTGTCTGATAGGTAGTCAAAGATTTTTGTTCAGAATGATGTTAATTTGGTGCTGAGGCTTGAGGTAGATTGCAACATTCACAGGTTAAATCTTACCCTGGATACATATTGGACAATTTAAAACGTGATAAAATGTGCTTGATAAAAGATTTTAAGTTGAATGAATGAATACTTTGCGCATATGGAGCTGTAGTTTATTCTATGCAAGACTGCCTTCCACAACTTTTCTGAAATATTAAGTGAAAGGTCTTTTCCCCACCATGTCTTGGGATCTTTGAAAGGAAAGGATTTTAAAATACTTTTACAAATTGTAGAGATGCTATTTGTGTCTTCAAGACTGCTCAATATTTCCTCTGAAATAGAAATAGGTGGGAGGAAAATTGTTTCTACGTTTCTAACTTGAAAGTAGTGAAAAAATTGTGTTGATGAGAAGTTACATTTGAAGCTTAATTGTTCATAGGAAACTAAGACATTATCTATGTACAAATCTCATGCGTTTTGATCCCAGACATTTTCCAAACATTAAATACTGTGTTTTTTAAAGAGAGTAGAAAAAGGTGGTTGTCATGTAGAGGTGCAAAAGATAAAAGCTCCTCTTTCTTAAAATGATTCCCACATTGGTAACAGATTCTGAGTGAATGATGGGCAACTGGATTATTAGCATATTGACAGTGATTTGTATTTACTGGGGACACAATGCAGGGAATATAAGGAAGTACTGCAATATTTTAATTCTACTGTAGACCAGGCTTGTGTATACAATTGATCTGTGTTGGTGTCCAGGGGCCTCATGCTTAACGCCATGCATAGAATTCACAGTATAACATGGCGTACGGACAAAAGCGGAAATGTGCTTACGCACAAAAAAAATCCAGATGCATAAATCTGTGCGAACGGCAACTTCCATGTTCTTCCGCTACATAAATCCCGGTCAGCGTGAAAAGTAACGCAAGTGTACGTGCCTGCTGCCTCACTCCAACTCCTCCCAGAATTACACCTCTTTGAATATGCAAATCAACATAAATAGCCCTTAAGCTCAACATTCTGTAAAAAGGCAATGGCAAAAGCACGGGGGTAAATAGAAGAATTTCAACGAATACCAAGTGGAGGAAAGGAAAAAAATTACTATAAGCTGGTTTAAACAGTGGTATAAACAACAAAAGGAAGTTGATCAAGTGACAGAGTGTCGGAGAAACTCAAAAGCTCAAGTTCAAAGTCGCACAGTGACCGAAATAAAAAAAAAGTTGTCAGATATCAAAGTCGGCATGAAAAGGTGAGTTGTACTCCATAGCCTGAGTGTCATATGAAAGCTTATTAGGGTACAGAGAAAAAAAATTGGCACACAGTGGAGACAAAAGCATGAAATGTCAACTTTAATTTTGAAATTTCCACTTTAATCACGTAGTTTATTTTGTCATTAAAGTAGAACATCATAAACTTCATCTTAAAATCATTTAATTTACTAGTTTCTCAAATCCCATTATAAATAACGTAGCATGTTAAATGCCTGGTTTTGTATTTGATCTTCTATGTGCTCTATGTGTCTGAATCACTACGTGCTTCTGGGCGTTCACTTCCTCCGACAGGACACAGAATCCATTACATTCATGATATTACAGCTCTCTGAATAATTAAAATACTGAGATGTATACATGATATAATTTTCATGATGATAGGAGTTAGATGGGAACACGGTGGCGCAGTTGTTGTTCAGGCCTCACGCAAGATGCTTGCTGCGCTGTGCGAGACCTTCAATTCCTGTCCTTACTTTTCTTTCTCCAAATACCCAATCAATACACAATCAGCTCTGTAATACACGTTAAGCCATCTGTAAGCTTAGAACGCCGATTTTTGAAAACTTTTAAGGATCATTGAAATATCTTCGTAGTACATGTTTAATTATTCTATCCGTCTATTCTTCCAGTGTCGCGCCAGCCCCAGCAAGAAATACAGCGCAAGGCAGAATAATCCGTGAATGGAGCGCCAGCTCCTCGCTTGCGCTGCGGCACCGCGTCCTCACATGTTTAATTATTAACAATATAGATTATTTAAATGAAGTTAAAGTTTATCTGTATAACATAATAAACATATTTTGCTGCATTTCATCTTGTCATCATATGTAAATACGTGCTTTATAAAGTGGCTCAGGTTATGCAATATTATAACTGTGTCACAAGTTTACAGTAAGGTAATTGTACTTATAGGTACAAACAGTTCTACAAGGAGCACTTGATTGACTGAGTGCGTTTATAGTTCTTGGGATTAAACTATTTCTGAACCACAAGGAAAGGCTCTGAAGCGTTTGCTGTTTGAGATCAGTTCAATAGACAGTATGGCTAGATGCAGTGTGTGCTAGATGCTGTATACCGATAATTCTCTTTCCAGTCAGCTGCTGTAGAGCAGTGACTCCCCACTCATATACAGTGATATAAATACGCCGAGTGGTGCAGTGAGAGTAATATGGATAAAGATGATCCGCTGTGGCAACCCCTAATGGGAGCAGCTTAAAGAAGAAGATGCAGTGAGAGTAACAATGCTAAAGCAGCTACGGTATTTGGAATAGTTTGGCCATTCCATGGACCATTATATTGTTACAGGTTAATTACAATCAGATGCATTAAACTAATAAACAATATGCAGTTAATTTCAGTGTATTTATAAAGCCACGTCAGGGATGTGGATCTAAAAAAAGACAGGGAAACCACATTGGAACAGTGGCACTGTTTTGACGTTGGGTGCCGCCACTTTGCAAAACCGAGCGGAGAACTTGCGTACGCCCGGGTTGGAGCTACCGTGAAAATGTGCGTGGCTTTACGCCAAGTTTAAGTTTTATACATCGCGATTTGAGCGGAGAAACGTTCATACGCAATATTTTTGTGCATATGCACCGTTTATACATGAGGCCCCAGGTCTTTATGGCCTATATATTTTCCGACCAGTAACAAAAATGAAAGTTAGGCACGGCCATGCCCCCTTCAGCTTTAGGTTGTTCTAGAGTTGGCCTTTGGATGCATGGATGTTTCGAATTCCAAATAAATGAGGTTATGATTGAATCTAAATTCATTAAAAAAGATTTGTTAATGTATATGGGGATGCTTTGAAAGTGAAAAAGAAGGTTGGGAAGGATGTTTATCTTGACAGCTGGGAAGGATGTTCATCTTGACTGTGTTATTTTTACCTGCTAATAATGTGAGATTTTATTCACATCTTGTTTAACTTTTCCCATTCAGACAGCAAACTTTTGTTGACAAACAGCTTTATATTTACTTGTGATATTCACCCCTTGGTATTTAAACTGATCTGCTAAGGTAAACGGGAAGGTATCCAGTCTGTTGCTTTTCCACTTTGAAGTGAGTTTATAGTGTCTAGTAATTCTGAGAATGTCAGTGGTTTATCCAATTCTATTGCACTAACAGTAGCTAGCTGTGTAACTGTAATGGATCAAAACATTCATTGGATTGTGTCTTATCTTCTTTAAACTGAGTAGAATATAAGGACTTGTAGTATTTTCTAAATGTGCGGGTTATATTCTTTGCACATGTGTGGGTTATATTCTTTGCACATGTGTGGGTTATATTCTTTGCACATTGTTCTTATATTTTTTTTTCTGTTGCTTGTACATGAGAGGGTAGAATTTTAGTGCCTGATCCGCATGGTCAATGCGCAATTTACATTATTGCCATCATCACAAAGTTACCATTGCACCAAGGTAAAGCTTCAATGACTGAATTAACCAAGTACAGTGGAACCTTGGTTCACGAATGTCTCGGTACACGTACAACTCGGTTTACGACCAAAAAGTTCGCCAAACTTTTGCCTCAGTTCACGACCACACATTCGGTATATGAACAAGCCAGTTTCCCTTTCGGTTTGTACATGTTCAGTCTATGCATTTTGTGTGCAGCGAGCGAGAGAGAGAGAGCAAGAGAAAGAGAGCGCGTGCACACACACACACACACGCAGCACGAGAGAGGTACGCGCACACACAGTCAGCGCCGACACACACACACACACACACACACAGAGGCAGCGCGCAGACACACACACACACAGAGACAGCGCGCAGACACACACACAGACGGTGCGCAGACACACACACACAGACACACACAGACACACACACACAGACGGTGCGCAGACACACACACACACACAGAGACAGCGCGCAGACACACACACACACACAGAGACAGCGCGCAGACACACACACACAGAGGCAGCGCGCAGACACACACACACACAGAGGCAGCGCGCAGACACACACACACAGAGACAGCGCGCAGACACACACACACACACACACACAGAGACAGCGCACAGAAACACACACACACAGACAGCGCACAGAAACACACACACACACACACACACAGAGAGACAGCGCGCAGACACACAGGCAGGCAAGAGAGAGCTGGACGCATTAAGGTAGGAAGGCAGTTAAAGAATACACTGGGCTTGATTTTGTTTTCACTTCTGTTTCCAGCGATTGGTTCGTAGCGTGCATTGTTGCAATATTGTTTTTCTTGGTGGTTTATTAAATTACGGATTTTTTCAAATGTTCATTTTTTTCCCCTGTGCTTAAAACTCATAAAAAAAAAGTGCTTTTAGCCAGCGGTTGGTAGCGTGTTTGTTTTCTCTGTTGTTCAAGGTTTTCTCAGTGTTATTCATTTAGTTTACTATTACGCTGTGCATTCTATGGTTTAATTAGCTATACTTGTGCTTAAAAGCTTAAAAAAATATATATATTTACATACAGTTCGTATGGTCTGGAACGGAGTAATTATATTTACATACAATCCTATGGGGGAAATTGCTTCGGTTCAAAACCAAATCGGTTTACGACCAGAGTTTCGGAACAAATTATGGTCGTGAACCGAGGTTCTACTGTATATCACGGCAGCTCTGTATTACAGTGCAATATTATTCATCTGTTTCACTTTATATGTCAATGCCTGATGACCAATTCACATTGCAATCACTATAGCTTGCTTCAAGAAATGGTTTAGTTTCAGTTTGTTCCAAAACTGCCTTTACGGCTTTATGTTTGTCATTGTGGTTTTCACTGAAGGATCCACCCCACTCATGAATATTGAGTTACTGTAGCACTACCAAAAAGTGGTAGAAAGCACTGTTTTTATCCACTAGATGACAGCAGAATACTGTTCTGAGTTATTCAGGCTTAATGTTATAAAGCCTATCATTACATGTTTCCCAGAGTCTGACTTGAGTTTACCCGTAATTGCATAGAATTCCTAGCCTGAGTCGCGCTTGGGGTTTACGCCAAGGAGGTTAAAGGACTTTTGTCTCCCTGCATCAACTAAAACATTTACTTTTTTGTTTCTTTAGCCTCTTCCAGATGGTTTTGCCCAGCAGCCCAAGCAGGTACAGCACAATTCCTCAAAGTCTGCCTTTGTAAAGCTATTGCCAGTTCAGCACAGAGCTCCAAGAAGATAGCTCTTGGAAATCAAAATCGACTTAGAAGCCATTCATCATCATCTATAAATATGTGCTCATTTCTAATTCTTCCACTTGTGATGCCTTCTAACACGTTAAAGTAGCTATGGTATTTGGAATAATTTGGCCATTCCGTGCACCATTATATGGTTACAGTTAAATGATACGCAATTCATTTTGTTGCATTTAATAAAGCCTGCATCAAGGATGCGAATCTGAAAAAAAAAAGGCAGACCACACAGGAACAGTAGCACTGCTCTGAAGCTGGGTGCTGCCAGCATGCAAAACCGAGCAGAAAAGTGCGTAATTAAGGTGTGATGCTGCCGTGAAAATGTGCATGGCTTTACTCCAAGTTTGGTTTTTATACATCTCGAAATGAACGTGGAAACGGGAGTACAAAACATTTTTGAGTGTATGCACCATTTAAATATGAGGCCCTTGGTGATTATTCCTCATTCTTCATTTCCAAGGTTGATAATATCCAAAAACAGATGGAATGACAGATATTCTTTGACTTGCCACTGACTGGGTCTTCATTCTTCTCGACATTTCTACAAAACCTGTAAATCCTTGTTCTCTACTTTCCTGTTGCCCCACATCATATCTCTTTTCAACAGTGTACACAGGTGCCCCTCCTGTAGGCTTCAAGATTTTGAAAAAGGCCTCTCTCATTGCACCAACTATTTGTCCTACGTTGAAGAGCGTGGAATGCACAGTTCAAAACTTTCCATGGGTGCCATTCAATGTTTTGTTCAGGCTCTTGTCTTGTCTCAGTTTAACTTCTCAAACTCTTTTCTAGCAGACCTAACATCACCTTCTAAAAGACCTACCTAGCTTGTCCAGAATGCAGATGTTGTTGTTGTTGTTGTTTCATTAACACTGGTCCTCCACGAGTGTGGCCACATGGCTTTGCTCCTAACAAAATCCAATTTCTGGTGTTTCCTTATATCTAATTAAGAAGACCTTCATTCTGCTTTAGGTTTTGATTGCTTTGACTGTCTTACCACTCACCATACCTGTGAAATCTGAATGGTGCTTTTAAGATGTCACTTGCACGTTGTAAATGTAAGCTTACTATGACTATCCAAATGGCTCCACTTCTACTGATACTCAGGTACCTCTTGAAAACACAATTACAAACTACTTTGGGATTACTTAGATTTCTTACCACTCTGCACTTTTCCTGTACTAAAGTAATGTACCATAAAGCAGTATTTTGTGACACTATCATCCATTCTTGGGAATAACTATAGTATTAAACTTCTTTGAGCTAATTTGAATTTTGAAACCTATTACATAAGGGCCTTGTACTTTCTAATAACTCATACTGTACATAATATACTCTGCTAAATACAAAATATGCAACAACAGGAACAGAAACATTTACTCATATACACACATCTACACATACATAAAACAGAGCCCAAAACAACAGTATCTACTAAAATATAGATGGCAAAATCAAAGACTACTTCCCTGAACAAGTACAAAATTTATATGAGTTAAAAGCACAGGGAAGAAAACTAAAAAAATGAATTAAGACACTTGACTGCTTTCAGTGCCGGGTTCTACTGTTTTAAGACAATGAAAGAAAGAGGGGGAAAAAATGTGGATGCGAGTCCCATTAGGCTTTCCAATCTAGGAACCAAGATACCTGAACTATTCTATAACATTTCAGTAATTATTTACTGCTCTGATGCTGATATTTTTGATCATAAAATAGGTCAATATGATAGTAATTGACAAGAAGAATTGCAGAATTTCAATAATTAAGGGTTCCACTAAAGTGCCTCTTTCTCTTACACATTTTTGAGTTTAGCTCTAGAAATTGCTCAAGAAACTGTGATACACAGACACACACACATGCAAACACAAACACACACAGACACAAACCCATCAATGAGATATCAATGTTTTTGGTATTAGGGGATCCTAAAACGTCAAGATCCACTGAAAACCAGAGATCAAAATTTTTGATGAATCTAAAACTTTTGCTACTCCTCCATTGATGATAGTTGGTGGTGGGGGAGGGCGCAAAGTAAAAACATATAACTCACCTATACCAATTTATCACAAACTTTTTTTTTTTTTTTTTTTAATTTATTGTTCTGTAAGTATATGAAACTGTAATAAAAATGTAGTTATAACTCTTATCAGTTATAAGCAGCACAGCTTTACCTGATGAGAACACACTGGTTTTCAAGACGCTTCCAGAGACATCGATAACATTCATTTGCAATGGCGAAGATATGTGGGGCAAGTTCTCCAAGGTTATGTTTATTATATAATTCCACTGTGTGACTATCATACAGGCCAGGAATTGACTTGTATGGATTGACAGAGGCCAGAATTGAGCCAATATAGGTCTGGAAAGAGAGAAGGAGAAAAATAAAAAGTGGCATTAGCAAAGCAATAATTTAAATTGAGTTGTTGAATAAATACACTGCAGCTACATTTAATCCATGTAAAACCATTTAACTACAGGATCATCATACAACAGGAACATGTTTCCAATGCTACCAGCTTGAGACAATTAAATACAATAGAGACGGATGCTTTGCATCAAAGTGGGGGTTAACATTTGGTATTTGAAATAAAGTTTCAATGGCACAAATGCATATGTCAGACTGGATTGCTTTGTAGCAATGTTTTTTCAAATCTTAATCTCATGCCTCTCATCTTGGAAGTTCAAATATAAGTAGAGTTAGGACAGAGTACAATAAAAAAAAAATCAAAGCAAATCTACACATGAGATGATGCATCGAACACCGAAAGGGAAAGCAATAATGTAGAAAGTGAACATATTCTTCACTCTCTAATCTTCATCAGCATTGTGGGAGGGTGCAAGTTCAGGACAGAGGTCAAGGTTAGCTGAAAGTATTGAAAGGGAATTCCTCACCTTATTGTATATAAAACACAGAATACAGGCAGTACTGCCTTGCACTTTCTTCTGCCACCACTTGCTAAAAGTGAGTGAGAGCAAGACATCTGGTTTGTTGCTTTGTTATACTATATCCAAATAAGCATGGGAGGCATGTGGCACCTTCTCCCACCTCATTGCACCACTGCATACAGTACTGAGAGACAGACAAAATTACAACCATGCCTTCCAAAACACAGAAAAGGATAAATAATTCTTGTAGCTCAAAGCATCGTAAAGTATAGTAAACTACAGGCAATTAGCACCTTTTTTTGATAAAGGTTTAAAAGTAAAGAATTCTAATTTTTCAACTATTCTTTAAAACAGAGTGAACAATAATATTAAGAAGTGGAAGAATTGCAAAAATGGGAGACCATACAAAGAAACTAATTAGTCTCACAAGAATATTCTAAAGCTTTGACAATTTTTTGCTACAGCAAGAAGCAAAATATTGGGACAATAAGTTAGCATGGGCTATTCTTGTTATATTCATACAATGTGTATTCTAGGTGAACACATGAATACGAGGCTAAAATTATACAATATTAGATTTTATTTATGGGCAATGTTTTACATATAACAAACAATATTAAAAAATGAAATTTATTACCAATACACAAAGTGGCTTCCTATTTTTCTTTACCTAAAGGTCGTAAAGGTGTAAAGTTCTCCAGTCTTACATAGTTTTTCACATTTAAAAAAGATTTTTTAAATTACCCTTTTGACCACTCTAATTTCTGTAACTGCTAGGTAGCTATTCTACTGCACATCTGTTTTCGTCAGGTTAAGGCCTAGATGCACACCTAGTATCAAATGGAATTGGTAAAAAATATAACAGAGTTAAAAATATAAGCTTGGTATTCATGGAGGGTGGTGAAAGAAATTTGGGTTGGAGCACAGTTTTTGGGAGGGCAAACTGAAGAAGCACTTATCTACAGTATTATACAGTACCAGACCCATAAGACAAATCTAGCCCAAAATGTATTATACCGTTTCTACCATGCTGCCCAATCTGATGCCAGCTTTCCAATTTCTACTGTGCTCCAAACTTCAGTCCATGACATCCACAGCCCCCTTATTCTTCCCATAACTTTCCCTATAGATGTGGAAAGGAAAAGGTGCATCTCCCAACCAAATTATATACTACACCAGCCTATAAATTGCAAAATCCCCTGACAACTTGCCCAGTTCCCAATTCTGCCAAAACCCACACAATAATGTCTGCACCCCCACCTCCATAATGTTCCAATAATGTGCACTTCTGTCTGTCCTACAACATATCCATAGCATAAATCCAATCCAAACTTTGTTCTGCCTCTGGTAATAGAGTGCCCAGTCCCTGGCCATTTCTGCTTAGTTCCATTAATCTAAATCAAACAATCACTAGTCCTCCGATTTTTCTTAAAACTAGAATCTCTGAAGCCTACAAAAATATTTGTAATGTTGGGTCACCTTAAATTCTCTCACACCTTTTCATCAGCATCTTTGTTTTGCAAATGTGTCAGTCAGCATAAGCAGAAGCAGCCTGCTATCCCCTCTGCCACTGAGACAGCTGAAGTCAAGTCAGACACAAAATTCTCAGAACTTAAGTCTCTTTATCTGGGAGTTTGGTGTCTGGAATTGTATAGGGTAAATAATATAATGTTACTAGGGGGGGCTTTGCCCCCTGCTCGCTTTGCTCGCCAAACCCTGTGCCTGTGCTACGCTCTAGCCTCTTTGTGGTTCTTTCACTTGTGTATGGGGAGGCGGTACATATGCATAATAGAAATATTTTACATTACATCATGTAATTAACCATAATAAAAAAAGGAGTAAAACGTAATAACGTTTCATGTTGCGTTAAGAGTTATTCGTTGTGTAATATGATTTCATTCTGTTTGGCTTTGAAATTAACACACAAATACTTTTTAAACTTACACTTTTACTGAAAAACTTCAGTAAAAACATTTTTTTAAATTAAATTTTTGTCAGTATCGCACTGAATTCGTGACAACACAAGGTATAACTGCCCGTGATTGAATTTAATTTCTTTCCCTCTAATTAATAAAATAACTTTTTCAAATGTTTGGCTCTGAGATTTATTAATTATCTTTGCAAAAGCTATTCTAACGGGAAACTGTAAATGTTTTAATATGAATGGCATATCAAGATCTCCTTTGTTGTGTAATATTAGCGGAAGATGTACTACATTACCTTTCTTAGATACATCCTTCTTTCTATAGTAATTCATGCGGTGGAAGACATTCTTTGGAATATTGCAAGTTGATGTTTTCATCTTCTGCACGATCACCACCAACTGTTTCAGCATAGTCTTATCGATACACATTTAACCAATTTGCCGTGTAACCAATCGTCATTTTTGGTGTTAATTCGTTTGACTTCATCATTTCTCGGTGCTAGGATTGCCCATATACTCATTTTTTATGTTGAAAACCCTTCGTGATGAAATTCTTCACTAAGATCTGGACATAATATGTCTTCTTTAATTGGGTACTTAAAGTGAGGAAAACATTAAAATTTATAAGAGCTGAGAGAGCAGAAACTGTGTCTGTCAAAAGCGTTCACATGAACGAGAGGTGAGATTACCGTGTGCGTGTCTGAAAATGACTGAGAGGAGAGCGTGACTTGGAAAAAATCTCATGGCCAAAGTCTCATCTCGCAGGACTTGAAAAATTTTTCCAAAACGTCTTATCGTAGGATTTTTTTTTATATATAATAGAAAGATTTGGAATACATATATTTCAATTTCAACACATAACTAAAACAGAAACTTTTTTCATGTTACAATAATATTGACAAAATGCTGACATCAAGTGCATAATGTAAGATAACTTAAGTCCAAATATCAAATAAACAATTTTTACAAAATTTACATGTTGCGCTCAATGTGTAAAAACTGAAGCCAAAATATCAATCGACACAAACCTGACATGCTTGCTTGGCTGGTGCTGAAGTAAGAACTGCTGTCTTGTAATCTAGAAGTTGCAGGTTCGATCCCGGAAGCTTCCCACATTTACCATTTGTGAGCTGCTATTATTATTACTATTACATAATAAAAACATACATTTGATTCGAGTCTGTAACACCCGGTGTAAATTTTTGTACTTGTAAAAGTTTGAAATTTTTTTATTCAGTTTTTTTCTCCTTGGTCACGTTCACAAGGTACAACAAACTTGCCTCTCCCTCTCTGATTTGATGGCATTTATCTTCATTCTTTTCACAAGAGTGGTGATGAGCGCAGTTGGTGCTGTGGTTGATGCTTGCTCATAACTATTTGTTGTACCAGCAATGAAATATACAATGCCCCACTATCAGACTATCATGCGGCATTTGCGCTTTGACAACAAAGACACCCATGCAGAATGTGAAAAATGACAGATTTGATGTGATCTCAGACATCTGGCAAGGTTTTGCTGAGAAGTGTGTTTTGATTTATAACCCAGGGCAACACATTACTGTTGATGAGCAACTGTTTCCAGCCAAGGTCCACTGTCCTTCCTTGTAACAAATACATCTCATCCAAGCCATACAAATCTGGCATAAAGTTTTGGATTGCGGCAGATCTGGAGACAAAGTACATATGCAATGCCACTCCTTATTTAGGTACAGATCCCAGTTGTCCCATGGGACAAAGACTTTCCGAGATTGTGGTCATAAAGCTTATGAAGCCGTTTCTGGGCAGAACCATAACAGACAACTTTCTCACGTCGTTTTTGCTGGCTAATAGACTGCTGTATTGCAACACAACTCTGCTTGGCACCGTAAATAAAGTGCAACAGAAACTTTCACCTTCAGCTAAAGTCACTTCAGCATGTAAGCAATTCTCCATGCAAGTGTTTAGATCTGGCAGCACCATGCTAACAGTGCATGTGCCCAAAGAAGAAGACTGTCTGCATTCACAGTACTATGCATCATAACATGGAGATTGGGCAAGATCGGAAAACAAAATGTTCAAATGACAACTCATGTTCAAATGACAGTGTTTTCAAATAACAACATTTTCAGGTATGGATGTGTGTGTGCATGTGTGAGAGAGGCAGAGACAGATTTGATGTCATTCAGGTGGTTACTGGAATCTAAAATAAATAAACACTTTCTCAAACGTATAACAAAACAAGTGTGCTTTTACTCAAGAATAAAACTGAATAAAAAAAAGTTGAAGTGACAACAAAATACCAAAAAGACATAATTCACCAGGGTTTGTGTGTCTGCTCATATCCCTTCAGCGATATCTTACTAGCAGCAAAAATTTACACTGAGTGTTACAGACTCAGTAGTAATAATTAGCAGCATTTCACTACTCAAAATTGTAAATGCGGGGAGAACCTGGGCTTAAACCTGCAACCTCTTGATTATGAGGCAGCAGTTCTTACCTCTATACGAGCCATACAGACATGTCTCCTTTAGGTTGTCTGATATTTGGGCTTTTGGGTTTTAATTTATTTTTCTTCGGTTATATTCTTGAATAAAAATGTACTTGTTTTCTAATACCTTTTGAGAAAAGTGTTTATTTGATATGTGGACTTCAGTCTTCGTACAGTATACACTTCACATCAGCATTTTGTCATTTTTACTATAACATGACAAAAGTTTCTGTTTTATTTATGTGTTCATCATTTCTTGCCTCACATTTCCTGTCAACCTACATTTACACAAATTGTTGTAGACATGGAACACAATCAAATGTATGTATTCTAGATAACGATATATTATTTACCTTATACAATTCCAGACACCTAACTCCCAGATAAAGAGATTAAATTCTGAGAATTTTGCATCTGACTTGACTTCAGCTGCCTAGTGTGGGATGACTGAGCAAGCTGCCACTGCTGAGGATACATTTACAAAACAAAGACACTGCTGACATGGTGTGAGGGAATTTAAGGTGGTCCGGCATTACAAATACCACACCCCCAGAGTCATTCTCACTCTAATTTTATTCTAATCTTGCTGCAAATTTGCCAGGCTTACCTCATCTGGGCACAAATTCACACTAACATTCACAGACTCTACCCATCAAACCCCCACCCTGATCTTAAAACATAACTGGGCCACCCCAACCTGTCTTGTACTACACCTACAGGCAATTGCAACCTAAATCTTATTTTGGATATATTTATTTCCTTGAACAACTCATATGTTCCTGCGCTTGGAAAGCAGATCATAACCTGGTTCTGCTTCAGCCTCACTACAAACCAAGAGTGAGGGAGCTACCTACAACCACACGTTCATTCAGGAAGTGGTCCCCTGAGGCAGAGCAGGCTCTGTGAGACTGCTTTGGAACTACGGACTGGGATATCCTGCAGGGGTCACATAGTGAGAACATTGAGGAGGTTGTTGACTGCACTACTGACTACATCAACTTCTGTATGGACATTGTAGTTCCAGTAAGAACAGTACACTGCTATGCTAACAGCAAGCCATGGATTACAAGTGACATCAAGGGCCTTTTGAACCAGATGAAAAGGGCTTTTAAAGGCGGTGATCAGCATGAGCTCAAGCGCATGCAGAAGGAACTCCAAGTCCAGCTCAGGGTGGCGAAGGAACAGTACAGGAAAAAGCTGGAGCAAAAGTTGCAGAATAAAAGCATGAAGGAAATGTGGGATGGGATGAAGATCATCACTGGCTGTAGCTCGAAGCTGGGTGCCTCTATCGAGAGAGACAGAGAGACAGCAAACCTGATGAACAACTTTTTAGCAGGCTTGACCACTCTAACCCACTCTCACCTCAGAGTACTGCATCCTCTTGCATCACCCCAGTCCCAAAGGTATCACGTCCTGGTGAGCTGAATGACTTCAGGGGCCTGTCGCCCTGACGTCACATGTGATGAAGACCATGGAGCGGCTGCTACTTCACTACCTGAGGCCACAGGTCCGCCACGCCCTTGACCCTCTGCAGTTCGCATACCAGGAGAAGGTGGGAGTGGAGGATGCCATCATCTCTACATGCTACACCGATCCCTCTCCCACTTGGACAGAGGCAGTGGTGCAGTAAGAATTATGTTTCTGGACCTCTGCTCCTTAAGGACAAGCTGACAGAGATGGGAGTAGATTCATACCTGGTGGCATGGATCGGGGACTCTCTTACTGACAGACCTCAGTATGTGTGTCTCGGGAACTGCAGGTCTGACATTGTGGTCAGCAGCACAGGAGCACTACAGGTGACTGTGCTTTCTCCGGTCCTGTTCAGTCTATATACATCGGACTTCCAATACAACTCGGAGTCCTGCCACGTGCAAAAGTTCGCTGTCGACACTGCTATCGTGGGCTGCATCAGGAGTGGGCAGGAGGAGGAGTACAGAAACCTAATCAAGAAATCTGTTAAATGGTGCAACTCAAACCACCTACAACTGAACACCAGAAAAAACAAAGAGCTGGTGGTGGATTTTAGGAGGCCCAGGCCCCTCCCAGACCCCGTGATTATCAAAGGTGACTGTATGCAGAGAGTGCAGACCTATAAATACCTGGGAGTGCAGCTGGATGATAAACTGGACTGTCAATACTGATGCTCTGTGCAAGACAGAACAGAGTCAACTATACTTCCTTAGAAGGCTGGCATCTTTCAACATCTGCATTAAGATGCTGCAGATGTTCTAGCAGACGGTTGTGGCAAGTGCCCTCTTCTACGCGGAGATGTGCTGGGGAAGCAGCATAAAGAAGAGGGACATCTCATGCCTGGACAAACTGGTGAGGAAGGCAGGCTCTATTGTAGGCACGCAGCTGGGCAGTTTGACATCTGTGGCAGAGTGACGGGCGCTAAGCAGGCTCCTGTCAATCATGAAGAATCCACTGCATCCACTGAACAGTATCATTGCCACACAGAGGAGCAGCTTCAGCGACAGACTGCTGTCACTGTCCTGCTCCACTGACAAACTGAGGAGATTGTTCCTCCCCCACACTATGCGACTCTTCAATTCCATCCGGGTTGGGGTGGGGTTAAACGTTAACATTATACAATATTATTGTCTGTTATACCTGCCTCGCACTCTCCACCTTGCATTTTTTTAAGTTGCACTGCATTTTAGTCACTCTTTAATTAATATTGTTTTGTTTTTATCAGTATACTGCTGGAGTATGTGAATTTCCCCTTGGGGATTAATAATGTATGTATGTATCTATCTATCCCTCCCTCCCTCCCTGAGGCTCACTGATGACCACACACCCAGGACAGATGGACTCTAGATGCCAGGAGACACAACTGAAGTGCTCTAATATGGCGATTGCAGAGCTGCTTTTATACCATCTTCTCCTGGTAGACATGTCCACCTCAGACAGCTCTCCACAATCTGCAGAGGTTGGCCCTTTCAGGTTCAGATCGAAGTGTGCTAATCAATTATTTCCACGGCACACCAGTGTAGCTCTCATGGTGCACTATGGTGCTGCTTTACACTGGTTGAAAAACACTGCTCTAGATGACTGTGGCTACTTTCATGCCGCTTATATTTTTCAGAAAGATATTTTAAGTCTCATACAACTGTCGTTTTCCAAAAATCTTTTGACACTTTGAAACCGCAAACATGGAAAGCAAAAAATGGCATTTATTACATCGCATCCAGTTAGCCAACTACATTTTTCCTAACATTCGTTCATTAATTCAGTCCTCTTTAATCTCTAAGGGGCATATTGCCTCAACAGCTGTCTTCTACTTCCTGCGGTCACTGGCGATCTTTTTTGCTTTTTACCTTGACAGGTTGATGGATTTGAGTACTTCATTAAGACTTTGCCTCCAGGTCTGCTTTGGGTGTCCCCATCTTAATATTCCTTGTGGGTTCCAGTCAAGAGACTGTTGTGTGATCTGAATTTGTACTTGCTCCTGGCCTGCCCTTGTCTACGGGTCAGTGTTTTGCACTCTATTGAACCACTGAATGTGGAGAATCTGTCAGAGACATCTTTTGATAAAAGACCGGATCCTTATTAAACTATTGCTGGTGACTCTCCGTGTTTCTGACCCATACAAGAGAACAGATTTCGCATTGGAGCCAAACACTTGGGGTTTAGTCCTAGTGGAGAAGGCGGCGGATTTCCAGAATGGGCAGAGGGTAGCAAAGGCTTGTTGAGTTTTCTTAATTCTAGCCTTGATACCCTCGTCTGTCCCTCGGGACTGGTCGATCTTACTACCTAGGTAGGTGAACTCATTTATATTCTCTGCTACCTTCTCCCCGATTATCATCAGGTGTTTCCTGCTTGTTGTTAATCTGCAGTGCTTTCGTTTTCTCTTGGCCGACCTTCAAGCTAACACACTGAACTCTAGATCCTCCAGTGCCTGTTAACCTCCTCCCTAAGCTCAACCTTGCAGTATTCCTTTTTCAACTTCCACCATTTGATCCTTGGCTTTGTCCTCACTCTCTTCCTTTAATATGAACGCTAAAATGAGCATGATCCTTTATCATTGTGCCAGAACTTTCTCATACATCTCCAAGACCTACAACTTCTTATACTTCTCAGATATTTCACAGACTTTCAGCCAGCCACATAACCTTTTAACATCCAATAATATCAAATACTGTATTACAATGATATTCTTTCATATCATTCAGAAAAAAACAATATACTTCTTTCCGGTTGTTCTTCATTTACAGACATGTAAAAATGATTTACAGTTAGGTCCATAAATATTCGGACAAAGACTTTTAAATGAAACAACTCAGATGCAGTTGAAGTGCAGACTTTCAACTTTAATTCAGTGGGTTGAACAAAAAGATTGCATAAAAGCATTTTTTTTTAACACAATCCCTTTATTTCAGGGGCTCAAAAGTAATTGGACAAATTAAATAACTGGAAATAAAATGTTAATTTCTAATACTTGGTTGAAAACCCTTTGCTGGCAATGACAGCCTGAAGTCTTGAACTCATGGACATCACCAGATGCTGGGTTTCCTCCTTTTTAATGCTCTGCCAGGCCTTTACTGAAGCGGCTTTCAGTTGCTGTTTGTTTGTGGGCCTTTCTGTCCGAAGTTTAGTCTTCAACAAGTGAAATGCATGCTCAATTGGGTTAGGATCAAGTGACTGACTTGGCCATTCAATAATTTTCCACTTCTTTGCTTTAATAAACTCCTGGGTTGCTTTGGCTGAATGTTTTCGGTCATTGTCCATCTGTATCATGAAATGCCGCCCAATCAATTTGACTGCATTTAGCTGGATTTGAGCAGACAGCATGTCTCTGAACACCTCAGAATTCATTCGGCTGCTTCTGTCCTGTGTCTTACCATCAATAAACGCTAGTGTCCCAGTGCCATTGGCAACCATGCACGCCCAAGCCATCACACTGCCTCCACTGTGTTTTACAGAGGATGTGGTATGCTTTGGATAATGAGCTGCTCCACGCCTTCTCCGTACTTTTTTCTTGCCATCATTCTGGTAGAGGTTGATCTTGGTTTCATCTGTCCAAAGAATGTTTTTCCAGAACTGTGCTGGCTTTTTTAGATGTTCTTTAGCAAAGTCCAATCTAGCCCTTCTATTCTTGAGGCTTATGAGTGGCTTGCACCTTGCAGTACACCCCTTTAGCAAAGTCCAATCTAGCCTTTCTATTCTTGAGGCTTATGAGTGGCTTGCACCTTGCAGTGCATCCTCTGTATTTACTTTCATGCAGTCTTCTCTTTATGGTAGACTTGGATATCAATACGCCTACCCCCTGGAGAGTGTTGTTCACTTGGTTGGCTGTTGTGAAGGGATTTCTCTTCACCATGGAAATGATTCTGCGATCATCCACCACTGTTGTCTTCCGTGGACGTCCAGGTCTTTTTGCGTTGCTGAGTTCACCAGTGCTTGCTTTCTTTCTCAGGATGTACCAAACTGTAGATTTTGCCACTCGTAATATTGTAGCAATTTCTCGGATGGGTTTTTTCTGTTTTCGCAGCTTAAAGATGGCTTCTTTCACCTGCATGGAGAGCTCCTTTGACCACATGTTGTCTGTTTACAGCAAAATCTTCCACATGTAAGCACCACACCTCAAATCAACTCCAGGCCTTTTATCTGCTTAACTGATAATGACGGACTTGCCCACACCTACCCATAAAATAGCCTTTGAGTCAACTGTCCAATTACTTTTGAGCCCTTGAAATGAAGGGATTGTGTTAAAAAATGCTTTAGTTGCCTCACATTTTTATGCAATCTTTTTGTTCAACCCACTGAATTAAAGCTGAAAGTCTGCACTTCAACTGCATCCGAGTTGTTTCATTTAAAATTAATTGTGGTAATGTACAGAACCAAAATTAGAAAAAAGTTGTCTCTGTCCAAATATTTATGAACCTAACTGTAAATTCAAAACATTTGGGGGGGAAAAGGTTAAAAATTAGAAACATGCATTGCTTTGTTTGGAAATTGGCCAGTCATGATTTTTTTCACTGTAATATAGCTATAAAAATTAAAACACAACAACTCCGTGTATTATTTTAAATAATGACACCCTTTCTCTTTCAGAAAAAAATCTGTTTCTTTATGTTATTTATTTCTTTTCACATTGTTAAACATGAAAATGAAATCAAATGTCTCCATTTACAAGAGGTATTTTCTGCACATTACAATTATAGCAATTTGCAATGTAGCAAAATGAAGATTGAATAGTACAGTATTAATATGCTCCATTCAATGGGCCTAAAACATCACTACACCTGACTCCAATCAGTAGCTGGACACAATCCATAACCAGTATCAAATATAGGTCAGAAACACTGCCAAATGCATGACTGCTGTGCATTAAAATAGGAACATTTCACAGCAATTCAACATATCACAAGAGTATGGAATCTAATTGGTTACACTAGTAAAGTGCTTCAAAAAGCCACGAGGTGAATTTGAAACAATCAAAAAAGACCTACATCTTTTATTTTTTATAACTTTGACATTAACTTAAAAATTACTGCCAAGATTCACATGTAACGGCCGACCCCTTACACAGCCAGCAGCCACACTACCAGGACCTGTGGCCTGGATAAATTGCTGAGAAGAACCTACCTATACCAAGCCATACCTCTGACAAATAATATTTTCCCTCCTCCCCAATCAACGGTTTAAAGACTAGCAAACAAAAGCAGATATGTAAAATAAGTGTAGAAATATATTAAATAAAACACAATGACAAATACAATAATACAAATCCCTGACGTAAAATGTATCTATATATATCCCTCCACCAAACCAGCAAGTGAAAACACCACATATACAATAACAAAACCTCCCTTGCCCCTGTAAACGTATATCAAATACAAATAATATCAATGGATGATTACTGAATGTCAATGAAGTGAAATTGAGTCTGGGTAAATCACTGTCCAGAATACTGATGGCTGATCAAAAATGGATGTGTTTGAATCTTTCTAATAAAACAGAACAATCTCACCATGATTCCTCGTTGAATGGTTGATAATAATGTCCAACCCCGGGGTTGCTATTGATGATTGTGTTGTTGTGATGCCGGCGGAATGAGAAGCAAACTGGAACAAGGCGCGATGTAAATAATGGCAGAAAAATGGTCGGTTGTCGGTAGTTGAAATCTCGGTCTCTCCCCTTTTCTTTCCCTCCTGATCGTTTAAATAATGATGACCCGGATGTAACTGGCAAAACTCTAGTACTGCCGTGTCCAGGGGTCGCTGCCTCCCCGCAACATTCTTCCCAGTTTCACATTACGGGGCCGACATTTAAACAGACACATATCAGTTTAGACGAGGTGCTGTGATGAGACGCAACTGGAAACACTACAAAACAACAATACCTATGTGGCCCAGCTACAAACATAAATATTTTTAATTTGGATGCTGACAAAACAACGCAAGAAGCACAATGTGTGTGTTGCTTTAGAGAAATTACAGACAAAAAATATTTAGGTTTCATGAAAGGTCACAGTATATTACAGGGGCCTAGATAGCTAGCTAGCTAGCTAGATAGATAAAGACAGAATTCTTTATTGTCATTATGCATACATATAACAAAATATTTTTGTTGGTAGGACTCGGCTTCAAGGCAGAATACTTAAAATACACAATACACAATAAATAAACATATTAAGTATAAAAGACAGCAGCAATAAAACATCAAGTAGTCCAGACTTTTCCTGAGGTAGTACGCCTGCAGAGACCAATGATCTGTGTGCGTTGGTCTGCAGGGGAGGAATACGAGTGTGTGTGTCTGATTATGAATGAAAGTGCGTGTGCATGTCTACAGGGGGGCAGGTTAGGGGTAGATGTAGATGTATGTGCGTGTGTCAGTATGGGCAGATGGACTTCACAGCTTTGGGGAAAAAGCTGTCTTTCAGTCTGCTGGTACATGTTTTTACATTTCTATATCGCTTTCAAAGGCAGTGGTACAAACAGTCCATTTTCCAGATGGGTGAGATCCGCAGCTATGCATGTGGCCCTCTTCTGCACCCTTCCAGCATATACAGAGTCCAGGTCTAGAAGAGGACTTTCCATGATGCCCTCTGCTGTTCTCACCACCTGTGCCAAGTCCTTACTGTCCTGTGCTGTGCAGCAGCCATACCACACTGTCATACTGTGACAGAGAATGCTTTCTATAGCGGATCTGTAGAAGTTTGTGAGCAGCTGACAGGAGAATCCAGCACGTCTCATCTTCCTGAGGAAGAAGAGTCTTTGTTGGGCCTTCTATACCAGGTGAGATGTGTTCAAAGACCAGGTCAGACCTGATGTGATGTGGATACCCAAGAACTTGATATTGTCCACACACATTACAGCATCCTCATATATGAATACAGGAGCATGTTCTGTTCGTCTGGACCTCCTATAGTCCACAATGACTTCTTTGGTCTTGCTGGTGTTCAAGATGAGGTTGTTGGCCGAGCACCAGGGGCCTCATGTATAACACCGTGCGTAGAACTCGCACTATAACATGGCGTAAGCACAAAAGCGGAAATGTGCGTACGCACAGAAAAATCCAGATGCAGGAATTTGTGCGTATGCAAACTTCCACGTTCTTCCGCTACGTAATTCCTGATGAGCGTGAAGAGTAACACACGTGCATGTGCCTGGTGTCCTGCCCCAACTCCTCCCAGAATTACGTCTCTTTGAATATGTAAATCAATATAAATTGCCCTTAAGCTCAGCGTTCTGTGAAAAGACAATGGCAAAACCACGAGGAAAAACAGAACAATTTCAGCGAATACCAAGTGGAGGCAAGGAAAAATGTACTATTTGTTGGTTTAAACAGTGGTATAAACAAGAAAAGGAGGTTGATCGAGTGATATAGGATGTTGGAAAAACTCGAAAGCTTAAGTTCAAAGTCACACAGTGCCTGAAATAAAAAAGAAGTCACATATCAAAGTTGCCGTGAAAAGGCGAGTCGTACCCCACCGTCTGAGTGTCATATGAAAGCTTATTAGGGTACAGAGAAAACAGAAAGGCACATAGTGGGGAAAAAGAATGAAATGTCAACTTTAATCTCGAAATTTCTACTTTAATCACGTAGTTTATTTAATCATTAAAGTAGAACATCATAAACTTCATCTTAAAATCGTTTAATTGACTAGTTTCTCAAATCTCATCGTAACTAAAGTAGTAAGTTAAATGCTTTGTTTTGTATTTGATCTTCTATGTGCTCTATGTGTGCGAATCACTACGTGCTTCTTAAACCAGATTTCTCTTTCTCCGACAGGACAAAGAATCCATTACATTCATGATATTACAGCTCTCTAAATAATTAAAATACTGAGATGTATACGTGATATCTTTTTCTTGATGATAGGAATGAAAGCATGTTATTAAACATGGGATCACGGTGGCGCAGTGATTGTGCACGACCTTCGATGAAATTATTGCAGCAGTAGTGTCTCTTTCAAACGTACTAACCTCCAATTCCGGTCCTTACTTTTCTTTCTCCAAATACCCAATTGCCACACAATCAGCTCTGTAATAGACGTTAAGCCATCTGTAAGCTTAAAATGACGATTCTTCAAAACTTTTAAGGAACATTGAAATATCTTCGTAGTACGTATTTAATAATTCTATGCATCTATCCTTCCAGTGTCGCGCCAGCCCTGCAATAATAGATACAGCACGAGGTAGGATCAATCCGTGAACTAGCTAGTGCTGCGGCACTGTGTCCTCACATGTTTAATTATTAACAATACAGATTATTTAAAGGAAGTTAAAGTTTTATCTGTATATAATTAACATATTTTGCTGCATTTCATCTTAAAAATGATATCGTCATCATATGTAAATACATACTTTATAAACTGGCACAGGTTGTGCAATATTATAACTGTAGTGCAAGTTTACAGTGAGGTGATTGTACTTATAAGTACAAACAGTTCTACAAGGAGCACTTGATGGACTGATTGACTGTATTTAAAGTTCTTGGGATGAAACTGTTTCTTAACCGCGAGGTCCATACAGGAAAGTCTCTGAAGTGTTTTCCCGTGGCTGAGGCAGCATGTGCTTGATGCTGTATCCCGATAATTCTTTTTCCGATCAGCTGCTGCTGTGATTTCCCACTCAGATACAGTGATATAAATACTCCGAGTGGTGCAGACAGAGTGATATGGAAAAAGATGATCCACTTTGGCAACCCTTAATGGGAGCAGCCGAAAGAAGAAAAAGAAGTTGCAGTGACAGTAACTATGCTAAAACAGTTATGGTATTTGGAATACTATGGCTATTCCCTGGACCATTATATTGTTACAGGTTAATTACAATCAGATGCATTACACTAATAAACAATATGCGGTTAGTTTCAGTGTATTTCTAAAGCCGCGTCAGGAATGTGGATCTGAAAAAGAAAGATAAACTACACAGGAACAGTAGCACTGCTTTGACGCTGGGTGCCGCCAGTCTGCAAAACCGAGCGCAGAACTTGCGTATGACAGGGTATGAGGTACCGTGGAAATGTGCGTGGCTTTACGCCAAGTTTAGGTTTTATACATCATGTTTTGAACGTGGAAACGTTCTTACGCAACATTTCTGTGCGTACGCACCATTTATACATGAGGCCCCCGGTGTTGTATCTCCTCTCTGTAGTGAGTCTCATCCTTGTCTGATATGAGACCCACCACGGCCGTATCATCCGCAAATTTCACAACCATATTTGTGGCATGGATGGCAGAGCAATCGTGCGTAAATAACGTGAAGAGTGCCGGGCTGAGCACACAACCCTGTGGCGTGCCTGTGTTTAGAACCAGTGTGGCTGATATACGATCTCCAATTCTAACCACCTGAGGCCTGTTGGTGAGAAATCTTTGAAAGAATCGGTGAAATTCGGAACTTTAAAACAACCTCTTTTGGAGAAGCGCTTGGGCTTTTGCCTATTATTTTGCTCTTTTAGTGAGGTTATACATTTAACCCAGCAACAGGGTATGCACAAACCAGTGTGTTTTTTCATGCCGGTCCCAAGCCCGGATAAATGGGGAGGGTTAAGTCAGGAAGGGCATCCGGCGTAAAATTTTGTCAAAAGCAATATGCAGACAACAATACAAATTTCCATATCGGATCGGTCGAGCCCCGGGTTAACAACGACCGCCACCAGTACTATTAGCCAACAGGGTGCTGGCGGAAATTGGGCTACTGTTGGCCAAAGAGAGAGAAGAAGAGGGGGGAGATGTGTCCGGAGGCAGGAGGAGAGGAGGAAGGAAAAGACAGTGGAACTGAGGGTAGGAACTTTGAATGTTGGCAGTATGACTGGTAAGGGGAGAGAGTTAGCAGATATGATGGAGAGAAGGAAGGTTGATATATTGTGTGTGCAAAAGACTAAATGGAAGGGGTGTAAGGCCAAGTGGATCGGAGGTGGTTTCAAATTGTTCTATCATGGTGTGGATGGGAGGAGAAATGGGGTAGGAGTTATTCTGAAGAAACAAGAGTGTTTTGGAAGTGAAAAGAATGTCAGAGTAATGATTATGAAGCTGGAAGGGGGAGTGTGATAATGAATGTTGTTGGTGCATATGCCCCTCAAGTTTGGGTGTGCGATGGATGAGAAAGATGATTTCTGGCATGAGTTGGATGAAGTGATGAACAGTGTACCCAAGGAACGTAAAGTGGTGATTGGAGTGGATTTCAATGGACATGTCTATAAAGGGAACAGAGAAGACGAGGAGGTGATGGGTATGTATGGTGTCAAGGAGAGGAATGAAGGAGGTCAGATGATAGTCGATTTTTCCAAAGGGATAGACATGGCTGAGGTGAATACATATTTTAAGAAGAGGGGGTAACATAGGGTGACGTATAAGAATGGAGGAAGATGCACACAGTAGATTACATCCTATGCAGAAGAGTCAATCTGCAAAGTGGTGGCGGGGGAAAGTGTGGTTAAGCAGCATAGGATGGTGGTCTGTAGGATGACGTTGGAGATCAAGAAGAGGAAGAGAGTGAGGGCAGAGCAAAGGATTAAATGGTGGAAGATGATAAAGGAAGACTGCAAGGTTGAGTTTAGGGAGGAGGTGAGACAGGCACTGGGTGGCAGTGAAGAGTTACCAGACAGCTGGGAAACTACAGCAGATGTAGTAAAGATGACAGCAAGAAGGGTGCTTGGTGTGACATCTGGACAGAGGAAGGAGGAAAAGGAAACCTGGTGGTGGAATGGGGAAATACAGGAGAGTATACAGAGGAAGAGGATGGTGAAGAAGAAATGGGATAGTCAGAGAGATGCAGAAAGTAGACAAGAGTACAAGGAGATAAGGCGCAAGGTGAAGAGAGAGGTGGCGAAGGCTAAAGAAAAGGCGTATGAAGAGTTGTATGAGAGGTTGGACACTAAAGATAAAGATAGAAACATACAAGTGAGGAGAGTGTGTTGAGCAAACAGAAAGAGTACTTTGAGAGGCTGATGAATGAAGAGAACTAGATAGAGATAAGGTTAGATGATGTGCAGATAGTGAATCAGGAAGTGCAACGGATTAGCAAGGAGGAAGTAAGGACAGCTATGAAGAGGATGAAAAAAAGAAAGGCAGTTGGTCCAGATGACATACTTGTCGAAGCATGGAGGTATTTAGGAGAGATGGCAGTGCAGTTTTTAGCCAGATTGTTTAATGGAATCTTGGAAAGTGCGAGGATGCCTGAGGAGTGGAGAAGAAGTGTACTGCTGCGAATAATTAAGAATAAGGGGGATGTGCAGGACTGTAGTAACTACAGGGGGATTAAATTGATGAGCCACAGCATGAAGTTGAAGCTAGGTTAAGAAGTGAGGTGATAATTAGTGAGCTGCAGTATGGTTTCTTGCCAAGAAAGAGCATCAAAGATGCAATGTTTGCTCTGAGGATGTTGATGAAGTATAGAGAAGGCCAGAAGGAGCTGCAGTGTGACTTTGTGGACTTGGAGAAAGCATATGTCCTCACAGGTGGTACAGTGGTAGTGCTGTTGCTTTGCAGTAAGGAGACTGTGGAAGGTCATGGGTTCGCTTCCCGGTTCCTCCCTGTGTGGATAGCGCTTTGAGTACTGAGAAAAGCGCTATATAAATGTAATGAATTATTATTATTATTATTATATGACAGGGTGCCTCGAGAGGAGTTGTGGTATTGTATGAGAAAGTCAGGAGTGACAGAGAAGTACATAACATTTGTACAGGATATGTAGAAGGGAAGTGTGAGAGTCTGCGGTAGGAGTGGAAGATGCATTCAAGGTGGAGGTGGGATTACATCATTCTTATTTGCAATGGTGATGCACAGGTTGACAGTCAAGATTAGACAGGATTCCCCGTGGTCTATGATGTTTGCTGATGACACTGTAACCTGTAGCAATAGTAGGGAGCAGGTTGAAGAGACCCTGGAGAGGTGGAGATATGCTCTGGAGAGGAGAGGAATGAAGGTCAGTAGGAACAAGACAAAATACATGTGCGTAATGAGAGGGAGGTCAGTAGAATGGTGAAGATGTAAGGAGTAGAGTTGGCGAAGATAGAGGAGTTTAAATACTTGGTATCAACGGTACAGAGTAAATGGGGATTGTGGAAGAGAGGTGAAAAAGAGTGCAGGCAGGGTGGAATGGGTGGAGAAGAGTGTCAGGAGTAATTTGTGACAGATGGGTATCAGCAAGAGTGAAAGTGAATGTCTATAGAATGGTAGGGAGAACAGCTATGTTATATGGGTTAGAGACAGTGGCATTAACCAGAAAGCAGGAGACAGAAAGAAGATAAGATTTGCACTGGGTATGACGAGGATGGATAGGATTAGAAACAAGTACATTAGAGGGTCAGCTCAAGTTGGACGATTGGGAGACAAAGTCAGAGAGGCGAGATTGCGTTGGTTTGGACATGTGGAGAGGAGAGATGCTGAGTATATTTGGAGAAGGATGTTAAGGATAGAGCTGCTAGGTAAGAGGAAAAGAAGCAAGTCTAAGAGGAAGTTTATGGATGTGGTGAGAGAAGACATACAGGTGATGAGTATCACAGAACAAGATGCAGAGGACAGAAAGATATTGAAAAAGATGATCCACTGTGGCAACCCCTAACAGGAGCAGCAGAAAGAAGAAAAAGAAGTGAAGTTATACATTTAAATAACTAATCATCTATGGAAAATGCATTCAGGCTTAAACTAGGACAAAAACTGCGTACAGCACCCTCCATAACATTTCCTTGATTTGCCTCTCTGCTCCACATTTAAATACAAATCAAAAAATTTTGAGGGCACAGTATCCTGTATCTCTGCTGGTTAATTTCCTTCTGGAAAAAAGTCTCCATGAGAGTTTAAAGGGAGACACAAAATAAAAAATAATTTAATTCTTGCTGTGAAATTTAACACTAGAATTACCAGAGCCTACGAAAAAACTCGTAGATCCGTCCCACCTTAAATCGCTTCTTAAATCCGTTCACACCTCTCCGCCAGCGTCCTTAGTCATCTAAATGTGCTGATAAACACAAGCTGTAAGCAACCAGCTTATTCCATCCTCCACCAAGTTAGAACGTACACGAACTTCTCCCAGCTCAAGCCTTGATTGATTATCTGGGAGTGTAGTGAAGTTTTAGAGTGGAAATAATAGATCGTTATTTGGAACACACGCAATTCATGTGTGTTCCGTTTCTACAGTAATCTGTGTAAACACATTGTTAAAACAAACTTTTTCATATTTTAGTAATAAAATTTATAAAATGTAGGCATAAACTATAGAATGTGTGAAGCATGAAGTCCTAACATCTAATAAACACTTTCACAAAAGGTTCAAGAAAGATACAACAGCTTCTGTGGCTTAGCGGTAAGATTTGCTGACTCAGAGGGCAGCAGGTCTTGCTGTGCCTCAAAGACCCAAGTTCGATTCCCCGTTGGGGAGAAAGTGTTACTTTTTTTTCTTTTTAACCTTCGCCGCTCTGCCTGCCTGCCAGAACTCCCTGTCTATCTATATAGTAATAACAGTAATTTTATTATTATATAGCAGCTTCCCTGTCTTCCAATCATATAGTGCCTCTCCTTCCTGTCTATATATCTATACCCTTAGCCGTTTTTTTTATATCTCTATTATACAGTGCCTATGGGGTGCCAAACAGGCAATTACAATGATTTTCGGAATACATAAAGTAATTCCTGAATATATAAAGTCAAAACGTGAACATATAAAGTAATTCCTGAATATATAAAGTCAGAGTTAGAATATATAAAGTCATTACCGAATATATAAAGCATTTAAGGATTTAAGAAGCTATTTAAGGTGGGACGGATCTACGAGTTTTTTCGTAGGCTCTGGTAATTCTAGTGTTAAAAATAACCTATGTCTGAGGAAGTCATCTTTCAGAATCTAAATGGACTCCTTTTATTAATTTTAATTAAATGAGTTAACAGGAAAGATATTGTCTCTTAGTAGAAAATGGTTTTGTAGTTCTCACTTGGCTGCTTCCTTACACAGTACACTCCAAATAACAGTGAGTATCACCTTGAACAAAAACAATGTCTCCGGGATTGCTGGAGATGAAAAGAAAAGGTTAAAATTTGGAAAAACCTGGAATCACCCAGAAATCCATTGTTCAATGTTTGTGATCTTTTGACAATTTTAACATTTTCTTTTCACTGTTGCAGAGGACAATGTAATTTGGCATGGACGATTTAACATTAGAATTACCAGAGCCTACGAAAAAATTCGTAGATCTGTCCCACCTTAAATCGCTTTTCACCTCTCCATCAGCGTCTTTTGTCCTTTAAATGTGTTGATAAGCAGCAAACAACAAGCAGTCTGCTATCACATCACCCACTGGCGCACAGTTTTCTCAGCTCAAGTCTGTTTACCTGCGTGTCAGTTGTTTGGAGTTGTATAGAGTGAAGTCAAGCAAAATCACACCTTTTATAAATACTATATCGTTATTTGGAACACATGCATTTCATGTGTGTTCCATGCCTACAGCGATCTATGTAAACACATCGTTAAAAAAGAAAAGTTTTTCATGTTTTAGTAATTATTGACAAAATGTAGACATGAAGTTTATAATGTGTGAAGCCTGAAGTCCACATATCAAAGAAACACTTTCATAAAAGGTACAAATACAACAGAACAAGTGCACTTTTATTCAAAAATATAACTGCGGAAAAACAACACGCATTAGGGTGTGACATTGACACGCATTTACTACGACTGCTTCGGTGGCGCAATGGTATCAACAGTTGACTGGTAATCAAAACTTCACAGGTTCGATCCCCGATGAGTCCGTTTTGAGAAGTCAGCTGCTTTTATTCTTACTATTTTAGAATAAAAACATACATTTGATTTCAGTCTGCAACAGCCGGTGTAAATGTATGATAATTTATGTATGTAAGTTAGCTTTGTTTTTTTTTTTTTTTTTAAATTCAGTTTCATTCTCATTCACTGCTCTTTTCACATAAAGACGCGCTTATCTGCACTGCAATCTGTAGGAAGGAAGTAAGTAAGTAAGATGGAGAGGTGAGAAGCGATTTGAGGTGGGACGGATCTACGAGTTTTTTCGTAGACTCTGGTAATTCTAGTGTTAAGGATGCAGCCAAAAGAGGACCCACAAGTTGTCCGGTTCTCAAACAGCAAACTTTGATGTAATTAAGCTGTTGTAATGCACAGTCGTGATGTGCAGTTGTGTATCTGGGTCTGTGGCTTCTTTTTCTGTAACAGTTAAATCCAGTTTGTCCTCTTCTCTCAAGACAGTAGTGGGCACTTTAGTTTTCTGGCATTCTGTCACATTGAACAACTTTGATTTCTCTAAACAACAGACTGAAATGTTTCTTGAGGAAGCAGTTTCATTTTAGCCATTTTTGAACCCAGCATTAATCTTTAGGAATGCTACTACCTGTGCTAACACAATAATAAGGTATCTCTAAAAAAATTAGCATTTAAATATAATTAAGGATGAGCTAAAATAGTTTACAACTTGGAAATTGGAGTAATAGCTTTGCAGTCATGTTTGAAAAACAAATTGTAAATCAGTAATTTCAAGAAGTAATAGCCATTTACAGCGTTAGTAATGCCTTGGCTATATTTATAAAATCAATTAAACTGTATGTAGATAAAAAAAGAACCATCAAATTCTACTAAAAACATTACATTTCTTGGGTGATTCCAAACTTTTGAAAAGTAATGTATTTTGGAATGGGTTGATTTTCTGTTGATTCTACAGCTTATTTCAGGAATTTCATGAAAATCCCAATTTAGCAATACAATTTTTTAATATTTAAAAATGTCAATTAAGATAACTGCTTTATTTAAAAAAAGACTTACTAAGAAATAACTTAAATGGAAACAAAGAGGCCTCATGTTCATAATAAAATTTTATACCTCAGGAATAAAAGAAGAAACGTTAATACAAATTCCCTGGAACCTCACCCTACAAATATGGAATAAAACTCATTCAAATGCTTGAGTTCAGTAAACAAAGTGGTTGCTTCATGTTTCTCCAAAATAAAACCACTGCTATTTGAAAATGTTGGCCTTTCAACAACAATAGAACTGGACTGAAATACACAGAAAATCAAGCTTTACATATGTTCCCTAATATGTCTGGTGGCTGAGTCTCACTGCTATTTGAATGTTGGCCTTTGAACAACAATAGAACTGGACTGAAATACACAGAAAATCAAGCTTTACATATGTTCCCTAACATTTCTGGTGGCTGAGTCTGATGTGGAGAAAGCAGCAGGAAAACTATTCATTGAGACTAGCAGTCTCTTTTTGAGTGAGACAAAAAGGCTGTACAGATGGTTACAATCAGGGGCAAGCAACTACATTCTCAACTTAATGTTAAGGGGGAAAAACGAATTTCCTTTTGCCTCGCCATGAATAGAATTTGACCAGCTGCCAAACAAAAGTATTCTGTCCACTCAACAATTTCAAAACACAAAATACAAAGTCATATGCTGCTATTTTAACAGAACTTCACAAATCTGCTGTGTGGCAGATGAGAACTCTCCTGGGCATAACTATGTCTGCAAAAGGCAGACTAAGGAATGTTCAGCAGAATAAATTTGAAAGTGGTCAATATTTTTTTCAGCCTTTGATTTAAGACAGCCAGAAAGTGTTTATACTCTACATCTAGCCACCAAAAACCTCGAGACATTAAGCATGAATCACACAGTTTAAAAGAAATGAAATTATGTAATTTTGATATAGAAGCTTAATACACACCAGTGTATATTAAAGAATACAAAATACATAAATATAAAAAGGTTGCAGTTGGCATGATTATACTTTTAGGATTTATGTTTCAGCCTGATAGTCATTTTGTTTTATTGACTTTTTGCTACAGATTATTTAGACAATATTATTTGAATGTTTCAGTTACACTTTTTGCATATACAGACTCTATATGCAGTATGGTCTTGGGTAATGGCGTTACTAGGAAACATTTTAATAGAATCTTATGAAATATAGTCACTGATGCATAAAATGTACATGAGTGATAACACAATCCTAAGGGATCCCTTCATTTAGAAAAAAGTGTTTATGTATATGTCTGTCAAACGGCTGTGTAATGTGTCTAGTGTGTTGGCATGCATTTCTGACATTCCTTTTAGCCTTTACAGCCAGGTGTTAACTGTGATAGTCTTTAGTGCTAGTATATAGTCCTATGCATTTCCTTCAAATGGCGATAAACATAACCTGGGTTCTGTATCAACCCAGACAAAAACATAGGACCTTGTGATATGGATAGGTATCCAACCACTGCATGATATATGCTTTGGTACCCAGAAACCAACAATTAACATTAAGTGCCTTGGGAAAGATAAGCAAAGAATAAGGAAGTAAACTCCTACAGAAAATCCACAGAAGAAAAAATCTGGACTGATAAGTCAACCTTCCATAACTCTTGCCACAAATCCAGCACAAAATGCCATGCTTCAAATTTCTTTTCACTGACTGCCCTGGGAAGATCAAAATGTGGTATCTAAGTCTTTCCCCAACACTCTACCTCTGGAGCAGACACTCCATTGTCTCTGTCAAACTAACAGAACAATAGTGATGGCATGTAATGTTATGTAACGGTAAGCCCATACTAACTAAAAAAGGATTTGAGCGCTACAAGCTATCTCCAAAAGTAAAAAGGTTAGCTGGTCAGCTGTCGCCCAATTCAAACTGGACAACAACTAGATAATAAGATGCTGACTCACCAGAGTCCAGTTTCTCTAAAGGGTCCATAAAGTTTTGATGGATACTCAAAAATCAGGCTGCTAACTTCACTCAGCCGTAAAAAATGCAAAAAAAAAAAAAAATTACCTACTGTTATATTCCTGGAAAGCTAAAACAAAATGTAAGTAAACATGTGCACTACCCTAGTAAGTGACCACAAACAAATTAAAGAAAAACAGCTATAAGAGGTCAAATCTTTAACAGACTAAACATCAACACAACTTCTTTTCAATAAACTAGAATATTCACTAAAGACAACCTGACGGCCCTCGCCAAATACACCAACACCAGAGGAACAAGCCCTCTTGGGAGACTTTATTTAATGTTATAGTAAACTCATTACCTCTTGAAAACTTGCCAAGGATATTATAATAAACAAAGTCTTCTTGAATTTCGTACATACTGCAACCACTGCAACACAAACACCTTCTTTATATATAAATCATGTCAAAAAGGTGTAATAGAAAGATCCCAAATCTGGACGTTGGCATCAGCTAGACATCAATATTACAAGGCAGTGCTCTCTCAACAGTACTAGAAGCTCCCGTAGTGCAGACTATTACAGTGATGATGCATTGATATGGAGACCATTGTCCAAAAATATTTTTCAAGCCAAACAAAACATTCTATAGCAGATCAATTTGTCAAAAACTATTAAACATGATCTCTGCAAATAGCATGCTCTTACAATTGAAAAGACTTTAATGAATCTACCAGCTAAAACAGCTGAAAAGCTTGACTTTCACTTGCAATATTATATATGCCAAATCTCCCTTCTAATTCATTTTTTGATCTCACACACAAATGTCTTTAGTGCACAGCAAATACAAATTAATTGGCCTTGCTGTCCCAATACTTTTGGTATATAATACATTATACTATATACTACATACAGAGGTATGCAAAAGTTTAGGCAACCTTGTTTTAAATGTGGGCAGAAGATGAACTGATCACCAAAAGGCATAAAGTTAAAGATGACATTTCTTTTTCACATTTACACTAGATTAGTGTAAAGCACCATGCAAAAGTTTGGGTACTCCAAGATATCTGAGGTCTCAGACCCCTTAAATTAGCTTGTTAGGGTTATAGCTTGTTCACAAACATTGTTAGGAAACCCCAAGTGTTGCAAACTTCAAAGCTGTATAAATTCTCTGACTCACCAAACCTTGTCCGAACAATCAGCAGCCATGAACTCCCCTAAGCAGCTGCCTAACACTCTGAAAAAAGGCTACATGAAGATAGAAAAGCGTTTTCAGGTAGCTACTTGCTTCCTCAGTCCATAATGTTGTTAAGAAAGGTCAAGTTAAGGTCTGGGAGACCAAGTAAACTTTCTGAAAGAAATTCTCATTGGATTGCTAGAAAGGCAATTAAAAACCCCTATTTGAATGCAAAATACCTTCAGCAAGGTATAGCAGACTCTGGAGTGGTGGTGCACTGTTCTACTGTGCAGCGACACCTGAACAAATAAATATGACCGTCATGGTAGAGTCAGCAGAAGAAAACCTTTCCTGCATCATAGCCACAAAATGCAGTGCCTGAAGTTTGCAAATGAATGTCTAAACAAACCTGATGAATTTTGGACATGTGTCCTGTAGACTGATTAAGTCAAAATGAAACTTTTTGGCCATAATGTGCTAAGGTACATTTGGAGAAAAAAGGGTGCTGAATTCCAAGAGAAAAACACCTCTCCAACTATTAAACATGAAGGTGGATCGAACAAATGTGTCTTTATGCCTTTTGGTGATCGAGTTTATGTTTTGCTCACTTAACTATTCACGGTAACAGACATTTTAAGCAAACTTTTGCATGCCCCTGTATACTATATAGTACACAGTATACTATATGTGCATTCACTGCAATCACCTCGTTAGGGTTTATGCTAATGAACATTAGTTTGCCAAAAAGCAAACAACCGATACAAATTTAGCATTTATAGATTCCTATTCAGTATGCTGCTTTGTCTTTATTGCTACAAGTGTGTGTCCCATGATGCTTTTCTGTTAAAATGTTACATGTCCTATTTATTAGAAAGACATGTTTTGTGTTTCAAAGTGTTGAATAACTAAACAAGTTCATTTTGGTACTAACAGATGGTATAGTTTACTTCAATTCAGCAGTAGACAAAGCAAAGAGCTACTTTCCTTGAAACTGGCCTCAATGTTTCCTCCCTCATCCCAAAATCTTTTTTGTGTGATCTCAATAACCAGGTTTCCATTCAAGGAGTTTTTGCGAAAAAATATTTAGCGCTTCAAATTTTAGCTGATGGAAATGCTAATTATCGATAAAATGTTGTACATGTCGACATAATATTTTTCCGTTTAACTTTAGCGCATAAATTCCATATCGATACTTCAGATGTCGCAAAAACTACATTGGAAACACTTTTTGTTGGAAAAAAAGGGCTTTAACGCAAATAAATGTGTCACATGATACATTTTCATCACGTGCAATCAAAACGAGAATAGCGGAGCGGTTCGCATGGTCTGATGAAGAGACTGGTTATTTCTCATGATGAGCCAATGCAGTAGCGAATAGGCTGGGTCTCCTGCTACTAAAAGGGGTACCTGAACTCCCTCCACATCAACTGTAGCCTGGGGGTGTCTCTCAGGATGTCTAAATAATACAAAAACCGCAAAGGTAATTTACTATGCCAGTCAAAATATTTAATAAACCGTGCGTTTCATTATCTAAACATTTTTTTCTTATTATTAAATGGCAGATGTTTTACCATATATGAGAAATTCTCTCATTAATATTTAGTTTTTTTTTATTAAACGTCGTTATTTTGTATTAATTCAAATTTCAGTTTTAATTAAAAACCTTAAGGGAAGCAGGTTACAGTACTAATTCAGTTGTTATCGCACTGAGAAGGGATGTTGAAAGGTAGGCTCACCTGTACAGATCCGATGCTGCAAACACAACTGCATCATGGGCACTTCCAGACTTTGCCAACGCAAATGTCTCGTATCATGCACCTGTCATCAACAAGGGCCTGGACAACAATAGATGGCCACCCTTTGCAATTAATGTAATCGCGGTAGCCTTCCGTCAGGGGAAGAATAGGCACATGCGTGCCATCCAGCGCACCGTAAATCTGTGGCACAAGATGCACCAGGAATTGTGGTATGCAATTTCATTGGCCTCCGCTACAGTCGGAAGTCTGATATAACGCCGCATTCATTTTTCTTTAATAGCGGTGCTCACAGCATATACACATCGATGGACGGTAATTTTACTAACCCCGAAAGTTTCTCCAACTACTCTATACTCGGCGCAGGTTGCCAGCTTGTAAAGGGCGATGGCAATCCGCTTTTGGGTTGGAACCGGTGGTCGGTGGCAACCTGTGATGGGCGCAACATCAGGACTGATGAATCCACGCAACACCTCAAATGTTGGCCGTGTCATTCTAAAATGTTGCAGCCAGAGATTTTCTGTTAAGTGTCTCTCCACCACCTCCTCCCAGAAGGTCTTATTCCGTCGTCTCTCCCATACCTGTGAGTTTCGTCGCACTGGAGTACTTTCTTCGAGCTCTAGGGCTATCAGACAAGCAACTGCTTCATTCTGCTGTACAATTCCAATTATTTGTGAAACTGAAATAACAGTAAGCTGGCAAATTTCAAAAAACTGAATAATCTCTCCATTTCGTTGTTTCTTTGTTTAGTAGAGGGGGTGTAATGTGGAAAACAAAAGGTAGATAATTTGCGACATACACAAAATTATGTACGGAAACGGCTCAAGGGCAGATTTTTTTCGCGATACAACAAAACTTATGCGACAGTTCGTTTGGGGGGGATGACGTCATCACGCACACCATTTTATCGATTAAAAAGCCAGTTGGATGGAAACAGGCTGGAGACAGCAAATTTCGCACATTTTTTTTAACGTATATTCGGTTTGTCGATAACAAAACGTCGCAAAAAACTGGATGGAAACTTGGCTAATGACAATTAAAAAATGGATGAATACTCATTTGGATATCTGTAGCCAAACAATTGGATAATGAAATTAAAGTCTGTTACTTTATCAGGACACTGTAGAACATGGTAATAAAAAGTAATCAATGACACTATCTATAAGTTAAACAATTACAACTCCCATCTAATCAGTGGCTTAATGCACTATCAAAGCATTTACAAATATATTTATGGGCTAACTCCATAATGTGTGATTTTGCTATTTTCAGACATAACTTCTGCTGTTTTCCATTTCAGGATGTTACTGCAGTGCTGCAGCACCAGGAGCCATTTCATAATGTAGTTTTTATTTTCTGTTTAATCATGTTATTACAGTGCCTTCTGAAGTAACATGTCTGTTTAAAGTCAATCATTAGTGTGGTACAGACTTTCACTTGGGTTACCAATTCTGAAAAAAAGCTAGCATTGTATCAACTTAGTACTAAGTATTAGTTCTTTTGACATCACTAATGGGATCAAAACAGATGTTAGCCCATTCAAGAAAAAAAACACTGCTGATTAACCCCTTATGGCCTAAAGGGTTTTTGGCATTACTAAGCCTAAATTACATTCCCAAAAATGAATGACTGTTATTCTGCTTATATAATAAAGGAACTGTGAAATGGTGAAGAGTAATGAGTACAACTCTCCAAATTTTTAAAAGCAATCTTTATTTGAACAAAACGTTTGCTTCACACCAATATCAACTTTACTGATGCAAAAAATAGGCATTTTAGGAAATTCTCTTAAAAAAAAAACCTAGATTTCATAGTCTGTAAAAATGGCATTCTATGATGCACAACACTGGAATCAATTTTCTTTTGTGCCCCAATCTGTCAGCTATTACCGTACCAAGTTTAGATTTCATATCCCAAAGCAATACAAAGGTACACTGTTTGGCACAAGGTGTTCCACATTTTTAAGGGAATATTTTATGTCCCATTTTGGAAATATTTAGTCTCTTGCACTCTTAAGCACTCTCTTAAAACAAATATTACAGTTTCAATTATATTTGTATTTATTAGAAATATTTATATTCATACAAACACATTATATATTACTCTAAAGCAACACCTAAAGAATTTGAAACTATGTTTTTATAATTACATACTCATCCAAATCTTTACTTTCACAATAATTTTTCATGATAGTCCTTGAAATAATTCTGTCAACCATAAGACACAAAAAAAACATTTTGTACAATACTGGGAGTTTCTGTACTGCAAGTCACATTTCTGCTTTCTGTTATGGTTCCCTCACAAAGGTTTAGTATGTTTATTTATTATTGTTGTTGTTGCTTTTTTCCTTGCATTTCACATGTGGAAAAAAATTAATTCATACCAGCTTCTTCCAGTTCTAGGTTATGGGATGGAGGCAATGCCTTCCCTGGCAGCCCTGAACACAAAGGCAGGAAACAGCAATGAATAGGGCCCCAAAGCTAGTCACAAACACATATCTCTAAACCATTAACACAGGGGCCAATATAAGAGTGTCCATTTAACCTAAACAGCACATTTTTGGAATGCAAGTAAGAGGCATACTCAAAAATGTTGAGTGGAAGAGTGACTTTGGAATGAGTGGGTAAAGTGGGGGTGTCCCCAAGTGAATCTGCAGGCAGTGATGGCTCTGTGTGATACACGTACATATGATTGAAGAGCAGTCCTTTGTGAAAGTTTATGATTCAGTAACATTTGATAGACCAGGGGAGTGGGTCCTCACGTGCAACTGTGTGTGGGTATGATGCCGGTAGTCTAAGTCAAAACTGTAAAAGCCCTGCTCAGAAAACTAACATATGGAGAAAGTGAAGCAGACATCCTACAAGTATGGTAAATTGCAGGCTAGGATGCTTCAAAGTTATATTCTTAGTAGTACTTACAAGTCAAGTGCAGCATCAAGTTCTTCAAACAAATCTTTCTCAATTAAGTCAAAACTGTAATCTGAATTAGAATCAATGTCTTCATAATCTATATCACTAAAATTCTGTAACTTTTCTAGAACTTCCTCTACCATATGTTTTCTTTTTTTGAAGATGACATTTTCCTAATACAAACTTCAAGTCTTATTGCACATCAACCAAACAATCCCTATGCACAGAAGCTTGTGTGCAATTATGTGTAAAAATGAGCGGCCAATATGCAATTTATTCTGAGGCTTTCCTGCGTTGTTGTTACATGCAATAAGAATGACCAATTATTTTGTGGTATAAAAGTGTCCACGAAAGACACATTAACCTCTGTGGTTCTTTTTAAATTGGTGGACAAATAAAATACTGGAAATGGCTAAATTATTAGCCTTCATTTAGATTTACACCCCATGACATCCACGTATCAACTCATATCTCAAGCACACAAATTAAATCAAGTAATATGCCCAAGGCTGTTGACTAAACCAGAAAAACAGAGCAGGCAAAAATACCTTTGCAGGGCATTAAATGCAAAAAGTCAAAAGTAGAACAAAAGATACAACCTGAACGATTTAAATCAGTGCCAGGATCAGCAAGCCAACCTGAACGATTTAAATCAGTGCCAGGATCAGCAAGCTTTGCCTCACTATAACTAGAAGATAGAAGTTTGTGCAATTTAAAGAGTTCATTCTTCTTAATCCAAGTAAAACGTCCTTAAAAAGATGCACCATAATGAAGCCAGCTTCGTCCACTTCCATTTCCATTACACGGCTGACGCTGCCCTTTTGTCCTAAGTTAGAATATCATTTTCAGTACATTTTCAAAACTTGCCATTTCATAGCAGGTATGGTATTCTTGTAATTAAAGCCTGCATTATTCTTCCATTTTGCATCAAAGAATTCAATGTGGTGTTTAAAATACATTTTTATTCCCTTCAATTTGCTTAACTAATGGTTCAACAGATTAACAGGTCTAGTGTACCATTTTCTAAAGTTCTCATACTTGGCCAACACTGCATTCTAAAATTTTTACCTTGCTCATTAGCCCCTCAAATACTTGCCCTCACTCACCTGTATGTGCTCCCCTGAGCCCCTGGCTGAAGCTGACAGTATTACGTTATCACTGAGCTAAACTGCCCGAATTTAACTTTCTCAATATGTTTTTGCTGAACTTCTTGTTTAAATGCACACAATTAAAAACAATGCTGGTGTTACCTTATAAGTGATGTCACTGATGCCTTGACCAACAAAAAAGCTCCAGAATATAATGGTATACACTAAGGCTGACAAAGAAGCATTTTTCCAACCTATATAAATTGCTTCATTCAGTACCTGTAAAAAGGGTCAGTACTTCATGATATGCACAGCGCAAACACTTGTCACTCTACATAAGCACAAAGGCAAACACAGTGACTGTAACTACAGCAAGATCTTACTTCTAAGTGTAAGCACACATATTAACGTGATGATGCCTTCAACACTTCATAATAACTATTAGCACACACGTTGAGCTCTTCTTGAGAAAGGGCAACTGGGCCAAATGTTCTGTGCATTCTGTAGCACATGAACATCTTAGGTGAGTGCTTTAAAAAGCTAAACTACTTTATTGTGAACGTTTAATTAACTTCAGTGCTGACATACTCATGATGAGAACTCTTGTGTTGACAAAACGATCTGATTAATTCAACTACACAAATAATATCATAACAGACTGGAAAAGAAAGTACCACCGAGGCAGTATGTTCTAAAAGCCATGCAAACAGGGTTGCTAAAGAGTGCTGTGGAGAGGGGCGGGCAGATGAGCTACATCTGCCACTCTTAAATAAACAAGCCACTGGGATGTTGGGAGCAGAAAATTGTTAAGAAAATTCCATTATTTTATTTTACAAGAAGAGAAAAAAAAAAGTTAACGAGTTGCGTTTTGCATGTGTTGTTCTTAGTCTGTTTTTTAGTCACGTTTTATTTTTATTCCTCCGAGTTTGTATTGTCCAGTTAAGGTGGAAGAGCAATAAAACCTTTGTTTTTGCACTGCTACAACCATTTGCCTGTGTGTTTTTCTCCTGCCTGGAAAGGGACATTACAATATTATGTAATAATATGGACAGCCTTCAAAAATGTTTTAAAACCTGAAAAAACAAAGATTACTGGAAAAAAAATTCATCTGTTAAGGATCTTAGACACTACTGCTATGATGGACATTAATGGGGGACAAGTGTCACAACTGGTTAACAGAAACAAATGTGAACTACATATTTCAGACTATGCCATAACTATGTTGAGTACTGCATGGTGGACTTGCTATCAAAGGTAACTTAATGGAACCATACTGGTTTAGATAACACACCAGAGTTAAAATGTCTTGGAAAACTGCATATGCAGTGATTTTTTTCCTATTCTCAGGGATTGTCTGCATAATGCCTATTATCTTTTTAATTTTGAAGCAGTACATGCCTCAATGGATTTCGACTTAAAACAAGAAAATAGAATAAAAAGAGTATTGTGTTTTATTTTTTTTTGTCTAGGTATGTGAAAGTTTCAAAGCCACTTAAGCTGTAGACTGACTGCATAGTAACAGAAAACCAAGTTAAGCCCCAGTCACACTACATACTATAACTGTTCCAGTAATTATTAGTCACAGACTTCATTTGCAATATCTTAGTGAGTTGGGGGGCAGTCATAACATGTTCCTGTGACTGTCAGGCATGTATTTCGACATCACCAGTGACTAAGGCAACCAAGTAGTCAGACAGCATGTTATTGGCAAAAACAGAAAAGTGTGCATGGAGTTGTGTAATTTTTACTCCATATCTACTGTGATTCCTGGTCATGTAATGCAGCATCCTCAAAGTGATGAGATCCAACAGTTGTTAACATTGCGTTGATGTTCTCTGCAACTAGAAATCATGTACTGTGATGTTAGCTTAAAGGATGACCTTTGTATACAGCATCTGAATCTTTGCATCTAATAACGAGGTATCAATCAAAAATGAGTAACACTCTTGTAAGTATACTGCAGACTCTCATATGTCAGTAGTCAGCAAGAAGAATGACCATTACTCACCTGGCAAACATTGGCAAAATCTTGTGCACCAATTGTCAACCTAATAACCAAATGTTTGAACTTGAATGCACCTAAGACAAGGGGTGGCGAACTCCAGGCCTGGAGTGCCGTAGTGGCTACAGGTTTTCATTCTAACCCTTTTCCTAATCAATGACCAGTTTTCACTGCTAATTAACTTTTTCCCTATCACTTTATTTAATAGCCCTCTTAGAAGAGTTCAGCCCTCTGAATGGATTCCTTTCTTCATTAAATGACAGCCAAGAAGAAATGAGATGTGAAACGAGCTAACAGATGACCAGCTAAACTGGGGTTTCAAACTCCAACCAATTTCACTTTAATCACTTTCTTAATGAGAAGCAAATTCTTGCTGTTAATTAAACCCGTTATTTAATTCCATGGCTTGTTGCTGTTCTCATTCTGCCACAGCACACATTTTGAAAACTGATGTTTTTCTTTTCTTTCTAAGAGCACCGTCAAAATGTTTTGGTCACCTGAGAGATCAACTTTACCAAGACCATCACCTCTCTTTAATTTCAGATATCGTGTAATGGGCACAGGGAAGCTGGTCATGTGGTGGCTTGTTTTGTGTATTATTATTGTTTGGCTGCTAATTAAAGAAAAAGAAACAACTATGGGGCCTGTGTCAAGTTAATTAAAAGAAGTAATCAGCAGCAAAAACTGGTCACTAATTAAGAAGATGGTAAGAATGAAAACCTGCAGCCACTGTGGCTAAGCTATTAATGACAAAATGCCAGTTTCTCTGTTTGTGGAGCAGATAAGGTGACAGTCTATTTTTCAACAAATAACCCAAATATGATTGCTGTAATAAACCACATAATAAATTTTATTTGTAATAAACCACATAATAAAATTTATTCATAACACAGGGATAAGAGAAGATGGATACTGTGACAGTGCAGGTCGGCTCCACGCTACTGGTTGCATCCCGGAAACCTCTTGAACCCACAACAGTCACTGTGTCAATGTTCTTTCCACTTATAGACAAGCCCAGCACAACACCCACTTCGTCTCCCAGCTCACTCATTGCTCATTCAGCTGGCACAGATTTCAGCAGCCACAGTCCTCACCAACCCAATCCCCATCTTGGCTGCCACAAGTAGCGTGGGCTGTTCTTTCGTCTTTCTTCTCACACTGTCCAGCATACCTCAGATCTCTAGAGAGAACTACACCTTGATCGCAACCACTCCACCCCAACTATTAACCAGTGAGGACGATGTGCATCTAGTGCGCCAATCCTTTGCTCCTTCATGGGGCCAATGATCGTAATGCCTTTCCAACCTAGCTGGCTTGCTCATCCTACCACTCCCCCAAATGCTGTTCTCATGGCTCTGTTTCTATTCTGTCTTTCTTCATCCCTTCTGTTTGTGCAGGCTCCTTTTATATTAATGCTACTCACGGGACACAGGTGTGTGAACACACCATGCCCTCTGAAAAATTAATGTGGTACCTGCCTGATGCACTCACTTGCACGTGTCTTTGTGATTAGGCAGACACCCAAAGCCGTTCTCTGAGTGAGGCGTGCTCATGCCCAATTACAGCCTGCACTTTTGCTGGGTGTGATTATTTATTTAAAAGCAGCATAGCTTCATGGACCACTTATCACAAATATATAAAACTATATAGATACAGAAGATGTTCAGCTTTGCTTTGGGTGTAATGAGGATGGACAGTGTAAGAGCTTTTTGCTAGTTATTTAAGTTAATATTAAATGTTTGCCTATACTGTATAATAATGCATAGTCCATGGGAGGTTCTTATAACCCCCACAAGCTGAAATAAATTGGTATATTCTACTTCTTGTATCTCCCACTATAGATTAGTCTCAGTGAACTGTACCTTAACATGCTCAAAAGTATGTAACATGCTCTATTGAACGCGCAGTACCATACATTTAGAGCGTACTGAAGGCAAAGTTAAGCATCTAAGTATAGAAGCAACTGAATTTTTTCGATTTTTTTTGCCCATTATTCTATGTGTGTAAAAAACCCTTTTCTTTATTTTTGTAGGGATTGTTTGCTTTGAATTTTCACTAAAACTTTTAGAACACATTTTTGAGCTGAGAGATTTTTTGGCATGCGTCTGACCCGTGCTTGATCCTGCCTTTCTTATCAGCAGCTACAGACATGATTAGCTCAGGTTAGACAGCTGAGAGACAAAGCCACCGAAGCGAGATTGTGTTGGTTAACGATGGAGCAGCCAGGTAAGAGGTATAGAGGAAGGCCTAAGAAAAGGTTTATGTATGTGGTGAGAGGTGACATGCAGGTGGTGGGTGTAGCGGAGCAAGATGCAGAGAACAGGAAGATATGGAAAAAGATGAACCGCTGCGGTGACTCTAAATAGGAGCAGCCGAAAGAAGAAGAATACAACTATATACAGACAAAAGACAATTAACAAACACAAAATATACATTTATGCTAGCTTAGATTGATCTTTTTCACTTCTATAAAAAAAGGCTTATAACATATGAATTCTATTTTAAACAAATATTCTAGAAACATCATTAATTCTGGATTAGCTTTAAAATGTTCCCTAAGAATTCTACTCTTTCAGCCAGTCAAGATGGATAACTTTTTTACCTTGCTATTAGCCAAGCATCTGCACCATGATGGGGGCACCGATTTGTTTACAGCTAGCCTAAATTATTCCCCCCCCCACAATCAGCTGCCCTGTGTGTGTGTTTGTATGTGTGTGAATGTTTTCAGACTTTTCACCTGTATCTGCTCTAAATGTTTTCTTAAATAGGCGGGATGCGCTAATCGAAATCGGCTGATTTTTAATAAAAAGAGACTTAATTAGTGATTGGTAAAAAAGCAGATCACTAAAACTAATATTTTCAGCCCCTGCTTTTCTAAGGTTTATGGTAATTTAGTTATAGTTCTCCTTTACGGAAGGTATTAGGGCAGTTAAGCCAGCTATTTTTTTTTCTTTTGCAGCAAACTACGTACAGTGTAAACAAAGTGCAATGAGTGTAAGCTTATTTTATCACTGAACTAGCAAAATACCCGCACTTCGCAGCGGCGAAGTACTGCCTTAAAATTTTTATTAAGAAGAAAAGTAAACCTTTTTAAACCGAGGGAAAATATACCAGTAATTATTTGCTAAGGATCACTTTGTATGCCGCGTTGTCAGTTCGGCCCTCCGGTTGAAATATGATCAAGCTGTACGCTGAGCTTACTCTTGAGCATGTAACGTACAGTTGGCCATGCGAAAAGCAATCTTGCCTCAAATCTCACAGCTTGGATTGCTGCTGCCATAATCGGTTTGAGTTTCATGGTTTGTTTCAATTACGTTAGTATTTGCAGGACTTCTTGTGTTGAAGTGACATTCGGCATCTGTCAAGTGTTGTAAGCATACAATCTGTTTCATCGATAACTTCACATCCAGCTTTTGAGAGTTTAAACATTCATAAACATCAAAGTGTCCACTACTCAAATCGTCACCTGTGAATCTAAGATGTTTAAGAGGCATTGGCGGTTGTCCAAAGGTGTAAAATATTTGGCCATTTTGGTACACCTGAAAGAGACAACCGAGCAATTCAGCAGCAGCCATCAACTGACATGCAGAACCATTGATAAAGGGCTTAAGCATTTCACTCTTATAGTGCTCCTGTGCAGTATAATTATCTCCTGTACCGTCATCAGTCCACACCTTGAACCTGTCCCAGTCATTCAATACATAAGACACAATGTTCCTCCGGATATCAAGAGTCAGCCTGATATGGCCGTGCAATATGTAACAAAGAGAATGGAAAAGTCTGGTGCCATCTCCGGGCATGGAAACCACTCGGTAAGTGACAGTTCTTTGATCGATGGTGATCACCTTGATAGACATGTTAATGGGGGTACGGTTGGAATGATAAAGAAAATGGGTACCTGAACGATGTAAACCAAGTCTAAAATACCTATACAATAACTATAATCGTAATAAACAAACAATAAAACAGCAGAGAAGCCGTGGATTAAATAAAAAGGCTGCAGTTATCAGCAGGGAGACGTGAATACCGTGGCAAAGCAAAGAAGGGAATGAACAGACAGGAGCGACGGACGGCCATCTATAGGCAGGCAGCCAACAACGTGGGAATGGGGGATCCAACGCCACCTCACACGGCAACCGAGCTGCAGGCTATGGATGTATATATAAGTAAGTAGGATTCAGTTAGCGTTGGGAAACCGCGTACCAAATTTCTTGAAGATGGGCCCATAGGTAACAAAGACCATTGGAAAGTTCAATATGGCGGCCGACAGTGGCGTCATACCACTGAAATAAGTATGTACATCGGTTTCAGTTAGCGCAGGGAAGCCGCCAACCAAATTTCGTGAAGATAGGGTCATAAATAAGAAAGTTTAACATGGCGGACGTTTTCGACCGTTATGCGTACAATTTTGAAATTAAACCTGCTCAACTTTTGTAAGAAAGCTGTAAGGAATGAGCCTGCCAAATTTCAGCCTTCCACCTACACAGGAAGTTGGAGAATTAGTGATGAGTCAGTCAGTGAGTGAGTGAGGGCTTTGCCTTTTATTAGGATAGATACATACACACACACACACACTATATATATATATACACATATACATATATATATATACATACATACA
>JANRMT010062819.1:20755042-20775209 GCA_026402145.1 Polypterus bichir lapradei | reverse complement strand
GTATTCCGCTTATCACAGACTTACTACTTGCAGCTTGCGGTACGAAGCGACATGATGTGAGCAGAGTTCTGGTGCTCCCATCGTTCCCTTGCTTTTGTGCGTGATGCGCTGGAAAAATAGACAAAATTATGTCTCTGGAAATAATTAATGTTGATGGAGTACAAATGCCTCACTGCGTAGTAAATATCAATGGGAATGGGTGTACCCCCTAAACTGTATATATAGATAAGGGAAACCCCTCATCAATATTTCTGCGACTTCCAATATATTAGTAGAAAGCCCAAATTTCCCATGCTCATCCTTTTTACACTGTACTTACAAATGTTAAATGTTTCATTTTACGCCGTGTCCTGTAATGAACTTTCGAAAATAACGTCTTCTTTTTGGTGGTTCTGACCATTATGCCGTAAGGAACTTTTGGAACTGACCTCTCCTTTTGGCGGTTTCATTCCTTATTTCCTTTAACAGACTATGTATTTCACGGCAGAGACGCACAAAGGCCGCCCCCGGTCCCCCTTCCTTTTTCCACACGGCCACTGTCCGCGTACCTTCCACATGGTTGGTTCCCTGCCTATATACATTAACCACATCCCACACTCATGTGCCTCCTCACTCACTTCCTTACTTTCCTCAGCTGTCCGTCGTGGTCACTGCTCCCTTCTTGTTTACTCCACCGCTTCAAGCCTGTTATTGTTCACCTTCCTTCACGTCTTCCTGCTGGTGACTCCTGCCTTTTCATTTACTCCACCACTTCAGACCTGCTATTGTTGGCCTTGCTTCACGTCTTCCTGCTGTTGACTCCTGCCTTTTCGTTACAATCATCAAATTCACTCTCAATACTAAAATAAGCCTACGACAATTACATTGACAATCATGTTATGTTTTCTTTTCTTTTTCATAACTTCTTTAACACAGTACTTCTCCGCTTTTTTTGTTGTTAGGAATGGTGAGTACTACTGATTTTTAATTAAGCCTGGTTTCAGACTGGTACATTACAGAAAAAAACTAAACAATATGACAGCTTGTAATTATGAGACGCATTTTATTTTCTTTTTTACGCCATATGTATTATGGCTAACAAATTTTCTGCATATTTTATTAGTTAAAGTATGAATTTTAAGTCAATTTTATTTTAGTATTTTATAGTCAATTTACAATAAGCCTACATAATTTCATTTTGTTAATATAAAAAGTGACAAGTTAAAATCTGTGGTCTGCAGTTTAATTATAAAAATACACTTTAACACAGAACATAAAACTTCGGTTTGTCTGGTTATGTAGATCAGTATACAAAGATTTTTCAAGTGACAAACGGAGGGAGTATGCGCTGATATAGCACATTTCTGCACCCACCACATAATGAACCCCCTGGATTGGGACCAGAGTGTAACTGTACAATGGGTGACAAAAAACAGATTCAGTATTGGAACCAGCCAATCAAGTAACACGAAATCAATGATCGGTATCAGCCTTAAAAACCTGATTGGAGCATCCCTACTTAAAACAGCTACAAAATCACCCTTCACAAAGGTTCTTACTTTGTTACATTTAGCGACCAATTTTATTAAATCCGATTTTGGTTTTAGTGGTATGATAAATAAACTCCTGACACTGATTTTGTTAATTTATGCACTTTGCCTCAGACTTTATAAAACATTTTGCTGAATTTTATGTATACAATTCTTTGTATCCTGTCGATGGTGCTAGTTCACCTCTCACCTGTAGCATATACCGACCAACTAGGCTTAAGTAAATGTAATAAAAATAAAAGGTATCACATCTAACAGCAGTGGTGGAAGGTGGCAGGCTGAAAGCTGACCCTTCAGGCCGTAAAGTAAATGCTTGGGTTCATTGTTGGTAAAAATAAATAAATACATGCATACATACATACAGTGACAGATCAACTGGGAACAAAGCCAATATATAAGCAAAATGAGCAGTACAGAGGTCAAGTATTGTGGCAGTACCACAAATTTCAAAAATAATTTATCTAGGCACGAAAATGTGATGAGGTATGCAAACATTTTATTATAGTAAAACAGAAAATGTAGCTCCTGATATGGGCTGATGTGTGATACAAGTTAAAAGCAAAAAAAATGTTATGTTGTCATCAGATACAGGCAGGAGAAATGTGTCTCACTCTCTGAAAATCCACCGAAATGATGGAAATGCATGAGGGGCATCATCCCACTGTGTCCCATCTATCAAAATGCTACACTGGCATCCCTGGAACAAGTGTCCATACTCTATAGTGGGAGGCATCACTACTGCACAAAGAACTTTTGGCATAAATATCTTTTAACGTCTAAGAAATGAACAGGCCTCACTGAATGCTTTGTTTTAAACTTTTTTCACTGCCACAGATAAGACTATGTGCGGAGTAGGTTATTACTTACTATTAATATTTGAAGATGTCAAAAAAATGCCTCTCTTTTTTTACGTTGTAATAAACAATATCTGGTGACTACAGTTCACTGTTTTGTTTGTTGGATAAATAAAAAGGAAATTCAAATTGGCAGCTGTTAATGTTCAACATTAGTCTATTTGAGCAACTGTTTGAAATATTGCAAAATTAAATCAAAATTAAATTAAATTGAACGGGTCTCTTGTGAATTAAAGTCTGATTGAACTGGGAGGTCAGAGCTGACTCCCAGACCTAGTTACAGTAATATGAATAACCAGAATACTTTAGTTGGCTTTACTTTAACTACTGTGTTTCAATCAACCGCTCCTTTTCCAAGAGCTCTTCTTCTTCTTTGTTTTGGTCACACCTTTTGGTTACTGGGGGTACTGCAGTTTTCTCTGAGGTTTCACACATAGCAGTCCTCATCTGTCAGCATAAAATTTGTGTGTGCTGGTTTGCCAGCGATCAGTTGACTTTCTTCTCCAGCTAAATGAACACATTGCTTTACATAAGGTCTCTCGCTTGTGCACCTTGAGTTATACTAGCAAAACTTGGACTTTCAGTGGCCCTCACATCCAACTCTATTACAGAGGGTTTTCCACGAGAAACGTAGGTTGCTTAAGGGAGTAAAAGAGATTGATCACAACTTTGTTATGACCATACCATAGGCAATAGAGGTCCTACTATGGAGCAGAAGTTATGGCCAGGCCAAGAGCAGAGAGAGCAACCTTGTATAACCAAATAAACAAGCACCAAGTAAGCTATAAATCAGATACAGATTTACCAGTTTAACTGGTTAACAGGCAAGAAATCTTACAAAAGCATTTAAATGTGGTCCTGAATAAGTCATCGGGGCAGTGCTTTTGACAAATGATTAAAAGGGGAAATATAATTCATATCATTTTTGCTCTCTTAAGTGTCAAAATAGAGAAAAGGAAAAAAAAATGTCAGCTTAGATTTCAATTTTGTGTCATTTGTGTAATGACTGGTCTCCTTCTTTGTATTATCTCTATCGTCTATAATCCTTGTTTAATAAATGAATTGTCTGGGATATTTATTAAAAAAGGGGTCTGTCTGATGGCTAACTACTTCCCTTTATTACTTCAGGAAAACAATACTATCTCTGCATCCTGACTCAAGAAGTGATATCCTGCACTGAACTGCTGACAGTACTTCTAACTATAGCATTACTAATTTTGCTGCATCATTTGTGGAAAAAGAATTATAGGTATTTTAAAATATAAGAACAAGATGCAAACCTTGCAATTTTCTAATCAGATATTGCACAATCTTTTGAACCATATAAGAATGACTACCAAAGAAATGATTTTTAACTGCATTTTCTGAGGCTAATATTTTAATTATGATCACACACATGATAAACTTGATGATCTTTTAGCAGCTTGCCTAATATTAATCAAAAAAAAAAAAATTAAACAATGTCCTTGCCCATTTTTAACCACCTATTTAAAAAAAAAAACAAAAAAAGTTGCAATGAATAATTAAACACAACACGATCATGTTCAGCTTTTTTTTTTATTCTGCATTTTTAACTATCCATCCATCCATTTTCCAAGCCGCTGAATCCGAACACAGGGTCACGGGGGTCTGCTGGAGCCAATCCCAGCCAACACAGGGCACAAGGCAGGAACCAATCCCGGGCAGGGTGCCAACCCACCGCAAGACACACACAAACACACCCACACACCAAGCACACACTAGGGCCAATTTAGAATCGCCAATCCACCTAACCTGCATGTCTTTGGACTGTGGGAGGAAACTGGAGCGCCCGGAGGTAACCCACACAGACACGGGGAGAACATGCAAACTCCACGCAGGGAGGACCCGGGAAGCGAACCCGGGTCTCCTAACTGCGAGGCAGCAGCGCTACCACTGCGCCACAGTGCTGCCCTTCATTTTTAACTAATATGGTTTAAATAATGAATATTAATTATGTTATACAAAGAGAGGCTTAAAATGATGCACTAAATCTATATTGTTAACAGTAAACAGACCTTAAGAGACCAATGAACATATACAGGTCTAACGTAAAAGTTTAGACTACATCTTTCTATGAAGTGGAGCAGACAATATTTGTTTAGTGAAGTAATTCATTGGCTACTGAGTCTGTTCCACTGAACAGTATTATAAAGAAGAAAATAGCTTTTCATAAAGCATTCTATAAAGCCTATGAGCAGGTCAGATGAGGAAAAATGTAGAGAAAAAGGTTCAAAAGGCCAGAGATTATATATAATCAAGGACAATATTTTAAAAATGACATACAAAAAACTTAAGTCTACACTTATAAGGACAGCACACACGCCCTAAGGATTATAAAAAGGAAAGCGATTATTGCTTTGAGATCAAGTTGAAAGGCGATAACAACAATACAAAACAATATACAACAGCTGACCAAGTCACAAGATCTCACTGTTTTACACTGAAAAAGTAATGGCAGAATGGTGTGGAATCTCTTCAATACTCTTCCAGATGTTCTGAGGCTGTTCTGGTAGCTAACAGTAGCTCAACATCCAATTCACACATTCACTTAACTGTCATATATTAATCCATATTTAAAAACCTGCAGCATTCTTTGCTAATTCATTTACAAGTCTTAAAGGACACTTCTTTAGCACACCATTTTGAAATTTGTTACTATCATTAAATGGACGTCTTATATTAAATGCCAAATTATCACAAATACTTCACTACAAATTGAAAACAAAGGTTTTCACATCACCATGACCTTAAATTATTAGTAAGCAGAACATCAAATATAAATAGTTTTTTCTATAGGCATTGACTTACATAAATAGAGTCTTGTTGATACCGTAAAAAGAGATTGTGCATAATAGCCCCTTCATGCAGATCATTCAGTATGGCCATATCTTCCACTCCTATGGTACTTGTGGAGTGCATAACAGCCACTTTTTGCCTGGTAAGGGCATTTTGTTTGTATGTAAATACCTAAAAAAGTAAAGAGACAGACAATAAGAATAAATCAAAACAAAGACTATCTAAAGAAAAGCCTTATTAGCATTCAAAAGTCCAAGAACCACATCACAAAGTAAGTAAAGTGCTAACAGTAAAGGAAGTGACAGTAATATTTTTTGTTGCTACACTGCAACAGCCTCTGTTAAATGTCACAGTAATAAACAATTAACCTTTAGTCAAAATATATCTCATATCATATATATTATACTATATTATACATCTTTTTTTCTGGAATTTAACCCACAGTAAATACATTTTTTGCAGCAAATGGGAGGAGCACACAACATTTATAAGGATGCAAGTTATGTAAGCACTTGTACGATTCTGGTTGTACAAAACATATTTAGATACTTGTACAAACACAATACTGGTTCACTCCACAATAAAATATTTCCAGACATACAAGAATTTTTTTATAATACATGTCCATGATCTTTTATGTGGAATTCCAAATCAGAAAAGCTTTAAAAATTAAAGGTTTTATTTTTTTTTGGTTCCTTGGTTTGACATTGATGGATTTTTTTAAGCATCAACAATCAAGAAATGTTTCCGATGATAACTTTTGTCTGCAACTTTCAAGTGAATAGACAGGCTGCAGCCTGCTCTAAAACCTGTTGAGCAGCTTTTATCTCTCCAAGTTAGGTCAAGTGGCTCTGTTGTCATATTACCCATACACCATATTGCAGCATACAGTGGCACAAAATAACATTCCTCAGCACAACAGTACAACAAATACATAAACACAGGACAAGTACCAGACAGGTAAAGAACTATCAATATCCTAATTAATAATTAAAACTAAAATTCTAACACCATCAACTCTAACAAATCTTGTAATTGACGGAAAATAAAATGCTTTAACTAAATGAGTACCATCTAAGCATTCAGCTCAATTTTTGCTGCTACAAGTTTATGATTTCCCTTAATAAAAAAATTACAGAAATGAAAAAAGTGGTCTCAAAATTACCCATGATTGATAAAACAATTCAAATGCATAATCAATTTATTTTATTCTCCAGCTATGCTTTCCTTTTGCTTATGCTTTCTTGACATAGTAAATTCGTCATTAGATACGGGGTCTTCCCAGACTGTCTTAAGACTGCTGTAGTTAAACCCCTGCTAAAAAAAAAAATAATCTTGACCCATATGCTTTTGAAAATTTTAGACCCATCTCTAACCTGCCCTTCTTAAGTAAAATTCTAGAGAAGGCAGTCATTAGGCAGTTAAATGACCACCTCAATAAACATGCTATTCTTGATAAATTTCAGTCAGGTTTCAGAACAAATCACAGCACAGAAACTGCACTCGTTAAAGTAGTAAATGACTTGCGGGTAAATGCAGACAGAGGCCATTTATCTGTTCTCATCCTCTTAGATCTGAGTGCCACATTTGACACCATTGATCACAATATTGTTAGAAATCGCCTTAGTCAATGGGTGGGCCTCTCTGGCAGTGTCTTAAATTGGTTTGAATCCTACCTGGCAGGGAGAAAATTCTTTGTGAGCTGTGGTAATCACATCTCAAAGACGCATGATATTCTATATCGTGTTCCACAAGGCTCTATCCTGGGTCCGCTGCTCTTCTCAATCTATATGCTTCCGTTAGGTCAGATTATCTCAGGTTACAACGTGAGCTACCACAGCTATGCTGATGACACACAGCTGTACTTATCAATAGCACCTGATGACTCAGACTCTCTCGATTCACTAACACAATGTCTTACTAGTATTTCTGAATGGATAAATAGTAATTTTCTCAAACTAAATAAAGAGAAAACTGAAATTGTAGTAATTGGCAATAATGGATTCAATGAGGTTATCAGAAATAAACTTGATGCATTAGGATTAAAAGTTAAGACGGAAGTAAAAAACTTAGGGGTAACTGTTGACTGTAATCTGAATTTTAAATTGCATATTCATCAGACCACTAGGACAGCATTTTTTCACTTAAGAACATAGCAAAAGTTAGACCTCTTATATCATTGAAAGATGCTGAGATTTTAATTCACACTTTTGTTTTCAGTAGACTAGATTACTGTAACGCACTCCTCTCAGGACTACCCAATAAATCACTTGCAACAAGTGCAAAATGCAGCTGCTAGAATCCTAACTAGGAAAAGAAAATCTGAGCACATCTCTCCAGTTTTGATGTCACTACACTGGTTACCTGTGTCATTCAGAACTGACTTAAAAATTCTGCTTATGATTTATAAAGCCTTAAATAATCTCGCTCCATCTTATATATCAGAATGTCTGACACCCTATATTCCAAATCGTAACCTTAGATCCTCAAATGAGTGTCTCCTTAGAATTCCAAATGCTAAACTTAAAAGAAGTGGTGAGGCGGCCTTCTGCTGTTATGCACCTAAAATCTGGAATAGCCTGCCAATAGGAATTCGCCAGGCTAATACAGTGGAGCACTTTAAAAAAACTGCTGAAAACACATTACTTTAACATGGCTTTCTCCTAACTTCACTTCAACTTAATACTGATACTCTGTATGTTGAATTCATCATAATAGCTATTCATAGTGGCTCTAAAATCCGTACTGACCCTTACTCTCTCTTCTGTTTCTTTTTGGGGTTTCTTTGTGGAGGCGGCCTGCGCCACCACCACCTACTCAAAGCATCATGATGCTCCAATATTGATGGACTGAAAGCCAGAAGTCTACGTGACCATCATCATCAAGTCCTTCCACGAGAACCCTAAATACAAAGAGGACTGTTTCATTTATGTTAGGTAGATTGCCCAGAGGGGACTGGGCGGTCTCTTGGTCTGGAATCCCAGCAGATTTTATTTTTTTTCTCCAGCCGTCTGGAGTTTTTTTTTTGTTTTTTCTGTCCATCCTGGCCATCGGACCTTACTTATTCTATGTTAATTAATGTTGACTTATTTTTATTTTTTTATTGTGTCTTCTATTTTTCTATTCTTCATTTTGTAAAGCACTTTGAGCTACTTTTTTTTGTATGAAAATGTGCTATATAAATAAATGTTGTTGTTGTTTTGCTCCCAGTGTCCAGAAGACACTCAGTTCTATAACCATCTTTTTAATATATAAACTAAGGCACAATTCTAGTTGTTTTAGCATGAAATTGGAATGCAATCCAAAACAACTGTTCTTTTCCATTTGAGCAGGTTTACAGAGAAGCTTGTAAGGTGAAGGGACTACGGTGCAAGTTTTAAATGTTGAAATGAAACCAGATGATGCTGCTCAGGGATGTGACAACGCTTAGGGTTTAGTGAGGGTGACTTGAGGATATATATATATATATTATATATATATATTAACATGACAGTGTTTTTATGCTAAATTAAAGTTTCAGTGGTCATAGACAACTGGTTGGTTCCCCATTATATGATCACTTTTATGGCATACATTGAATCTAAATCTGTAACTCAGGTCCAAAAATAGGCTTTGTATTATTAAGTTTAACATGCCTTGGTGAAGAAGAATTCCATCTTGTCACACTATTTAAGTTGGTTAGACAAATATTAATCTACTGGTAGTGTGAAAGACAAGTTCATTAGACAACTGAGAATCTCAAGAACACCAGAATATATAAAAAGGGTGAGACAAGCCATAGACATTCAGTACAATGTTAATCAGTAGAGTTAAAATTTCAAATTTGAATATTTACTGAATTACTCAGCAAGATTCATCTAATCAACCATATAAAGTACACATAATACATAATTTTTTTTTTATGTAGCTTTTTTCAGTTAACAGTAAATTGAACTGTTAAATGGAAACTGGAATAGTTTAAACTGTTCTCAAACAGTTTAACTGTTCTGGTCCTTTAGAAAAATGCATTGTTAATGGTGGAGCTCACTTGAAAAAACATGTTTATGTTGTTTAAGACAAAGTAAATAAGCTGCATTGTAAAATAAATAAGCCAACCTTGGCCCTGGTGTGTGTGTGTGTGTGTGTGTGTGTGTGTGTGTGCACACGTGTTTGTGATCAACCTGTGATGGAATGGTATCCTGTCCAGTCATTGTTCCTGCCTTTCACCTTGTGGTTGCTGGGTTAGGCTTCAGCTTCCACATGACTGGTCTGAATAAATAGATTTGAATACAGATACACAGAGCATTGTTTTAACAATAGGTTAGTTTCCCCCTTTTTTAAGTAATATTCATGTGAGTAAATATGCTTAAAAGTACACAAAACATTTCATTTTTTTTATTATATAGCCATGTTATTTGTCTTTTTATGACTATGATACCAATAACGTAATAATCCCCTTCATGAGATTAAAACATTTTAAGAACTCCAGGTTTAGAAGATTAAAGTACATGCGTGATACTGTCAACCTCTTTCATTTAGATGTTTAAAGCACTGAAAGTTGTGCTGTATGATTCATGACTTGTTCTATTTAGATCATACAATTTCTTATTGCAATTGTTTCAATCAGATTATATAAAAATAATATTAAACTAATAGGCTTATGCATTGCTGGATCTACCATCAGGGAGACCTGAGTGGTCACCCAGCGTCCCTGCTTGCAAAAGGGACCTTTGCATGTTGCAGAAAAAAGTGCCTAATTACAAAAATTTAAAGTCAAAATTTTCCTGACAGTACAGACACTCACAGCAATGTACTATCGGGCACTCACCAGTGCTGATGGTAATCCTGATGAGTTAAACCTGTCCAATTAGAATTAAAAAAAAAACAAACAAAAAAAAAAAAACCTTTTGTTTAACACAAAAATCAAGTGGGTTGGGCACATTCAGACCAGGTGTCAAGCAGGTCCCGTTTATGACCAGACATTTGATGTGTTACCATGCCACAAAAGAGAAATGAGAGAAAATGAATGGGCATTCAAAGTAAGAGACCAGTGCTGCCACGAAAGGGAAGGTTAAAGAAAGAGAAGTAAAAGACTTTGTTTTGCCAAAAACCATACTATGCTGACATTTACAAGTTTAAAAATACATTAATAAATAAGTAAATGGTGATATGAACATGCCATAAACAATGCAGTTAGAGGTGAACAAGAGTGACCTAACAGTGACTAGTAATATTTCATGGATATTCATTAACAGTCCTCTCAGAAAAAAGTTGTTGATTTCTTGTAGAATTGTTTCTTACATTCATTGTAATATACTAATCAACCACATATGATGCCTTTTTAGGGGGGCTTCAGGGGCTACTAGCTCAACAATATGTTTGGGTCTCCCAAAACAATTTCTTAAAAATGGTTTATATATGCATATACAGTACATTTAAGTTCAAGAGGTTACATAATATAAATAATAAAAGCGAACCGAAAAAAAAAAAAAAAAAAAAGTAAAATGTGGACAGAAACTCACAGATATATTAGGGGTCACAAACTAAGAGCATAGGACAATACTCTACCAAAAAATGCATGCAGCAACAAATGTTTTCACATTCAAAGATCACAATTCATGTTTGCTAGAATGCCTGCAACCGTTTTTCCAATGGCGCGGTTTGTTGTTAATTTTTCCATCTCGGACAGTTGCTGTGGTGAAAAAGTTTTCAATTTAAGTGTTAGAATTTAATTTGGTGGAACGTAAACTAATGGCATGTTTGTCTGAGTTAAATTGTTATTTACTCCAAGATTTTGCCTGCATTTATTTCTGGTCCTTATACATAGATTAGTAGTGATGTATAAATAAGACTAAAATGCCTTGGCATGTTGGAATATTTTAACAGACTTTATGAACTTTACACCCAGTCCCTCTTAAATTAAACTATTAATTGTCTAGATTTACTTACTTAATTACTTCATAACAAAATGTAGAAGTAAATATCAGTTAAAACTGTAACATGCCAATACATGAAGTGAAAGTCTACAAAGTAATGTTAATTTGAAACTCTACACTGCAGTATCAAAGAACCTCTTCTCTGACAACTCTAACTTTTACTGTATATCTTCATATAATAAACTTATTAACACAGTATTCTTCATAGCATCTACTAAGAATATTCGTTGAAAAGTACAACTGAGCATGGATGCACACAGCAAGTTGAAAAAAGATTTAAACAAAAGTCAGTACTGACATACTATATAAGTTGGCTCTAGACCAAACTGCTATACAGCAAACCAGACAGGGTCACCAGACCTCAGCTTTGTAATACTTTCAATTTATATTGACTTTATTCTCTAAAGTCCTTCCTATGCTTTTTAAATTGGTTTAATAAAAGTCTGAAAAGCTGTTCTTGTAAGCAATTCTTGACTATTACAAATAACATTTTCAAATCCATTATTATGAAAGATTACGAAAAAATGCAATAATAAACAAGTCCTGTTGTTTCATTTAAATGAAGACAAAAGAAAATGTTGTTTTAATAAATTGTTTTATCAACTAATTATAAAAAGTATATTGAGAAGAATGATATTGTAATTTAGGCAATTTTAATTTTAAATCCGGAAGTATGCCCAAAAGACTTGTGATGATTGCAAACATCAACTGTACTGGTTGAATCCACACCAATGAATTATGGTGCAGTCCTAAGAAAGTCACATAACCCTATAGAAGGCATAAAAATATAAAAAGTACAACTGTTAGCTAAAAAGATCAATAACGTGTGACATCTGCAAAGGTTTTATTCATTATTGGATTACTTTTGACACTGTCTGCTGATTTAGAAATAGTATGACCATCTGCGCCTAAAATGAAATTCTTTCTTTTTTTACTGTGACAGTAAATGGTTACCATGTACTGGTAAAATATAATCAGCTATAGTTAACAGCTGCATTTCTGCAGCCTTTTATAACCTGATTTTGCATGTAGGTCAAACTTGTACAGGAAAATATCCATTAATAGGAAATGGTCAAAACTGCATAAGGCTTTGCTGCTTACTTTATGGAAAAATAATTTCACAAAATAACAGTGATGCAACACTACTATGATTTAAACCACAAATGTAAGCTAAACTGAATTTAATTACTGAAACATGTCAACCTAATGTTTAAAGCACTGCACTTTTTGATAATGATACAATACCTCACTGAGTTAGCAAAGGCATAATGATTTCATAAAAATCCACCACTAACTGCTATTTTAATGGGAAGGCCACTTAGTAATCTCAGTATCCCAGTACTAACCTGTAGATCTGCCATAGATTTGCTACCCTTAAAAAGACACTGTGGCATCTTTGATTAACTTTTGTAGACAGCATACTGCGACCAAATTGATTATGGTACTTGTCTTACATGTGTTGTTCCTGTTCCTATTCTAGGTTTCTTTATGTCAAATGACTTGCAAAACCATACTCATCTTTCAGTACAATACATATCTTTGAATGAGTGTGAAAATTTGGAAACCACCTTCTAATTAGTTGTGTACTGTAAGCTCCAGCAAATAAGTAGTGGTGAAACTCCAGGAACTGCAGTTATTTAAAATAATATTCCTTCAATAGTAACTGGATTACCCTGCGGTGGGCTTGTGCCCTGCCCAGGGTTTGTTTCCTGCTTTGTGCCCTGTGTTGGTTGGGATTGGCTCCAGCAGACCCCCGTGACCCTGTAGTTAGGATATAGTGGGATGGATAATGGTTGGTTGGTTAGTAACTGGATTATAAAGTTGTTTCAAGACAAATATGACCCTGCCTCTTATCAATAACATTATTTTCCCATACCCTCGTAAGTAAATACAAGCCTGCTACTCTCACTCTCTTAAAATAATTTAGCTTAAAATGCAAAGTAAACTACACTGTTCTGACCATAACTCATTGCCTCCTCCATCAAGCTAACTGTTCAACTTCTGCTGTTTAGCAGAGACCCCAGTTCATAAAGGGTAGCAATAATGAAGTCTAGCAAACCCTTTCTTTGACTCAAAAAAAGACTAACTGGGGCTGGACTGAAAAAACTAATACTTTCTGTAGAAGTGGGTGGATGAGTCCAAATTAGTCCTAACTTGTCTAAGATGGAAAGTACATGAGCTGAGGAAGACCATATATGAGAGGCCACATGTTCATCTTGCTCAAAACATAAACTGACTGATCAACACTTGCTCAAAAGATATAATTTTGCTAGCAACTGAGGACACTGCATGTGTGAAAAACCTTGAAAGAGAAACACCAGTAGGGCTGAAACGCTTCCTTTTGGAATTTTGCTTAGTTCATACAAGTACACGGATGATTATTTGTATAACACAATATGCTTATGCTGTGGATATAAGATTTGAAGTCATGCTGTGATGACGCGGATTGCAAAATGGAGAAAGAAAAAACAAATGGAGCACGATATCTGATGCTGGCAATGCTGACAAAGTCCTTTTTGTGAATTCCAGCAACATCACTACCATTAGAGCATCTCTTTTATACAGAAGTAAACATTGCATCAAAGCAGAGAGCAAGCCTCTGCTCTAAGCATGTTGATATGTTGAAATTTTTCCATTGCAACCACCACATGCTAATTTAAAGGCTTACACACACACAAACACACACCATTATCTATCTCATCCTGAGGATACGATCCTGCCAGAACTTTTCTTTTTTTTTTGCATCCTACAAATGCCAAAAAGCCTTCCAAGTTATGCTTAAGCTGCAGTCAGACTGAAACTTGCAGTTCTGAAAGTTAAGTTGCACAACTTAAATGCAATTTTTCTGTGTTATTATTATTATTAATTCTTTATGCCTTAGTTTCAGGCTGTATGTATACCCTTTATTTTTTAAAAAGTACTTTGTAATTAATAATAATAATATATTTTATTTATAAAGCACCTTTCCCATGCTTAAGGTGCTTGATATCATTTTGTATTTATTTGTTTTTGTATTTCAGACAATGCTTTCTTTAAAACCTAGAACATAATATAGTACTTAAATGCATTTAAGAGGTTTAGTTTTATCAAATAAATTTTATTGTACGCAATTTAAGCAATAATGTTTTTTTCTAAAAAGAAAATCAATTAGCTATTAATTTTAAGAGAGATGTCTCTTCTCTTTTGTATAATTACTATTGCTCTTATATAAAGCAAAAGTATTTCTTATCCGATTGCCGATTATTGATGGAATAATCAGAATACTCAATTACATAATTGCTGCAGCCCTAAACTGCAGTACCTACTACCTGCAAACAGAAGGTGTGAACAAGGAAAAGAAGGAGTAAAGTCCCTGAACAAAGAAAGTGTGCTGTAGTTTCTTCCACAAGTCTGGAGAAAGCCAAATAGGAAAGGAACAAAGCAAAATTTCCTCAAACCATAAGTACCATTCTGATTCTAAGAACTATTATTTTGTAATTTGACAGATAAAAAATATTATAATAAATTAATTTTTCCTATGTCACTGTAACTAAACAGAAATAACCTTGTGAAGGAGGAGTTCTGGCTATTACGAGTTTATCATCATAAATCATGTGAGAAACTACAGAACAGTATCTCTTACATGTGGGGCATTTGGTAAGCCAGCACAGAAACTTAACTGTGAACAAACATGAGACAATAATTAGTTTCTTATATTATTATTATAAAGACATTATCTATCTTGAACACATGAACTGAAACATCGTAGTTCATAAGCTATGTGTTCATTTCTATAGCAGAGAATAAGTTAACTAAGCTTTTGTAATTTTATGCTTCCATTATGATTGTTGTTTTCTCTCTATTATATATTATAAATATATATTATAAACTTTCTGCAGATTGTTTTTATCAGGGATTGGTATATTAGCCTTTATGTTAAAGAAATCGGAGTAATAAACTGAAATAAAGTAATCGGTGAAGTCGCCCTGTGCAAATAGACAAAGGACAAGAATAGCTACTTTAACACTATAATCCAAGAAGCCTACAAACTCGTAATCCCGGGCCACCTTAAAAATTCTTTTGCACCTCTCCATTAGCATTTTTTGTTTTGCAAATATATTGATTAGCACAAGCAGCCTGCTTATCCCATCCACCCACTGCCACAGCTCAACTGAGACAAAAAGTTCTCCCAGCTCAAAGCTGCTTATCTGGTTGGGAGGTACCTGGAGTTTTATAGGGTAAATAATATTTCATTATTTGGAACATATGTGTTTCATGTGTGTTCCCTGTCTACAACGATCTATGTAAATGTAGAATGACAGGAAATGAGAGGCAAGAAAGTTTGAACACATACCTAAAACAGAAACTATTTTTATGCTATAGTACTAATGACAAAATTTTGACATCAAGTGTATAATGTGTGAAAACTGAAGTCCAAATATCAAATAAACACTTTCACAAAAGGTACACAACACAAAACAACTGCGCTTTTACTCAAGAATATAACCGAAGAAAATGAAATCGTGTTAGTAGGGTACAATGCTGATATGACCACTTGGGTGGTGCAGCGGTAAGAACTGCTGACTCACAATCAAGAGGATGCTGGTTTGATTCCAGATGCTTTCTAGAATTACCATTTTGAGTAGTGAGCTGCTCTTATTGTTACTATTATAGAACAAAAATATACATTTGATTTGAGTCTGTAACAACTGGTGTAAATTTATGGTACTTGTATAGGTTAGTGTTTATTTATTTATTTTATTCAGTTTTATTCTCTCAGTCATGTTCATGCTTCCCCCAATCTCACACTGCTGTTTTAAAATTATATAACAGAGGTGAACTCAGATGAGGATGAGAATTCTACATTGGAGAAAGAGAACAGAAGTTCTCCCCACAAGAAACATCCACTCACACATAACAATGCAGCTGCACCAGGCATAAAAGCAAAAGATGGCACCGTTTGGGTGCAGCATAAGGTTAGTGAATCTGACACACGCATGTCCTTCAACAAAACAGCAGGGCTTAGAGGCTCATCAAGGTATCATGTAAAGTTCTGTTTGTGATTATGTTTTGTGAAGGTCCAATATAAAAAGCATTTATATCTCTCTATTATAAAAAAAATCTTGGGAGGGAGACGAGACGTGATCTTCTTGAAAGAATTTGACGTCCCGCGAGAGACACTTTAACGTCACGTGAGACAAGCCAGTGAGACAACATTTAAAACAAGTTCAAACATCTACCCAAGCAGTTGTTGGAATGCTTTTTGGCAGACAGACATCATGTGCTCCCAGCTCTTAAAACAACGACAAGCAGAACACGCAGCTCGCCAGCAGCAGCAGCAGAAAGACAACAGATGATCCAACGGCATCTCCTTCGTGTGCATTCAGCCGCTCCCCCTTCACAACATGAGCAGCATTATATGTCCTGCAAGAAAGATTTAACCACTCCCGGGGCTGGATATAAAGGACAAGTATTGTTTTTACAAAAGTTTTAAAGTAAAAGTGAAAATAATGCATATGTAACAATTCCCATGAAAAACACAATAAATAAATTAAATTGTACATCTGGTAAACCAAATCCGGAGGTGGGCGAGCAAAGTGAGCAGGAAGCGGAGCCCTAGTGTCACTTATATAAAACCCATATCGAATGTTATTTACCTTGATTTGTTTACTTATCTTCCTACAGCATAAAGTCACAAGTACACTGCAGAGCTTCCTGTGTTTGATCGACATAGGCATACTGAAAAAGTATGTGCATGTGCAATGTTACTTCAATACACAAATGACTTTAGCTGCAGGTGGAAGCTCCTGACGTACTTTACGCAACTGTTGTTACAGTTCTGTCTTTGTGCAGAAATGGTTCCATAAGCTTTATGACCTTAGTCTCAGAAAGTCTTAGTCTCGTGGGACGACTGGGATATTTTCCTGAATAAGGAGTGGCATTGCACATGTACTTTGTCAGCATGCCTAAGTCAATCAAACACAGGAAGCTCTGAATGGAACAAACTTGAAATGCATGTGTTCCAAATAGTGATATATTGTTTAACCAATACAACTCCAGGCACCTTACACCCATATAAACACTCTTGAGCTCTTGGAATTTTGCAACTGACTTCAGCTCTGTGTTTTTCTGGGGGTTTGATGGGATAGCAGGTGTGAAGTAATTTAAGATGGTCAAAGGATTACAAGTTTTTTTTTTTATAGGCTTCAGGGAGACTAGTGTTAAGGAATTTAGACCTTTATTTTGTTGTTTAAATTAAATTATAATGGACACTAGAGTTTAGACAGCAAGCATGTTTAAAATACAGAGGCTTACAGTTTTATTTGGAAAAAGATGAATTTGAAATTGATGCATAGTAAACAAAAGCCTTTTTTTCTTTTTCTTTTTTGTTTTTTTAAAGATTTGTACCGCATTTATTATTTGTTGCTGTGTGTAACAGAGGAAACAAGTACTATATAATTAAAATGGTAATCCATATTTTATAATTACACCTCATTTTAAAATGTCTATCAGATACACTAAAGGAAAAAACACACCTGTATAAATATACTAAATGTATAAAAAAGCTTAGTGCAGTGTTTCCCAACCTCAGTCCTGGGGGCACACTGTGGCTGTAGTTTTTTGTTTCAACCAGATTCCTAATCAGTGACAACAGCTAATAACACTGATCTCATTTAATTAGCTGGTATTATTTTTCTTTTAGTCTACATTCAGAAAAGCACAGCAGCACGATATTTACATTTATAAAGATATTCAGAAATATTTCTGCTTTTGCTATTGATTTAAATGCTTAACTCTCTTTTGTTGATTTCATTACATTTTTCCATTTCTCTGTACAGTTTTTCCCCTTTGTTGGACCTTATTAATAACAATTAATAATGACCAGGGCATATACGCTAGCAAACAACACCGAATAATTAAAGGCTGCAAGTACTTTAGCATCAGACCCACTAATTAGTAAATAATGGATTAATTAATTACAATTAGAATACCTGGAAATTAGAATGAAAATCAAGATGAAAATACTGTTAAAAAAATAAATTATTCCCATATAACTGCTTGGTACATTAATATATTATATATATATATATATATATATATATATATATATATATATATATATATATTTATTTATTTATTTTGACCAATATACCTATACTACTAATGTGCGCCCAACTACGTTGCGTGTGTTAAAGTTGTCTGTGTAGGGCTCCCTGTGTAAACGCGGCTGCCAGTCGTGAACTGGGCCCTTCGTCGCACAGCATTATGATTTTTTATAAAGGAAACAAAATTACAAAAGAAAACCCTTGGACATTGATTCAATAGGAACAGCCTACTCAGAATCGCTGTCCGAATAGTAATTATGTGGTGGTGGTGTTGGAGCATTTCTGCTTCTGTCCGTTCACAGTCTGTCTCGTTTTCACGACGCTATCGTTTCCTCTCACGACGTCTTCTCAACCTTTCTCCAATCTCGCAGGTTGCTTTGTGGCAATCCAAAGAGTAAGGCAATACACGGAGCAATGGTTATAAAAAGGGGGACACACAGGTATCCAGGCTCTTTAAAGCATAAATAGGGATCACTTCACTGACATGTGAGCAAGGCACGGTACAACTGTGAGACGCGCAGCACTCGCCGGCTACAACACAACAATAATAATTTTCGAAACGTGCTGTTACGTTGTCATTCATTTTACCCACTGTCTTTCTTTCATTCATATGTTACGTAGGTAGGTACCTTTTATCTTTGGCAATCTCATTCTCTAACCAGGCCTCAGGAGCTAACAAATGTAACACTGTCCACCACCCCTTTCGTTATTGCCGGCACATTGTTGACATCCGTGAGTAACAACAACGTACTAAACTGGAAGGTGGTCTACGCATGCGTGGAATTCGCGGACAAACAAAAATCAAGATCTAAATGAAGATCTTTTTAGTTAATTTAAAGCACAACAATTTGTTTAGTTTGAATGTCTGTGTTTTGAGGTATGACTGGAGTACTACAGTCTTCAGTAGTATAAGCCTGGAGGAGATTCTTAATGCAATGCCTATGTATTAGCTGTCTCTCTACTGCCATCTAGTGCTTCTTCCTCTAATTCATTTGCGGACAAACAAAGATCAAGATCTAAATGAAGAGTATATATAGAGACTGTTACCAAAACACAGAACTTGGGAAATAACACATCACTTAATTAGCCCAGGAGTCCAATTAAAAACAGAAGCTGGATGGAACAAAAACCTGCAGCCACAGTGTGCCCCCAGGACCAAGGTTGGGAAACATTGGTTTAGTCCAATGAATGGTTTAAAATGATTTAAAATCTTCATGTGCATATATATTTACATTTAAGTAGTGTTAACTGCCAATATCAATTAACTGATTGATATGTGAATAAATTATACTTAATATATGTATATATAGTAGATGCCACATGGGCTGGATGGGCATCTAGCCAGGAGAGGGAGCAGACCCAGGATGAAAAGATATCACTGGGTTTTTTTTATTCCCCCAGCACGCTAGATGGCAGCAACCCTGTTCATCAGTGCCCAATGGGAAGTCAGCCGGGCATGCTCGGAAATGTATTCCGGCAAGGCAGCTGGGGTCATGGGGTGCTGCAAAGATGTGACCCAGACGTAGTTCGTTCAGGCAATTGACCTGGCAACAGAAGTATTCCCAGGTCTGTAATAAAAGGGACTGCACTACCTTATCCAGGCGAGTTGGAGCTGGGAGATAGAAAGGCAACACTTGACTGGAGGAGAGAGAGATATTGTGAGGAGAGAAAATCTGTGTTTTTGCGTTGTTAATAAACACACCTGTACCATATATATTTGTATGTGTACATTATATATATATATATATATATATATTATATACATACATACATACACACAGTGGGTACGGACAGTATTCAGATCCCCTTCAATTTTTCACTCTTTGTTATATTACAGCCATTTGCTAAAATCATTTAAATTAATTTTTCCCTTATTAATGTACACACAGCACCCCATATTGACAGACAAAAAAAAGAATTTTTGAAATTGTTGCAGATTTATTTATATATATATATATATATATATA
>JANRMT010062819.1:20731274-20747868 GCA_026402145.1 Polypterus bichir lapradei | reverse complement strand
TGTGTGTATATACAGTATATATGTATATGTGTATATATATGTGTGTGTGTGTGTGTGTGTGTGTGTGTGTGTGTGTGTATATTATATATATATATATATATATATGATGTGTATATATATGTGTTTATATATGTGTGTGTCTGTGTGTGTGAGTGTATATATATATGCCAAGAACACTCATGACAATGACAAAACAATTACATTGTCAATCATGTTACGTTATTATTAAAATGTTTCCTTTTCTTTTTCATAACTTCTTTAACACAGTACTTCTCCGCTGCGAAGCGCGGGTATTCTGCTAGTCTATATATATATATGTGTATGTATATATGTATATATACACACACACACACACATATAGCATTCGAAGTCTGAATCACAATCTGATTGTATGGGTGGTTCTGCATGAAAACAGCAGTGTCAAATTCAAGGGTTGGGGGTAGGGGTTGGAATCGTGAACGCGACTGAGAGAATAAAACTGAATAAATAAAAAAAAAACAAAGCTAACCTTTATAAGTATCATAAATTACACCGGCTATTACAGACTGGAATCAAAGGTACGTTTTTATTCTAAAATAAAGTAGCTCACTTCTCAAAACGGACTCGTCCGGGATCGAACCCGTTAAGTTTTAATAACCAGTCAACAGTTGATACAGTTGCGCCACCAAAGCAGTCGTAGCAAATGCGTGTCAATGTCGCACCCTAACGTGGGTTCTTTTTCTGCAGTTATATTTTTGAATAAAAACACACTTGTTCTGTTTTATTTGTACCTTTTGTGAAAGTGTTTTTTTGATATTTCGAATTCAGGATTAGCACATTATACACTTCATGTCTACATTTTGTCAATTATTACTAAAACATGAAAAACGTTTCTGTTTTAACGATGTGTTTACATATATCGCTGTAGACACGGAACACAAATGAAATGCAAGTGTTCCAAATAACGATATAGTATTTATAAAAGGTGTCATTTTGCTCAACGTCTCACTCTATACAACTCTAAGCAACTGACACGCAGGTAAACAGACTTGAGCGGAGAACACTGTGCGGGGTGGGGGTTGTGATAGCAGGCTGCTTGCTGTTTGCTGCTTATCCACACATTTACAGGACAAAAGACGCTGACGGAGAAGTGCAAAGCGATTTAAGGTGGGACGGATCTACGAGTTTTTTCGTAGGCTCTGGTAATTCTAGTGTTAAAAGAAGACTGGCTGTGTACTTCACAATACCTACAATCTCATTGGTCTTCCTCCAAGTGGATTCACTATAGAAATCCATCCCCAAATGTTGTTAAAGACATTTAATATTTATGCACAAATGTGAATTTCTGTGTCTCAGAAGTACACAGTAATAGCTAAAAAAAACCCATTTATGATCACTTAAATTCTTGCACTATATAATAGTTTATTTCTTTATGTTACAAAGATTGCCTACTGTCACTTGCCAAAGCACACAATCAAAAGTAAGCAGCCACATAGAATGTAATCAGGCGACAAAAATTGAGAAGACAGGTATCCATTCATTTATCCATCCATCCATCCATCCATCTAACCCACTTACTGAGAGCAAATTCAAGGAGCAGCAGGAGCCTACATAAGCAAGCACTTGATGCAAGGCAGTAAAAATCCATAGACAGGGTAACAGTCTATCACAGGGCTAGCATATATGCGCAGACACATGACAATTTAGCAGCACCAATTCACCTAACCTGCAAGTCTTTAAAAGGGAAAAAAAAATTAAGAGAAAACATTTCACCCATTTACTATAATACATTAAAATTGAGAAGAATTACTTCATTAATGAAGTCGGGCATCAAAACAAGGTCTATTAAGATATTTACCCTTCATTTAATAAAAATTAAGACTATTTGCTTATCCTTTATCAGTTCAAGTTTCATATTCACAGGAATGACCTTTTACTTTTTCGTGGCTTTTTCATCTCTTAAGATCTTTTTTGGACTCATGATGCTTAAGAGACAGAAAACATCAATTAGGGCAACATATATGATATGAATGAACCATTGCACACAAACGCAAGATTAACAGTGAAAATAGCCAAGAGTATAATTTAGTGCTACCAAAATCCAGCTCCTCTTCAAACACCCATCTGCATTCCAAACATCCAGCTCCACTCCATTCCATTCCACAAGCTACAGCTTGACTGAGAAAAGAATCAGGAGTTCACTCTAGCAGCACATTACAAAATCATTCCAAACTTGTCTTCAAATTAGGGCTGTCTAAACAAACTTTGCATATAATTCAAATCTATATAATTCTTATTAAAAGGGAAACACAGACTTTATTTTTAACCTTGCGCTAATTTCGGTATTGTGTTACTCTAGACATGCTATGTTGTAATACATCTGCATTTTGCATGTGTTTGCCATAACACTTCCACAATAGGCATTTTAAATATTTTTACTCATTAGTTTACATTATTATTTAAAAAACAGCCTCAATGCTCAGATTTGTAGTTACCAGGTATACTAACAAAAGATTTTAAACACTTCTCCAATACCATTTAAGTATCATTTCCAGTACCATGTATGTATCATTTTGCTAATGCTCCATTTCACTCATGAACCTGTCACCTTGGTTTGCAGTTGTTTCAGATTAAAAACATTCAGCACTTACAGCAGTAAACAAAAGCTGGATGAAGTTAATGAAAGTGTTTGCCAAAAAAAAAAAAAAAATATGACAATGTTGTATTTAAAGATCGTTATAATGCAACATTAAGTATATTCACTTAACTAGACTTATGAACCATGAATAGACTCATCATTCCATAATGTATAAAATACAAATGGGAAATGAATTCACGTCAATCAAATTTTGTGAGGAAGCATCAGTGCAAAAGTTATAAGCATATTTAAGCTTTACAGACATGAGCAAAAAAGCAAAAATATTATTAACAATGAAGTATATAAAAGCATGTTAAATACAAACGTACATGAAGTACCACTTAGAACATTTAATCCATGTTCGAGTATATTCAAATATTGACTTATTTTTAGTATGAGTATTCAAACCTAATTTTTGCATAATTTGATAGCCCTACTATATACAAAAGTCATCTTAACTGTGCTACAGAATACAAAAAATGTGCATTAAAAGACTTTCTTCATATTCCTGAAATTTTGTAAAGCGGTTGTTAGTAATTTAGTGGGGAAGCTCATAGTCCTGCTTGTAAGACCGAGTCAAGTATGAATTCATATATGTTAGACTCCTTGACAACAAAACAGTGATTACAGGAATTCTGAAGTAACACATGGGAAAGCACAGACCATTTTTCATCCATTATTACTTTTCATTAAGTTTTTATTTTAAAACTTCATTTTTTATTAATTTTATTAATTATCCAAGTTTTAAAACTGCAAACAATTTCAAAATAGCAAATACCAAATATCTGATAATATGACTAGTTAACAAAATTGATTTGAGAAGTATATTAAATTAAGCATCTTTAAAAAGTTGCTGTTAGTGAAAGTTCCCTGAATGCATGTGGTGTTAAATGGTTCATATGGCACTGATATTATGCTTTAACTTCAATTTTGATAGTTGACACCTAATCAGTACTAAATTACTGCAAACACAATAAAGGCCAGTTAAGAAATGTTTTAGTCTATGATAATCATTTATGATACTGCTAATGCAAACATTGAATTTTGCCCAAAACTGTAAAAGTCAAAAATGAGATCGGGTTTTTATTTATATATGTTACAATTTTAATAACTGGGTTAAGATATGGTAATTCCTTCCTAACTAAACAAAAAGACATTATTGTTTAGTTATTTCTGTTCTTGCAATCTAGAATCCTTCTTTCCATTAAACACTGAGCGGCCTGGTACCAGTCCTTAGAGGTCTTTTAAAAAACATTACTGCATCATACAGGAGAACTATCCCACATACAGACACAAACAATATGTTGTTTGTAAGCTATGGACCTCGACTTCAAAATCTTAGTAATCAAACTGTTACATTTACTGTTGAATCTTATCATGATCTGAAATCATAAGAGTGACATTTCAAAACTGTCATAAAAATATTTTAGAAAATCCTAATAATTACTCTGCATAAGGAATAACCAAGTGTTACACAGAACTCGAAAGTTCTCAACCAGTAGAATCAAACAAGGCGATGAGCCCTCCCACTGAACAAGGATACACACACTACAGACCTAAGACCGTAACCACCATTACAGCACTTTTCTGATTTTTCTAAGTGCCCTTACATTTCACTTCATAAAACACAAAGAGACAACAATGGCACATACATACTTACAGTAGACTGTCCTGAACAAAATACGTCCAACCACAACAATGAATGACACACCAATCATGAGATATCCTCCAAATAAAATGCAACATTTGGCTAGTATCAGTTTACCTTTCTGGGTCATTAGCTCCAACTCATTAGGTCATTTCAAAGATACCTTAATCCCCATATGTGAACCTAAAGAGCCCCACTTCTGGACATGCATAAAGAAGAATGAACAGCAACAGAAAGCACAGTGCATCATTTCTAAAGGAGCAGCAGATGGTACGGAGCAAATAAAAAAAAATCAGCACAGAACAGAGCATTTGAAGTCACAAGATTGTTTTTCTGTATTTTGAGGAAATTACTTCAAGTCGACCGAAACTGTAAACTCTGAGTGAGGTATTACAGGCTATATGTGAAAACAGTGAAAAAGTCATATTTGGAAGAGGTGCTTCCTGAGTAAGCAAATGTAGTAAACTAACTTATTGCTCAGTATAATTAGTATTTAGTTTCACTGTGACAAGTGCAAATCATCGTTACTCAAAATTATACGTAATGTTACATTCATATTGATAATGGCATCATCAAGTTGCCATTATGTACGTTTCACAAGGATTAATATGAATGTATAATCAGTTTATTAGTATTGCATTAATTATATTTATATAGGCATTACTTTAATATAAAAAAGTCTGTTTTATAGATTGTGGCACTGTGATATCTTAAGTGTCATTGTCCTTTTATAAGTGTTTACTGCATTTATTAAACATGCTTATAAAAGTGATGCTTTAGAGACTCCTAGTCTTTGTCAAAAAAGTTTCAAACAACTCTCAGTAGTGTCTGTCAGTGGTGATGGGCAATCAACATTGTCACACACGTGTGATTAGAAGGCAGCCAAAGAGCCTAAAGGTGAGTGAAATATCGCGAGATAGAGGGTTGTCCTGTGGTACTTACCTAAATCTCTTTTCATTAACAGAAAATCAGAGGAAAAGTAATTGCCTCCACTTCCGGATTCAAAATGGCCGCAACGATGTCACTTCCTGTCAAAAATGACGACCTCACTTCCGGCCCCACAAGATCACCTCACTTCCGGTTCCTGTCTCAACCTGCCAACCATTTCCTGTCCCATAATCCCTCTGTGTATAAAACTGCCATTTTTACAACAGTAAAATGTTCATTGTTCCCGAAAAGACTTTGAATCAGTTGCTTTATTTATTGTCTGTGCAACAATATATGGGGACGGTCCTCAAACCTTTATCTGTTTTTGTGCAGTATTTTTTTCTTCTTCATTTGGACTTTCCACAACATCAAAAATAAAAAGGACCAGCATAACAGAGGTACAGGCCTAGCCCTTCTCCAAATCTCATGGTCCTGCCCCACAACCCAGAAAGGCCACAAAAAGATGCACAATGCTGCTTGTCAACCTGAAGATGAAGCATTATACTATGTATCAGATAAAATTGCCATGTTCCACCTCAGGTAATTTTTGCATCCAATCATCCTCCAGGGCCATAGCTGGTCATGTCACGGAGTTATTTGCCTTTGCAGCTCTTTCGGCTCTTTTTTTTAGCAGCACTACTGTGAGTTCTTATGTTAACATTATCAACAAGTTTGCACACAAAACACTCTGGATTGGGGAAAAATATAAAATGGACTCACTACTGTTGATTTTTTTGACTACATTGCCTTAATTATTTACATAGGCCATAGTTAAAACAAAAGATGTGACAGATTACTGCAGCACAAAATGACGCTACAACTTTTCATTTCTATCTTCAGTAATGTCCAGAGACAGATTTCTTGCAGTTTTATGGTCTCTGCAACTTTGTGACCCTGATCATCTTATTTCAGGTGATCCCATTAGCAGTTGCCACAGTGGATCATCTTCTTCCATACCTTCCTGTCCTCTACATCTTGCTCTGTCACAATCATAACCTGCAAGTCTTCTCTCACCACATCCATAAACCTTCTCTTAGGCCTTCTTTTCCTTTTGGCTAGCAGCTCTATTCTTAGCATCCTTTTCTCAATATACCCAGCATCTCTACTCAGCTCATGTACAAACCAACACAATCTTGCCTCTCTGACTTTGTTTCCCTACCATCCAACCTGAGTCAACCGACCCTCTAATGTACTCATTTCTAATCCTGTCCATCTTCGTTACACCCAATGCAAAAAGTAAAACCGCTGTATCATGACCTTCTATCATCCTGTAAATCTTTCTACCAGCCAGACAGACACCTCTCCATTGATTAAAGGATGATTGAAACCAAAGCATGTATTGGCTTGAAGCAGTACATGAGTGGCAGACCAGCAAAAAGGGGTCATGATTTGTTTGTGTTTACAGATTCCATCCCAGGGTAAAAATTAAATTTTTTTAGTTATGAAGGAAAAAAAAGATGCTCTCATACAGTGGTCTGAGTCATTAATCTGTCATGTCACTGATAGACTTTACACTGCTTGGAATGGGCTAAAACTTCTATGTTGACCTTTTCTATACAATTATTGTGTTTATTTCAAGGATTTGATGAAGAAAAATACTGGTGCATGAGGCTAAATCCGGTCCAACAGGAAAGGTTTTCCACAAATAAAGGTGAATGACCTTTCAAATAGAGCAGAAAGGCGAGCTATGTGGCAGATATGGTGGATAAGTAAAGATATTTGTGTGACATTTGTAAAACAAATATACACTCATGAAGTGGTCATGTGTTTCTCCATTCACAAATCTTTTTTAGGGGACACAGTGAAGAGTAGAGGGTAAGTCAGTCAAGTTGTTTGGTCTAGAAAGGACATACCAATTCCAGGTGCTGTGCTGGACTACAACAAACACATGGGTGAAATAGACTTCTCAGATGCACTAATCAGCTACTACAAACCCCATTAAAAAAAAAAAAAAAAGCATAAAAACTTTTTCAACATTTTGTAGGCATTGCTATTATCAATGCTTTTACTTTACGTAAGAACTGTTGAAATCTCAGCAAAAAAATAAACAAAACACAAAAAAAGGCTTTTTGAGAACAGTAAATGGAGAACTATGTGATGCAGCCAAGCTGCAATTTCTTGCATAAACCAAGCCTGAAACTTGCATGCCAGCATACTATGGACAAGATGCAACACAAGGCAGAAGTACATGTGTCAACTGTCAGGCAAAGAAAGCAGTTTTTTGCATAAATGTGCGATATTGCCCTCTGCATTGTGTCAAACAAAAGCTGTTTAAGGGACTAGCATAATAAGAATTAAGAACAAAAGACAAGCTTTGAAGCATGAAATGCAAATCATGTAAATTGATTCATGTATGTGTAGGGTTTTACTCTGGTGCAGGAGTGTATTAGGGGATGGGAGGGGGGGTCAGTTTTCAAATGGTTAATTGTTATACATGCAATAAAATAGTTCTACATCAACTTACTGTTTGAGAGGTTTTTGGAGACATTTTGGATAAAAAGGGGACACACTGTGCCAAATGCTGCAAGAAGATAACATGAGAAGTTATCTATCATGTTCTATTAAAAATCTTCTGTCTTTCCTTTGTGTTTTTTTTCAGAATAGGCATTTATTTGGGGGTAAAGTGCTCTTAGGGTGTAAAAGGTTAGGGTGTAAGAGGTTAATTAAAGCACTTGGATAGAGACTTTATATTAGCCTATAGCATACAGCACAGTACTTGATATTGGCTGGCAGAAAATGGATATTGATTTGCCCCTCTATTAATATAATAATGAATGACTTAAAAAAATAAAATTTCAGAAAAAACACAGAATTTTCCAGAAATTCATTCTCTTAACAATGCAAATTACGCAAAAGTACATTATATAAAAAAGAAAAACTTACTCAACTTGAAGTTCTTCCTCTAATACTTTGCTAACACTACAATAGCAAAGTTGCAGTTATGTGGTCATTATCAAAATTATTAATTAAAAGGAAACAAATATTATTCACCTTTATACCATCTCTTTATTATATAAAAAAAAAATAAAATACTGCGATGAGAACACTATTTTGAAGAGATTTTTTCAAGTCCCATGTGATGAGACTTTGGCCATAAGATATTTTTCAACTTAGAATCTGTGGTCCCACAAAAATTAAAGATACAACAAGTTCAATTTCAAAGAAACCACAATCCAGTCAAGTGTATATTTATGATCACGGAGAAGCGATACAACATAGATTCAAAAGAGTTAAACGAACGGACGTATTAAAAAACACAGCCAATAATGGATACAACTCCATTATGTCCAAAAGTATTGCCACTTTACACGAAAATAATATCTGCAAAACACGGACAAAGAAATTTTCTTGGACTCCTATATGAATCCAAAACATCACTGTTGCATTTATAATAAACCAACATGTGATGAACTGTCAGCGATAATAGTTTCGAAAGATGGAGATATCAAAGACAGAGTTGATATTCATGTTTATCCAAAACCAAAGCATGATTCGTCATTTCTGTCTAATAAATCGCCTCATTCCAATCCTTTAGTCTTTCCTTTGCTTTCTTCCCCTGATGGCGAAACAGATTGGTCGTATAATATGAAACACACGAAATCGGATAAACGACCAACATCCACACAATATTTCGGGTCAAAATTACCGATATGTCCCAATGTATTTAACCCACTTCTGTCACCTCAACATCTATCACAACATTACATTATTAATGAGTTATCAAAAAAAGTTGAAGCGAATTGTCTCTTCTTTATTAAATCAAATCAAGCAAAACTTAGAACGGAACATATGCAAGGTCTCATTGATCACATTCAAAATTCTAATATCAATAGTTCCGACAAATTCAAAGTAGGCAAAGAATTAATATTACCATCATCATATCAAGGTAATCCAAGAACATTGCAACAGTTATATCCCGAACTATCGGTTGGCCAGATTTATTTATTACAATGACTTGCAATCCACAGCGGCCAGAAATTTGTCTATTCTTGAGAACAATGCCACCGGCTACATCTGCTCTGGATATTCAAACCGCTGTTCAGTCAAATCCGAGCGTACATTTACACAATCAAATTTCAAAATTGTGGGTTGCCTCACATGCATTTATTAGTTACTTTGCAAAATAAATTATGAACTGCTGATGATGCAGATCGGTTTGTCTGTGCTGAAATTCCTGAATTATGGTACAAAGTCATTAAAAACACATGTCTCACAGATTTCATTTAAAAGATTAAGTATGTTGGAACTCAAAAGAAAAAAAAAAAAAAGTGTTTAAAGAAACTAAAACCGATTCCATTATTAGTTTAAGACCCAGACACTTAAAAAGACAATGGACAGTCAATTGGGATTCTTTTGATGAAAGACAATGGACAGCCAATTGGGATTCTTTTCATGTTTAACTCCACTCTGACAATTACTGCAAGTCCTCCGCCTTGTCTTGAGCTGCGAGGCTCTGTGAGGAAAGTGTAACCAGGTGGTGTCGCCTCCGTGAGAGACGTAAATTCATTTGGCTTTTTCCAAGTCTCCGTTAAGCACAGCATATCAAATTTGGTATCAATGATGAATTCTGACAGTACCAATGCTTTGCCATTAAGAGATTTCAAATTAAACAATGCAATATTAGTTGATGAAACTTCTTTTTGCACAGAGCCGTGACCAGTGTTTATTTTCACATACTGTAAATTTGGCACACTGACAATTCTGTTTCCAGGGCCATGAGTAGGACAGCATATTCCTGAGCAAATGCTGCTGGTGTTGCATTCATAGCCTGGCGGTAGCAGTGAACTGACCCACGATGTACATATTTCGGGCACCGCAAAATACCGATGTCTTTTAGGATATTCCAGTCAGACCATTTGCTCTGGAGAAAATGTTTAACATGAAGGTGTTTGACATGAGAGTATTTTAGTATGTTACTGAGCAATACTTATCTGATAGCAGTGGAGAAGTAGCACAGCACAGTGGAGCCGGTGAGACGGGCGGGGTGTGGTGGCACAGATGAGCGGCAATAGCAAAGCAGCAGAAAGCATAGCAGGAGGAGGTAGTAGGATTTGGAGGTTCTAACATACAGCCACAAACAAGTAACACTGGGTATTACAGGCGTGATCACCCTAGAGCCACAAGCCAGGTAGGTGTGAACATAAGATCAGTTCTTAGTCATAAAGCACAATAAAATGAATTGAGAGCAGACCAGCATATCAACTATAATCAAGGAGACACATCATCCCAGGCTCCTAGATCTCCAGGTACAAAGAAATGTTTGTAGGTCTCGTCCTGTGATCCACAGAGTCAGTTGTTCCCAGTCAAGGTAAAGTCCATAAAGTCTGTAAAAAGTAATCCAAATCCATACAATTCAAGTCAGCTGCATCCACGAACTATACGTACAATAAAGAAAATAGAACAAGCGTAAAAAAGTGCAGGATTAAGGCAAATTTAATGAAAAGTGTTGTTAACAGGGAGGAGCGGCAGCAGCATCATAGACAAACAATGAAAACGTATTAACACAACGAATACCTATAAAAACAACATGAAACAATTTTCTTTCAAATTATTATGTTTTACTGTTTTTAACTATGGTTAATTACTCACTGAAAATGTAAAATAGTTAGTTCTATAATGCATATGCAACAGTTCCCATGAAAATAATCTCTTTAAATTGTACATCCGGTTACCCATACCAAGGAGCTGGCGAGCGAAACGCCCTAGTTATAATATGTAACACACAATATGGCACTTAACATGAATCCAAGAAAGAGGTGAAATCACTGCAGCTCAAACATTTGTTTCTAGTAGAGGTTTAACAGAGGTCAGTATTATCTTCTAAACATCTTTATGTCAAGGTACAGACATTACACTGTGTGCACAATTATTAGGCAAGTTGTATTTTTGAGGATTAATTTTAATATGGAACAAACACAGTGCTATCAGTCAATCCAATATGTTAATAAACCTGAAACCTGAATGTTTCACAACAGAAATGTGAGTGTGAACATCATCAGGGGAATACATATGTGCGCACAATTATTAGGCAACTATTAGTGTGCAGATTTATTATGCAACTAAAGGAAAAATGAAAATATTCCCATCTCACTTGTTTATTTTCATCTGTTATAGTGAGAATAATAAACAAACACCTCAAAATTTACAAATAAACATCTCTGACATTTCAAAAAAAATAAATCAATCAATCAATGACCAATATAGCCACCCTTCTTTCCAATAACAGTCATAAGCCTTTCCATTCATGGAGTCTGTCAGTTTCTTGATCTGTTGACGATCAGCTTTTTGTGGAGCAGTGACTACAGCCTCCCAGACACTCTTCAGAGAGGTGTATTGTTTTTCTCCCCCGTAAATCTAGCATTTAAGAAGTGCCCACAAGTTCTCGATAGGGTTTAGGTCAGATGAGGAAGGGGGGCCATGTCATTATTCCTTCATCTTTAAGGCCTTTACTGGCTGGCCACGCAGTGGAGAACTTCGATGCAAGTGATGGAGCATTGGCCTGCATAAAAATCATGGTCTTTTTCCTGTATCACTGTTTGAAGAAAGTGTCTTCGAAAAACTGGCAGTAGGTTTGGGAGTTGATTTTGAGTTCATCTTCAATGCAAAAAGGTCCAACTAGCTCATCTTTAAAAATACCAGCTCATACCAGTACCCCACCTCCACGTTGGAGTGGAGCTCTGTGCCCATTACTGATCCACAGGTCCATCCATCTGGTCCATCAAAAGTCACTCTCATCTCATCGGTCCATAAAACCTTTGAAAAAAATCTGTCTTCAGATATTTCTTGGCCCAGTTTTGACGTTTCAACTTATGTTTCTTGTTCAGTGGTGGTTGGGTTTCAGCCCTCCTTACCTTGGCCATGTCTTTGAGCACTGAACACCTTGTACTTCTGGGCGCTCCAGGTAGGTTGCAGCTCTGGAATATGAAAGTACTGGAGGATAATGGGTTCCTGGTAGCTTCACATTTGATTCTTCTCAAATCTTTGGCAGCTAATTTGCATCTTTTGTTCTCAACACATTTCTTGCGACCCTGTTGACTATTTGCAACAAAATGTTTGATGGTTCTGTGATCACACACCAATATCTTAGCAATTCCAAAAGTGCTGCATCCCTCTGAAAGACTTTTTACAATTTTTGACTTTTCAGAGTCAGTTAAATCTCTTTTTTGGCCCATTTTGCCAGAGGAAAACTAGCTGCCTAATAATTCTGCACACCTTGATATAGGGTGTTGATCTCATTAGGCCACACCCTCCCTCATTACACAAATACACCTCACCTGACGTGCTTAAATCCAGTAAGCATTCAAGTTAATACAGCTTGGAGTTGGAATATACACATAAAAATGATGATATGGTCAAAATACTCACTTGCCTAATAATTGTGCACACAGTGTATTGGCATTTGGCTCAGCTAAATGGGCTTCTGTTGGTTAAATCTGATCTTGGCTTTTAAATTGTGAAAACTATATCCTTTAATTAGATTGCAGACATATATTCAACACTTAAGTGCTCAGACAAAACAAAACCACTGATTTGGGATTTAATCCAAAATGCAGACACACAGTGTATTAAACCCCATTTAGTAGATGAGAAATAAGGCTGTACTAGTAAAGAATACAAATTCGCAGTCTGACAATCTAAAACTGTTCAATTATATCAGTTAGGGTTTACAAATTGAATACACCTTTATTTTACAAAATAAAGCTAAATTGTACCAATTTCTTTTCAATGTTAAAAATAATACCTAGTCTAACATTCTTCTATACAACACAAGCAACAGCCAAAAATGAACCATAAAATATTGTGTTTTATTACAAATACTGCACTATACTGAATGAGATAAATATTATTATTAGGACATTTACTGCTTGCATACGTGAGACTACTGGTAAAGAACTTGTAAGCAGAAAGAATATTCTATAGGCTTGTTGCTTCATTACCTATATCGCTTGTGCTTTTGTAAAAAGTTGTGTGGGGGAGGCAGAGAAAGTTTGGGAGCATGTACTGATGCTCTACACGACGAACCACCTGAGGATCCCAATTATGACCCGAGCGCAACCATGCAACGGGTGGCACCTCAGCACAATTTCAAATAGAAAAGTGTAAGGTTGCCAATCCAGCTACCAAGTCCCGGGTTTTCCCTCCAAGTTGGAGGACATACATGCAGGGATAGATGCTGCAGATGTTCTACCAGACGGTTGTGGTGAGTGCTCTCTTCTACGCGGTGGTGTGCTGGGGAGGCAGCATAAAGAAGAAGGACGTCTCACGCCTAGACAAACTTGTTATGGAAGGCAGGCTCTATTGTAGGAATAAAGCTGGACAGTTTAACATCTGTAGCAGAGCGACGGGTGCTAAGCAAACTCCTGTCAATCATGGAGAACTCACTGCATCCACTGAACAGTGTCATCTCCAGGCAGAGGAGTAGCTTCAGTGACAGACTTTTGTCACTGTCTTGCTCCACTGACAGACTGAGGAGATCGTTCCTCCCCCACACTATGCGACTCTTCAATTCCACCCGGGGGAGTAAATGCTAACATTATTCAAAGTTATTGTCTGTTTTTACACGCATTTTTTATTACTCTTTAATTTAATATTGTTTTTTTTTTTCAGTATACTGCTGCTGGATTATGTGAATTTCCCCTTGGGATTAATAAAGTATCTATCTATCTAGATGCAGATTATTGTTATACCCAGAATGGGGCAACTGCACGTTATGGGCCTTCCTCAAGGCCCCAACATAGTGGAATCACTTCTGCCGTTTACAGGATTTGAACTAGCAAACATACAATTGCCGGCATACATCCCTAACCTCAGTGCCACCACTCGGCCATTATGTGGGGTAAACAGTGCAAGTGTAAATATCCACTAAAGGAGATAAATGAACTGTAAATAATGTAAAACAACTGAAACCACTATGGACTGTTTTATTTGCTTTTGCATCTTTTCTTTAACTTTAATAACATCAAACTGTGTCCACTAAACTGGCTGTTTAGATAGCATGTAGATACATGCTATATATATTTATTTTTATATGTAGTAATTAGATCTGGTTCTATTGTCAACCTTAAAGTATAAATGTATAAATATTTAAATTAGAAAACCTTTTTTTCTTCTAGGAGTGAAGGTTTGTTTTGCACTTTAGTGGTTAAATTTTGCTTAACAATACCTGGTTAATTTTGTATTTAGAATACTTACCTTTATTAGAAATTATCATAGTATTAATTAATTTGTTGATTAATCTGTTGAAAGCACCTTGAGTTGCATGCAAAATGTATGATAAAGTGCTAAATAAAGGTATCTCTCTATTATATAAAAAAAATCTTGGGATGAGACGAGTTGAGACACTTTCACTTCCTGTGAGTGTGACGATGTGGTTCTGGCTCCACACTCCCATTGCTATTCGGGAGCCCTTCAACCCAACATCGTCGGTAATGTTACCGATGAGCTAGTCAGTGAAGGCAATAAACAATTGAGCAAGGGGATGGTAAAAAGTGAAAAGTGCTTTTATTACAAGAGTCAGCAAGAACAGGTGTTCAAAAAAAAATAAAGTGCAGTGCTTCAAAGTTCTTCAATAAATAAACAATCCATTAAGAAATGTGGAGGTTAAAAACAATAGAAAAACCACAATCCTTAAAAATCAGAGGTTAAAATCTTCTCATGGAAGCAGTCTTTAAAAACCCAACAAGTCCAATGCTTCTTTTCTGTTAGCGTCTCACCTGCTTATCCCGTTTGGGCTTAGCAGCAGGCAAGACGCTCTCTGCAGCTACCCTCTTCTACACACTTTCGCGAGACTGGAGACCTCCCGATTCCTGGCATCAGTCTGGCACTCATCCCAGTCCCCAAGACTTGGTTTCCACCAATGGCCAGGACGCACACATCGGGGACTCCACCACCAAGCCTCCCGACTTCCGCTGCCTTTCCGGCCCTCCGCGGCTCGTCGCTTTCACCTGGTCACTCCCACTACCTGGTCGCTCAGCGGGAGCAACAACAACTCCAACACCTGGGTGTCGGCCTAACACCCAGCTTCCATGCAGCTGCCCTCAAGCGCTCGTACACGCGCTCACAACACGCACGCACCACGTGTCTGTCTCTCCTGCACCGCCTGCTTCCTCGCTCCCTGTAACCTCCATCCTCTTACTTTCTTTTCTGGTTTTTTTTCCCCCCCCGATCTGACTCGCGCTTCTTTTTTATAATGCGAGGGGCCATAGCAAATTAGCCACAGGAGCAATCACGAATGTGGGCAGTCCCTCACCTGTGCACTCGGTGAGAAACGCCCACACTGCGGATTATTCCACGGCCTGCTACAGCCCAATGCACCCTCGCTAAACCGCTGCAAGATCGGTGATTATTTATTTTAAAAAAATGGCCTTTACTCAACGAACTGTGGACCCACTATACCACAGTGAGACAAGACTTTGTGCCAAGAGATTTAACCACGCCCGGGGCCGGAAATAAATGAAAAAGAGTAGTTGACAAAGTAGAATGTCATAAAGAATTCAAAAATGTTGGTGCAATACATCTGCAGAGCAGGCTACATATAATGCAAGTACGAAAATTCAAAAGTCTCAAAAAAATTATTGTAAAGATCACATTAGCGCAAACAAGTGGAAATTATTACTTGGCGAAATAATGGAAGAATGAGAAGAGATCGAATATATTGTTCGGATTTAAACTAAGTTGGAGACTTGTAGATCGTCTAATTCAGGGGTGCCCAATGAGTCGAACGCGATCGACCGGTAGATCACAAAGGTAGTGCAGGTAGATCGCATAGCATTCAAAAAAAAAATTTTTTTAAACGTTAGTCTATCATATATCCTCCCTATGGCATTTGCCACTTGATTGACATACAGGGTGGCCAGTCTGAGATCTCTTCTCTTCTAACACACTGGTCATTCCGTACGCATGATCAAACGCGCGAGCTACTGCAAAACTCCGGTTGTGATCTAGTTAGCCTTCCAATTTATATGGACTAAAGAAGGGATTTAAAAAAAAAAATTGTTTGGGGAGGGTATGGGCTGAATGTTGAATTGGAAGAGGATTTTTTTCTCACAATGTCACATTTGAAGTGCGTTTTTCTGATCTGTCAATCTATCTATCATTGCTATTCCAAAAAAGGAAAATGTGGAAAGGCACTTTCGAACTGTTCATAAAAACTACGAAACTGACGTCCTTCTAAAAAGTGATTTGAGAAAGAGAAAGGAGAGGGAACTAAAATCGCAGTTAATAGGACAGCCTTCATTTTTCACTCGGCTGAATTCAAAAGCTTATTTATGCAATTCAGCCATTTCCCACATGACGATTATTAAACCCAAATACTGTAGTGACCATAAATGTATTGAATTGTTATTGTGCCATAAAGGTTATTCAGTTATGCAAGGTAAGACAACATACATTTTATGTATAAA
>JANRMT010062819.1:20685116-20711274 GCA_026402145.1 Polypterus bichir lapradei | reverse complement strand
ACCAATTATGACAGCAGCAATCCAAGCTGTGAGAAAACAGTAAAAAAGGAGGCGTGTCAGACGTCGTGGTACATTTTCTGATGCAGCTAGACGAAAACAACTTTGTGATGCTGCCGCCAAATACTCGCAGAAAAATCCACAAGTTAATAGACACACTATCGCTAAATACTCGCAGGCAAATATGTAACTTGAACACAACACGTCCTCCAAATACGAACCTGATTGAAAGAAATAATGATAATCAAATCCTTGATGATAGCAACACTCATAACAGTGACAAAACAAATTACATTGACAATCATGTTACGTTATTTTTAAGATGTTTCCTTTAAAATGTTTCTCTTTTTCATAACTTCTTTAACACACTACTGCTCCGCTGCGAAGCGCGGGTATTTTGCTAGTTTACTATAAAACCAAGTGCTACCAAAAAAAAAAAAAGAAAAAAAAAAAAAAAGACAATGATTCATAAGTCACAACTTTTAAACTGTTATTGCAAGATGAAAACAGGACAGTTATATAGTACTAGATGGCCTTAACATTAAAAATTGTTGGTCCATAGTTGCATATTTGCCACTTTACACCATATCATACCATTTTCAACACCTGCCTAATCCTGAGCAGTGTCATGAGAGAGATGGGGCATAACCCAGCAAGCACAGAGAGCAAGGCAAGAAGAATACCTGGTCAGGTCACAGCCCATTGCTGGGTGAGCACACAGACACCACAGTCAATTTAGTGTTACCAATCCACCTAACTGGCATGTTTTTGCACTGTGGGGAGATGTTGGAGCACCCAGAGGAAGCCCACACAAACAGGGGGAGAACATGCAAACTCCACGTAGGGAGGACCCAAGATATGAACACCCCTTCTCCTGACTGCAAGGCACCACCAGTACTACTGTGCTATCTCCATTACTATTAGACATAAAATATAAATATTTATCAGTGAATTCATATATGTAATTGTATTACATTATGGTTATATTATAAGTAGTATGCCTCTGTATTTTGCCCTCCTCATTGTAATAAAACATGGCGTGCTTGATACCTTGGTCAATATAGCTTGGTTCAAGGTACCATCTTCATATTTTGTGCAATTACTAATTAAAACAAGCAGTTTCTTGTGGTAGAATTGTTTTTGCCATACATGACCAATATAATTTAACACAGGGGTGTCGAATTTTCACTGCTAATTAACTCCTTTTCTCTTCATTTTAATAGGCTTGTTTATCAGGTTCCAGTCCTCTAAATTGATTTGTTTCTTCATTAAATGACAGCCAAACATAAAATGAGACGTTAAACGAGCTGACAGATGACCAGCTAAATTGGAACATCAAACTCCAGCCAATTTCACTCCAACCAGTTCCTTAATGAGAAGCCAATTCTTGCTGTTGTTTAAACCCATGATTTAATTCAATGGCTTATTGCTGCCCTCATTCTGCCACAGCAGACATTTCCAAAACTGTTGATTTTCTGTTTTTTTTTTTTTTTTTGTTTTTTTTTTTTTAAGACCACCGTTAAAATGTTTTGGTGATCTGAGAGATCAGACTTACCAAGACCTTCACCTTTCCTTATTTTTACATATTGTGTGAGGGGCACAGGTTAGCTGGTCATGTGGTGACTTCTTTTGTGTCTCATTATTATTATTAAGGAAAAAGAAACAACAGCCTGAGTCAAGTTAATTGAAACTAAGGCAAAAGAAGTTAATTAGCAGCAAAAACTGGTCACTAATGAAGATGGTTAAATTGAAAACCTGCAGCCACTGTGGCCCTCCGGGACCAGAGTTCAACACCCATGATTTAACATGATAATTTGACAATATAGACATGAAATGATTTTTTTTTATTTTGAAAGCCTCCTAAATCAAAACTTTTTATTTCTTTCAGATAGGAACCTAGCTGCTAAAGGAGAAGTACAATAATATGAATAATACCTACCAAAGTTTAAAGATGTGATGTGGTTTAGTGTTGAGCTATAGCAGGCTAAAGTTGTTCTATTTTTTTTTATATAAATTTTCAGCAAGCTAATATTTTGCAAATATGGACCAACTAGACCTAAAAAGATTTCCAATGCTTACAACCAATCCCTAAAATTTGACCTATGGAATACTGTCATTTTTTGCTGCACATGTTTTCACAGTAAAATTTGGGCCAACCCCCTTTTTAAATCCTCCTCCATTTCTCAGAAACTAGTAAAAGATATATGCCTAAAATATGGTACACTAGGTTTTGGGTACAACAACATTATTTCCATGAAGTAGGAAGGAAACTGGAGATAGTCGGTATGCCTAGGTAGACTTCAAATGGATTGAGCCTTATCAGAAGTGTGGATACAGGAATTGAATTCAATTCAAGTTTATTTAAGCCAATATTTTCGTTAACAGTGGGTGGTTGACCAGATCAGGTCAGCCGAGCTCAACATGTTATCATGACCATAACCATGAAAAACTGAACGAGAATAATGATGATGAGTGAAAATGTGTGAGGGTGCATATTATTCCAGAAGAAGGTGGGAACCTATCCTGACCAGGGTGCTAGTGCATCATCGGGCATAAACTTCCTGTGATCATTAAATGGGAGAGTAGTCACGGAAGATGGATGGTAATCTATCGTTACATTTCTCCATGTATTATAGGCATGTTCCGATCTTAAAATGTCTAATTTTAAAATAATTGTGCCAACAGATGACTATAAAATGATACACAATACAAAATCAACAAGGAGCAATAATTATGTAGTCTTTACTAAGCCTTAAAAATAAAAGCAGACATGTTCACAGTTAAAGCTACGAAAAAAAGGAAAAGGCAATGGCTTAGTAAAATTTTGCAGTAGCCCTTATGCTGGTGCACAAGAGCCACTAATTCAATACTGACATGAACAAACACAACCAAGGTAAACCATCTGGGAAAATATTCACTTCCTCACACAAACATTTTAAATAATTACTGAGGTAAGGAGTGCATTGATTATGACAAAATTAGTAACTGATTATTATTGCCTTTCATATTATAATTGTGATCATCAATTTCAATTAAAAATACTACAATGAAATATGTACTTTGTCCTACCAATTGCATATACTGTATTCTGTACACACACAGTATAGTACAAGCTTTAGGCTGCATGGAACCAATTAACACTTTGTTTTGGAAAAGCAACTTCATTTTGGGCTTTTCTGAACACAGAACAAAACTTTAGCATGGCAGCCCGCCTGGAGTTTGCCAAAAGGCACCCGAAGGACTCTCAGACCATGAGAAACTAAATTCTATGGTCTAATGAGACAAAGACTGAAATCTTTGGTGTGAATGTCAGGCGTCACATTTGGAGGAAACCAGGTACCGCTCATCACCAGGCCAATACCATCCCTACAGTGCTAAGCATGGTGGTGGCAGCATCATGCTGTGGGGATGTTTTTCAGTGGCAGGAACTGGGAGACTAGTCAGGATAAAGGGAAAGATGACTGCAGCAATGTACAGAGACATCCTAGATGAAAACCTGCTCCAGAGCACTCTTGACCTCAGACTGGGGCGACGGTTCATCTTTCAGCAGGACAACGACCCTAAGCATACAGCCAAGATATCAAAGGAGTGGCTTCAGGACAACTCTGTGAATGTCCTTGAGTGGCCCAGCCAGAGCCCAGTTTAGGAATATTAATACCTTACAACCCAAATGAATATAATAAATGTTTTCAGCAGAGTTAAATGCAATTACAAAGATTTCTCTAATAACCAATTTGCATTTACACATGAATAATTAAGAATACGCTGAAGGAGTTGACCGTTAGGCTGCGGAAAACGGTAACTTTCAGTCATATATGAATAATAAATTAAAATTCTGTCATTTCAAGCAGTAATAGGCATTTACATTTTTTTTAAATCAAGATGCCATTAACTTTTAATAGCTATAAAAAAAAGAAATTTCTCGGTATATGCAAAGTTTTGACAAGTAGCCTAGAATTATTATAACGTTGAGTATGTTAACAAGGCACAAATACAATTATAACAATTAAATTTAAGTATATTTACAAAGTGTAGGTATTTACTAAATGTAAAGAGATGAGACATATCGTGTACTTATCATTACAGCTTCCTGTGGAACCTGTCCTCTGAGCATGTCCTCTGAAATTAATGCGACAGTTGTGCGAGTTGCAGTACCAGCAAAAAATTGTGGGGGATTGGGGGTGTGTTGGAGGCACAGTGTGTGCAAGCTGGAACGGGACATTGAAGTCTTTGTTTACCATTAACACGTGGCAGCAAGCCACTTTGCAGACCCTACAAGATCAATGTGCATGCTTCAATGTTTGATGAATGGCTCACTGTGGTGAAGCAATCATCAAACTTAAATGCCGACATACAAAATGTATTCATGGTACTTTTCTATTTCTCACATTGGCAATAAAAGTTCATATCCACCATAGTAATGACGTAATATATGTTAAAGGTCACACATACAATCTTCTGTGCCGTCTTTTTTTTTTTTTTTTGCGCCTTCACAACAGCATGAGAATGTATGTAAGCATATTTGAACCACATAGAAAAAAAAACAAGCGACACAGTGGTGAAAAAAAAGGTCTATTTCATGATTAAAGTGGAAATTTCACCTTTAATCTTGTAGTTTCACTTTGTCATTAAAGTACACCATTCTAAACATCATCTTAAAACGACCCAGTTGTTAATCGCTATGTGCTTCTGGCAACCCAGACTTGCAGAAGGAAGTGATTGCAACGCAGAATACATTAAATGTATTATATTACAGCATTCTGCATATTTAGAATCCTTAGATTTATACTTGATAAAGCATGTATGTTACATTTTACAGATAAATTGTTAACTTTATCTAAATAATGAATACTGTTAATAATTATACATGTGGGGGTAACACGGTGGCAGAGCGGTAGTGCTGCTGCCTCGCAAGTAGTCACACCCCTGATGGTCCCCACCTGAAGTTTGCATGTTTTCTTAGTGTTTCCATAGTGTGCTCTGGTTTCTGTCCAAGGACATTCAGGTTGGGAATTTAGTGATGCTGTCAGATTTTAATTTTTATATTTTAGTTTTGTTTATAATGTGTGTTTTATCTATTGTTCAGTGTCCTTGAGTGTTTAGAAAGGCTCCTACGGGAATTTAGTGATGCTGTCAGATTTTAATTTTTATATTTTAGTTTTGTTTATAATGTGTTTTATCTATTGTTCAGTGTCCTTGAGTGTTTAGAAAGGCTCCTACGAATATAAATAAAATGTATTATTACTGTATTATATTCACCTTGTGATAAGCTGAAGCCCAATCCCAGAATTGTTTCTGCCTTGCGCTTGGATGCTAGCTGGAATGGGCACATACCTGGATTGATGGATGTAATCATTAAACATCCACCCTTTTCAGGGATATTGTGGCAAGGTGTCCTGGGAATTTAATGGATGATTCAGGCAATTCACAACACAGTGAAGCCAAAAGTTGTTTTCTCACCATGATGATATCTCACACTGCACCTGGTGAAATTTTCCAGATTTACCTAAAGTACGCTCACAAGTATAAACAGTACATTGCTTGCACAGCAGTAGTGGCCGGAGGCACATACGTCGTGTCAAGTATGAATCCGACCTTATTGTACTCATGACCATGTCCAATAGGATTTTATAAGCTGTACAAACTACGGTTTTATAAGTTAGATAGTCCATTATCCAAGAGGATATAAGAAGAGAAAGTTGGACTTGCTACATTCAATGCATTTCATTAAACAGCTATACTGTTAATATTTGTTCTGTTCAGTATGCCCTGCATAAATAATAAGCATTCCTAATGCAACATTTTCACTAGTATTGCTTCCCATGGAAACAAAAAGCAAATGCACTAATTGAAAGGTAATTAACTATATTGGCTATAAAAATTCCTAATGGCCACATTTTCCATCTCCAAGCAGTTAAGTTAATAAATTGTTCTTCTAACACAATCTTTGACCATATGCTCAGAACTAAAACTGTTTGCTCTTTGAAGCTCCAGCAGTGTAATAGTAAAACCTTCACTAATTAACTTCCCAATTCTGTATTACAAAAATCCCACAATTAAGAAATGAGGGATATGGCATTACCCAGGTCACCAAATCATAAAATCACAGTGACGAGATACTACCTTAAGAAATTTGTTTATCTACGGTCTGGATCAAATTAAATGATTTAAGTCCTTGGTATTAAAAAAATCATTTGAATCCTAACCAAGGGCAACTTGATTCTATTGTGCCTTTTTCATTGAAAGCCGTTTTTAAACCAATGTAAAGTGCCATGCAAAAGTTTGGACACTGTTAGCTAAGCAACTAAAAGGTGACTTGATTGTCAAAAGGCATAGAGTTAAAGGTGACATATTTCTTTAATATTGTAAGACTTTTTTTTTATATTCATCATTTACAATTTCAAAACAACAAAAATGGAAAAGGGCCCAAAGCAAATGTTTGGGCACCTTGTATGTTAGTAGTTAGTAACACCCCCTTCAGCAAGTGTTGCAGATTGTAGCCAGCTAGGAGTATCTGGATTTTGGCCTATTTGTCCATGTAAAAGTCTCCTACTCCTGTGTCATTCCTGGGCCATCTTGCATGCACTGCCTTTCTGAGGTCGATCTACAGATTTTCAATGATGTTTAGGTCAGGCAACTGTAAGGGTCAGACCAAAACCATTAGCTTACGCCTCCTGAGATAGTCCATTGTGGATTTCTAGGGTGTGTTTCAGATCATTATTCTGGTGCAGAAGCTATCCTCTTCACATCTTCAGCTTTTGTTTAAACAAAATGTATGATGTTTGCTTTCAGAATCTGCTGGTATTTCATTGAATCTATTCTTCCTTCTACCAGTACTACTAGCTATAACACAAGCCCCAAGCAAGATCAATCCACCCTCATGCTTAACAGATGTAGAGGAATTCTGTTCTCAAGTATTTCTGTGCCCTTTTTCTCCAAACATACCTTTGCACATTGTGACCAAAAAGTTCAGTTTTGACATCAATCTACTGAACTTGCTAGCAAAGCATCAGGCTGGAATGGTTTTCTTGTTACGACTTCCACGAAGGTCATACTTGTGCAGTTGTTGCTGCACAGTAGAGTCTGCGAAACCTTCCTGAATGTCTTTTGAAGTCAAAGGGTCATTGTGATTAGCCTTTTTAGCAATCCTACGAGACAGTCTCTCTTAACAGTTTCCTTGATCTTTCAGACCTCAACTTGACCTCCATTATTCATGTTAACTGCCATTTTTTAATTACATTACAAGCAGAGGACAAGGCTACCTGAAAAAACTTTTATCTTCCCTTCTCCTGCTCTGTGGTCATCAAATATTTATTTTATTTTTGCTAGGCACCGGGCCCTGATAACTCAAACCTATATTTTGGTGCTCAAGCTTTTGCATGTTGCTCATTTCCACTGTACAATTGTACAAAGCAAATATAATACACTAATCTTGCTTAAAATGCTGAAAAGAAAGTTTCACCCTTAACTTTAGGCCTTTCAGAGATCAGCTTATCTTCTACCAACTTGACTATTCACAGTAACAGAAATTTCAACTAGAGGTTCCCAGACTTTTGCATGCCACTATTTAACAGGTAATTTAACTAGAAAAAGAAGATAATGTTTATCATTCATATTTTTTATAAAACTAGGGGGCTTTGCCCCCTGCTCACTTCACTCGCCCACTTCCTTCCCACATCAACACCCCCGCTTTGCTACACACAGCCACTCACTTTGCATCACTGCCGATCGCGTTGTGAAGGGGGGGTGGGGGGTGTTTGAGAGAGAGATGCGGTCGGATCAGCTGCTGGCTTTTTGTTTCTGCTGCTGAGCTGCGTGTTCTGCATGTCACACTGCGCATCGATCATTTAAAATCCTTTACAGCAGCTGTCCTTTTGTCTCACGGAACGTTAAAGTGTCTTCCGAGAAAATCACCTATCACTCCTTCCAAGATTATTTTTTTTTATAATAGATAGTATTTAGAACTGAGCACTTACATAGCTTTTAATGGTTATGACCACAGATGAAACAGGATTTTTTCCTTTTGTATATAAAGCAACTATATTTGTAATAAATTTGTAATATATATTGATTGCATTGTTAAATTTGTAAATATCTATATTCATTCCATTATGTCCAACAACCTTAATAAACTAATTTTCCATAGTATACATTGGTCTCTTTTCTCAAATAAGGCCCTTTGTTCCCAATAAAGAAGGGTGAATTTTGTACTTTGTAGGTTGCTATTACCATGGCCTACACCAAACTTAATGGATGAATTTCCTTTACCCTTTAATATGCATCAACTGTAAGAATCTACATTAATATATAAAAAGGTGTGTAATTATGGGTCTCATGGGCTCTGATGTTTGGTGTGGGAATGTTAAATCATAGCTAAAAAGAGGTACCAATATAAATTCTAATCACCTCTAGATATCTAAATTTTAGCGGGAAGCCAAAAACAAAGTTACTAATTTTTATTAGGTCTTAATTTTTTAAATTTAAAATAAACATATACATATAATGCAATAATCCAGACTGCCAATAAAAGATAATATGCTCATTGTGTAAGCAGCATTCTTTTTAGAAGAGCTTTCACATTCCCTTTGTTTTTCTTTGTTTCTGAACTTATTTTACTAGTTTCCAGGTTAATTTACGATTAGATTTGATCTGGCTTCTGGCTTATCACTGATAGTTGCCCATAGAAATCAATAAAGGGGCTGCGAAGAGGACCCGAAGACTACATTATGTCTGCAACAAATGAAAAAACACACCAGTCACATCAAAACCACCTGCCTAGTATTATGTAGGTCACCCTCATGTCACCAAAACAGTTATGATTTGTCAAGGTGGAGCCAGATTCGTGATCGGAATGAGATCTCTGGGCTTTGGAGGCCAAGTCAATACCTTGAACTCCTTGTCATGTTCTTCAAACAATTCATGAAAAGCTTTTGTAGTATGGCAGGGTGCTTTACCCAGCTGAAAGAAGCTACTGCCAAGGTTTCTCTGCAAAACATTGATTCCGCCGGTTTGTCTTCTTCTCATAGCACATCCTGCTGCTATCCCTTCTTCCCCAGGTAAATAACACACATGCACCCAGCTGTCCACATGATATAAAATAAATGTGATTCATTAGACCAGGCCACCCTCTTCCATTGTTCCATGGTACAGTCTGAAGCTGTGATGCACATTATGTTCTGACACTTTTCCCACATGGCCAGCATTAAGTTTCCCAGCAATCTTTACTACAGTAGATCTTTTGTGGCATTGGGCTAGATGGGCTAGCCTTTGCTTCCCAAGTGCATCAATGAGCCTTGGTGACTCATGACCCTGTTACCAGTTCACCAGATGTTCTTCCTTGGGCCTCATTTGGTAGGTACTAACCACTGCATACCGGGAACATCTTGAGAGAGATGAGAACTGCCACTTTGTGTATGCTCTGACCCAGTCATCTAGTCATCACAAATTGGTCCTGTCAGAGTCATTCAGAACCTCACGCTTGCCCATTTTTCCTGCTTCCAGTGCATCAGCTTCAAGAACTGATTGTGAACTAGCTGCCTAATATATCCCACCTGTTAAAGAGGTTACACTGTAATGAGATAATCTGTGTTATTCACTTCACCTGTCAATGGCTTTAACATTATGGCTAGTTCAAGTAAAAATGGGCTGAACAAAATACTCTCACATTAAGCGACTACAAGCGCCTAAGCAGCTGAGTTTCATTGTATTACAGGAGCTGCTTGTCTGGAGACGGAGATGGTGACAGGCTAGCCCTGAAGGATGCCCAGTGAATGCTGAAGGAAACAGCTGAATGAAGGAAAGGGTGCTTTCAAAGCTAAAGCAAATTCAATCTGAATAACATGAAAGATGTCTGGAATGGACTGGGAAAGATAATACCCTGGACCAATTTTTAATTTAATTTTCCTCTCCCACAGCCATCTTCTTCCAATAACCTGTCCCACAACACAATCCCTACTACAACTCCTCCTAAAACTTCAAAGTCCAATTCTGACCATTAGTATGTGCTATCCATAACTGAAGACCAAGTGAGGTAAAACTAAGTAAGCTCTACAAAGGCATACCTAAGGTCTTAAAGCCTGTGCTTATCAACTTTTTGGTATCCTCAGTCACCAGTTCAGTCAGTCCGTCCTTAAGGCTCCGGAAAGTACTGCTGCTGTGAAAAACATCCAGCATTGTTCCTGTTTTAAAGAAGGCAGGCACCTCATCGACTAATGACTACAGGCCAGTAGCACTTACATCTCACATGAAGACCTCTGACAGGTCGGTCTTGCACTAAATAACCACGTTCCCGTTGCAGGATCTTTTTAGAAACTCAGGATCATTTGTAGCATTCCAAACGCAGAAACTCAGGCCATTTGTAGTTCCTGATACTTCTTTTAGCGCCTACTCTAAGGTATGTAACTATCATGAGCGGGGCTGGGTGATAAATTGTGCTAAATTTTTGACCACAAGCACTAGCGCCATGTATGTTTAAACTGGAATTTCATTACAGTATTAATGAATGTACATTTAATGAATAACGTTAACACCTTTTTTTCCCACAAGTATTATTTCTGCCTCGGAATTGTAAATCTCTGCCATCTAACGTAAAAGTAGTCTTCTCTTTTGTGCTCTAGCTGTCCCTGGTTTTTTTAACCCTGTTGACTGCTTAAATCAATTTTCTGAAATATCACTAAATGCATTTGCGATAACAAACAGCACAAGAACTACCACCACCTCATTCTTTGCAGTACTGCTGCTTACTGAAATGGCATCAACTATTTAATCCAAGACCTTTGTACATCACATACTCATATTTTGAATAAAGGTTATAAAGTTCCTGTTGTGCGGTGTAAACACAACACAAGAAAGTAGCCAGGTACCAGCTACAAGACCTACATATAGGAACACATTGATTCCTGAAAGCAAAGCCTCTCTGGTGAGAAAGTGCCTTAAAAATCCTCTTATGACAGACTGACTGAATGCATTGCAGCTTGCTTATTAGACAAAAGACTGGAGTGAGGATGCAATTATCTATCTGCTCCTTAAGTCTTATTCTCACCTGGACAATGCTGGAAGCACTGTGAGGATTATGTTTTTTGATTTATTCAATGTCTTCAATACTATCTATTCATTCCTGTTAAGGAGCAAGATCAGATATATGCAGGTGTATGAGCATATCTCAGTTCTGAATAATGGACTATCTATCTAGCAGACCAGTTTGTGTGACTCAAAGACCAAGTCTCTGATAGGATGTGAGCAACTCTGGAGCACCACAAGGAACAGTCCCGTCTCATTTTCTATTCACTCTGCACACCTCAGACTATAAATACAACCAGTCAGGTCACTTGCAGAAATTCTGAGACGATTCTGCACTTACAGGGTGTAATGATAAGGGAGATAAGACAGAATATAGGAGTCAGGTGAAATTTTGTTTCTTGGTGCAGAAAGAATTGTTTGCAACTTAACATTAGCAAAACTAAGGAACTGGTTATTGACTTTTTCTGCACTAAAGAGCCTCTACAACCAGTCACTATTTGGAAAGTAGATGTAGTGGTTGTGCAATCCAACAAGTACTTAGAGGTAAACATTAGTGTAAATGACAGGCTGGTCTGGTCTCATAGCACAAAGGCGGCACAGATTCTTTCTTCTTAGGAGATTTAATGTAGGTTGTGACATCCTTCAACTCTGAGATGGCCAGTGCAGTTTTCTATGCTGTCGTGTACTGGACTAATGACACTTCCAGAAAGGCCCACTGAAACAACAAACTATTTAGAACTGTAGGCTCAGTTATGGAATGCACTCTGGAACCCCAGAAAATCATAGCAAAGGACAGAATAAAAACATAATGGAGCACCACTATGAACAATGCTGCATATCCTCTCTCTGACACATTAATAATTCATTGGCTGAAAGTGTTGATTAATTGTAAGCCTCAAGAAATAATAATGGTGCTCATTTATATGGCAATATGCCTACATAATGCCTCACTGTGACTTTTTAGTGTGGGGTGTGTGTGTATGTACGTACGAGGGCAATCCCATAAGTAAGGTCTCCAAAGCGTTGGGAACATAGAGAAACCGTTTGTACGGCTGTTGGCCACACTGTTGTGATTGGTGCTTCCTCCACTCCCAAACAAGCATGCGCGGCTTTCGCTGGGATGCTCAATCTTGGCTTGGCAGCCCTTGAAAATGGAGCTCCTGTTGAACGCTACCGCCAAGTGCGAAGTTCGCGCAGTTATTTGATTTTTGAATGCAAAAGGCGTTAAACTGGTTGAAATTGACGGAAGTGTATGGACAGTCGTGCATGGATGTCAAAAACATTTGCAAGTGGTGTAGAGAGTTTACAGCCGGTCGTACTGAAATTCACGACAAACAAAGGAGCGGGAGACCGTCAATTTCCGACGAGACAGTCGCGAAGGTTGAGGAAAACATATGTGAAGATCGGCGGATCACTCTGGATGCTCTCTGCATTTTGGTTCCTGAGGTTTCCTGAAGCACCGACGAAGAGGTGAAAGATGAGGTTCAACGCTTCCTGAAGGACATAGCGGTGAGCTGGTATGACATGGGCATTCTAAAACTGCCACAGCGTCTACAAAAATGCATCGATCGAAATTCTTCAACCTTTAAAATGATATAGAAAATAAACGGTTGTTTGTATTTCTAAAAAAATAGGAGACCTTACTTTTGGGATTGCCCTCGTATCTATATCATACCATTTTCTAAGCCTGCTTAATCCTGGGCAGGGTTGAAGGGGGCTGAAGCCAATTTCAGCAAGCACATGGTTCAAAGCTGGAACAGGTCACCAGTCCCATTGCAGGGCAAAACTCTCACTCGCACATTTTTTAATTTAATGAGCTTCCGTAAAAGTCTAATTTTACACTGGAGACAAAGTTATCTATCACAGTTGTATGTTCTGTGCTATCAGTGGTCTTACAAATATACAATGAACAAATCCAATTACCGCCCAGTCTTTACATTATATAATGTCAATTTCTAACTGGTGTATTCCTCTTTACAGCTTTAAAAATATTAGCACTAAACATGACCAGGAAATCTATGGCAGAAAACATGGCCTGTGCTGGAAGACGGTTAACTGGTTCACTGTAATGCCATTACACTTTCTTTTGTAAAACTTAAACTTACTTGCAGTAATAGGTTTTCTTTACCCTTTTGGATGGTAAAACCTGAACACTAAATCATAGCATTCAACTTTGTATAAAGTGTAATCAATAGTAGTAACTAAAATATTACACTGTATCACAAAGATAAATTATAAAGAAAAGATAACTGATAATAGCCTTTTTTCCCCATTTATAGTTAGTTATGAGACCACTTACCTGTGGGGTAGGTGAGGAGGCTCCAGGAGAATGGCTTTGGCAGCAGCACAAAGACACACTTTAGGAGGAAGCAGCCTCTGGCAGTTTTATTCAAGCAATGAGACCTGTTGCTTGTTTGAACCTTGAAACACCAGCACGCTGATATCTTCGTGTTACTTTATGCCATCACAAAGGAAGGGCATCTGTGTGGCCACATGAGTCGAGCCCGGCATGAAGAGAGGTACATAAGATGGACATGCAGAGGAACCATAAGTGTGTTAAAGACCCCAGAGTGAAAGTGGCCTAAAGAGGAGTCACATGTACATACACCTACTGGCAGGTACACACACACATGTGCCAAAAAGACAAATAAGGAACACTTTTGCCTAAAATTAGGCAGTATGGAAAGAAAGTGGCAGTGGCATCACTGATTGGGTTATGCCAAGCCAGCATTAGCAACTGGTCATGTGAACAGACCCTATAGCTAAAACAGAGGTGTCCAATAGGGGTTGTCTTTTGACCAAATGGGATTGAACAGAGCAACTTACAGTAGGTACAGTAGCTACTGAGTATTCGTTTGTGTACAGAGAGTATTTCATAATGAGCCTTTTCTGTATTTTGTGCTTGTGCTATATTTTCAATTTTGCTTGGATAACATGTTATTTTTGTCCTCTTGATGTTTGTCTTGTGGAAGGAGAAGTTAGTTATTTTTTTTAGTGTTATTTTTTTAAATCTTTTTTTGTTTTAGAGTCACTGTAAAAACAGTACAGTTTTACCAGCATTTATATTTGTTGTTTATTAAACATATTCAGTGCTTTTGTTTTTTTCTGGCACAAACATTAAGAACACTTGTTTTGGGAAACATTTTCCTGAAGTCTGTGTTGCCATTCATTCCACTAGTCCTTCATCTGGATACGTTCCAACGCTCAGAGTTTAAACGTATAGAGGTGCCAGTACACAGCATATCACATTTTTGGTGGCTGAGCAAAACACAACAAATAACAGTAATAACAGTGAGAAAATACTCTTCAATAGTTTTAATACAGTATAATTAATAATACTCTACTCTTTGTTTAAAGACTACGTGCACTTTAGTTTGTATTGTTTAATGTATTTATTTTTTATTGTGATGGTCACACTAATATTAAAACATCTGATTATTTTCAAATTCATACGTTTCACTGGTTATTTTAATTTGATTATTATTAATTTTAATCATGTTAATGCCAAGACATCAGGATTACATTCACAGGTTGACAGACGTGAGCAGATGAGTTAAGACATGCACTGGAGCCCAAAATAGGATGTGCAACCACAGGTCGCAAGCATCAAAATAGGCAGGCATGAAATAATCGTGACTACTCAAAAAATAAATTGAACGATTAGTTGACTACCAAAATAATCATTAATTGCAGCCCTAATCATTAGTTAGACTTTATCACACACTTGTAAAGTAAGCTATTTTATTCCACATAACACTCTCCTACATCTACACAAAAGTGCAGTTCAAGTAATGAGATGTCTATCTGTGCCACATTGGCGTTAAAACCAAGCAAATTAAATATGCCAGTCTTCCTGGAATGGAACCTCCATCACTGGCCTTAAGTTTTAAAAATGTTTTGATTATATTTTTATGATCCAACTTTTATTAGTTCCCGACCAAAAAAGATGCTATTATGTCAGCAGCAAAGATGACTAGTTACCACTGTATTACTGACAGTGATGGTGTGTTGCACTAATGAGCTTTCCCAGACAAAATCTGGATGAAAAAGAAAACAAATTAAATGTACAATTTTTTATATTAACATGCTTTAATTTAATATTTAAATGGGTAAAGTGATGGTTTGTTTCTTTTTTTGGTAGCCACCGTAGTGTTTTGGTTACCCCAAGAAAAACATGTCAAAAACATTAATTTTTTTTCCCCCCCATGTAATTTACATGTAACAGAAACATGTTAAAACCAAAACATCAACACAAATACAATAAGAAAGGTATGTATAGTGCCCACTGCTATACTTCTATAGATTTAGTGCATGTCCTTCCTGCGATATGTTTTGAGAAAATCACCAAATGCACTGCCCAAGGTTATAAATCGGGACAGTAGAAGCTTGGTTGTTTGTGCACTTTTTACATTTTTCCAGATGCCTGAGCATAACAGTGTAGAATGTGAGTGCCTAAAATGCATGATCAAAGCACACCCTGTGTTATTTTAGGCTACCACAGTGTCAGACAAACTGGGCATTGCCCATTCTGCTAGCCTTTTTAGTGGCACATAAGTCCTATTAATAAAAAACAAGGTAATGCCTGTAGCTATGTCAAGTGATAAATTCCTGCAGCCATTTTTCATATAACTCCTCTTTCAAAACATTTAAGCATTATATTTAAAAACAATTCTGAAAAAAAAAAAATCAAAAAACTATAGCACACAATAATTGAAGATGAACAATTCTATCATTAAAGAATACTACAACATACTGTACAAACAAGAAGTTAGAATGGAACTTAGGAAAGCTAAGAGTTTCTGTATACAGTTGTAAAGTTCAAGAGTAGATTCCTACAAATCTACATTTACCTTTTTAACAACATTTGATATAAAAACAAATAAAAAAAAAAAAAAACTGTGCATAGAAAAAGTTGGAAACTGTACACAAACAAATTTCAAGCCAGGTCTAGTATAGTGAACACTTTGATATTCAGATCATGTTAAGTGAAAACAGCTTCAAATCTGAAAAGTCCATTCTTACCTCTTTGAAAGAGAAAGAAGAAGGAAAAAAAACAGTGTGAAAAGGACTTTTGTTGAGTTTCAGCTGAAATGAAAAGGACTCTAAAACATCCTAAGGTTTAAACCAACAAAAGAGGAGAAAACCCCATACCCAAATGTTTTGGGTAAATTATTTTACATGAAAAATTAATTTGTGAAAAAACAAGTTTGAAACTAAATTATGCATAGAGCAATGTTCACTTTGCATGTGCCTCTAAAAAATATTCAAGAAAAATAGGATTTGCCGTGATAAAAATAACCAAAAGTAAAAAAAAAAAAACACAACATACAATTTTCCATATTAATGGCCTTAATCATGATGTGTTCAAACACAAACATTCTACTTTAAAATATGATACCTTTTTTCCCTAATTTTAAAAAAAAAAAAATTGAGAGAGAGTCTATAGCAACTTTAACCACAACACAAACACACCCTCCGGTCCCACTTCTTAAAGTGGGGGACCATCACCTCGGTCTGCCAATCCAGAGGCACTGTCCCTGATGTCCATGCGATGTTGCAGAGGAGTGTCAACCAAGACACTCCTACAACATCCAGAACCTTGAGGAACTCTGGGCGTATCTCATCCACCCCCTGGGTCCTTCCACCGAGTTTTTTGACCACCTCGGTGACCTCAGTCCCAGAGATGGGAGAGCCCACCTCAGAGTCCCCAGGCTCTGCTTCCTCACTGACAGGTATGTTAGTGGGATTGAGGAAATCTTCGAAGTACTCCTCCCCACCAACCCGAGTCGAGGTCAGCAGCGCACCATCCCCACCATACACAGTGTTGACATTGCACAGCTTTCCCCTCCTGAGACGCCGGATGGTGGACCAGAATCTCCTCAAACCCGTCCGGAAGTCGTTCTCTATGGCCTCCCCAAACTCCTCCCACACCAGAGTTTTTGCCTCAGCAACCACCGTAGCCTCATTCTGCTTGGCCTGCCGGTACCCATTAGCTGCCTCCAGAGTCCCACAGGACAAAAAGGTCCACCAACGGGTTCGGGGACTGCGGCCACAGCTCTGGTCAGCCACCTCAACAATAGAGGCACGGAACATGGCCCATTCGGACTCAATGTACCCCGCCTCCCTCGGGATGTGGTCAAAGTTCTGCCGGAGGTGGGAGTTGAAGCTACTTCTGACAGGGGACTCTGACAGACGTTCCCAGCAGACCCTCACAATACTTTTGGGCCTACCAGGACTGACCAGCATCCTCCCCCACCATCGACGCCAACTCACCACCAGGTGGTGATCAGTTAACAGCTCCACCCCTCTATTCACCCAAGTGTCCAAAACATATGGCCACAAGTCTGACGACACGACCATGTAGTCGATCATTGAACAGAGGCCTAGGGCAGGCATGTCAAACTCACTACCATTGGTGGGCCACTTCGACTGCCATAGATGATACGTTAACGGGCCGCACTTTAACAAATACTATTATACAAAGTTACTGTAGCTTTCTTTCCAATACTGAAAACTTTAAAAAAATGCAACACTTAAAGTTTAAAGAAAAGCAATTTATTTCCGTACATTCTCCGTACAACTAGAGTCTTAGCTAGGTCCTTATATTATTATATTATATTCATTATATTATATTTATTTCTTATATAGGAGTCTTACAGTCTGAGATCTATTTCTTTTGTCCCGACACTTGGTATCTCTTGTTAGTAACCAGTTCGTCAATATCAGGCTTGAAATCTTGTGCAGCTGCAACTTTTAATGAGGGATGAAAGGTGCTCGGCAGTAAGTTTTGAGTGATGCAGGGTTTTGGTAGCGTTCATTAACGAAAACAATTTCTCACAAAGGTAAGTGCTTCCGAACATAAGACAGTACTCTCGATGCCAACTTATGGATCTGCACATACGAGGGTGGCACACCAACTTTGTAGTATTTTGCCTTCAGAATAGAATCTGACTGCAGTTCAATCAATTCCATTTGGATATTCTCGGGCCCATTCTCAACGTTGTAAGAGAACAGCGCAAAGTCCTGTTCGTGTGAAATGAAATTATAAAAACGCTCACTGAGTTCACTGCTCAGTAATTCAAATTGGAAAACAAATCCTCCAAAAATAAAATTTTACTTTAATAAGTTTACTTCAAAGTATATATTGTAAAATAAGCCAATATGCAAAAAGCCCCCTGACCTACACTAATTTTACAAACTCAAAATCACAAAAATTTGTTAATAAACAACTCACCACTTCAGATCTTCAGCTGTAGTCTGCACTGTTCGTTACAATACTAGCACAAAATTACATAAAACTAGAGCAGAAAAACGTGAAAATATTACTACTCGTGATGGTCAGTTCTGCCCAGTGGCCAGTCTCAGCAGCCCAGCCAGTAGTGTAGCCTGCAGGGGCGGCTCTAGGCTCGTGGCGGCCCTGGACAGAGAAAGAATCGGTGGCCCCTTCGCCCGCCAATGTCAATTTGGTATCTTAAGCACGGCAGATGGCCACGTCTGTTGTGGACACTGTATAGCTGCCTCGTGCTCATGACACGCTTCTATATGTGCGTGTCCGTAACTTGAAAACCAAGTGGCAGCCCATGATACTCTCATTACGACAGAACGTTATAATACTACATATAGCTTATTGCTCCGACTCTAGCGACATTAGTAAATACAGCGTCCTAATTAACAAGAAACACAATGTTTTTCGGCCACATTGCCGTCTGCTATGTCATTATTTTCTCTTTCGCTTTTATATTCAATATATATTGGCGTGGCGGCCCTGTGCAGGTGCACAGTTTCCACATGCCTAAAGCCGCCCCTGCTGCATCCTAGCACTTCGGTTGCGACGTCACGGCTCATTAACTTTGGTCAAGGCTCGAGGCTATACTAGCAGATGACGTTTCAGGTACTGTAATGCCATAGGAAAACGCGCTTTTGTCAGAAGACAGAAGTAAGAAAAGTCAGTAAGTAACGCCGAAGATGCAGAATGATTCAATCACAAACGACAGTAATCATTTTGTACAAGTTCAGTGGTAACTAGGATCTGTCATGCGGGCCGCGTGTTTGACATGCCTGGCCTAGAGTGTCCTGGTGCCAGGTGCACATATGGACACGCCTATGCTTGAACATGGTGTTCGTTATGGACAATCCGTGATGAGCACAGAAGTCCAATAACAAAACACCCCTCTGGGGGCATTCCTCCTTCCTTCCAGGTCTCACTATCATTGCCCACGTGAGAACTGAAGTCTCCCAGCAGAATGAGGGAGTCCCCAGGTGTGCCCTCTAGCACCCCCTCCAGGGACTCCAAAAAGGGTGGGTACTCCAGACTGCTGTTTGGCGCATACGCGCAAACAACAGTTAGGACCCATCCCCCCCCACCCGAAGGCGGAGGGAGGCTACCCTCTAGTGTACTGGTGTGAACCCCAATGAACAGGCTCCAAGTCGGGGGGGCAATAAGTATGCCCACACCTGCTCGGCACCTCTCATTGGGGGCAACTCCAGAGTGTTAGAGAGTCCAGCCCCTCTCAAGGGGATTGGTTCCAGAGTCCACACTGTGCGTCGTGGTGAGCCTGACTATATCTAGCCGGAACCTCTCGACCTTGCACACTAGCTCATGCTCCTTCCCCTTCACGGAGGTGATATTCCACGTCCCAAGAGCCAGCTTCTGTAGCCGAGGAATCAGACCTCCAAGGTCCCCGCCTTCGGCCACTACTCAACTCAAACTGCACCCAACCTCCTTGGCCCCTTCTACAGGTGGTGAGCCCAAGGGGGGGGACCTACCTTGCCTTTTCGGGATGTGCCTGGCCGAGCCCCATGGGTGCAGGCCCGGCAACTAGATGCTTGCCATCGAGCCCCACCTCCAGGCCTGGCTGCAAGAGAGGGGCACCAATGACCCGCGTTCAGGCAAGGGAAAACGTCGTCCAAAGTTTTTATTCTTCATGGTAGGTTTTCTGAACCGCTCATACTCCTCAGCCTCCCTGGAAAAGTCTATTCAGGAGTCCTGGAGAGGAAGGTCCGTCAGATAGTCGAACCTCAGATTCAGGAGGAACAGTGTGGTTTTCGTTCTAGTCGCGGAACAGTGGACCAGCTCTACACGCTTAGCAGGGTCCTGGAGGGTGCATGGGAGTTTGCCCAACCAGTCTACATGTGTTTTGTGGACTTAGAAAAGGCGTTCGACCATGTCCCTCGGGAAATCCTGTGGGGGGGGCGCTCCGAGAATATGGGGTACAGGACCCCCTGATAAGGGCTGTTCGGTCCCTGTACAACCTGTGTCAGAGCTTGGTCCACATCGCTGGCAAGTAAGTCGAACCCGTTTCATGTGAGAGTTGGACTCCGCCAGGGCTGCCCTTTGTCACCGATTCTGTTCATAACGTTTATGGACAGAATTTCTAGGGGCAGCCAGGGTGTTGAGGGGGTCCGGTTTGGTGGGCTTAGGATTAGGTCACTGCTTTTTGCAGATGATGTCCCGTTTGCTTCATCAGGACGTGATCTTAGAATTAGAAAGCAATGCAGCAATGAGAATATGCACTCATTTTTTGTCTACATAACCAATGCCATGTTATGAAACTGCTCCACTGTTTCAACAGATACAACATTACCACCAATTATAAGGCACTTGGACTTCAATAAAATTTAAATGCATTTTCACTTAAAGGAATAAAAATTATTAAATGCATGTTCATTAAAGGTAGTGACTGAAGCAAATGCAGAAAGCCATGTATGAAACAACATCTTAGCCTTCAAGTTATGTTGAACAAAAGTGTGAAAATAACTATCAGCTAGTTCATTAAGTGAAATAAGCTTAGGTTCAAAGTGTAAAGTAATAGTTAACAATTTCACCTTTCCCATACCTACTGTATTTGTATAGTAAAGAAAACAAACTTTTAAGGAAACAAATAGGCGTCTACCAAACAAAGGATTCAAGATGAAGTAGGAAAATTAGAAAGTATAAAAAAAAGAAAGTAAAGGTCGCAGTAGCACAAACAACCTGAAATTATTACTCGAAAAAGGGAAAATAATCACCATGGATCAGGTGTCACTGGAAAAAAAAGCAGAACAAAGCAAGGTCAGTAATAAGACAGTAGAAAACAAAGTAAAACGTCATAAAGAGGTTAAAAAACAAGGGGGACAAACACATGCACTGCAGATTTGAGATAATAAAAATTGGAATTCAAAAGACTCACAAAAAAAACACAGGCGTGAAACACATGCAGAGCAAGATACAGAATATGAAAGCAGAAAAAAACGACAGTGTCAAAAAAAGAAAGTAAACATCGCATTAGCGAAATTATTACTCGGAGAAATAACGAAAAGGCGAATAGAGATCGAATATATGGACACAGGTGATACGTATGTCAGAAGTGGCTTATCTCACATGCACTTATTGGTTACTTTGCAAAAAAAATTATTAACTGCTTATGATGTAGATCGTTTTGTCTGTGCTGAAACTCCAAACAGAAAGAGAAACCTACCCTGAATTATGGTACAAAGTCATGAAACACATGTCTCACTGCCCTCATTTAAAAGATTCAGCATATTGAGACAGGAAAGATTCCAAATATTGTTTTTACAGAAGTTCTGAAATAAAAGTGAAACCAATGAAATAGCTACAATTCAAAGAAAAAAAAAAATCTTAAAAGTGTGTATCTGGAAAACCAAACACAGGGGTTGGCAAGCGAAGCCCCCTAGTTTACCAAAAAAAAAAAAAAAATCCAGAAAGGTATAAAATAGACACAAAACAGTGTTCTTTATTAATTTCAAACCAGAGTAACATAAACCCAGCTAACAGACACATTTAGAAGTCAAATATTAATAAATAATGTAAAAATCTAATGTCTCTTCTAAATCATTCATAAAAATTGAGGTTGGAGAACGACATTTCTCTGACAGCATTTGCACTAATTTTATGAAAGTGGCTAATGGCTAGTTTTTTTTTTTTGGTTTTTTTTTAAACAAGTAGATCTCTTTGATGCTACGAAATAAGATATTCAAGTCAGTGATTCTATTCTGAACAATAAACAAAACATGTATCCAACAAAAAAAAATCTAGAAAGAAATCAAAGTAAACACTGCCCCTTGCTCATCCATTCTCACAGAATATATGTGTAATGCGAGATAAACTTGAACAATCGCTTTATGGATTGTCACATTCACACTAAACATATTTATAGGAGGAAAAAAAAAAACCTCAGTTATCTATCCATAAATTAATCCTACAAAAAATGTTACAATTAACATAATACTTTACAAAATACAAATGGAAAAGGAAAATAAAATACAGTAATCAAATATGTAGGATGCCATCAATTAGAAATGTACAAATTTAGTCTACACAATTACATTACAGTTGAAGTTTAATTTATCCAGTATTACAGTATTTTTTAAAACAAAGTTTAAAACTAAAATTTGTGTAAAACCTACATTCTGCTCTGCCTGTTTATTATGAAGAAAATCTTATCTACTGTGTAAGGGATTGTATAGTATAATAGGAAAACAGAAAACTTCAGACATCTTATTTTTTCAGAGCCACTCCCTGAAAGCCACATCAGGCTGGCACTCCACAGTTTAATTTACTGTGCATGCATTTGTTTTTGATGTGGTGTAAAACCATTCCACTGGCCAAGTGTAGAAGTACATTTGACTGTAGTTTTTTATTGAATTATGATACTAAGGAGAAAATAAATATAGATTTAGGAAGACCATTCTCAAAAATGGCACAAAATGCTATAATTACTACAAAAATATATTGTAATGTTTCTAATGTACAAATCCCTTATCTTGGAAGTCAGGCTGTTAAAAAGCAGAGGTAAGATTCCTATTAAAAATAATGTTCAAGTATGCCATCTTTACACAAAATTATTTTATGTGATGAACATTTTTACATAAATATGAATTTGCCACAAAATGTGCATGTTTCTGCAACTGGAAGTTGCTAACCATGACGATTTTACATTATGATATGAAACAAGCAACTTTTATGGAAAAAATAAAAATTGACAGAATAATAACTGGTAGATAGATTCCACATGCTATGATGAAAACTGACCTGTAGGATGATACTGATCAATCTCACCACAGCCATTATCACAACATGTAAAAGAAGCAAACTATAAAATGTTATACAACAACACTTCAAAAGAAAGCCTTAGCCTGCTATTGGGCATACTCGTATTCTAAAACATTAATGTAAGCATTAACTGACTTACAGCTAGCAACTCCTATAAAGAATAAAATTAATAGCTGATGTACTGAAGACTAACATCTTATAAAAAATGGTGAAAATACTGAATTATGCAATACTGGCATTAAATAAATGACATCCAAATTACATCAAAACAAGTTCCTATCTACTGACGTGTCAAGTTTTTTGGGTAATGCCAGTCAATATGACAAGTGAGGAATTCTGCATTCTTACATCATTAGTAAAAAGGTAAAATGATGCCAAAAAGGTATTCATAAGCGTTAATAAATAACCTGTTGAAACACATCTTATGTAAGAAACAAGAAGGAGCTTCAAATGACTACACTAAATATCATATATGATTCATGTTTAGCACCCACAGGGAAAATTTAAATTTGTAATTTACATGCCTATTAGGCAACCAAAGACAGTTTTTTCTGCCTTGAAAGTAAAGGGTGTTACAAAATACACTGAAAGTACTGTCTCTGAAGTTCTGACAATCATTTGGTAACTAAGGAGTGTACATCCTGTAATACTGTAAATAACTATAAAGACACTTTTTGCGTAAAATGTTACAGATTAATATTTTTTTTTTTACAGAGGCTGCACTGGAAAAATGATGTTGGACTATCTCACATTAAAAACTGGTAAACATTCTAAATTGCATATAAAAAGTTGTCTCTCTACATTAAAAAGTCATCATTTATATGTTAAGTAGTGTAAGCAAAACCTACAGTAATACGAAGGCAACTGAAATATATTGTATGTGACACATATTTCTTGTCTTTATCTTTCCACACCTACTCATAGTTCATCTAAAAAGTTCCCATGCAGACTGTCATGACGTTAGGTAGGTATGGCTTTGTCCTTTTGTTGAAGACTTTTTAGACATTAGTAAAACCAGTTTATCAGCAGCTTGTTCAGTTCCTGTTATTGAAAAATGCACATTACTGCAATAATACTGGAATCGATGTCCCACAAACATGCAATACCACTCACACGAAGGATCTGAGCACAAATGAGAAAATCAGAGCTAAAACACTGATGAAACTATTCATGTTACAATAAAACCTGGAAAACATACAGCGAAAAATGTTCAATACTCTCATAACATACCCTCCTATTTATCACACAGCGGTTTCATCACTGTGTGGAACTACAAACAAAAAGTATGCTGAAATAATTTCATCTCTTAAGCCTGGCACTAAGAAACACTCTGGTTTCTGCATCCCCTGAAGCTGGTTTATCTCATAAGCTGGTTAAGAAAAAAAAATACAAAGAAACTAAACACTGAGTAAAAACTTAAGTATACTGTAAGACATTGCCTCACTAGAATATATTTGTTCATTATTCCACTTAGCACATGATAAAACAGTTTTAATTATTATACATCATTTATTTAATGGGATCTTCACATGCAAACAACTACTGGAACTGAACCAGAAATAAATTTAACTGCCTAGGGCAGTAATGTTCATTTGTTAAATACCTAAAAATCATTATAGCATTGTCACAGATGAGCGGGGACACTGCCCGGCTGGGACGCCTGGATATTCCCCGAGTTGGACAATATTTCTCCTCGGCCACGAGAAGGCAGCCGCCCGGGTCCAATTGGGGGCCACAGAGATGGAGCTGGGACACTCAGTATGAGAGGACGTGGCCACCATCAAGGGGCGCCCTGACAATTAGAGAAGCCTGAGTAGCAGCACTTCCACCACACCAGGAAATGCTGCCGGAAGTAATTCCGAGGACACCCGGACTGCTTCCAGGTGCTTTCCCGATACTTCCGCCACACCAGGAAGTGACGTCAAGGGGAGCACCTGGGGCTCATCCGGGTCATGATAAAAGGGGACGCCTCCTTCCAGTAGAGGAGCCAGAGTTGGAAGGAAGGAGACAAAGCTTGTGAGGAGGAGAAAGGAGGTCAAAAGAGAGAAACAGAAAGAAGAAGCCGACAGTGGAGAGAGTTGGTGATTGAAGGCAATTTGGTGTGGAAAATATAAATAAAGAAGTGTGTTTTGGACATTCTGGTGTCGGTCTGTCTGTGTCTAGGGGTACGCTTTCCACAGCATATGCATACATACACACACATATACATACATCATATACAGTATTATATATATATATACACACATACTCAGCAAAAAAAGAAACATCCCTTTTTCAGGACTGTGTATTTCAACAATAATGTTTTAAAAATCCAAATAACTTTACAGATCTTCATTGTAAATTGTTTAAACAATGTTTTCCATGCTTGTTCAATTAACCATAATCAACTAATTAACATGCACCTGTGGAATGATCGTTAAGACCTTAACAGCTTACAGAAAGTAGGCATTTAAGGTCACAGTTCGAAAAACGCAGGACACTAAAGAGACTTGTCTACCGACTGTGAAAAACACCCAAAGAAAGATGCCCAGGGTCCCTGCTCATCTGCGTGAACGTGCATTAGGCATGCTGCAGGGAGGCATGAGGACTGCTGATGTGGCTAGGGCAATAAATTGCCATGTCCACACTGTGAGACGCCTAAGACAGCGCTACAGGGAGACAGGAAAGACAGCTGATCATCCTCGCAGTGGAAGACCACGTTTAACAACACCTGCACAAGATCGGTACATCCGAATATCACACCTGCATGACAGGTACAGGATGGCCACAACAACTGCCCGAGTCACACCAGGAACACACAATCCCTCCATCAGTGCTCAGACTGTCCGCAATAGGCTGAGAGAGGCTGGACTGAGGGCTTGCAGGCCTGTTGTAAGGCAGGTCCTTACCAGACATCAACAGCAACAACGCCACCTATGGGCACAAACCCACCTTCGCTGGACCAGACAGGAGTGGCAAAAAGTGCGTGAGTTTCTGCATGACAGCAATGTCAGTGTTCTGCCATGGCCAGCGAAGAGCCCAGATCTCAATCCCATTGAGCACGTCTGGGACCTGTTGGATCGCAGGGTGAGGGCTAGGGCCATTCCCCCC
>JANRMT010062819.1:20644334-20680116 GCA_026402145.1 Polypterus bichir lapradei | reverse complement strand
TATATATATATATATATATATAAATAATGTGTGTGTGTATATATTATATATATATGTATGTATATGTGTGTATATATTATATATATATGTATGTATATATTATATATCACACACACATATATATATATATATACATATATACATATACACACACACACATACATACATACATACACACATATACATACATAAAGAAAGAAAGAAAGAAAGAAAGAGAAAGAAAGAAAGAAAGAAAGAAAGGTGGGTGAGGGTGCGAATTTATACTCCTTATTCGAAGGATGGAAAAAGGAGGTTGGTAAATAAATTTACAATGCAACCAGCAAACATTTAATTTTAACATACAATGAAATTCTATTTGTGCAGCTCATTTGAAGTCAAAAGATGGTCTAAATATGATATGGCATTCTCAAACCTATTTAATCCAATTTAAGATCAAATGAGGTATGTGGCGGGCAGGGCCGGATTTTCCTATAGGCTAACTAGGCTTCAGCCTAGGGCCTCAAGATCAAGAGGGGGCCTACATTCAAATTGTTAGCAATTTGAACAAACTTAAAAATGGGAGGTGAAAGGGCCTCATAAGTGGAATAGCCTAGGGTCTCTTTTCATCTAAATCCGGCCCTGGTGGCGGGAAGAGCAAATGTGGGTTGAGGAACATCCCAAAAGCACTGGGTGCAAGGCAGGACACTGCCCTGGATAGGATGTTAGTCCATCAAACGGCTCACTTATGCAAACATCCACTTAGAGGTATGTACTAAACTCTATTTGTATATTGCATTACATGTTTATTTTATCCGGTGTGTGTGACTCTCTCTGTATTTAAACACAATTAGGTATTCCAATATACTATTTACACTATGTATATGAATATAAATTTAACTTGAAAATTGCTCAGTCAGTCGAGGATTATCCAGAGAATAAATTTTTGGAGTTTTGGTAAGACTGCACAGCGTGGGGACATTGGTCCTAATTGGTTCATCCTGGTACAACAGGTGACACTAATGGATTGTTTAGTATTGTACTGTTTATGTCTCTCCTAGTTTTAGAAGTTAAAATTTTAAAAAGATGCTGATACTTTACCAAAGCAGGTTGCACCGATGATATTTCAAGTTTTAATATATTTCAATTGACAATTTATCTAATTTGCAGGTTTTTGGGAAAAGAAAAAAAATCCCTATTAGCTACAGGAAAATCAAAGCACACTCCAGGAACAATTAACAAGCATAGAATTTGAACTCAGAATGATGGATCCACGAGACAGAAATGCTATCTTCTCCTATACAATATAATTTTATGTCAATAAGAAAAAAACAGGAAAAAAGTCTAAAAATCTGTGAATTTAAGCATCATTTTATACCTAATTGCAAAGGTCTGGATTGTATATGGTACTTCACATAAGGCAAAGCAGCAACTCTAGATATACTATACTGGGCAACGTTTTCTGGACACGTGATCATCACACCAATATGAGATTATTGTACATTACCTTTCAAAAACCATGGACATTAATATGGCATTGTAAAAGGTTTTCCCTTAGATTCCAAAGTGTGTCTGTGGGAATTTGTGGGCATTCAGCCAAAAGAGCATTGGTCATTTACGGACATTGGAGAAAAAACGCCTGACTCACATTCTGTTACAATTCAACTCAAAGGTGTTCTAAAGGGTTCTGTGCAGGCTACTCAAGATCCTCCACACTAAACTCATACTACATCTTTATGGATCTGGCTTTGGAAGAACAACCATTAATAGTACCTTTCACTGAAACCAAGGCCCCTGACCATTATTCCTCCTCTACCAAACGTAAAGTAGGCACTAAATAATTTGGAAGGTAGTATTCTCCTGGCATCTGTCAAACCAAGATTTATCCATCAGACTGCCAAATACTGAAGTGAGTAAGTCATCACTCCAGAGACCACTCCACTTCTTGACTCCAAAGGCGGCTTGATGTACACCACTCCAGGGGCACTTCGGCTTGCGTGCAGCTGCTTGGGCATCGAAAACCATTCTATGAAGCTCCTGATACACTGTTCTTGTGCTGATGTTACTTCTGGAAGCAGTATGGAACAAACAGATGATTTTTACAAGCTTTGTGATTCAGCTTTCAGCAGACATTGCACCCAAATCATTGTTGCTGCTAGACTCTTTCTCTTCATTGTAATAGCACTTACAGTTGACCAAGGCAGATTACCTTGTGAGACTTGCCTGGACACCACCAGTCGGAAACCACATCTTTATAAAAGTCACACGTTTATTTGTCACCTCCAAATACAGGATTAAAGTCCCGAACCACAACAAAATGCATATAGCAAATAAATCACCCCAATAAACCATCTTTTCTTCAGTCTTTTAGCCGCCAATCTCCTCCTGGGAGCTCCGTCCTGCTCCCACTCCCGACTCAAGCTCCCCGAATGTTAGGAGGCGGCACCTTTTATTTCGCGACCAGATGTGCTCCAGGTGGCTGATGACGAACTACCGGCAGCACTTCCTGGTGTGGCGGAAGTGCTGCCCTTTGCACCGGAAGCACTTTGGGCGTCCCTGGCAGGTTCCTCCGCCATCTTGCCGAGTGTAGCGGAAGTAACTAATTCCGGGTCCCACGAGGTTTAAGGTGCCCTCTGGCATTAGCCACGGGTCCCAACGAGTTATAATCTTCTCTCTCTTTTCCCGTGGTCCTCTCCTGCTACAGGGCGGTTGTCCCCTCGTGGCCCGGAAGCTATTCATGGCCACCTTCCGGTCCTTTTAGGCGTCCCGGCCGGGTCAAAACCACAGCTGTCTGTGACACTCTCCAGCAGAAATTGTGGTAAAGGTGGCATCCTATGACAATGCTATATTTAAAGTCACTAAGTTCTTCATTACTTCCATGTTCCCCAAATTTGTTAACAGAGATTGCACAATTTATGCTTACACCAACAGTAAAAATAAACACCCTTAATCTCCAGAGACCACTTCGGTTCCAATTAGAATATTATGAAAGGTGTGCTTTATTTTTGGCCCAGCGTCCATCTCTGTTGATTCTTCAGCTTTCAGACTTAGAGAATCTCTTAAACACAAGATTGACAGTATAAACATATACAAAACTTGAAATGCCTAGTCAAACTGAACTAAGAGAGTGAACTGAACGAAGAGTTTTTTTAGAATTTGTAGCAAACCTGATTCTAACATTGAGAGAGAGAGAGACAGAGAAACAGAGTGACAGAGCGAGAGAGAGATTCCTATTTAAAATCATTTACATCATTCTAATTTCAAGAGAGAGAGAGCTCAGTTGATGCGGAAATATCAATAAAGTGTGTTTAATATAAAGAGTTTTAATGTTACCATTCAAAACAACGCAAAGCAGGCATTTTTTTTAGCCAGTTAAACTAATCTAGTAATATTTAATCCACTTGAAATTATTAAAATTCTAATGCACTATATACAATATTATTGTTGATCTACTATATAAATGTTTAATAATCACTTCCTAACCCCACCATATAATATTTTTCTAAAGCACTATGAAATGTGTCAGTGACTTTCTTGGCACAAGGAACAAATCAAACCTGGACAGGTTTCAGGTATACTGGCACACCCACTCTCACACTGTTGCTAGTTAACCTGATATGATGCACCTCTTTCAGAAGTACTTTAAAAGTGAGTGCTCTACAAAACCATAAAGGGAGAATCTGCTAACTGCAAACAAGTTTTGGAACTGTAGAGTAGCAGGTATACATACGAGGTGTGGCAGAAAAGTAATGAGACTGGCAACACAGCAAGCGATCTGGCAAGCCTGCGCTGTTGTCCTTGATAGAGCACGTGTATCAGTACCCTCCCATAGCTCAGTGCGAGTTTCAACTCCTTCCGTTAACTACGTGATTTTTGTGACTGCTATTAGCGAAGTTGTGTTTTTGGTTGTGCGTCACGCAAAATGGAACAGCGGAATTTGGAGCAACGTTGTGCCATTAAATTTTGTGTTAAGCTTGGAGAATCGGCAAGTGTGACGTTTGAAAAGTTAAAACAGGCCTATGGGGAACATTCTTTATCCCGAGCTCAAGTTTTTCAGGGAGGCCTTCAACTTCGAAAACCAATGAAAACATGGAACGTGTGAACACTCTTGTGAGATCAGACCGTCGTTTAACATTAAGAATGTTGAGTGAACAATTAAAAATTTGAACAGATTTACTGTTCAAATTTTGACTGAACATTTGCACATGCGAAAGGTCTGTGCCAAAATGGTGCTGAAAAACCTCACAATTAAGCAGAAGGACAATCGAAAAAACGCATTCCTGTGGTTCCCCAGCCCCCTTATTCACCTGACCTCAGTTCGTGTGACTTTTTCCTGTTTCCTAAACTGAAAAATGTCCTCAAAGGACGTCATTTCGGGACTTTAGAAAACATCCAAAAGAGTGTAACGGACATGCTGAAGACCATACCAGTTGAAGGCTTTCAGCGCTGCTACCAACAGCGGGAACAACGTCTCCATCGGTGTGTAGCTGCCCAAGGGAACTACTTTGAAGGGGATAACATTGATGTTTGAAAAAAATAAAAACTTTGGTAAATAAAAAATCAGTCTCATTACTTTTCTGCAACACCTCTTATAAAATCATATATGGCAGCCTTGTTGCCTTGTATAAAAAAAATAAAAATCCAAGTTAAAAAAGCTTGATCATATTTTGGAAAATTTTTCTACAAGTGACATTAAAAAATAAAGACAGTTTTTACTAGAAATATGTTACACACTGACTGGGGTCATACAAACTCAAAACAAAGATAAACCTAATTTTTCTCCTTACAGTAGTACCCTATGAGAATTGTCAAAATTATTGAAATATCAGTAAGGAAAGATTTTAACATTTTTTTAATTACTCTAATAATCATTTTTCATGGCATTGATTCTGCAGCCTGCATTACAAAATGCACTTCCATTTCACCATGGCTACAGCTGCAGTTCCAATTGCACCCACTCACAAGTATAAATAAGATGGCAAATTCAGGGGCTTCAGAGCATTCACCAACACGCTTAATTGACAAGGAGATAGCCAGAACAGCATCTGGAATTACTTAGGCTTTGTGGCAAATGGGGACAGAAAACCAAAAGATAACACATATGTATAATATGCCTGCATGCAATATTTTTACCACACAATACCATCTAAAGGGACAAACAATCAGTTTAGTCAAACATTTAAAGGAAGTGACGGTCAAAGCCCATACAGAGTCTTAGCTGAGCCTAATGGGTTGACTGCCTCTGCTTAAAGGACCAACACGCAAGTCAATACAAAAAAAGGCATCTTATTTCTAAATTATGGAAAAATTAACTGTTGCATCTCAAACAGAGATATGATGTTAATTTTTTTCTACAGATTAAAATGTTTTTGTAGTCAATTAAATGTTTAATATATTAAGACAGGGATATGCAATTATTTTACTGGTGGGTAAGTTTTATTATCTGCTGTACTTTCAGGGGCAAACATCTTTTAGCACTCGGGCTCCTTTCCTCCCTCGATTTTCAAACTTTCACCAAGAAGCATGCTGCTGTAGTGCGTTACTTTATCTTAATTATTATGTGCAATTTTAAAATTATATTTTATATTTCATCACATTTACTATATAATGCAAGACACTTTTCAATACTTGACCACATAAAGAGTGGCATTACTTCTCTTCGTGATCATATACTTCTAAGCTGTGCTTCAGAGTCTGTATTTAGTGCATCACTGCTCATTTGTAGCCCAACAAAAGTACGGCTCACAGAAGAGCATGCTTTCATCTTTCTTGGAAAAAATTTGGAAATTACAAAGACACTGTATTTTGTTTACACAAAAAATGTAATGTATGATGTTGGCATTTTTGCAAAGCCTTTAACGGTGCTAGTAATCTATTTGTGTGTCACTGTTCTGAACAGTTGTTCACAGAAGACCACATTAATGTTCTTTTTATATGACTGTTCCTTTAATACTTGTTTTTTAAATTGATGTTTTTTTTTTTTTAACCTCCTCTTTGCTCGATCAGCTGCTGCATCTCGCGCAGCACTTCAAATATTTAAAAGCCTGTACAGAAGCTGTCCTTTTCTCTCACTACCTTATCTCTCTTCTCCCCCAGACATCCTCTGCTCCTGTTGGGGATCCAGCTCGTGAAGCATGCCCCTATGAGCAGGAAGATTTTCTGTTCTTTTAATTGAGAGACAGAGCTGTCCCCTCCGACTACACAAGAAGCTCCATTCACTCCTGAAAGAGACTTACGTTTGTTTGAAGTGTCCGAGTAATATTTCTGTCTCTAAAATCTCCTGTGAATCTGTGCAACTCTGTGACCCAAGCGTGACAGCGTATTTGGATTTAATTTCACCAAACAACAAATCTTTCAATTCTCGCGGATATGCCTCTTTATTGGAAAGAAACACTACTTTTCCCTGATGGCAACATGAATTTTTGATCTACAAGATTCCGACTTAAAGTTTAAATCCAAACAAAATATTAGATCTCTTTCCGCTGTTCCGTTATTTCAATGAGTAGATTTTGTTTAGGAAAGATTCCAATACTTATTCAATTTACACAAAATGTCATACGTAACATTTCATTGTTTTACCCCAGTAACAGTATTTGTTTTCATCAACAAAAAAAAATCTTGACTTGAACGATAAAAGAATCATACTCTTTATGAAAGGTTACACTACTTGTCTTTGCATTTAACAGTTAAAATTTCTATTAATTGTTTTCATCAATGTAAAGATTTTAATGCATTCAAAATTGCCATTGCAATTTATTTAAATATGGTGTTGCATTTTAATATATTCTTAGAATTATATCGAAGTTTGAAATTTTGGTATTGTGACAACTCTAGTACCTACTCAAAATATTGCTTTCCTGACATTCAACAAGGCATCTTTGTGTATACAACCAATTTATCTCCAACCTCACGTTAATGCATCACACTCTTTAATGATTATTTGGCTTAATACACTACAATACTATACAGGGGTGGGTGGTATGGCCAAAACTTTACATCATCATGCTTCATAAGCTCAAAGCTCTTCACAGAATTTCAAAATGAACAAGAGAAAAAAATAAATAAATAAATATCAAATACACAACATTGGATACCAGCATAAAACACTAAATAATGTGAAATACAGGAAACACAAAGTTTTTAATTAGAATAAAACACAATAAACCCCAATAAAATACAAAAATATGACATAACAAAGATTTGATAGTCAGGGCTTAATAGGCTTCTGCCGCTTACCTGACTGATAAAAACCACTTTGCATGATTAAACTGCCATTTTCACAAACTTGATTATTATAAGTTGAGAGAATACACATTTGCATTTCCCAGGGACACTCCAATCAGTTTTTTAAGGTCGATGCCAATTACCAATTTTATGTTGCTGGATTGGCGGATTCCAATTTATTTTCCCCTCTTTATCCTTTTAATAAAAATTTACACTAAGCTCCTCCATAACCAGAAACACAAGAGCCTTGTATCCAATATTTAAGTGTTAACTTTGGTATTGGCACTTAAACACTGCTTAAAAATAAATATACATACCCTTATAGATTTTTAATCATTAATTTCATTACAGATATTTTTTGCTGTTAAAATATACAATTACTATACTTATTCAGGTGTTTCTTTTTTTTCTTCGGTGTACTAGCTAGTTATTTGTTAATTCTATTAATTATAAATATGTTTTACCACTGAGTATTTGTTTCTTACCAAAACTTATACTGTATCACATGGACAAATAATAAACACAGTACAAATAAAAAAAAAATATAAATGAATTCTTAAGATGTTTATCAAGAAGACAAGACTATCAAGCTTATCGAGTTTACAAGTAAAAGACACATTTTGCTGTTAAGCTGACAAGCTTGTTTTTTACTAAGCAGCATTTTCAAACTCTTTATGTTTTCTTTTTTCCAATTAAAAATGCAACCTGCTTTAATTAACACAAGTTTGCTGTCCAAAATAAGAAAAATGGTTTTAAGTAAAGGACAAACCAAATAGGTCTGAATTAAAGTAGCTTTTCTTGCCATTAATCTAACTGCACTGGACGATTTTTCAAGTTCCTTTTTTCAATTTATTACTCCACTTTCTTTAACTTAAACTCTAATATTCCTATTTCATTCTCTTGTAAAACAAGCCTTGACTTGACCCTCACTGTTTGGACTACAGGAAGTTCCCTGCAAAAAGAAAAGAAAGAAAGAAAAAAAAAATAAGACATGCACTGCCTTAACTACCATATTACCACACGTAAAGGAGCACTACAACTAATTTACTGTAGTGCTTACAAAAGCAATGGCTAAGAAGATTGTTTTGTGTGATCGACCAATTTACCAATCATCAATTGAGTCTTTAGTAGTGAAAATCAGCCAATTTAGATCAGCAGCCGATCAATCAGAACAAACTTAGCATTTTCACTTGTTTTTGCTAACTTGATTACTCTGTGTGGAGAGAATATGCATTTGCATTTCCAGTTGTGTTAAATGTGGCTATTCCTATTAATGGACAACTCCAGCGATCAAAACTAGCTTATGTAATGAAGATACAAAAAAAATAGTGTAGTGACTAATTCTACATTTTAAAAATTACTTTTTATTTTTGCTTAACTTAAAAGCTAACAATTATGCCCAGTCAGGCACTAGTAAAATTAACTTCTATTTAATTAAATATATGCTGTTTTTGAAACGGCATGTTTTGTAGTAATGCTTTAAAAAACACAAGTAGTGTAGAGGGGCTAGTAGCAAATATGTTTTTGTTTATAAATGTTCAAAAACAAGCCTGTAAAACTGCAGCAAAAGTACAAGAGGGTAAATACCATGGGCTGTGTAAGGAGGGCCCTGACATTCTCATAGTATGCTGGGGGGTGGGGGGTGGGTTTAGGAAGAATAAAGGCTGGAAACCACTGCTTAAAGTGTATAAAAATGAAACATATACTAAAGACAACACATGCCAGAAAAAAGTCAGTTGTGATACAACTTAAAGACGTTTGCCTAGTAAAATTTGATATTACTTAATGTTACACCTCAGAGCAGAATACCATGAATGTAATATACATAAGTAAAAATAGCATTATTTCTTCACTCCTTTTCGATTGCTGTGTCGAAGTACTGCAATGTTAATAAAATTCATGAAATATCAATACATTTTACCATTAATAGTTATATTTCTTTTTATTTGAATTAAAGAAATATGGATGATATTTTATAGTAGAAACATGTAAAATAAATGCTCCCAAATATTTAAGACGACAAAAGAAAGAAGTGAAACAAAAGGAGAGTGGGCAGAGATGACACACACAAGCACCTTGACAGCAAATGCCTCTAATTCCAGTCTGCAAATTATTAACAGATGCCGGAGGATAGTTCAGAGGAGTTTCACACTCAGAGCAGTTCAGATAATCACAACCACAAACCTACATATGAGAACCACCACTACCCGTAGATGAACATCCCTCTGTGTACCTGATTGATTAATACATGACATTTTCTCTGTATTTTTCTTGTAACCAAAAGTTGACACCTTGACCAATGGCGACCACTTTTAAATGTTAGTGAGGAAACCTGAATAAACTGAAAATTTAACAGCCAACAATACAAACATATTCCACAACAAAGATATTAGTTTGATTGAGAACCAAAATGATAGGGAGTTTACAGTTTTTAATTAGTACAGTTTAAAGCATACTGCCCACTGTATCCCACATCTCCATGTTCTGAATGAGCTCCCTGTTTAATTAGCCCATCATGTTCCTATTTCCAATTATTAGAGGAGTTTAAAATATTATTTAGCTTATATTTTTTACAAAGTTAAAAATAAAATCATCATAACTTCCATACTCATTTTCTTTTGGTTAGGTGCTAGCCAAAAATCTAACTCAACTGTTACTTAATTAGAACGCATAACCCTATACAAATTCTATACAGTTACAACATGTTGCTTGCTGATAAGTTACAGTTAGAGGGGTAAAAAGTCTGCCTTGCAAAATTCTAAAATGTTAAATAAATCATTTGTAAGACAATATTTTAATGACATATAAAGAATTATAAAACTGATGTGCAAAGGTCAATTTTTCTCTCATGGGTCATTACACTTATACTTCAAATATAGCAGAATGTCTCATAAAACCACAAACCAGATGTACTGTATATGACCATTGAAATGTCTAGAACCACGATCCTTTATACATCCCTGCAAACACATACATAAAATAACTATGTAAGAAACCAGTATCTTTAAGATGGAAGACTTTCAGCAGAACATGTGGTACTAAATGCAAATCTGGGCCCAAAAATTAGTGACATATTTATTTCATCTTAATCCTGCTTAATGTCATGAGTTGGGATTGGGTCTCTATGTTTTTTAAACTGAAGCATATTTCAAGGACTAGAATCTCTTTAAATAGGAAATCACATTAATTAGATTTGCTGTCTCAAAGAAGTATACATTGAGACAGGCCAAAACTAACACAAGATCCATCACTTTTTCTTCCCATTCTAAATACATACTGTGAGGTTTCCAAACTCTTTTGGGACTATGTGGGGTCGTTGCATCTGTAGAAGACAGCCAATCGGTTGCCGGGGCAACTGCAGGCTCCCAGTGCTGTAGCAGTTCGCCATAAAAAGAAGTTCAAAACGATTGCAGTCGCGCTATGAGCACCTGCCTTCGATGGGTGATGCAAGAACATTATAACTGCAGGGAATAGTATTACTTGACCACAACCCTACCTGATTGTTGTGCCTGTGTATAGGAGAGTGGTTGATCCAGCTCTGAGCAAGCAATTTGCTAACCACGTTATCAGCCCGATTTCTTTGTGCAATAATTAGGTACAGCTTGTTTAGTAGCATTGTTTTGCTTGAGGCATTCATTCGGTTAATCTTTTATTTTCTGTAACATCACCAAATATAAATCAAATCCGTCAAAGCATTTTTGAGATTTTGGAGTATGTAGTTTTTTCTATGGGATGGGTACGTCTCAATATTGATACAGCAAAATTTCCTGGCTTACTGGATACATACTGACTTAAGACGTTCCAATCTGCCGAATTTCATCTTTTAAACTAAACAGGAAAAGTGTTTCTGTTGATAAGTGAGTCCGCCAATTTTGCAATTTAGATATACTGATTGACAGATAGATATCACAAATTCTTATACCATTTGGTCTTCATTTTACTGCTAGTCCTGTTCACATAAAATGACAGGACCGCATAAATTGCTGGTTGAGCCACAAAATAGTGCTGTTTCCATCAGTCGTTTGCTGGCCTAATTGGCCAATTTTCACTACAAAAAACTTGAACGTGAGCTTAAAAGAAATATTTGTCTAATTTAACTATAAACTTGATAAGCATGTTAGCGTTGCATTTTCTTAATAAATATCTTATGACAAGTTTGCTGCTTTTTTATGTGTTTACGATTTGTGTGTGTCAATGTATAACTTTTGGCAAGAAACAAGTACTGCATAATAAAAATGGTAATCCATATTTAAAGTTACACGTCAGCAATAGAGAATGGCTAGCAGTTACACTTGGGAGGAAAAAAATACATGTAGAAATACAGTAACAGCAAAAAACTGATATTGATTAAAAATTATTATATATGTTACACAAATGGTGACAAGAACTACTTTTAAAATCGAGCTTTGTTTCCGGTAAGTACATTACAGAAGAAATTAAACTAATTATTTTCTTTTACATTATATATAAATATTATTGATAATTTCTCAACATATTCTATTAGTTAGGAAATTGCTTTTTAAGTGATTGTTATTGGTTACAGTAATTTCCTAGTCATCGAACAATAAGCCTGCAGAATTTAATTTTGTCAATAAAAAATGAATGGGCAACACGAGTAGTATATAGTTTAAGTATAAAAATATCAATGTGAATCATTTAATATTGAACAAAGGCTTCTACATATCTGGTTATTCAGCAGCTTATTGCAAAATAACTTTAAAGAGATTAAAGAGATTTAAAAAAAAAAAAAAAAAAAAAAGCTGGCTTCGGCATCGGCCACTTCAGTAGCATGAAATAAATAAATAATCAATTATTTGTATTGGTGCTAAAAAACATGATCGGAGCATCCCAACAAAAAGGGGAAACTACAGGAGGAATCTGAGTAACATACAAAAAACAATTTTGTCATTTCCCAACCACCATGTTAGTCAGGAGGACAGAAGGATATATAAAAAAGGTTCTAACAAAGAGGACAACTGTTTTCCTTTGAATTAATTCAGAAGCAGCCTACATGCAAAGTAAATTTACTACTCCATAAATGAATTACTCTTGCTGCTTAGAAACACCTTACTAGACCTTATCTCTCTAAGCTTGGTCACAAAATAAACTGCTGTCCATTGATCAAAATAACAAACCAACACATGCGTAATGCAACATTTTCTTTACAATTGTCTGAAAACAATATTCAGCTTTTTTTGTGTTGTTTTGTAAAACTAGTGTATACTTTGACACTTGACAGCTGTTCTGTTACTAAGAAACGGGTCCTTTGTTTTCCAGATGACTAGCAGGAACTGCAGAAAGCAGGTGTTATATGAAACTACTATATGACCACTTACAACTCAAGGGGAAACACTTCTCAGCTGTTACATAGACCTCATCATACCATGTCCCCAGATTAAGCTGCGCTTTTCACAAAATCCCCCACTCTTCGTGATAAATTTGTCACCACCTCTTAATACTACAATATTTAACATGATTTTCTCATTATGTTTACCTTCCTGCTACATTGCCTCTATCAATGGACAAATAATGTCTTTACTGCTGCAGTAAAACTGATTGCTTTTAAAACTGTCAAGCCACACCTTCCAAAAAAATAGAACACCTGCAGCTGTGGCATTACAAGCTGCCAAGACAAAAAGCAGCACATACAAACTAGCTGGCAGCAAAACAAAAAATAATAAATTAATTCTGTTCCAGACGCTACAGGTAAACTTTCAGAAAAAAAAAGAAAATTTCCTATAGTAACCAACTTAAGCTATAGGTCGGTATTTCAAAATTTACATAATATAAAATGTAAAAAAAAGCACTACATACAACACTATTCATTTAAAACTATAAAGAAGGAACTAGCTGAGGGACCAAGCTTCTATGATCAAAATGCAGAGGTAACCTGTATGTATGTGTCTCCTCCTTTGCCAGAAAATCATTCTCACCATTTGTGCCATATAGCATGGATAATTAGCTGCATCCAGCAGCCATACCACATGCACTTTTGAAAAGGTCATCCACTAAAGGCTGGCCAGTACTTGGATGCATGACCATCCAGGAAAAGCTTGGGTTGCTGCTTGAAGGGGTGATGGAGAGTCCAGCAAGGGGTACTTACCCTGTGGTCTGAATGTGACTCCCAATACCCCAATGCAGTGACATAACACAAAATAGGGGCACAATTACACCACAGAATATCAGGTTTCTGCAATTATCATGCTTGTAATACCTGCCATTAAACATTTATATTTCTGTCAAATAGTAAAATGCCTCCAGGTTATCAGAAAAATGGGTTTTTAAAATACACACACGCTTCTCTTAATTGATAACGTTACAGTGACTGCTGAGACTAATTCAAGACTGACTGAATGTTTTAATTTTTTTTTATAAACTATCACATACACTAGCTATACATTGCATGCAATTAGCGTGGGCAGCAAACTCACTCGTAAACACAACCACATCAAATGTAAAAGCAAAGAATGACACCAACAAGGAACAAGCCACAAACACATGAAGTGTGAAAAAGCATGATACTGTACCGTAGGTACAAATATGGGTCAAAAGCACAAGGAGTGGTCCACAAGTATTGACCAATGCAATCTGACAGTTTATTCACATTGGTCAACAATGTGTGAGCCTGAATTAACAAAATGAATCCTCCACAGCTTCAGTTACAGGAATATGGTTACAAATGTATTGCGTCTGGTAAAAAAGAGAAGGTTTAAAACTGGCTGTGAAAAAGAGCTTGACTAAATTAGTAAATATCTGTGCAGTTATTCACCGAAGGTTTCCAACCTAGGTGAATTACTTGAAAGAGAAGAGATAGCTAAATTTATATGCACAAACGACATTTTCTTGATATAATTTGAGTTCGTGGTTCTTATATAAATTACTTTTTTTAAATAATAAAGTGGAAAACAATTCCTGGAATCGTCCGACCGTCATCCACATACACTCTTATAATAATAAGCAAAAGTCAATTAAAACGTAGATGTGGCATTCGGATCTACACGCTCATCCGTTCGATCTACTCAAGAGGCGCATATGCATGGCCGCACGCAAAATGTAAACATATTTTGTCCTGCTATAAAGTGAATTTTTGATAACATGGTCCTTCCTGTCTGTCTAATAAAGCTGAGGAGACAAGTGATCATTGAGTCACTTAAATTAGAACCATTCCCCTCACTGCCATCATGAAATGAACCAGTAACCCTGCCGCGATGCGCACACGACCACCCCTCTACTTCTTGTCTGGAACTTGGCCCCACACAGGAAGCCTAAGAAAATAGAAAAAAAGACTTTAAAGGAAATACCAGACCCCTCGGCGAGAGCGTTTTGGGCATTTAGCCAAACATCCTTGCCAGAATCTAAGGCGACCATTAATCACGTCTCATTGATAGGTAGATCGATCAGACAATTCGAGAGGTACAGGCAGTGATCGCCCAGTAAAGCTGGCGGACTTTATACAGCTGATTAAAACAATCGTGTTAACTGCCCCCAAAGACGCCGATCGATTTGATGTCTGAAGCAGCTCCAAACGACGCCTGGTAAGAAACTTTTAAAGTCCGTACATGGGACCGCGCGACGCCGTCGGCTAGCGTGCCACGCGCAACTTGTTAAGATAAAAGAGGTAAAAAGATGGGGGAAAGCGCAATCCTTGTGTACAAAAACACACAAACACAAGCGCATGTCTCGCTCATCAAATGTTTCGAGGCAAACCAACAGGTTGACGATCCAAAGTTACTCACCTCAGCGAGGAAATGATCCATGTCGTCGTCCTTGTTAAAACAGTTTTTGAACTCCGGTGTGTAAAAACCCCGGTCGGGACATTAGTTAAGGGGGCATAAACGGTATGAATGAGTGGCTACTCGTCTCAGGTTTCACTTCATCTTCAGGTCCGCACTCAGTAGCCAGTCAGAAGGAGACCCTTTGTTTCAATGTAGAAGGTAACTACTTTTCAAAGAAAATCTAAAAACAAGTTTGTTTAGTTGTTCTTTTTCCTTATTTGTTCATTCAAAGATTAAGAAATCCACATTTTAAAGCGACCAAAGAGAGGGAAAAAGTAGTATGCCAAAAAAAAACAAAAAAAGGTAAAGAGTTGATCCCACAACTCCACTCGTCCTCTCGCTCTGTCAACCCGGCTCCGCCGACAGCCCGCAGCTCCACCCAGCACGTTTTGAACTCTGAACCAAACTACTGCTCGAAGCGTGGCGCCCCGCCCCCAGGGAGTTTGGATCAGTACTATCCAGACTCACTCAACTTCTGGAAAGTGGTGCTGAAAAGCAAGGTACACATTTTGACAAACGTTAACAATGTGGTATGTTTTGGACTTGATCCAAATTTTTTAAATATAATGTTACGGAGTTACATTTTGTCTAATGTCAATCATTAATTAGACTACTTCGCAAAGAGCAGTGTTTATCTGGGATTTTGTGGATGTGCCAATGTTTATCGTTTAGAAGATACGCACATTCGTCAGGGGTTTATATGCTAATAAGGTGCCCCTGAGGATTGTGGGGGGCAATCAATCCTTCCAGGTAAAACCTGTTACTTTTGTGTAAATACGGATGTAGTTGAATGTAAATAGAGCAGCAGCTACAGCAGGGGTTAAACAACCACTTTTTAAGACAACGTAGTAGTCATAACTCATAGCAAGGGAGAATTACGAGCTGGTCCCTTTTTTCTTCCATCCATTTTTAAAACTTGTACGTCTAGAGCAAACTGTATTTCTGCAGTATCGGTGGGTCAAACAAAAGACACGCTCCCATCTGGACCCATGCTTACGCAAATTGAGTCGACTAACCCATGAAGCACGTTTTTGGGACGTGAAAACAGAGATTGTACTGTACAAATTCCAGTTGCAAACTGGTTGAGAGTTAGACGTGGGACTATGCAGACTATAAGCAGCACTAACCACAACGCCACAATGTCATCCAGGTGGCGGTATCACTATCAGTCAATAATACTGGTATGCCAAATGAGAACTGGTTTAGCTAACCTTATACAGTTGTCCACGTGAAAACAACTTAAGTCCTACACAGACATTTTGTTTTTGCAACCAACCTTGATGTCCTCTGGTTGCCAGACAAATTACTCTCTGGTTTCTTCTCTCACCACTATATTATTAGACTGTTTAATAGGAGTCTGCTTGAGTCCTCTCACATAAAAGTAAATGGTAGCCATGATAATTTGCACTTACTACTTGTTAGGCACAATCTTTCAGAAAATTATCTTCTAAAAGCTTGCAATGCCAGGAGGACAGCCTTAGCACCAGCCTAGAGAAGTTCACCTCAGATCCCTGCAGCCTTACCACCACCTGTGTAATCTCAGCTAATTGGAGGATCAGCCTCAAGAAGTTAATATGCCTGTTTTTTTTTTGTTGAGTACAAATAAACTAAATTGTTGCATGAATAAAAATTTGGACCTTTCACTGAAGTAAAAAATGGAATTTAAGGACACCTTTTGCAATAACACTAGGAGACAGAACTAGGCTATGACTATATATTATATATACAGTGGTGTGAAAAACTATTTGCCCCCTTCCTGATTTCTTATTCTTTTGCATGTTTGTCACACAAAATGTTTCTGATCATCAAACACATTTAACCATTAGTCAAATATAACACAAGTAAACACAAAATGCAGTTTTTAAACGATGGTTTTTATTATTTAGGGAGAAAAAAAAATCCAAACCTACATGGCCTGTGTGAAAAAGTAATTGCCCCGACCTAATAACTGGTTGGGCCACCCTTAGCAGCAATAACTGCAATCAAGCGTTTGCAATAACTTGCAATGAGTCTTTTACAGCGCTCTGGAGGAATTTTGGCCCACTCATCTTTGCAGAATTGTTGTAATTCAGCTTTATTTGAGGGTTTTCTAGCATGAACCGCCTTTTTAAGGTCATGCCATAGCATCTCAATTGGATTCAGGTCAGGACTTTGACTAGGCCACTCCAAAGTCTTCATTTTGTTTTTCTTCAGCCATTCAGAGGTGGATTTGCTGATGTGTTTTGGGTCATTGTCCTGTTGCAGCACCCAAGATCGCTCCAGCTTGAGTCGACGAACAGATGGCCGGACATTCTCCTTCAGGATTTTTTGGTAGACAGTAGAATTCATGGTTCCAACTATCACAGCAAGCCATCCAGGTCCTGAAGCAGCAAAACAACCCCAGACCATCACACTACCACCACCATATTTTACTGTTGGTATGATGTTCTTTTTCTGAAATGCTGTGTTCCTTTTACGCCAGATGTAACGGGACATTTGCCTTCCAAAAAGTTCAACTTTTGTCTCATCAGTCCACAAGGTATTTTCCCAAAAAGTCTTGGCAATCATTGAGATGTTTCTTAACAAAATTGAGACGACCCCTAATGTTCTTTTTGCTTAACAGTGGTTTGCGTCTTGGAAATCTGCCATGCAGGCCGTTTTTGCCCAGTCTCTTTCTTATGGTGGAGTCGTGAACACTGACCTTAATTGAGGCAAGTGAGGCCTGCAGTTCTTTAGACGTTGTCCTGGGGTCTTTTGTGACCTCTCAGATGAGTCGTCTCTGCGCTCTTGGGGTAATTTTGGTCGGCTGGCCACTCCTGGGAAGGTTCACCACTGTTCCATGTTTTTGCCATTTGTGGATAATGGCTCTCACTGTGGTTCGCTGGAGTCCCAAAGCTTTAGAAATGGCTTTATAACCTTTACCAGACTGATAGATCTCAATTACTTCTGTTCTCATTTGTTCCTGAATTTCTTTGGATCTTGGCATGATGTCTAGCTTTTGAGGTGCTTTTGGTCTACTACTCTGTGTCAGGCAGCTCCTATTTAAGTGATTTCTTGATTGAAACAGGTGTGGCAGTAATCAGGCCTGGGGGTGGCTATGGAAATTGAACTCAGGTGTGATACACCACAGTTAGGTTATTTTTTAACAAGGGGGCAATTACTTTTTCACACAGGGCCATGTAGGTTTGGATTTTTTTTCTCCCTAAATAATAAAAACCATCATTTAAAAACTGCATTTTGTGTTTACTTGTGTTATATTTGACTGATGGTTAAATGTGTTTGATGATCAGAAACATTTTGTGTGACAAACATGCAAAAGAATAAGAAATCAGGAAGGGGGCAAATAATTTTTCACACCACTGTATATATATATGACTGCTGTTGCATTTTACATTATAAGCAAAATCTCTAAGCAATGAGATTTTCCCACATAAAGTATATGGAGGACATCACTGCTGTACCAACTGTTAACAGTGGCTCAGTTTGAATACTCATTTTGCTATTTTTTTCTAGACACTTTTACAAGGAAAGGGCACATCTTTGATCTTAATGAACTGCAGAATACAGTAAATATCAAACTTTAAGTTGCACTGAACTCTACCTTCACTTTAAACTGAAATATGTGTTGGCATTTCATCTCCTCGACTTACTAGTGGTTTGTTAGTTTTACATAAATGTGAGTTGTGGTTTGTCAGTTTTACATAAATGTTAGTATTGATTCAAGTAAAATTACCCCAAATAACTAACTACATGCAGAGATATAATGATTTGATTAGTTTTTTGAGCAGCATCTTGATATTGGTTGAAACCAATCAAAAAATACAATACCCTGTCTGAAGGTGTTCCATTGGTTCATGTTTTGCACAGTGGTAAACAATGTTTATAATGAAAATGTAAGCCTATAAAAGAAGTTTGCCATGGAGAAGAAAAACACACATAACACAACACCATCAATTTTTTCTGTACTTTGTATATATCTTATATTTTTCTATATCTGTCACTTACATCTGATGTAATCAGTTTACATCTTTTTTGAGTTCTTACATGCAATATGAAAGTGACACCATCACTGTGGTTCCTGATGCTAATGAAATAAGCGGTACAAGTAAGTCCTGAATTTCACAGGTGGCTCTATAAACCTTCCTAAACAAGACAGTGGAAGTTAATCCTGGTAAAGTTTGGTTCTGTCTCGTTCTTATTTAAAGTCCAAACAGAGTGCCCTAACAATCAAGAAAATCTAACAAGAAAATGGAGAATTATCAATAATCATTATAGGTTGGAGAGGAACAAACAAAAAAAAAAGTGAACTTAGGGGGACAAAACCATTTATTGTCATTGACTAAGGCATGAATCATGTGGGTTTTTTTTTTGAGTAATGATAATCTTTACTAGGCTGAAGGGTGGCATATAAGCACTAGTACCAAACAAACATAAGGTCTTTAGTTAGAAGCCTCACATCCAGTTGTTGCCTATATGAAGTTTGCACATTTTCCTGCATGTGCCTGAAATTTCCTTCTTGCCAAAAACACATTTTTGTTAGGCTGATTAGCCCCATGGAAGTGTGGTTTGTGAGCGTAAGTGAGCCTTGTCTACCCAGAAAAGGGCTTCAACCTTAAACTAGATTGAGTTTGTGAATGTTAGGTTATTATTTTTATTACAAATGATCACATAAATTTGACATTGTGTAATAATAAATAGTAACTATATTAAATAATGGCAGAAAAAGTATATTGAAAATGTGCATTGATTTAGTTAAGCTATTACAGTGTAATGTACACTTTACCATCAAGTAGCTTAGTTGACCATTTTTATTCTACATTACAGGAATATACCTCTTGTAAACTAACTAAAATAAAGGATGCAGGTTATGCAAGATCATTTTGGATTTGAATTAGTTTATTTTAGGAAAAGACCTGCATATACAGTACAGGCCAAAAGTTTGGACACACCTCCTCATTCAATGTGTTTTCTTTATTTTCATGACCATTTACAGCACTCCATCACTCTCCTTCTTGGTCTAATAGCCCTTACACAGCCTGGAGGTGTGTTTGGGGTCATTGTCCTGTTGAAAAATAAATGATCGTCCAACTAACCTGACTTCTGCACAACACAACTGCTGGTCCCAACCCCATTGATAAAGCAAGAAATTCCACTAAATAACCCTGATAAGGCACACCTGTGAAGTGAAAACCATTTCAGGTGACTACCTGTTGAAGCTCATCGAGAGAATGCCAAGAGTGTGCAAAGCAGTAATCAGAGCAAAAGGTGGTTATTTTGAAGAAACTAGAATATAAAACATGTTTTCAGTTATTTCACCTTTTTTTGTTAAGTACATAACTCCACATGTGTTCATTCATAGTTTTGATGCCTTCAGTCATGAAAATAAAGAAAACACATTGAATGAGGAGGTGTGTCCAAACTTTTGGCCTGTACTGTATACTACCATATAACTGTTTTATTAATTTGACTACAGTGCAAATATTTCTTCTTCATATTGGACAAACAGGAATTTCACCATAATTTAAAAGTCATAACCATTTTAAACATAATATCTAGAAAAAGGCAGTCATGACTCCATTCTGTTAAAGACACAGTGTTGGTGCGTGGTTAGGAATGGATGCTATCCAGATATAGACAAAAATGACTAGATTACTAGCTCTCCTGGTCTACCATAAAATAATTGAATATTGTTAAAATTGTACACTTTTACATTGCTTTAGTCACAAATGGAAGGAATATTTAACTATAGCCTTTAACCACAGGTCAAGTCAGGTTGGGAAGCATGCACTGGTACAGTGTGTTGCTGCACCCACCACACAACGAAACAGCTTGGGATCCGATTAGCAACCCCCCAGGCAAACGCGCAGTCCAGTCTCACCCTCCAGAAATCACCATCTGTGTGCCGAAGCCAGGTACAGTTGTGCTTGAAAGTTTGTGAACCCTTTCGAATTTTCAATATTTCTGCATAAATATGACCTAAAACATCATCAGATTTTCACTCAAGTCCTAAAAGTAGATAAAGAGAAACCAGTAAAACAAATGAGACACAAATACTTGGTCATTTATTTATTGAGGAAAATGATCAAATATTACATATTTGTGAGTGGCAAAAGTATGTGAACCTCTAGGATTAGCAGTTAGTTTGAAGGTGAAATTAGAGTCAGGTGTTTTCAATCGATGGGATGACAATCAGGTGTGAGTGGGCACCCTGTGTTATTTAAAGAACAGGGATCTATCAAAGTCTGCTCTTCACAACACGTTTGTGGAAGTGTATCATGGCACGAACAAAGGAGATTTCTGAGGACCTCAGAAAAAGAGTTGTTGATGCTCATCGGGCTGGAAAAGGTTACAAAACCATCTCTAAAAAGAGTTTGGACTCCACCAATCCACAGTCAGACAGACTGTGTACAAATGGAGGAAATTCAAGACCATTGTTACCCTCCCCAGGAGTGGTCAACCAACAAAGATCACTCCAAGAGCAAGGTGTGTAATAGTCGGCGAGGTCACAAGGGACCCCAGGGTAACTTCTAAGCAATTGAACGCCTCTCTCGCATTAGCTAATGTTCATGTTCATGAGTCCACCATCAGGAGAACACTGAACAGCAATGGTGTGCATGGCAGGGTTGCAAGGAGAAAGCCACTGCTCTCCAAAAAAAACATTGCTGCTCATCTGCAGTTTGCTAAAGATCACGTGGACAAACCAGAAGGCTATTGGAAGAATGTTTTGTGGACTGATGAGACCAAAATATAACTTTTTGGTTTAAATGAAAAGCGTTATGTTTGAAGAAAGGAAAACACTGCATTCCAGCATAAGAACCTTATCCAATCTGTGAAACAGGGTGGTGGTAGTATCATGGCTTGGCCTTGTTTTGCTGCATCTGGGCCAGGACGGCTTGCCTTCATTGATGGAACAATGAATTCTGAATTATATCAGAGAATTCTAAAGGAAAATGTCAGGACATCTGTCCATTAACTGAATCTCAAGAGAAGGTGGGTCATGCAGCAAGACAACGACCCTTAGCACACAAATCGTTCTACCAAAGAATGGTTAAAGAAGAATAAAGTTAATGTTTTGCAATGGCCAAGTCAAAGCCCTGACCTTAATCCAATCGAAATGTTGTGGAAGGACCTGAAGCGAGCAGTTAATGTGAGGAAACCCACCAACATTCCAGAGTTGAAGCTGTTCTGTATGGAGGAATAGGCTAAAATTCCTCCAAGCTGGTGTGCAGGAATGATCAAAAGTTACTGGAAACGTTTAGTTGCAGTTATTGCTGCAAAGGGGGGTCACACCAGATACTGAAAGCAAAGGTTCACATACTTTTGCCACTCACAAATATGTAATATTTGATCATTTTCCTTAATAAATGACCAAGTATAATATTTTTGTCTCATTTGTTTAACTGGTTTCTCTTTATCTACTTTTAGGTCTTGAGTGAAAATCTGATGATGTTTTAGGTCATGTTTATGCAGAAATATAGAAATATAAAATAAAGGGACGTGGGTGTCCCCTTGGCTTAGTGCAGCCGCTTGGGTCCTCATCAATGAGGATCCAGTGGGCCAAATCACCCTTAGGGAACTGAGACACATGGCCATAATGCCCTAATTGACACTCCATCACAATGCAGATAATGTGTCTTATTTGGGACTCATTCGACACAAAGTCAAACCAGTAGTACCCAAGGATTCTGTTAAGAGACAGACAGTACAGAAGGAAACCAGTCTTTGTCTCAGATCACTGGATAGCATCCATGTCTCACAACAATATAGCAAAACAGGAAGCCACACACGCCACAGATTTTTCATGTCCAGTTTTGAGGTGAATGTCTCAAGACAAGGAATTGTAGATGGCTGTATCCCAAACAAGAAACTGGATCACATAGAACATTTGACTGGCAGAACCTAAGAAGCTGGTACTTACTATACTCAAACAAGTTAAATATATTTATCTTGTTACTTCACTTTCTGGTCAGTAATTCTGTGCTATGTATCCACTAATCCCTCAGCCACATGGTGCAGTCCAGGCAATAATATTAAAACAATGGAGCCAGTTTCATATGGGCAGGACGTCACTGAACTTTTGATATGATGAGGCACAAACTCACATCCTTGTGAACCTGCCATGAAGAAAAGTATTCTCTAGATCATATAGGGTAAATAGGTCTCATCTATTTCCAGCAAGAATACAGGTACATCTCAATAAATTAGAATATCATTGAAAAGTTATTTCAGTAATTCAACTCAAAAAGTGAAACTCTTTTATTACATAGATTCATTACACACACAGTGATATATTTCAAGCATTTATTTCTTTTCATTTTGATGATTATGACTTATAGCTAAGGAAAACCCAAAATTCAATATCTCAGAAAATGAGAATATTGTAAAAAAAGTTCAATATTGTAGACTCATGGTGTCACACTCCACTCAGCTAATTAACCCAAAACACCTGCAAAGGTGTCATGAGCCTTTAAAAGGTCTCTCATTCTGGTTCAGTAGGCCACACAATCATGGGGACACTGCTGACTTGACAGTTGTCCAGAAGACAGTCGTTGACACCCTCCACAGGGAGGGTAAGCCACAAAAGGTCATTGCTAAAGAAGCTGGCTATTCACAGCGTGCTGTATCCTAGCATACTAATGGAAAGTTGAGTGGAAGGAAAAAAATGTGGCAAAAAAAGGTGCACAAGTAACAGGAATAACCACAGCCTTGAAAGGATTGTGAAGAAATGTGAAGCAAAAGTATCCGGGACATGGGCTACAACTGTTGCATTTCTTGTGTCAAGCCACTCCTGAACCAGAGACAACGTCAGAAGCATCTTACCTGGGCTAAGAAGAAAACAGACTGGACTATTGTTCAGTAGTCCAAAGTCCTGTTTTCAGATTAAAGTAAATTATGCATTTCATTTGGAAATCAAGGTCCCAGAGTCTGGAGGAAGAGTGGAGAAGCACAGAATCCAAGTTGCTTGAGGTCCAGTGTGAAGTTTCCACATTCGTTGACGATTTGGGGAGCCATATCATCTGCTGGTGTTGGTTTACTGTGTTTTATCAAGTCCAAAGTCAGCACAGCCATCTACCAGGAAATGTTATAGCACTTTATGTCTGCTGACAAGCTTTATGGAGATGCTAATTTCATTTTACAGCAGGACTTGGCACCTGCCCACACTGCCAAAATTACCAATACCTGGTTTAATGACCATGGTATCACTGTGCTTGACCTAAATCCCACAGGGAATCTATGGGGCATTGTCAAGAGGGAGATACTGAATTTTGAGTTTTCATTACCTGTAGGCCATAATCAGCAAAATGAAAAGAAATAAATGCTTGAAATACATAAAAAAAAATCTCAAGACTCTTCAAATTAAGTTTGTTCACAGCACTCTGACTGCAGTCTAGTTAGCCCTAACTGGGCTGAGATCAGACAAATTTGATTAAACCTGGCATAAATTAGATTAAATGATATATATTTGTATTAGATTATGAATTCTGAAAGTCTTATCTTTAAGCACAAAATAAAAAAGTCTTTCAAAAAATGTAATTAATAATGTGTAATTATTAAAATAAACTCCCAGAAAGTAAAATAATGAAAAAATAATGCAATAGGAATTACTTAATATATAGAGTAGAAAGAATAAACTGGTAAAACAACAAATTTTGCTCACCAATATAATATTTCATTTTGTTATCCATGACCCATCAGTATTTCTTGTGGATAAGGAACAGTAAATGTCTGGGCAGAACAGAGAAAAAGATGCCAAACATCAAACAATGGGCCTTTGCTTTGGCTTCAGCTACATTTCCATCCCAGTTTGTGTGCCCACTATACCAAAAATGATCTACAATGTTTTGATTTCTCAGATGCCATTTAATATAATCTAAGATAATTTTATTACTCATGTTTAATATATCATGCCCTAAAGCACTTCACAGTAAAAAAGATGACACATTTCATATACTTTTGCAGGTGAACCAGCAAAGTCACGCGAAGGGCTGTGAAATCCTGTGAGACTGACTGGCTGGAAGATAATAATATTGGGGGGGGGGGGGGGGGGGTGCGGTATTTCCTATTACAAAGTGAGAGATTAAAAAAAAAACACCTTTATATATTTGTAAATAATTACTTAAATATGATTTTCATATACGAGAAGCTGAAGAACCTTTTTATATATCCTTAAATTTATATAATATACAAAAAGGAATAATGGCATCCTGCGATTAAGGTAGTTTACCAGGCAGTGGAGGATTTCCAAGATTCTCAATTGTTGTATCTTATAAAACAGAATTATTAGTACTTACAAGCATTCCTGTCAAATTGGCTCTAACTTTATACAGCAACTACAGAAGCCCACATTTTCTAAGAAATGGGAGAAAAATTGCTGGTTTATGTTAGAGTCAAAAACAAATTTAGGAGTTGACTGAAGGTAGGAAAACATGCCCTCAAGGAAGATAACTCATCAGAAAGAGACATTGTGAAAATTATGATAGTGAAAAGCAGCTAAGTTATTCTTTCTAATAGTCTGATTATTAAATACTGACTTTTATGGAAATGCCAAAACATTCATAATGAATTATCCTATTCTAAGTGACTAAAACTGCAATAGATCTGGCAGCCTACATGAGCCAAAAAAAAAAAAAAAAACATCCTGGACCTTCTTGTACTGAATAGGCTGAATTTAGGAGAAATTGTTCTTCCGGGAAGGTAGAAGACTGATTTTCAGAAACATAAGGAAATGAACATAACCTAGACATCAAAAAAGCTAACTAGATAAAATGAGAAATAAAATTTAGGAGAAAGGCAACCTCATAGTCAGACACCAGAAAAATTGTCAGAAATCAAAGAAAACTCTTAAATTCACAGAACAAAAAATTTAATATATAACCAATAGCTAGGGTACTGAATGTTCCCCCAACAATGGCTTATACTTGTCAAGCTGAACATGTGAATTAGCACATCTTGTGGGAACACATCCCTAACAAATCACGAGTAAGTATAACTCCAGGTTACAAAATTCAGTGATATAAAAAATTAAAAGAAAAAAAAAAAAAAAAAAAAAAAAATCACAAAATGGGATTGCAGTAAATACAATATCTGCTGAAAAATTGTAAACTTTAAATAACTAAGTTTCATCCACAAAATTTTTTAACCCACTTGTTCTGTGACATGAAAAACAGTTTTCAAATAAAAGAGCACTAACAAAAATTTGTTCTACTCAGAAAATTTTTAATAACCAAGAATTGTGACTGAAAAGATGGTCATATTTTGTTCACGGAGTACATTATACTTATTAATGTGAGGAGTACAATGTTGGGAAATGTAATGTTGCTCCCCATACTATACATACTATAGAAATAATAAGGCCAAAATCGAGGTCTTTTCAAAGAATTTCAGGGTATGCATCTCTGTGTGGGATAAAGAATTGAAGCCAGAACACATTTAGTAAAGGGCACTGGCTTTTAATGGGGATACACAATTACAACACCAATAAAGCTAAGAGTATGTTTGATTTTCAACAAATATGCTTTAAGACACAACAGAACTTTATCCTACAAAACACAGTACTCAAGTAAAACTGTAATAAGCAAAATACAGGCTGTATTGATATAAGATGGCACTCCTTAGTGCACAGGCTCACACATAAGGAAACCGTAACACACAACTCTGAATATAAAGCTCAATGCAATGAAACATTATAAACAAAAATATAAACAAAATAAAAAATAAACACAGATGTAAACATTAAAAAAGTCTGTAATGTAGCTCAGCCTACCAATGCATACAGCTAACAAGGCTGCTAAAGTAAATGAGTTTATATAGTAATGGTGTTGATTCTTGCATCAGCCACAAATGACATCATCAATGAGTCAGCAGCAGTATGAGCTGGCATTCCATTATTCAAATCAGCAACTTGAGTTCCAGTTGCATGTGGGCCTATAAACAGGATGAGCCTTCCACCATTGCCTAACACAAGTCTTATGATCTCCATGTAGGTATGGCTAAAGTGAGCAGTCCTTCTAAAAACAGTGAGCTACCTAAGACAGCAATGAAAATAGCAAAAATGAATTGGTCAGCACTGGCAAGCATTGCAAAGCACTACAATTTAGTTATCAAATAATTTTACTGTTGATAAAATAAAACTCCACCAAGGCTGGTGCATGAAACTGCTAAGGTTAAAACTCAAATATAAAAAGACAGTTGTTAATCCAGTGAACTCACTTGATGAAGAGTTACATTTAATGAGTCAGAAAAATGTAAATTCTGTAAAAGGTATGTAATCAAAACTATAGCATACCAACAGAAACACATGGAAGAAAAGCACTCAAAAATGATTTAACATTTAAGGTAAGGTAAACACCTCTTTATTAATTTTTCTTCCATTTTTAAAAGAGTATATACGGTGGTGCAGTGGGTAGCGCTGCTGCCTCGCAGTTAGGAGACCCAGGTTCGCTTCCTGGGTCCTCCCTGTGTGGAGTTTGCATGTTCTCCCCGTGTCTGCATGGGTTTCCTCCAGGTACTCCGGTTTCCTCCCACAGTCCAAAGACATGCAGGTTAGGTGCATTGGCGATTCTAAATTGTCCTAGTGTGTGCTTGGTGTGTGGGTGTGTGTGCCCTGCGGTGGGCTGGCAGCCTGCCCGGGGTTTGTTTCCTGCCTTGTGCCCTGTGTTGGCTGGGATTCGCTCCAGTAGACCCCCGTGACCCTGTAGTTAGGATATAGTGGGTTGGATAATAGATGGATGGATTATTAAAGAATTGTCTTAAAGAAAAAATATTTATAGTCTTTCAGAATTAGCAGTGCTCAGTAATAAAATAATACCATGGCTTATACATGAGGAGGCAACAAAAGGATACAATCAGAGTGGAGCTTATGATATTATTTCTCTGGACTTTTAAGAAAGCATTTGATAAGGTGCCACATGAGAGGTTGGGCATCAAATTAAAAGAAGTGGTGCAGAATTGGCTCAGACACAGACACACATGTCAGTAAATGTAAAGTATTACACATAGGAAGTAAAAATGTTAGGTTTGAATACACAATGGGCGGTCAGGAAATCGAGAGTACACCTTACGAGAAGGATTTAGGAGTCATAGTGGACTCTAAGCTATCGACTTCCCGACAGTGTTCAGAAGCCATTAAGAAGGCTAACAGAATGTTAGGATATATAGTACGATGTGTGGAGTACAAGTCCAAGGAGGTTATGCTCAGTCTTTATAATGCACAGGTGAGGCCTCATCTTGAGTACTGTGTGCAGTTTTGGTCTCCAGGCTACAAAAAGGACATAGCAACTAGGCTTATTCCAGGGCTAAAGGGGTTGAATTATGAGGAAAGATTAAAAGAGCTGAGCCTATAAGTTTAAGCAAAAGAAGATTAAGAGGTGACATGATTGAAGTGTTTAAAATTATGAAGGGAATTAGTACAGTGGATTGAGACTGCTATTTTAAAATGAGTTCATCAAGAACACAGAGACAGAGTTGGAAACTTGTTAAGGGTAAATTTCGCACAAACATTAGGAAGTTTTTCTTTACACAAAGAACAATAGACACTTGGAATAAGCTACCAAGTAGTGTGGTAGACAGTAAGACGTTAGGGACTTTTAAAACTCGACTTGATGTTTTCTTGGAAGAAATATGTGGATAGGACTGGAGAGCTTTGTTGGGCTGAATGGCCTGTTCTCGTCTAGAGTGTTCTAATGTTCTAATATGTTCACATATTCTTTTAAAAGTACTAAGCATTTTTTCAAATCTTTAACTACTTAAATAAAAATGTTATTAACACAAAAAACACACAATAAAAGGCAGAACAAGTGAAGTATATCATTGACAAAACCATATGCAGAGGGCAGTATGTGGTGGTTTGCTCTACTATTTGTTAATATGTAGTACCTTTTGTTAATACACAGAATATTTGTGTTTGTTATTGGTCTGAACTTATCCATATACTGTGGTGGGCTAGAGCCCTGCCCGGGATTTGTTCCTGCCTTGCACCCTGTGTTGGCTGGGATTGGCTCCAGCAGACCCCCATGACCCTGTGTTAGGATAAAGCGGGTGACTGACTGACTTATCCATATACAGTCATATGTACTGTATTTTAACCCCGCACCTCCACAATCTCATTGCCTTATAGCTTCTCAATGACTAAATACAAATCCCAGTACAATCACTGTCTTCAGGGTTTGCACATTCTCCCCATGTACTAAGATGAGGAATCTACAGAAACTTCAGTTCATCTCTCACATCCTAATTGACCTGATATGAGTGAGTGTGGCTGTGCCCTGTACTGGACCAGTACAGTAGAATTGTAAATGAACTGATTGACAGAGGAACATACATGTTTAAACCATAGTATATTTAAATTAGACAATCAAGCTTCACAGAGGTGGCATATAATTTAAAAAAGCCAACATTAACATTAATGATGCACAAAATGAGAACCAAGTGTTAAGAGAAAACCTTCTGGGTGAATTCATAAAGTGCTTCTGACTGTGCCTGCTTGTGTAACTAAGACATTCTGTACCATCTGTTCCTAGTACATTTACCATGGAGATGAGATCACATGACATTTCAGCTTTTTAACTGTTGTGTTATATAGACAGATCAGATATTTGCCAAAGACTTTTAATATCCTTAAATATTTTTGGACCTTTTAATAACACAAAGATACAGGTGTGTTAAAGATTATACTGTTTACACTTATCCTGGTTGTTGCAGACTGTTGTGTTTCTTAACTCTTTTATGCAAATGAACCTAACATATTTAAGATCATTGCTCTGTTATAATTTTCAGTCTTGTCATAATGATCTGAATTTTACTACTAACTAAAGAACATCTATCTTGGAGATACTGATAATGGTGATCTTGACAGTTGTTTAAAAGAGTATTTTCTTAACACAATTCATTTTGTATTTTTCAATAAATTAACCTGCTGTACCAGGATAAAAATAGTAGGCTATAATGGGTCACTCAAAGTACTTTTGGCCCATATTGAACAGAAAAACTTGAGCTAAGTAGGATCATAATCAAGCTGACCCAGGATTTATGTTATCGATAGAAACTGCCTAGTAAAAACATACCCATCCACAAATCCATCTTCCAACCCAGCTTATCCAGAGCAAGCATAATATTCTGAAACTGGCTTAATCCAATTTAATTTCACATGGGTTTGGAGTCCATCCTGGCAGTAATGAGTGCAGTATTGCTTTTAACACATTAGTTCATATTTATGTCAGTCATTTGCACATACAATGATAGGCATATACACTTAAAAACCATCTTGATTGCATTATTAACAAAACTTCTTTAATCAAATAACAATTTCTTTAATCAAGTAGAACATAAATCAAAATGTATTATTTACAGTAAGGTATAATTGTAATTAGATCACATATTTAAATGACTGATACAATGAATATAGGCTGTCGCCAGTTTTCAAGAGCTGACAAGTCTGAGAGTTAGGTAAAACACAAGAACCTGCAGCAATACTGAATACAGTTTTGGATTTCATAAATACATGACACCATATTAGACAGAAATTGACAACAAAACCAAGGACACAAAGTAGACTGGAGCCCAATGAAAAACTGATTAGTTTAGGCAAGGTGACCACTATATGATTGCCATCTTCTCAACAGAAATAAGGGTTTACTCAACATGAAACTCCAAAAATAGCTGTACATCACTTTCCATCTCCTCCTAAGGCACTAAATAATAAGCAAGTTAGTTTATAGCCTTATATCTTCAGAATTTTCACTTTTCATTTTATATCAGTACGCCACCCCATTTTTTACATAGCTCTGTGCTTAAAAGCAAGCAGAATGCTCAGGCTAAATTCTGTTATTTGAATCCAAAAGGCTCACAAGATACATTTTCAAATTTATCAATTTGATTTTATTTGGTATTGGTAGTACATCCACCAGATTTACTTCCTAGTCCCCTCACTGTTTGTGTGGGATTAGGAAATTCTTCCAAATGGATTTTCTCTAGGTTTATCCAATTACTGCTACATCCCCAAGATGTACAAGTCATTTGCCAATTCAATGTTATCCTACAATGAGTGTGTGGGGTTTGAGGTGATTGATCACACAAGTGCTTTACAAATATATTTAATGTCTAAAACAATTTATATTAATGTTATGGTCTACCTAGATTTTTCATTATTGCAATCTGGCTTGTTTGGCTTCATTACAAGTATTTCTTTTTAGAACCCTTTCAGAAAAAAAGAGTTTTTGATAAGACAACAGCCTTTTGATTCATATAGATTACAGTCTATTATTGAAACTTCTGACATGCCTTTTAATTAAATAGGCAACTTAGCCAAAATATAATGGAGTAAACTCACTCCAATAATGTGAAAAATAGTTAAAATCTGTATGCATATTTTCTGGAAAGCCAAAATTCACACTCTCACTTTAACATGTAAAGTAGGAGTAAACTTAGATAAAGAGTTTTACCAGAGGCTCATAATAACTGTTAATTGCCAAATTCATTTAACTATAAAAGTAAAAAGAATACTGTCAGCCTCTCTAGCTTACATAGGACCTCATTTTTACACCTTTATTAACCTTATTTGCAACCTCTGCTTTGCAAAACAATAATTTGTCTGGTTTCTCCTCCTTTGTCACACTGTCAAACATGAACTTCAGTAGAAACACATACATACATGCTGCAAAAAGCTGAACCTAGTCTAGTCAATGGTGGAGGTCGGTTCTCATATGATGATTAGAAATAAATTATGTGGAAGCTGCTGGTATCCACACACATAAGTATAGTGATATGAGAAGTGAATAAACCCACTATCTCTGCCTGATACTTTTTTCTGATAATCCTTTAGGTAAAGATCCACACAAATGGGGCCCATGTTCAAATTTTACATCCTAGGATGAATTCAATGTAAAACACTTTCAAAATTGCTATCTAGAAACAGGCAAGAAATGTAAATTTGAAAAGCATGAAACACAGCTGAGAAAAGATGGAAAATTAAAATAAATTGTAAAGCAGAACTGGCTGGTGAATAATGCCTCAGACCAGATATTCAGAAAAAGTCTACAGAATGTCAGTGATGTCTAAAAGACTACATTAGACAGGAACGGCCCTTTCCTTATCACTCCCGCCCGAGCCTGCTTAATACTAATTTCCTGCATTTTAAAGGCCATTCTGAAACAAACAAGAGCAAAGAAAATGACACAAACATACCACATTAAACGGTTTGTAGAGCAAAAACTTAACATATTACCATCTGGTTTCCTATATGTTACAGCTATCTATCCATTTTAAAAACAGGTCTTATAATACATAAAGATTAACTATTATAAAGGACGCTAAGAGCTTATCATTCATAGTTATTCTAAGAAAAGATTGTGAAATACACTTTGATTTTGTAATTTTTAAAGTATTAGACAAATCATAGTGACTAAAATGAAGAGCTGGAGAATTTGCAGATTTTATACAATATAATGACAAACAATGTTTCACACAAAAGCAGCTTATTCATTATTACTAGTGCAATGCATTATTTATTGCCTCAAACTTTGAATATTATGGAGCCTGTCAGGAGCTAGGATTAATACTCTTGAGTTCAGGTTTCCAGGCACAGATGCAGATCGTGTTAAATCATGGAGCCCGAAGCATACCACTTCAAACCAGACAACAGTGTCCAATTATTTACATTTCTTTGCCCATTTCAAAGAAAGCAGGTCCAAAGTATCATAAAAATATATCTTTATATACACCCAGTCTGTGCGCATTATTCTTTTTTTTATTATAAACTATGCATTGTATTACCCGAATACAGTTACTTACAAAATATATATTTATTATACAATCAGAGAACACAGTATACTTTCTTAAAGAAACATGCTGATTTGGTGCAAAACTCAAACATGCACACCTCTGCTAACTCCTAACTCACTGGGCTATATCTGCTACTTTGCATTAATTTATTGTGTATTAAGCATTGTCATGAAAGCCATTCAAAGGATCACCTTCTGGGCTCATCAGAGGTAATACCACTCCAAGACGTGAGGGTGTGCTTTTGTAAACACTCTCATACTATCATGTCCTTCTTCCTCCACAGCCCAAAGAATCCACCCTGTACAGGCAATTGACACCACTACTTCCAGGCCAAGTCCTATGAAGCCTGGCATCCTCAGAATGAGGAGTCTCATTTTGGTTTCAAGCCAACCAGAAGAAGGGGCTCCTCCAAGCCAGACCTGCTGTTTTCTATTGTTTTTTAATTAAACTGGACATCCCAACTTTTCTTTTGGACCCAGTCCTTACTCCCACTTGACCACAATGTACATGCAATCACCTAAATATATGTATTATATAAGCACATTTTCATTGTAATACATCTTGTTTACATTGGACCTTGACTTATAAAACTTACAAGAAATTGGACAAACTCAATACAATGCAAGATGGTTAGAAAGAGAATGAATCCCGATTACTGATGCTTTTCCAATATAGGCAGTTTTAGGAGAAAGATTATTAGCAGAAATCATATATAAAAAAGCTAATTTTATCTGGTTTAAGATAATGAAGGACTGGAATTTAAAAGCAGACATTAAAATCTTATGGTGGATTGTTGCATAAAACGGAAGAAGGAAATTAACATAACAATCTTTATAGACCAGTGGAACTATATATGCCGTTTCCTGCATGCTTCTACAAGTTCACAAAATGGGAGAAATTTCTGCTGGACAACTTAGATTCTTTTTTTATTCTGTGGAAAATATATGCAAAATAAAAAGGTAAAACTTCACAGTCCTGGAGGTTGTGTGAAGAAAAGGTTTCAACTCATTTACAACTCATTTTGAATCAAGCATGATCAGCAGACCGGTGTTTTTTCTTCCAGGGTTGGCCTCAGCCCACCAGTTGGGAAACTTTTGTTATGCCCAAAAGTTCAAAAATATTGGAAGTCCATATACAGTATACAACTGAATTTTCAGCAATTTACCCAGGAGATTCAGCCTTTGATTAAATGGAAACAAAAGACTGATATTTATTAGAAATTTTTCTAGCTGCTTGTAAAAAACAATAACACAAAAATGGCTCCAACATATGAACAAAGGATTCACTTGGTAGAGGAGATTTACACAACGGAAAAAAATGTTTTCTCAGAATGACTATGCTTCGATACTAATTTCTTAGATGTACAGATGTATATTTTGTCTTTTTCAGTATATTAAAACAACTGTTTGTTTACTTATAACCTGTCAAATCTGCTGGTATAGCGTAAATACTTTACACACACACATATTTATATATATGGATACATATATAGCTAGGTGGATCTTTTGAACTACTGCTCAAGTTTTGTTAAATTTTACATTACTAAAAAAAGTGGAAAATAAGAAAACTTTCTTAATAATTCTTATTAATAGTTGTGAAGGAAATATATGCAGTATATATACAGGTGCATCTCAATAAATTTGAATATCATTGAAAAGTTGATTTATTTGAGTAATGCAATTCAAAAAGTCAAACTCATATACTGTATTATATAGAATTATTACACACAGAGTGATATATTGCAAGCGTTTATTTCTTTTCATTTTGCTGTTTATGGCCTACAGGTAATGAAAATTCAAAATTCACTATCTCAGAAAATTAGAATCTCTCTATTATAATAAAAAAATCCTGGGACGAGACGAGGCTTTTTAGCCTGGGACGAGACATGACTTTTTCAGAGAGATACTTTCATATCCCGTGAGACAAGACTTTGTGCTAAGAGATTTAACTATGCCCTGGGCCTGAAATAAAAGACAAAGAGTAGATGACTAAGTAGAACGTCGTATAGAATTAAAAAATGCTGGTGCGATACACATGCAGAGTAAGTTAGAAATAATGAAAGTACTAAAAAATAGAAAGTCTCAAAAAAATGATAGTAAAGATCGCATTAGCACAAACAAACGGAAATTATTACTCGGTGAATTAACGGAACAGCGAAGAGAGATCGAATATATTGTTCAGATTTTAAACTTTAAGTTGGAGACTTGTAAATTTTCTAATTTGTGTTGCCATCAGGGAAAATTAGTGTTTCTTCCCAATAAAGAGGCGTATCCATGAGAATTGAAAGATTTGTTGTTTGGTAAAAGTGAAATCCACATACGCGAGCAGCAGAGACGCAAAGCCCCCTAGTATTACATAAGACCAATAAAAAAATTATTTGTAATACAGAAATGTTGGCCTACTGAAAAGTATATCTATGTACACACTCAATACACACACTCAATACTTGGTCGGGGCTCCTTTTGCATGAATTACTGCATCAATGCGGTGTGGTATGGAGGTGATCAGCCTGTGGCACTACTGAGGTGTTATGGAAGCCCAGGATGATTTGATGCTCGTCTGCATTGTTGGGTCCAGTGTCTCTCATCTTCCTCTTGACAATACACTTTGTGGTTTAGGTCAGGTGAGTTTGCTAGCCAATAAAGCACAGTTATACCATGGTCATTAAACCAGGTATTGGTACTTTTTGTCAGTGTGGGCAAGTGCCAAGTACTGCCGGAAAATGAAATCAGCATCTCCATAAAGGTTGTCAACAGTGGGAAGCATGAAGTGCTCTACAATGTCCAGGTGGATGGCTGCACTGACTTTGGACTTCATAAAACACAGTGGACCAACACAAGCAGATGACATTGCTCCCCAAATCATCACTGACTGCGGAAACTTTACACTGGACCTCAAGCAACTTGGATTCTGTGCCTCTCCACTCTTCCTCCAGTCTCTGGGGCCTTGATTTCCAAAAGAAATGCAAAATTTATTTTCATATATATATATAATTTTTTTTTTCTCATCTATATCTATATATATATATATATATATATATATCTATATAT
>JANRMT010062819.1:20605316-20643934 GCA_026402145.1 Polypterus bichir lapradei | reverse complement strand
ATACACACACACACACTGACATTTTTGCAGATATATTGGTATTATTATTATTACCCTTGCCAGCTTCACCTAAAACATGGCACAGGTTTAACAATGTGACAAATTGTTATACAAGTTCCAATTATACCACAGTCGATATTGTGATTAACTACTCATTAGTTGTCATTTCTTACCTATGCCTAAATAAACTTGGGAATATCTTTGTCTAGACCCAGTTTTCCATATGCCAGTGTATTTGCAACACACGCTGTGGTTGGGGGATTGGGGGAGAGAGTTTGGTAGTCCCCTTTGGGGAATCTACTGCAACTGTCAAAGCAAGGGAAGAGGGTTCCTACACAACTATCACAGCATCAGAACCTTAAATTAATCAAGCGTGATCGTCAATGTTTTTTCTTCTTGGTGACTAGAGTACAACCATAAAAGAGTTGGCTGGGGAAGTTGTCCAGAATCGGCCCTGATTCACCTGTGAGGCTGCCACTGTAAATAGAGCGTGACCAACATTTTTTTTGTCCATGGTCTGCCCACCAGTTGGGAAACACTGATATATTCAAAGCAAACAGCAAAAGGTTTGCTTGCCACTCTCCAAAATTAAAATAAATATCATATGTGGAACCTTTTGCAGAGTGACTTCAGAACATTTATTTAAAAAAATCCGGAACACAGTTCAAACAATAAAAAAGCAACTTTTACACCTTATAAAAAGTCTACATGACAAGGGAGTGTGCAGGATTTTGGGATTAAAAGAATAATTTAATTTTACATCTTTCTTGCAAAAACTGCATAAGCATTACAATCCACAGTAAACTCTCAGACAGCTGACAAGTAGTGAAAAGGGGGCACTGTGAAAACCAGTTATCTGGGACCCAAAAAATATATTCTCTTTTTGATTTATCATTCAGTTTACAAATTCCCTTGGAAGAAAAAAAAAATTAGAACTACATTAGTTAACAATATGCTTGAAGTAATATTCTGATCTCAAGAGCTCTTTTGGTTTTACCTTTGGTATTTGTGCTAGCAGCATTTATCTCTGGAATTATGAATTTTCTTATGGGATGATTGTCATGTTGTATGAGTATATTTTAGTAGTTGGTTCAATTGTCAAACTACTTTACAGAAACTTTATATATGTACCCTCATGTTAAATGTCAGTTTTAATGACGGTAAACTACTAAAATAAATCATAATATTTCACACATTTTCATGAATCTCCTGCAGAACATACTGGGAAGAAGGTATACACCTTAGTTGTATTTGCATAGTGCTTTTACTTCTAAAAAAGAAAAATCAAATTCTCAGTTAGTTTAATATCATGAAATTGAGGGTAATGTATCTGAGAGACAACACTGAATAATATTTCATTTCAGAAATACTAAATAGGAATAAAATCGTAAATCTTTTCAGGAGAACATTAAATATTTTAGCAACTTTATTTTTTTAGCTTCCTTTTACAAAAAGCAACTGTTGAGAAACAAAAATGTGTGAACTAATGCAATGTTATGTTGATCTGTGCATAGCATTTTCATCCATTTTCCAACTCTAATCCAATTTTAGTAACATGGGGGGGTTAGAGCATATTCTCCATTAAACACAAGGCAGGTCTTCTCAGAAACTTTTAAATTGCACTCCATTTACCTGACCAGCAAATCCTTATTAGTCGGCTTTCTTTTCCTCAAATCAGTTGCAAATCAACAGCTTTAGAATAAGACCCCAACAGATGGCCCAGATGTCAGTGGTGGATAAGAGTTCGTTAATGAGCCATCACTTTAGGGCTTCTGTTCAAGATCATTAATGCAATTAAACAACACAGTAAAGGATTCTGAACATGGAGTGTCAAAACATGGGATTCTGTACTAGTTTGAACATGTTGTAGTAATCATTTACAGTATAGGCAATTATTCCATGTTCTTTGGACATGGTCATGGTATGGGGAATTCCCCGCCAGCAAAGTTACAAAATCATGCAATTTGCTACTGTGTTACTCTACTACTACTCTGCTACTTTACAGCTTCTCTCCTCCTCTTTCAGTCTGTCAGGTAAACGAGCAATTAGTAGATTATCAAAAAAAAGATTTTCTGATGCTACTGCCTCACAGTTCAAAAAGGCTTGGTTAGAATTCCATCTCTTTCACTGCCTATGTGGAGTTTGTATGTGGCTGTTTCACCAATTACTCCTGCTTTCCTGCCACATCCCGAAGATGCATGTGTTAGATGAATGTTTTGTTTTTTTACATTCAATTTGATTTGCTGGCAAGGGTCATTTTAGTAACAAGCTGTCCTGGACAGACCATGTGTCCCTACCCTAGCAATAGCCCACAGCTCCCCTTGTGGAAAGTACCAATGCAGAATCTACAGTACATTTCCAAAGCACTTAACAGTTGTTCCTCTCAATTAAAAAAAAAAAAAAAGAAGTTCTAGTTCTTCATTCTGTCAGGTGACTCAGCAAAACTGTATGGCTGCAATAATAACAGATAACAATACTAATAAAATAGATAAAATAGATTATAAAGTGATTGTGTCAAAAATACTAGCCTCATTTCATGCCCAGATCTTTTTATGGCTGGAGTAGAGTACTATTTCTCTTCCCAGAAGTTGTGGAAAAGTATTATTAAAAACGTGTATATGGCGGTGCAGAGAAAGAGAGATAAAGAGTCAGATGGTTACATAAAAACACACCAAGGGAATACCAGTTAATAAAGAGAGTACCTCTATTTACAAAGGTGCAGAAATTATTATATCATACTGCTTGAGTTCTAAAGGCATGCCAATGTTCATTTAAAAACTGTGTAGTGTAGACACAAACCCCTGACGCCCAAGACTGGGATGATGCTCAATTTCAAAATGCCATAAATGGGTGGCATTAGTGGAAAGGTTTGAAATTTTTTAGAATGTATATAGAAATCCCTACAAGCTATAATATGTAATTGTAGGCTCACACTTAAAGCTAATGTATACCTCCACAAATTCTATCCCTTCTGCAATCCTTTTCCTGAGTAGATGATGTATTATTTAACCATTTATTAATATTTAAAAATATTAATTTATCATTTTTTTGTAACTTTGCTTTCCATTCCAGTGTTGGAATGTAATAGTAGCATTAGTTGCAAGAAAATAACTTGTCCCTTATAGGAATGTACTCTCTCAAATGGTTAGGCACATACACACACCCATACTTAATTTCACCAAGCCAATTTGAACTGTCCAGTTAACTTCTGCACCCCAACTGTGATAATTTACAAAGAGTGCAGATTCAGATAACCCTTACTTCTTCCATATTGTGTATTCAGACTTGTGCAGGACTTTGACATTAAATGAAAAAGTACTGTTTCTTTAATGTGGGTTTAGATATCTCTTTTGATCCAAATTTATTTAGCCATTTCTCCACTGCATGTTAAACTGCTACCACTCACCGTCACTTACAAAAAGTTCTATTACAAGGTTAAAAGATATTAAACACTCACTACGTTCACCATTTTTTAAAATCTTTTCACACCTTCAACTGAAGACGATTCTTGGATGAAGCTTTGCTGGTAGAGATTTTATATACATTTGATGATAAGTTTCATACAAAATTTACAACCTTTATTAAACTTTCTTTCTTTCTCCTTTTCTGGATTCACTCTTTCTTGTCAATAAATACAGTCCTCCCTTAAATTCCACACTTTACTCAAAGCAACTTTCCACTTAATCTCATGGATTCTGCTTAATCTTTATGTTGTACATTTTTACAAATGTGAAAACTTTAGAATTAGCCTATACAATATATGATTAGATATGATATGTGTGTTCATTAAAAAAAATCTCCTATCTAATGTACATACTTAAATACTGCATCTTATCCAAATGTCACATTGTGATAAGTGGTCTGTGGCACTGTGCTAATTTTAAATAAGTAATCATACCTCGCAAAAGTGCAGGCTCTAATGGGCGTGAGCGCACTTCACTCTGAAGACACGTGTGGGTGAATAAGTCAGGTAGTGCCTTATTAATTCCTCAGAGGGTGCAGCGCATTTGCACCTATGCCCCATGAGGAGCAGAGAGAGAGCTATAAGAACAACATCATGGAGAGAAGCAGGACGAGCCAGGCAGTGTGAGACAGTGTGGTTGTAAGCCCGCAAGGGAGTGAAGGATCGGCTCTCTAGGATCGGATTGTCCCCACTGATTAATTTTTGAGGTGTAGGAACGATCAATGTGGCGTCCTACCTCATGAACCTCAGGTATGTCAGGGGTGCGAGAAGGAAGACGGGAGGACAACCGACCCTGAACGGTCTGGCCAAGGCCAGACGAGGGTCAGGTTGTGAGAACTGTGGCTGCTTGTGTCTCTAGCAAGCAATGACATTGGAAAAGTGCTGGGCTTGCCTGACAGAATGTGAAGGACACAATGGCTGTTGGTTTTAATCTCATTTTAATCTGGATTTTTAACTCATAGACAGCTACTGTTTTAAAGCATTATTTTTTGTAGAGTTTTGAGCACTGCATCTTGTTTTGAACCCTTTTGATTGTTTAATAAAAGCACTGTCACTTTTGCACCTACTCCTTTCTACGTTTGTGTGTTGTGACCCCATCCCATGGGTACATTATCAGCAGTAGCGGGTTTAAGAGGCTTCCTGGGAGGACCCAGTAGCTTTTGGGCCAATCTGCACCATCACACACATACTATAACCACTGTACAACATTTTCCAGTAACTGTGATTTGTGTAGTTGGGTGGAGTTAATCTTAAATTCTTTATTTTTCTGCCTCATATTCAATATGTTTAAATCCTTTCTGGTATCATACCAAGAATTGATTTTCATTCTAACTCCAAAATATATCATTCCTTAGTGATTCTAGTAATACCAAAGGAAACCCAACAACATTATATAGAAATCTACAACTTTATGGACACACTTTAAATGTACAGGTATTTGCTTTTTATTAATTTTTATTTCTGTCCTGAAATATTTCTCATTAAAACTGTGTCTTGTTTTTATTCTTATTAAAATTAAAATATTTCTGTAATTACAATTTGCATCCTGATTCTAAAACCTGTACTATAAAGGAATATTGTGTATAAAAGAACTTAACCCCAAAAAAGGTACTGTAAATAATCACGAATGTGAAAATAAAATTTAACACAAATCACATTTACTTAAAGTGTGTGACCTTTTAGAGAATGAGGATACAACTCTAAAACAACAAACAGCTTCAGAATATACCTCTTGTGGAAAACAGACTATTGACAGTATTGACGGCATTTCACTAAAATTAATTTTGATAAGTACAGCCCAGTTTCATAATTTTAAAGACTTCTTTCTTATCATCTATTTTATTTATATTGATTGAATGAACTCAAATTCTTCAAATCATTCCTTATTACTCAAACCACCCAGTCTTTAATTATGTAGCTTTTCTGCAGATTTTCTCCTATGCTGTAAATGCACTGGAATAGGAAGTTCATTTTATGAATGTAAGCAGTAATTCATAGCATTAATGGATTAACAATTATTGATTATAAATGTATTTCCCATGATGCTTTGGACCGAATGAGATGTGCTTTTTTAAAAAAAGAATACATTTTAATTTTATAAGGATGCATCATATCTTTTCAATAACTGTCTGCAGTTATAATTCAGTTGTAGAATAGCATATGTGTATTTCTTTTAAGAAAGGAAACAATGTAATAGATGACAAAAGCCCCTTTGATGCCTGTATAAAAGACATGTGGCACACAGTAACAGACAAAGATAAACTGTACTAAATCTCAAAGACTGAGTCGTCTGGAAAAATTAGTGATATTGTAAATGTGTTATCAACTTCATATCTGTAAGTTCATACATTAAAACTTTTAAACTTGTAAAATGTTCCATGTTTACATTTATTGTTTTATGGGAATGTTCAGGTGCAGATTCTTAATAAAAATTAAAAATTATAAAAAAATAGGTAGTGGTTTTCTGTTTTTCCAATCAGAATTGGCATAATGCAATATATACTGATATTACAGCCAAACATACAATAAAGTCAGATGTAGTAGGTGTAATTGTTTGTGGTAGTTCATAAAGCACATTCACCACTTTACTCCTTTTCTTTCCTCAATAAAATAATAATGACAAGGAGAGTGATTAATTCTGCTTTCTCACTGCTCATGGAGACTGGGTTTGAATCCCAGTCCCACCCCTGTTTGGCATTTACATTCATACTTCATAGTGTTACAAGGAAAAAATGTAAAGGAAGTAAATTCTTTGATTCTGACCTTTCCCCTTTTAGTTTATTTTCTCAGCGATACAACATAACCAAAACAATAACCAATTTAAATCCAGCTAGAAACCTTGGAGATGGGAGTCATCTTGCAAAAAAAAAACACAGAAAAACAAGTAACTTATTTTAAGATAGCTGAAGAATTCTGATATTTTATAGTGCATGAGGTACAGTAATCTACTGTACATTTAACTATACTCTAGATTCTCCCATATCCCAATGACTTGTGTGTCAAGTAAATCAGCAGCTCCATCCATGGTTGACTGGTACCATGAACCTGTACTTGGATTTAGTAGATTTAATAAGTGGAAGGATGGATACATTTTTTTTTTCATTTTTGTTAACAGTGACAAAGGAGAGTGATTTTATACTGGAATAAGCAGTTTGGAACTGCTTTATACTTTGGAATAAATGAAAATCCTGTCCTGCACAATAATCCATCTAATGAGATCTACTAAGAGGAGATATTTAAACAACTCACTAAAAAGTGAATGAAACTGATAAAAAGCACAAATAATCAAAGAGTTGAAGGTGAAGTATACAACAGTTCAGCAAATGCACAATTACATTTTATTTTAGCTCCAAAGACCAACAGCAGACAGGTTTAATTGGGCAGTGGCCTGGGTGCCTTTATCAGATGTTTTGATAACGCATTTCAATTACTGAAGTCCCTTTGTTTAAAAAGTTTATGGCGCCAATCTGTCATGAAACTTATTCCTCAGCTATATCTAGCTAGCCTAATTCAAATGTCTGCATCTGGTTTTATTAAACCCAAACTGGTACAGCATAACATTCTTTTTATAATTTTGCATCTCTCTTAATTATTTGTTACAATGAAAGGTTTTTTTTTTTTATTAATTTAAATCTTCTTACTTCAAACAATAACCAGGGCAATCAGGGAATGCCATGTTTGTATGGATGAAAGGGTCAAAACAAAACCAGACGCATGTGTGAAACAAAATAAGCTATTTTGGTTCATAAAGCTGAGTGAATACTGTAAATCAGGTAAACATAATGAATGGTATCAAAATAGGATTAGGAAAAGAGACTAGGGGTGTGTTTGGCATTCATGCCTGGCTTACATAAATAAGCCTAGGATTTAACTGGCCCTCTGTTAGCTGCCCGAGTTTATTGTTCTATTTTTCTAATATTTGCAGCATTTTGAATTAACTGGTTAATTCTGTCCATGTATACTTTTTAATTAGATAACATAGATCTGGTTTGTTTTATAAATAATAAAAGCGGAGTGAAACAGTGGTTACTACAACTTCCTCACAAAGGCCCCAATATATTTGTGTGGAGTTTACAAGCTCTCATTGTCTCCATGTGAATTTGCTGTGGGTATTTCAGTGTTGCTTTCCATCCCAAATGTGTATATTATTTTATTTAGTGACACTGAACTGCTGTAATATAAGTATATTTAGGTGTGAAATTGGTGCTCTTAACAAGGCTGGTTCCTGCTGTCTATCAGGATTTGGCTGGGTCTTCTTTGATTGTAATTTGCTCGTTGTCCCCTTCTATTCAGGGTCTGCTTCAATCAACATTAATCAAGTGGCAGTTACATGATAGAAGGGGCAAGGTATTTAGAGAGGGAGTTTGACATCATCATAGTAAAGTCTTGTCTATAGTGTTGTTGTTTTCAACAATTGCTGTTTTTTGATGTTTGCCTAAGATTTTTGGAAAATTTGCTTTTGCTCACCTGCCTTTTTTGAGTTCACAGTACTGTGCTGCTCTGCGGTCTTAAAGCTAAGAAAAATATTTCACCCGTTTATACCACAAGTCCCTTTCAGTGGTTGCTTCTTATAGGTCATCACTGCCCCTCCCATACATACACCAGTAGATGTAGTCCTTTAAGGAGGAAAAGGTGTGTTTTTAATACCTGGCCTACAAAGTAGTACTTTTAAGTACTTAAAGCAGTATATGATAAACTGCAGGACAGACAGCCAACTTTCCACCAAACACTTCATATTTGACCTAAACTAAGTCATCTAACTCAATCTTTCTCAATGTTTTTGGTATTGTGACCCACTTTTTCACATGTAAGTCCCGGTTGTTGAGAAATACCTGTCTAACTTGCATGTGCCCCACTGTAAAGGGAGTAAGAAAAAATGGATACTGGTAAAATGACTTTGGATGGGTTTTTTTGCAGGAAAATGCCATAAAAAAAATAAATTGCACTTTTTCTTATTTAATAGGGCTGGGTATCAGCACCTATGCCCCAATTTGATTCGATTTCAATTCACAATATTCCAATATTGATTTTATCTTGATTGAATTAGCATTCACTGATACATTTGAAGTTCTGGCTTTTTTAGAGAACATTAATATAATGTGACATATTTCAGTAACATTTTATTTGAAGAGTGACTTCATAACATATGCATAAGCATAGAATAACATTTAAGAAGTAATACTTGATGAACAGCTAACATCAGTTTTTGCAAGATGTGGAACAAAACCTTGTTGCTGTTTAAAATTCACAGCACTGCACTCATTCAAAATTCACCATAATTTAACTAACATGTACCGCTACATCAGAGTCCACACACATTATTGTGGGTTCCTTGTTTTAATACAATGCAATGATATATACTGTATAAAACATTTATATCATCTTGTGAATGATATTATTATAAAATAATAAAATATTGCTTCTTAAATAATATATATGTTATTTAGTAACCTCTGTGTGTTATGAATACGTAGGCACCCTTTAAATAAACTATTAGCCAAATGTTTTCCCTTATGGCACATAATCTTGCATTATTCACACTTATAGATACTGCAGGAAGACTTGTGTCTTTATATAATTCTACAAGTTACACACATCTTCAGTTGCTCACATGTAGCAGCCACATTAATCAGTCTCACAAATTAGTCCTCACAGTAACTCCTCAGACAAGACAAAAATGAAGCATTTTAAAACAAGGCTCTAGATCCAATGCATGTTTACAGCAGCGTTGGATGAATGGAACATAACAGACACAGAACTAGCCATCATGACTGACGCCACTAATATGATTAGTGTGGTATAGCTTATGAAGCTAATTCACATTAGCTGCTTTGAACACACACTTACTTTGGTATAGCAGACTGCTCTGAAAATTCTAACAATTGCATGCTTGCTCAGCTCGATGCAACGCACTGCAAAGTTTTTCCACCACAGCAATACAGCTAGCCACGTTCTTAAAGAGAAGCAACGTTTATTGGACTTTCCAACACACAAACCTGGGATTCATGCAGTCTTGTGATGGTACACTGCATTGGAAATGCCAGAAAGGTTTTTGGAACAACACCTAGCCATCTCATCAGCAAAGTTGCTCCCAGTTTTGTCTGCAACACATCCACCACAGGTGCCCAGTCATTTTTAATATAGAGACATGAGAGATGTGGCGATGCTTTGCTTAAGATCTTCATAAACCCTAGGCACAATAACTTCACTCAATTACTTTTTAGTTGGTATAGCATACCACAGTTCCAAGACCTCTTATCATTTGTTGAAAGCTCTTGTTTTCAACAACCATGCAGGGTCTCATGTCTTTACAGATAAAAAATACTATAGATTCTGTTATTTTTTGAGCACCAGGTGAAGTAAATGGAGGCTTGGAACTAAATGCCATTTCCAGTACAGATTGTTTATACTCTGTTTGGATGTTGACTTAGATTACATTTATGGGTGACATCAGGATAAATGATTTCTCAAATTTGTTGTGTTACAGCAATACTTAACTTCTGAGTTGCACTGCTTGCATGTGGCTTTGATTTTATCCAGTTGTTCTTTACCAATGTTCACTGTTTGAATCTGTAGTAAGTCCACACATCTGATTTAAGTGTAGGCATTGAATTCATTTGTGGAGGGCACAACACTTTGTGCAAGATAGTAAAGTGCTTTTTCCGTAGAAAGTCTTAAAGGTACATTAGTGACATTTACTGGATTGGACACCAAAAATGAAGATAAGCAAAAATCTACATATACTAATTCATCAGGATATAGATTCATAAGATTGATCTTGAGGCTTTAAGAATCAATATTGAATTGTTTAATCGAAAAATAACAATTAATCTGAACATCAATATTTTTACCCAGGCCTATTAATTAACGCCTCTGCTAGAATGCCAACAATTTCAATTTGATCTCCAAAATCAGGGATATTTTGTATTTTAAGCAATTTTTCATGTTTAATAAAACAGAAAATTGTAACAAGTACAAGAGATGACACCACAGTGTACAGAACAAGGCTACTTAATCTCAATCCAAAAAAGCAGATTTGCTGAGAGTGGACTCTTAACACTATCCGCAGTTACTCTTAAGAAAAGCTTCTATAGTGAGCTAATTTGATTCACACATTCCTCTGATAAGAGCTTTTATTTGAACACCCCAATGGTGATTCAGCAAGAATTTCAATTTGTGAATAGAAATGTATTCACACAACAAAGCATAATGACTCTCAGCATATATAAAGATTGAATTATGATTTTGAAGTTGTACAAAACGGCTGTGTCCCCCAATGTATGCACAAAATCACATGTGAGTTACAATATGCAATGTGATTGCACAGAATTTGAACCAATGATCTTGAACATTGTAAAATGTTGTACTGTATATCAGTTCAAGACAATACAAAAACCACTAAATGAAAATGTAAATGATCTCTCTAACATTCAATGTGAAATTGTCCCAACTATCATTTGTCATTGTACTGGAGACTACGGATTATTTTTTTTAAAGCTTTTAAGTCAGCATGGATTCTGGAAGGTTGTTCTTATGTTTTCTATTTATTGCATCTTTGGTTGATTGATTGATTGATTGATTTATATTTATTTCAGGTCAGATGCAGAAATAAGCAACTGGGACGGGATCTTCAAAGACGCTACTAACCAGGCAGACAATAAGAACTTAAAAATGTTGTATGCTTGTGAGATCAAAGAGTAAAATCAATCATATAATACAACAAGAAACAAATCAAAGACACCTCTGTAAAATATTTAAGGTGTATAACTAGACATGCAGGTGAATTGGGCTTTAATTTAAATTTCAGAAGCTCTGTTATCTCTACCAGCATTTACTTCAAACATGTATAAAAAAAACTGGATGGATTTTAAAATCACCAACAATACTGTGAGTAAAGAGTTTGGGGGTGGGCAGGGAAAAAAGACTAATTAGTAAAGTGATCCAGCTAAGGAATAAAAGGTTTCCTAAGAGTTGAAAAAGAAAGAAAGAATAAAAACAACCTTATCACTTAAAAGAGGCAGTCACAAGGCAGTAAACAGTGCAAAAAAATGAAACATTAAAAGACAAGTTGGCATAATGCACAGCACTCAACAAGCTACTACCAACAAAGAAATATATGGCCAGGATCAGATTCATAGTAAGAAATATCAAAATCCTGTATGTCCAACATGGTGTTAATAAAATTTAAAGCTGGAAAAAAGGAAGCCATTGGAGGAATATTGATTAAACTAGAGGTGAAAATGCATACAGGCAAAGGGGGTCTAATTTAGAGGTAGAAGCATGTGATTTGTTGTTAGTCATTTGCACACTACAGAATTCACAAATGCATGGTGTATGATCTAATTCTATATAGAGCACTACTGATTTGTTTAATAAATTCAAAGCAGTTCTAAAACTATATGTATATAATTTTTTAATAGCTGGAGCACAAGCAAGTTTAAAGACTCAGGATCACAAAGTGACTTAGTTGTGTGGATTGAAACAACAACTTAGTGGTAAAATGTTAATTGTTTTAGCTTTTGGGTTACTCTTACTACACAAACAGTGAGTGAGCAAAATACAGTACATACCTCTTCTTCCAACCATCCTAACTTGATAGCACCTGGCAAACTGGAGGAACCAGTCCTAAATGGGGTACCAGGCCTTCACATGACATTCACATATACACTTGTGCAGGGACGACTTAGAAAGCAAAGACTTCTCAAAATAGCATCTATCCATTCAGGGTTATGGTATCCCAGACACAGATGCCAAATTTAATTCAAGTGTAGTACTCCTCTTCCCTTTCTATTTTTCACTGATTCAAAAGTCAACATGTAAAATCTTACTCAAAGAAGCACAAGAAATTCTGAATTCCTTGGGGGCTTCCTCTAACAACCTTTCACAGTTTTGTTGTGGAAAAAACAATTTTAACACTACAACAACATTTTGTACGAGGGCTCCATGTCTGAATACTGATAGAATCACCCTTAAAATTATAACATTGGAGGTTTGTTTGGAAATAGACTTATTATACTATAAAACGCAAAACCAATTGATCACTTAATTTACCTTGCAGTCTTTTGTAACTAAGGGCAAAAAAATCTACTATCAAAATACATTTTATGTGTTAGCAACCAAAGTAATTTAGACTAAAACTAATTAACATTTTGGTGGTAAAAGAAATTTAGCAGGATATTTCAAATACTATACTTGAATGCTTTGTATATACGGAGCTAAAAATAGCACTTTATATAAACATTGAGCAAGTTTGGTTATGCTCCTAGACAAGTAACAAAATAAAACTTTACTGAGTAATCTTCTGAACACCTGCTCTATAATTTATTTACTCAGAAAAAACTTAGACAGTTCAATGAAACAGATGTTTCAGTTTGCACAAAATGTGATATGCAAACACTGACTCACAAAGTATACAGGTGAAATGGATTCAGAGCATTTTTCTGAGCTAAACAGTACAAGAGAAGTTGCCAGTGTCCACTTTTACTAACCACGCTACACTATCGTTTTCAATTATAAAGCTTATTAACAACACAGTCTCTTGGTTTGTGTTTAATAAGCCCCCTAGGTAGGACTCTTCTTCCAACCATCCTAACTTGATAGGACCTGGCAAAAGGGAGGAATCAGTTCTAGATGGGGTATCACATACCCGTAGATAGTAACAGTAACATTTATTAGACTATCTTCTGCCTAGTAGTAAAGTAGTAAAGTTTGAAGCAGCATTCAAGAGGGACCATGCAGTATGCAAAAATGTCAATAACTTATTATAAATATAGAATAGATCACAAAATATGCTATCTTACAGGCCATCATAAGATAGGTGACAAACATGTGATTGTGAGTTAGCTCACACAGTTATACTATCTTGACTACACTTACTTTCTACTTCTGCTACACTGATGACACACCGACAACAGTCAGCCATTATGCACTAATAGTTGTGTTCTAGCATTATTTTAAGAATTATCAAGCTAACATAAAGCAGACAATAAGGATTCAGATATCAGGAAATGCCCCTTTCTGCCAGAAGCTATAAGTAAATTGATTTGAATGTGTATGTTGGCTGAGCTAGTTAAAACAAGTATCAGCAAGAGTAAGGTTATCAAAAAATAAAGATTTTAAAGCTATTAAAATGTGGACATATTTTCCATTGTGGATTATGAGAAATTAGCTAGGTTACCTGCCAAAGACTGGTAATAGATTACATTTCACAATATTTGCTATTTGTTGTCTCTTTCTTTTCAGAGGTCCTTCTACTCATTTCTTCAGTATCCTCATGTGTCTGTACCTGTCTTGCCAAGCACTTCTCTCTTTACTTTTTACTTTCAGTAAAGTCTGCTTCTCACACTATATCAATTTGAGGTGTCTTTCCTACCACCAATGGTAGACTGTCCTCCAGTACCTGCTGTGAAAACATAACTTGTATTATTGTGAATACCTCCCATCTTTGAAGGCGTCGGTCAGCATTCATTCTGTGCCTTTCCTCAGTATCCTCCTAGGTCTCAAAATGTCTTGCCCGGCACTTCCTGTCTTGATCGTGTTTGACTGAGCAATCAAAGTTAAACTGACTAATCAGACCAAAGCCAAAATGACCAATCAGTTTACTCAAATGGACCAGACACATACACACACATACGCAGACAGTAGTGTTCTGTTGTATAGCAGAAGACAGATTAGACCACCTGCCATTTGCTGGCTACAATGTGTGTTTAAAAATTTTAATATAGAATAGTCCAGGGGTGTCTAACTTGGGGACACAGTGGCTTCAGGTTTTCATTCTAACCATAGTCAATTAACAGCAGTAATTGGTCACGGATTAAGGAAATGGCAAGAAAAACCTCCAGAAAAACCTGCAGCCACTGCGACCCTCCAGAATCGGAGCTGAACACCCTTTCAAAAATCCAAATCACTCATGAACCGTTGCCAAAGGACAAAACTAAGTTGACATTCACAAACATAAAAACGACCAGAACTGACCAATTCAATCTTATTAGAATATTGGCAAATCTTTCAACATTATTGCAGCATGTAAGAGAGCAGCAGCTGTGGATGTAATCATACTTATCAGAGAGAATTATAAATATGTTGTGATATGCAAAATATGGACAAAGACCCTGTCACAAAGCGTCCTTTTCAATCATTAAATAATCCCTATAGCAATGACAAAAGACAACTATCTGCTTGTGTCTAGAGTTCTTTTTGCAGCACCACTTGACCTAAAACCTTAAAGACGGGTGACAACATTCAGGCTTTACTTCTTCGTAAGATTAAGTGTTTTCAGAGTTGGTCTGCCTTCTAAGCAGTAAACTAATCTTCATTATTGATCATATAGCAAATAAAGTCAATCTCCTGTAGTTGTTCACAAAATTTAAATAGAAAGCCCACATATTAAATTCAATTCTCTCAAGTGTCTTCTTTAAAAGAGTGATGGAAAGAGTCCCAATGCTGCATTTCTACTAGCTGAAACATTATATCCATTATTTCAAACATTCAGGTCTGCAAGATAAGCTGAAAAACTCTTCTTAGGCAATCTACTGAAATTAACAGTATTTCTGAATATGCAAACTGAAAAATCCATCCATCATCTCAACTCATTTATTTATGGCATGGTTATGGGACAGCAGATAAACAGGACAAAAACTTTGGTCTGCGGATGGGTTCAAAGTTATTTCTTTGCTGCCGTCAAACAAAACCTTTTACAAAGCAGGCAAAAGTGGGATTGAGGGAAAAGAGAAGAATCAATATTTGCCCACTTTGTAATACACAATAAACTACTATGGCATGGTATTGATGACCTGGCCTTTAGTTCTCTTTCAATCCACTCTCTCCAGTTTCATCCTGCTAATGCCCAGATTATGCCTGTTGCATTGCTATATTTCAGTGGTAACAAGCAATAAAAAAAATAATAATAATGAATGAAAGTAATATTCATCCTACTGTATATCTAAGCCATATTCAGCTGAATAGCACATTGCTAAAGTCACACAATTTTCTCTTAATTATGTAAGCTTTCATCTTTTAATTCCCATACTTCTTTACCTAAAGGCTACCAACGAATATGCAGCATCTCAAAAATGCTCTGGCCCAATCCAAACATCAACTAATTTAACGATTTAGAAACAAAATGATGGAATCAATAACTGCTTTTTGTGTTCTCGAGTTTAATAATATACTGATGTAACCCTTGTTAGGGTGCTTGCTGTTAATAATTCTGTACAAAATTACAAATTTAAATGGCTGATTGACCTAGGAGCAGATGAGTGCTTGCTGGCTTGGAACATACCCAAGTAAGTGGAAATTCGACATAATTTGCACATTTGGAGGAGTTATTTTAAAATGACAGTATTATTCTAAATTGTGCTTCATTTTAAAAGTCCCTAGTGGCAATGTTTCTTTTGTAATTATTGTAAAAATCCATTTAATTAAAGTTGCATGATAATAGTCTCCTTGCTGTAGGACTTTATGAACTGGACCAATATACTCAAAGGCCCAAAGCACGCAAACATGCGTAGAATTAAATAAATTTCTATAAAACAGTATTTCTTGGGAATGCTCTCCAATTCAACAATTTTGAATAAAATTTGTGTACATCTCTCAGATAGCCTTGAATTTAAAATCACTCTTAATGATTTAGGTAATTCACCTGAAACTAAAGCATGTTCTGGCCTGGCCAGTACTTGGATGGAAGATCATCAAGGACAGCTTGGGTTGCTGCTGGAAGAGGTCTTGGTGAGGCCAGCAGAGAATGCTTACCCTGTGGTCTGAGTGTGGATCCCAATGACCCAGCGCAGTGATAAGGACACTTTACTACAAAAATGGCACTGTCTTTCATATGAGACATAAAACTGAGGTTTTTGGTTAAAAAACATCCTTAAGCATTTTTGTAAAGAGTGGGGTGTTTCCCAATGTCCTGGCTAAAATGTCTGGCATGGTTTGGTCATTCTTTCATAAATTTCCATTTGACCAGCCCAAAATCCATGCATTACGCAATATTTTGTACGGCACAACATTAAGTAAAATATTTGCATGGCACAGATTGATAGACCCTGAAATTATATTATCAGTTTATATTATGCTGGCAAAATACCCACGCTTCGCAGCAGAGAACTAGTGTGTTAAAGAAGTTATGAAAAAGAAAAGGAAACATTTTAAAAATAACGTAACATGATTGTCAATGTAATTGTTTTGTCACTGTTATGAGTGTTGCTGTCATCAAGGATTTGATTATCATTATTTCTTTCAATCAGGTTCGTTTTTAGAGGATGTGTTGTGTTCAAGTTGTATTCCGTGTTTGTCAACCGTTGTAAAGATAATAGGTTTCATTCATCAAAGTGTTCACTACCCAAAGCGGTACTCGTGAATCTAAGATGTTTAGCAGGCATTCCCGGTATTAAGTTGTGGATTTGTCTGCGAATATTTAGTGGTAGCGTGTCTATGAACTTAATTTAAACTTAAGCTTTACACCTTGCTTTCCTATTGATATGTCTACAAAGGCTTGTTCAGATTCAGAGGGTTGTTCCTTTCTTACTGCATCAATAAACAGCTCATCTTCCTCTTTATCTGAGACATCACACACTGCATGCACGGGTTTACCTTTCCCAGTCCTGCAAAGTCAGTTCACGTGAGCCGCTCTGAGTACATGCATCGAAGCTTCTCAGCTGTGCTTGTGCTATCTCGTGCGATCTCGCAATGTCCACGGCTTTATTTAATGTTAGCTCAGACCCGGCACTTAAAAGTTTCTCTCGCACTTTTGCTGAGTTTGTGCCAAACACTATTCTATCCCTGACCATCTCATCTTCATTTGCATAAGCACAGTCCTTCACCAGCAATTTTAACTCCGTTACAAAGTGATGAAAAGTCTCGTTTATACCCTGCGTCCTCTCATTAAACTTGTATCTCGCGAATATCGGATTCATCTTAGGCATGACAAACGCCAGCGGCAGCATGTCTATGAACCTAATTTAAAGTTAAGCTTTACACCCTGCTTCCTATTCGTTTGCATAAGCACAGTCCTTCACCAGCAATTTTAACTCCGTTACAGCAATTTTAACTCTGTTACAAAGTGATCAAAAGTCTCATTTATACCCTGCATCTTCTCATTAAACTTGTATCTCGCAAATATCGTATTCGTCGTAGGCATGACAAACGCCAGCGGCAGCCTGTCTATGAACTTAATTTAAAAACTTAAGGTTTACACCGTGCTTTGTTTCCGCAGTAGCTGCACTTATGAATATGCTTGTATGCATCACTTGCTTCATATTCTTTTGCTGCCAAATCGAGTACCGATTTGGGTAGTGATCACTTCGATGAATGAAACCTGTTATCTTTACAACGGTCAACAAACACGGAGTATAACTTGAACACAACACATCCTCCAAATACGAACCTGATTGAAAGAAATAATGATAATCAAATCCTTGATGACAGCAACACTCAGAACAGTGACAAAACAATTAAACTGACAATCATGTTACGTTGTTTTTAAAATATTTCCTTTTCTTTTTCATAATTTCTTTAACACACTACTTCTCAGCCGCGAAGCGCGGGTATTTTGCTAGTATATATATATATATATGAATAAGTGAAATTAACTTATTGTTACTTTGAATTCATGACAGCATTTTATTTCATGACATGGAGCTCTAGGCCCAGAATGTGGGTTACCTTTAGGCAAATCTCCAGTGGAGCTGCACACCATTGCCCCTTCTGCACCAACACAAAATACATTCTGTTGGAATGTCTTGTATTATATTCTTGTAATACAATATACTCCAGGGATGTGCTTAAACCAATCGCTACTTTTAATCTGAAAAAAATACACAGCAGAGGAAATGGCTTGAGTTTCATTCACCAAGAGGTGCATAATCTAATTATTGGCCAGTATAGAAAATTACAATGCAGCTGGCCTACAAAAGAAGCAAAAGTGAAATCTGAGGTTTCTGCTTCATTTTAAGTTTCTTTGACTAAGTGAGTAAGATAAAGCAAACAAAGAAAGTCAGAGGCTTCACTTATTTTAATCAAAATTATATTCATGCGTTTTTAATTTTTTTGTTTCTCAGAACAGTTTTGCTCTCATTTCACCTGTTGAAGCCAAGCATCACTAATTGTTAATTACCTGAAATGTGATAACTGGTTTGTGTCATTTTGAATCCAAGTGGATGTGTTCACATACTGTGAAAGGTATTAGTGCAAGAGACCTTTCTCAAATTATAGGATGCTTTGTGTTTCAAATTTCCTGAGCTGAGCCACATTCTGAGGTTTCTACTTGCATTTTTATTGTGATTCCTTTGCACTCTCTCCCACAGCATGTGAATATTGCATTTGCACCCAAAAGCACAATTCTAGCTTATCAAACAACATATCCTGCTGGTCTGCACCTAGATCACCAGACGGCTATACTGAACAAGAGAGTAAGTACAGCTCACTTATAAGCTTTAATCTGAAGACAAGATCTTAGTGAGCACCCTCCTCCAAGCTCTGCTGCCTCCCTTAACCGCTCCACCCCAGTGCACCTTGGTGTGAAATGCTAGAATTATACTGCTGTGAAACAACTGTGTCAAGTAGAGCTTTTTTCTTTCAGCAATCACAGAAGCAGAAGAGAGGAGGTCTGTATTTAAAACACTGACCTGATAATATAAGACAGGATATCCAAGTTTTTTTGCTAGATGGCCACAGCTGTTACAAAAGTACATTCTTAAGATTGCTTAGCCACAGTCTGTATTCAATCTCTTATTAAGCAGATTACAAAATTTTGCCTTAATTCTGGCATAATAATTCTGAAAATTAATTCACAAGACAATTTAAGCAATACACATTCTTCTATGGGGGCGCACAGTATCTTAAACTGAACAAGGCAAAGTGGCACTAAGGTGGATTAATGTTTGTACTTGATGTTGCTACTGCATATCCCTACAGATGAGCTTCCTGAACAGAGTTCATAATTAGGAATCTAAGTTTTCTACTAATCTCTTAACTCAGTTAAGTCAGTTTTATAGCCAATTAAGTTTCATGAATGCCAATAATGTTTTACATAGAGTACAGGACCAAAGTTTGGACACACCTCCTCATTCAATGTGTTTTCTTTATTTTCATGACTGAAGGCATCAAAACTATGAATGAACACATGTGGAGTTATGTACTTAACAAAAAAAGGAGAAATAACTGAAAACATGTTTTATATTCTAGTTTCTTCAAAATAGCCACCCTTTGCTCTGATTACTGCTTTGCACACTCTTGGCATTCTCTCGATGAGCTTCAACAGGTAGTCACCTGAAGTGGTTTTCACTTCACAGGTGTGCCTTATCAGGGTTATTTAGTGGAATTTCTTGCTTTATCAATGGAGTTGGGACCAGCAGTTGTGTTGTGCAGAAGTCAGGTTAGTTAGACGATCATTTATTTTTCAACAGGACAATGACCCCAAACACACCTCCAGGCTGTGTAAGGGATATTTGACCAAGAAGGAGAGTGATGGAGTGCTGTAAATGGTCATGAAAATAAAGAAAACACATTGAATGAGGAGGTGTGTCCAAACTTTTGGCCTGTACTGTACACGAAGAAAAATATTAAGCATATATAAACAACTAGCATTGTGTTACCCCAGCTTTGGTCGTGAAATTTCCTAAGACAGGGGACCTAAGTTATAGTGGTGCCAGTTAATTAGATGTATCATAAGTGTGCACTTGCTCATGACTAAAACATTTGTGCCATTGATCAATTCCTGCTTTTCCTACTGACTGATTTTGTCTATAATTGATGATCACTGGAAAACACAGGAAACTATTTATTTTAATTGAAACAGATAATTTACTAGTAATAATGGGAGTTTTGGGTGTAAATATAATTTTCACATCTTGTAAAAACTGTAGCTTCAATCAGATGTGAATGTAATGCTTTGATCTTGTACCATTACTAAGTTTTGTAGGGTTTAAATCAAAAGCAAAATACACTGAATCATGTTTTAATTTAAATTATTACATGTATCATTGACATTTACAGGCTGGATATTTACATTGCAATGCAATTAATTGATTTTTTAAGCATTGTACAATAAAAAGAACAGGTGAAAAGAAATAATATGGTGAACTATGTATAATGTTCACCTCCTTGAACTGGACTAGCATTTCCCTGATGTCATCTCAGGTTTTTCAGGACTTTCAAAGATTAGACTCTCTCGTCCTGGCAACCCAGCCAAGGTTGGTCTCACCTCTGCCTGTGTGTCAAAGTGTCATGTTCCCTGCCCACTATTCTCACCTTTTTAGCCAAAGCCACCTTTAAGACTTTTGTGAAGCCTCTGCAGTCCATTTTGATAGGCATTCACTTTGACATCCACCATTGCCTGCGGCAGTCATCCACCAGCTCGGTATATTTTACACCTATCCTCTCCTGAGCCTCTTTCATCCTATCTAGCCACGGAACAGTTAGCTCCATTATGATGAGTTGCCTTGTTGCTTCTAAGATCATGATGATTTCAATGAAGTCTTTGTGATATGTGCTGAGAATTTCAATGCCTTTCCAGATCAGCATGCAACAACCAGTCCAGTGCAGTGTGAAGCAAGAAATCCTTGCAGTGCCTGCTATTCTGTTATAGCTGCTCTCCCTCCTTAACAAACACAATCCACTTTGCTGGAGGATCTATCTTTGAACTGTCTCAAATCCCCTTGCTGATGGTTTTCTGCAGTAGACTCAAGGATTTGGTCGTGTCACCAGCAATATTGCCCTTCACATAAAGCCTTGGAGCAATTGCTTTGTATGTGTTCCAGATTCCCTGTCATGGACACAGGGGACATGCTAGTGTTTCACCTATATCCCATATGAACAAACTGGACAGATTTTAGAGGACATCCTAGACTCCCAAGATAAAAAACATAATCCTTTGGGAATTACTTTGCCAGGTTTCCTCCCAAATGACTCTCTGCTCCAAAGCCTGCTTTTATCTCATTCACACCTTTCAGTTTCATAGTCACTGTTTTCATGATTGTTTTGTCCTCCACCAGAGTCCACACACCCTCCTATATTTAGTTTCTTCTCTTTTTATCTCATTCCCAAAGCCAGCTCTGACACTTCCCACTCTTCCCATAAGAACCTTGTGCTGCAGCTGGGACTCTGCCTGCTGCATTGCATTTATTGCTAAGTACTAAATATCATGCTTTAATATACCCACCATTGCAATGTCCCAAACATTTCTACATGGTGTAACGAAAATGTATGCAAATACCCTTAAATTAAAGTCTGAAAGGGGCCTTTTATCACTTCTGAATTGTTTGATTTGAATTTTAAACTGTGGAGCGGAAGGGTAAATCAAGGAGAAATGTGTCTTTGTTCCAAACATTTTTGAGGGCACTGTGGGGCCAGCATATTCTGGGGAGGCTCCCATATCAGTAGATCCAAACCTTGAATTCTCCTGGGAGACGTGACCTGGTAACTGCTCTCAGCCAGCCCTCAAGGTCATCACAGGTGACTCTGTTGGAGTAGGCATCTTTCAGACTTCAGTTTAACACCTTCCCGAGGCTCTTTCACTGTTTTCTTCTGTAATTGATGGTATTTGATATCCACCTATCCTAAAACAAAACTTTTCTGTGACCCTCCCTCTCTTGAGAACCAGGAACTGGAACTTAGATGGCTTGAAACTCATGCATGCCCAAGTCGTGAGTTTCTCCAGTCTTTACAATATCCTCCGGGCTGCTGGCAGTGATGTAGTTATGGTGAAGTAATCAATCCATCTAGGCTCTGACTGGGGGTTGCCTTGTTCTAAAATTGCTTATGGGACCCTGGCAGTCTGGCACTGCTGCCTTCACCACCATGGTAACTACAAAAATGAACAGAGTCACTGAAATGGTATAGCTGATCATTATGCCCTTTTCAAGTTGGCGCCAGTCAGATGATGTTGTTCCAGATGCAACTCTCAAGCTGAACTTACTATAGTAGTTCTGGATGAGTTTTTTTCAACTTCTGGGTACATGATATTCCTCCAGTGCCATTTCTGCCATCTTGAGGTAGACTGAGCTACAGCATTATTACCGACAAATTAAAAAAAAAACAAAAAAAAAAAAACAACAAGTCAGCTAATATTCTTTTCTTTAATGTCACCAAATGTCAATTTTATCTTTCAAAGCATTTTTGAGATTTTGGGGTATTTAGTTTTTTTGTTGTGGGGGAAGGGTTATTGCAAGTATTGATTTATCAAATTGGCCTTTCTTAGTGAGTGAATCAGCGAGCAAGTGAGTGAGTGAGTCAACTTTACATTTTATATATTGTGGAAGATCAGCCCTGGCACAGACAGATACCGACTCACAAGTCCAGGAAGCACACACTTTTAATTTGTTTTTCTTTTTACAGCGCACACACAGTGCCCAAATCCCCAACAATGCTCACTGTCCTTTTCTTTTTTTTCTTTCTCCTTCTCATCTGCCGCTTCCACTCCTCTCCCACAAGCTCTGTCTTCTGCCTACCAACTCCGGTTCTTTGAATGAAGTGAGGCAGCCCCTTTTATAATGCACCCAGATGTGCTCAAGGTATACCCCGATGATTTTCCTGCAGCACTTCCGCCACACCAGGATGGGTACCCAGAAGCACTCCAGGTGCGCCCGGATTCTCTTCTCACATTTCATTTCTATAAAACAATACTACAAAAAAAAAAAAACTTTCTTAGTACTGTGTCCCAGTCATATGTGGTTGATCCCCTTCACTCTATAAGGATTACAAACCAAGTGTATGCCTCATTGACATCTTTTCAAGCATCTGATAATATCATAGAGCTGAACACAAACAAACCTGAAATAGTTTATTGCAGGGTCTCAAGCTCAGCTCAGGAAGTGTGACTCCATCTTAATAGATCTCTACTCATGCAAACAGCCATGGAGTCATTTTTGACAACAATCTTACCTCTGACAATCACATTTCTAGCAGTCGGGAAGTCTTTCTGCTCTCTACTAAACAATGTATCTGAATCATTTATCTGTCACACTTCTATCACCTCTTGATTGGATTGCTGAAATTTGCTTTCAACTCAAAGTATTAAAAGACTGTCACAAATAAAAGGTTTTGATACAGAACAGTGTTTATTAACCCACTACCCCTCAACTAGCTCAATTCTATTGACTTCCTTTGTAATACTACATTATTTTCAAATCTTTGTAACTGACTTATAAAGCTTGTAATTCCAACACCCCACATTATTACTTATCCTTATTTGTCTAATTCAATCTTGCCTGTCCCAGTTACCTTTTCTTTATTTAACTTTGTTGTTCCTACTTTCCAGCTTTTCACCTGGGTCCGTTTATCGAGCTCTAGAAGTGTTTACATTCAAACTGTACTATGCAAATCTTGTTCCTTTTTTCTGTAAGTGACTCTTTTGTACCAGCTATATCAACTGGTGTTTCTATACGTACTATTTTAAAAGTCTCACCTTTACCTCACTGCTGGAAAGTCAATTACTAGTACAATGTCAATCTGCTGATTTTTAAATTTACGAGTAGGCAGCTTGCTTAGGCTTTGGTAAACTGTACATAGCTAGTGTTTATATTTCAGCTTTAATGGTAGCTCAATTTTGTAATTTAAATATTATTATTGCCATGTTTGTGTTAACTGCTTAATATTTTGTAGGTCCCCTCATGCCGCTAAAACAGCTCTGATCCATCAAGACATGAACTGCACAAGACACCTGAAAGTGTCATGTGGTATCTGGCACCAAGATGTTGGCAGCAAATCCTGCAAGTTGCAAAATGGGGCCTTTATGGATCAGATTTTTTTTCCAGCACATCCCACAGATGTTCAATCAGATTAAAATCTGGGAAATTTGGAAGCCAAGATAATACCTTGAACTCTTTTTCATGATCATCAAAGCATTCCTGAATAATTTTTGCAGTGTGGCGGTGCAAATTATCTTGCTGAAAAAGGCCACTTTTATCAGTGCCATGAAAGGGTGTACATGGTCTGCATCAGTCTTTTAGGTAGGTAGGTAGTATGTGTTAAAGTAACATCCACATGAATGCTAAGACCCAAGGATTCCCAGCAGAACATTGTTCAGAGCATCACACTGCTTCTGCTGACTTGCCTTCTTTCCACATTGCATCCTGCTGCCATCTCTTCCCCAGGTAAACGATGCACACATACCCAGCCATCCACATGACTAAAAGAAAATGTGATTCATCAGACCAAGCCACCTTTGTCCACTGCAATATCAACCACATCTGACGTTCATGTGAACATTGTAGGCACCTTCAGGCAATGGACAATTGTCAGCACGGACTATGTAGCCCCTTATGCTGCAAGCTGTGATGTACTGTGTGTTTTGAGGGGTCAAGCATTGCTACAGTAGCACTTCCATGGGATCAAACCAGATAAGCTGGCTTTTGTTCCTCACACACATTAATAAGCCTTAGGCACTCTTGACTCTGTCCCCAGTTCACTGGTTGTCCTTGCTTGGACCACTTTTGGTAGGTACTAACTACTGCATACTAGGAACACCCAACAAGACCTGCCATTTAGGAGATGCTCTGACCAGTCATCTAGCTACCACAATTTGGCCCTTGTCAAAGTCTATCACATTCTTACGCTTGCCCATTTTTTCTGCTTCCTTTTTCTGCTTTCAACACAACACCTTCAAGAACTCACTGTTACATTCTGCTTAATATATCCCACCTCTTGACAGGTACCATTGTAAGAAGGTAATCAATGTTATTCACTTCATCTGTCAGTGGTTTTAATGTTGTGACTTATTGGTGTGTACAGAACACAGTTTGGTGTATCTGGAATGCTTAAGGAAATAGGCAGCTAGTGATGCAATGGTTGTTAACTTGAGTCATTTACCTTAAGTGATGCTTTTTTTAGGTAAGTGTATTAAATTTCTGTTGCACTCAATTATGCCTGATTTTTTTAATGACAAAGAAAACTGTTCTCTCTTTTCTTTCCCTACAGAAAATTACCTTGTTTAAAAAGAGTTTTGAAATTAATCATAACATATCATTATAGCTGACCGATTAACTGCATTTCCACAATGAAGTCTTGACTGAATTCAAGAGCCTCTCTGCTTCAGGGGCACAAAATGCTGGATAAGAAAGTGGTTAAGATAAATTATTCTGAAACACTGGTATGTAGAGCTTGAGCTCTTTGGAAAATGTAAGCAATGAAAACTACAGTTCTTTTTTTAATACTAGAACACAGAATTGTAGCTGAAGCCCTTAACAAAGGTCATATTTCTGATCATTTTGTCTATATTCTATTACTGCTCAATGTATGATATTTTATACAGCTATCACAATGCACATGAAAAACCTGTCAGTCAGTCATTTTCCAGCCCGTTATATCCTAACTACATGGTCACGGGGGTCTGCTGGAGCCAATCCCAGCCAACACAGGGCGCAAGGCAGGAACAAACCCCGGGCAGGGCGCCAGTCCACCGCAGTGAAAAACCTGTTTAACTGCTAATTCTATTTAATCATCAGATTTACATAGCACCTTTCAAGGACTACACAAGGGAGGAGATTTGAATTATGTGTATTTCCACTTAAGTTACTTTATGATAACTTGCTAAACAATGTTCACAAGCAAAGTTCCCCAAAATAGTATCACAAAGAATATGAGTATCATATTCTTAAGTTAAGTATCATTAACTTAAGTTAAGTATCATTGAATACTTTGACATATAAGACCCAGCAAGACTTGAAATTTCTAGTCAACAGGAAGAGGAAAAATAACATTTCCTAAGTAAATTTGCTTTGTCTTAGATTAAAGATTACAAACTGCCTTCCCCCTAAAATTCCTCTGTACTGAATCTGTGATTTTATTCCAAGTATATCAAAATGACTTCCTGTTGTTACTACACAAACTCTGAAAACACTGTATGAATCTTAGGTACAGGCAACATCCTTTTTGGTTATTCTTCTTAACAAAGACAAACGTACAAAGAACTGCACTTTGCTATGTAAACTATTCTGGTACCCTTTATTTTGGTGGTTTTTGTAAGTTGGTTTAATTAAATAAGTATATATATGGCTACATGCAAAAACACAAAATAAAACTGCTATACAAATGATTTACCATATAATGAGCTTTTCTAATTACTGTATACTAATTCTAACAGGGGTGGTAAAATAAAAAAATACAGTATAGCACAGATGTTACTTGTTTTTAATTACAAGGAATTATAAATCATATTATAAAGACATCCAAGGATAAGCTCCTTCCAGATTAAGCTGCAAGGCAAGGGAATATTCTTGTTGCAAGTGGGGAAGAAAAGCAGAAAAGATTAAAGGTGATTTATTCAGACCTGTGCAAGCACTGGTGAGGGACTGATCCGTGCTGAAGCTGAAAAATGTGTTTTAATTGGATGAAAGATCCATTAAGATGATAGGATGTATTTGCTTTGTAGTACAGTAATTGCATTTATAAAAGTACAGTCTGTCCGCTTTTCAATCAACAGAGTTGAAATTTGGCACACAGGTACTTCTCACATTAGTAAGTCAAGTATATGATCTGTAACATTTGGCATTAAACAAACCCAAAACCCTGGCTTGGGGTCATAGTATCAAACAGCACTGTGCGGGTTGTGATAGGGGTGTAATGGCTTAGAAATGCCTTTTGTTGAAACAGGCTATCCGAGTTCAATTCCCACCCATTATATTTAAATATTTCTTTAATCAAGCATATCCCTCACTGTTTTTGTCATGGTCCCAAGTCACAACATGTGGTGCCATATTGTCACTGAGACTTTTATGGCAATTTGTAATATTTTTCATGGAAGTAAAAATGAAGAATATTGTATATAAAGAATCTTTACAATACTCACAGTAGTTACAAATGCAACAAGTTGAGTAAACTTTGGTAACATAATTTGTAATTACTTTTTATCTTTCCACTTTGTCACCCACACAATAGTGATTCAGCTAGTACATGTTGAGTATCCCTAATCCGAAATGCCTGGGAGCAGAAGTATTTCGGATTTTGTGTTTTGGAATACTTGGATGTACATAGTGATAAATATAATGTAAAAACTGTATTTTAGTTCCCTTTTAAGAGGGCAAATGGTGCATTTTTCACTGAAGAGCTTTTTGTGTTTTTTTGTCAACTTATACAGGGTACAGCTTGTGACTTCTTAGGAAACGACTGACAGGTAGGTAGGTAGGTAGGTAGGTCGGTAGGTCCTTATTTGTCCCCTGGGGAAATTTGCCTTTTTACAAATGCTATTTAAATAATATATAAATAGGTAGATAAGTAAGTAAAAAAAATAAATAAATATACACACACCACAATGACTATAAAGCAAGAAAATTAAAAAGAAAGAAATATTCTGATTTGGCTATCACAGTCACAGTGAGGCATTATGCAGACGTATTGTTGGTTGTATAAAGGAGCCCCCATAGCGTTTCTTAACACACCTCTGCTTTATAACTCGTTGGCTGAAAGTACAGTTGTTAGTGTGTCAGAGATTGGATGTGCAGCATTGTTCACAATAGCACTCAGTTTTATTTTAATTCTCTCCTTCGCTACTACCTTTAGTAGGTCAAGAGTGTGTCCTATAACTGAGCTTGCCCTTTATATTAGCTTTTTGATTCAATGGGTCTCTGCTGAAGTGATGTTACCAGCCCAATACACTACAGAACAGAAAATCACACTGGCCATCACAGAGTTATAGAAGCTGTGAAGATTGTCACTTCCCACATTTAAGGAACACAGCCTCCTAAGGAAAAACAGCCTGCTCTGCCCTTTCTTATATAGTTCCTCTATGTTCCAAGACCAGACCAGCCTTTCATTAATGTGGACCACCTCTTACACCCATTATTTGAACAGTGACCAGACATAGAGGCTGTTTGGTGTGGCAAAAGTCAATAATCATTTCCTTAGTGTTGCTGATGTTAAGATGCTGACAATTCTCTCTGCACCAAGAAACAAACTTCTCCACCTGACTCCTATGCTCTGTCTCATGCCCCCTTATCAATACACCCCATAAGTGCAGAATAATCTGAGAATTTCTACAAGTGCCATAACCTGGTGTTATATTTGTAGTCAGAGGTGTAAAGTATAGAGTGAAGAGAAAATGAGACAGGACTGTTTCTTGTGGTGCTCCAATGTTGCTCACATTTGTATCAGCAACTCAGTCCTTCACTCTCACAAACTGCAATCTGCTGGACAGTCCATTATCCATGACACCATAGGCACACCCACCTGCATACCTCTTGAGTTTACCCCTTAACGGGGCTGGCTGGATGGTACTGAAGGCGCTGGAGAAATCAAAAAACAATCTTCACAATGCTGCTAGCTATGTACATGTGAAAATAAATTTTGTGGAGCAGATAGATAATTGCATCCTCCACTCCAATCTTTATCTGATAGGCAAACTGCAGTGGTCCTGGTGAACTATCACAACAGGACTCATATCGTCTAGGACCAGGCTTTCAAAGGTCTCCATGATGTGAGACGCAAGTGCCACTGGACTGTAGTCATTAGGTGCATAGAAGAGGCACCTACCTTCTTTTAAACATTAACAATGCTGGATGTTTCCACAGCAGTGGCACTTACTGAATCCCGAGGGACGGACTTAACAGTTAACAGAGGACACCACAAAGTTGGTCAGCAGAGCCCTTAAGAAATCAAGGACTGACTCCATCTGGTTCTTCAGCTTTTCCTGTGTGTAGCTTCTTCAGCGGTCTCCTTACATGGTCTTCATATATGGACAGTCCACACTGATGGTCAGAGGTGGACTTGTCACTAACCATTCCAGCAGATGTGGTAGGAGTTGTTGATGTAGTAAGGATGGTGTGGGGAGACTGGTCATTGGCAGTAGGTGGCAGTGTTTTCGGGTGGGGTCTATTAAAAAATTGGTTAAGGGTGCTAGCTTTGTCCCTATCCCATTCTAACACCTATTTCAGTCCATTCCAGATATCCTTCATGTTATTCTGAGTGAGTTTGTTTTCTATTTTAGCTTTGTAAGCATCATTGTAGGCTTCACTCAGCAGTCAGGAATATCTTAGCCAGGCTTCACTCCATTATGCCCACTGTGCTAGAAGTCATTAATCGACTGACAAGGCACTACATTCAGTTTTCATTTGATGTGGACGTAAATACAGAAAATATAACATGTTTTTGCCAACATGAAAAGGTAATTTTCAGCAGTGTCTGGTTTTGCTAATTTAATTGAAGCAATTTATTTAACTCCTATTATAATAAGGGTATGTAGGGAAAAAGAAGCTGCTTTTGTTACCCATATGCAGTTACAGTGCATTCTATTAACACAAAAATCATCTGCAATTTTAAAGGTGCTGCATAGCACTTTTTTACTGCTGTGCAAGTGTTATGGTGTCGCTTCATGGGAACAAAGCTTGCTGACTGAGATTCATTGCTTAACCTGTCCCTCCACATTATCAATACTGTGTCACTTCCTTATGGCGCTTGATGCTTGGCAGGGCACCCACCCCTCGCCCCCAAATTATCGAATTCACAGTGGACTCCCCCCCACTCCCATCCTATTCTGAAAGGATAGATCCATTTTGAATCTGAAGATATGTTATTCATATATTTCTATACTCAAATTCAAGCAAAGTTTTATAAAAAAAAGAACCCTGGTATGGAATTTTCCACACTGGTTATGTCAGCACTCAAAAAGTTTCATTTTTAGTTGGAGGTTAACTTTTGGTATGTTTTGTCTTTTTTTGTTTTTGTTTCTTTTTTAATTTTCTGGTGTCTTTTTTTCTAGCTAGACTATGAAGTCACTTGTTGTACAAGTGTATAAATTCAAATTGATTGTGTGTTTGTGTGCGTGTGTGTAAGTTCAAAAAGAGATTGAATTGCCTTAAGAGCACAGAGTATACTTGTCCAGAATTAAACTTGAGGCCAAATAGTTATATGGCAGAAACAGGACAAACCATTATGCAGATGAATCACCATGGGTGGAAGATGCACTTGCTCTTCCTATGTTATTGTTAATTCAGACAAAAACATGTGCACAGGTAAATTCGTAAGAAGGCATGTGTGTGCAATTCAGAGGGATATTGGGATTACTTAAGATTTAAGTGGCTTTGAAAGTGAAAAACAAACTTGCTGGAGTGCATTACAAGCTTGACACAAAAGAAAAAAAAACAGACAGACAGAGATGAAAGTAAGGCAAGGTTGTATTAGATGGGCTGCAGAAACAAGCAGATCAGAAGAAACACATTTTGATTGACAGTTATTAAACAAACTGGGTTCCACTCGTTCTAATGCAAAACAAGAAAGGGAAATTGCATTGGCCTAACAAACTGCATGCACTAGAAAAGTGATGCCTGATCTTATGAATCCCAGCTTTTTCAGATGTCACACTAATAATGGACTGAAATAGGGCAAAAATACTAAGACACCATAGAACCATCCTGTGAGGTATCAAAAATGCAGGCTATAGTGGTTTTTAAAACATGTTGTTTCCATTGAAACAAGAAGAACAAAAACAGGTGATCATCAGCAAACACATGAACATTTTTGCTGATGAGGCAACAATACATACATTGTCACGCACGTGCGCAAGGGGAGCCGCAAAAAGACCCGACGAGCAGCGTAACACATCGTGCCAGGGGATCAAGGCGGGGTACTAACCTTTCTTTCTCTTGTTCCTGCAGAAAGGCAGAAACAATGCCGCCAAAAGTTCCTGGACGCACTAAACCACACACTGACACTTCCGCATTCCATCCCTTCCTATGGTCCCACCTTAATGACGTCATACCTACCATACAACATTTCGGTTTCCTCCCAGCATTCCACTCTTCAGTTTCCGGTCCCTCATTATATAAAATCCCCCCATCAACTACGAGGGGGTGTGGTGTAATGACTGCAAGTCAGAGCAGTGACCGAATCTTGTTTTTGTTTTTGCAATATCTGTACAGTATACGAGGCCGGAAACCCCAAACCTTTATACGTTTCTGTCTCCTTATTACAACATCTGCAAATGTTTTTAATTTTTCAGTAGGATAATGGTCCAAGCCGTAATGCTTGGAAATTCCCAGAATAATTCCAAGAACATTGATGGCAAAATCAACTAAATAACTACAACAGATTTTCCGTGAGATTGATTGAAACAAACGTTTTAGAGTAGAGATCCGTTATCAGTAAGCGTGAAACAACATGACACATGTCGTCAGCATTCCTGAAATGCACCTTTGACATACAGCCCATGCCGAGATGAAATGTTAACATATTACTGTATACTAGATACAACTAAATAAATATATAGCTTATTTTTTTATGATAAATCAAAATATACATTTTTATATAAAATCTAAAGTAATTCTATCACAAGAGCCTGTAACGTGTACATGTTATAATGCCTGAAGAAAAAAAAAAAAAAAAAAACTCTGCTAATGATGATTTCTCCTCATTGAACCAAGAACAATTTTTAATTTTAAAAAAAGCAGAGAATATGCATTACCACAGAAATAAATAGGACTCTTTGGTCCTGCCTCACGAAAGGTGGAAGGTGTTTAAATCAAGGCTAGTAGGGACTACTAGGAAAGCCCTGCAAACTCTGTGGTGTCTCAGGATATTCCTGGGGCCATCCTACTAGAACTCCCCATAGCAGGCTTCCCTATAGTTAGCCCACCATTCCATTTTAAAAAGCAGGCCAATTTCCAGGGCACTTCTACATTGTATACAACAGCAGGAATCAATTTTTATGCTACTGTGTCTACCTCCTGCCACCTATTTGTATGGATTTTCTTAATATTAATCCCTCAAACCAATGTAGCTGTTCCCAAATAGTCATTATGTCCTGGGATCCAGTTATTAAACTGGGACTCCGCATCCAACGTCTGTGGAGATCTCATGTCATTGCACTTCATGTACCTTCAGGGAAACTTAACCTCTTCCTCACACTACTCCAATTTCAATGCAGTTAGGGTCCCATCTTTAAATATATCTATGTGTAATTACTGTTAATAATTATACAACATACTCTATACTTCACTCAAAATTAACTGGAATTGTCTGTAAATTCTCTGGTTAATTTGAATGGTTCCCCTTGCCTTAGGATAATCAAAGCAGTGTGCAAATTAGGTTCTGTGAAGTCTACCCATCAATCTCAAAACCATATATACCAAGAGATGTTATGGAGTTGTTATTCTATTATAAAGCTGAGCATGAAATCTTTCTGCTATGGATCATCAATGGGGAAAAAACATGTGTCTATCTCTTTCAACTGAAGACCAAAAGAAAGTTAATGGAATGAAATCATCCAACTTCTGCTTTGAAGCAGCAGTAGTCTTAAGTTACCTCTTTAGCTTACAAAGTCATGTCCACTGTTTTTGGAAAGCAGAAGGAATAACTTTTGTAGACACTGTGCCATGAAGTCGGACTGTTAACTTCGATATTACAGTCATATGAAAAAGTTTGGGAACCCCTCTCAGCCTGCATAATAATTTACTTTCAACAAAAAGATAACACTGGTATGTCTTTCATTTCCTAGGAAAATCTGAGTACTGGGGTGTTTTCCTAGCAAAGATTTTTAGTAAAGCAGTATTTAGTTGTATGAAATTAAATCAAATGTGAAAAACTGGCTATACAAAAATTTTGGTATCCCTTGTAATTTTGCTGATTTGAATGCATCTAACTGCTCAATACTGATTTCTTACAACACCAAATTGGTTGGATTTGCTCGTTAAGCCTTGAACTTCACAGACAGGTGTGTCTAATTATGAGAAAAGGTATTTGAGGTGGTCAATTGCAAGTTGTGCTTCACTTTGACTCTCCTCTGAAGAGTGACAGCATGGGATCCTCAAAGCAACTCTCAAAAGATCTGAAAACAAAGATTGTTCAGTATCATGGTTTAGGGGAAGGCTACAAAAAGCTATCTCAGAGGTTTAAACTGTCAGTTTCAACTGTAAGGAATGTAATCAGGAAATGGAAGGCCACAGGCACAGTTGCTATTAAACCCAGGTCTGGCAGGCCAAGAAAAATACAGGAGCGGCAAATGCGCAGGATTGTGAGAATGGTTACTGACAACCCACAGATCACCTCCAAAGACCTGCAAGAACATCTTGCTGCAGATGGTGTATCTGTACATCGTTCTACAATTCAGCGCAATTTCCACAAAGAGCATCTGTATGGCAGGGTGATGAGAAAGAAGCCCTTTCTGCACTCATGCCACAAACAGAGTTGCTTGTTGTATGCAAATGCTCATTTAGACAAGCCAGATTCATTTTCGAACAAAGTGCTTTGATGAGACAAAAATTGAGTTGTTTGGTCATAACAAAAAGCACTTTGCATGGCGGAAGAACACCGCATTCCAAGTAAAGCACCTGCTACCTACTGTGAAATTTGGTGGAGGTTTCATCATGCTGTGGGGCTGTGTGGCTAGTTCAGGGACTGGGGCCCTTGTTAAAGCCAAGGGTCAGATGAATTCAACCCAATATCAATAAATTCTTCAGGATAATGTTCAAGCATCAGTCACAAAGCTGAAGTTACGCAGGGGTTGGATATTCCAACAACACAATGACTCAAAACACAGTTCGAAATCTACAAAGGCATTCATGCAGAGGGAGAAGTACAATGTTCTGGAATGGCCGTCACAGTCCCCGGACTTGAATATCATCAAAAATCTATGGGATGGTTTGAAGCAGGCTGCCCATGCTCGGCAGCCATCAAATTTAACTGAAATGGAGAGATTTTATCTGGAAGAATGGTCAAAAATACCTCCATCCAGAATCCAGACACTCAAAGGCTATAGGATGCGTCTAGAGGCTATCTGCAAAAGGAGGCTCAACTAAATATTGATATAATATCCCTGTTGGGGTGCCCAAATTTATGCACCTGTCTAATTTTGTTATGATGCATATTGCATATTTTCTGTTAATCCAATAAACTTAATGTCACTGCTGAAATACTACTGTTTCCATAAGGCATGTCATATATTAAAAGGAAGTTGCTACTTTGAAAGCTCAGCCAATGATCAACAAAAATCCAAAGAATTAAGAGGTGTTCCCAAACCTTTTCATATGATGTATACAGTACATTCAAACACAAGAGGGATACATGCTCCGGTTCCTTAATGGTGCAGTGTTATTGAAGCTGACAGATTTTACAAAAAAATAGTGTTGCAAATACAATTATTATGTTCAAAAACCTCTATAATAAATCACTCAAAATAAAAAAAATTGTGTATTGTGTATATACTGTATATACTCAAAACATGCACACATAGTGTCTGACAGGGACTAATTTAAGGTGACACCTATGGTAATATAGAGAACCAATTTTCGGTTCCTGTTCCTGGGCCTTCCTGAAATATTGTGATGTTGTGGCTGCAAGGGAAAATGCGGGGGCTGGTGGCAGGAATGGTACTCCAGCCAATGTAAAAAAAACCTCACACTGTTCCATTACATTCGAACTAGTGTGGTGCTGAGGTGTCATCTGCTGCACTTAAGTCCTAATTGGGATCTTGAGGCGTTTTGTCATGTGGTTGGTTTGTTTTGTGGTGGGTGCAGCATCATGTGCAATCTCCCAACCTCTCCTCATACAAAGAACCTGTTATATATTATATGTTTATGCTCTAGGTATTTTACACTGAAGTAGGATAACTGTTTCAACTACTATAATTTCTAATAATTTTTGGGATAGATGGAGTGCGAGGATGAAAAATTAGACTTAGGGGTCACATCGTCATTTAGGATGAAGTGTTTTGCTGTGCTTTCCATCTTAGAAGTAGTACAAAGAGTTAACAAGTATAGTCAGACATATCAGGAAACCAGATAAAGGTCAAGTGAACAACAAAGACAATAATCTACCAGGAGAAGGCTGATGTAATACACCAAATGTATGATTAAGAGAACAGAAGATGTACTGTAAACAACTAGGCTTGAAAGTTGTCATATACACAGAGGTTTCAAGGGTAATAGCTCAATAATATAAATATGACATAAACACGAATGTGGTACAACACACTTTTATTTCAGTAAGTCATTTGGGTGTAAACCAATGAACCAATTTGGGTAATTGTATGCATTTATGAGCACTGTTTCACAAATTCAGTTTGTTATAAAACAACCCTCTGCACTTATTATTGTGGCCATTCTGATCATTTTGTAACAGACTACTGTGATGGGTGTTCCCTCTTCAAGCATTTGCTGAAGTGATAACTAAAGACACAATGAATAGTTTTCCTCCTGCCTGATTACTGACTCAAAGAGGTACTATCAGACTTGTGCTAGTAGAGGATAAGTTTCTTTCTTATTATGTTTCTACCACAAGTGATAAACTATAAAGATAATTTCTAATGAAGTTAAGGGTCAATTTTGGAAGAGAAAGATCTTTACAGTGTGACATGATCTAATTTAGCAAATGCTAAAGTAATGATTGTGTTTTTTATGGCTTAAATGGGATCCCCTCTAAACCTGTATGTGTGGGGGGTTTCCTCCAACTTCCTATGCATTCTTACAGTAATTTAGCATAACTCTTTTGCACTTTGGTTGGCTACGTTTTGTGGTGTGGTGTGGTATAGTGGCTGAGGCACTAATCTTTAAAAGCATAAACTTGCCAGTTTAAAGTCATTTTATCCATGTTACTAATGGTAATGGATCCTGATCTTCTATGTCACTGTGGATAAGGATGACAAGCCAAACCCATTAATCCATTTTTATTATGTGTTTGTATATAATGTAAAAAGCTACTGTTGTCCTCATGTCTGTCTATCTGAAACACTCTGAGTGGACCGATTATGTTAAGATTTGGCATGCTTACTCAGGAAAATATGTCAAAAAGATCCAATTTTGGTTGCTATATGTCGAATAATTCACATTGAATGTCTTTTCAAAAAATCCCACTAAAAACCATTGATGAATTTTCAAATTCATCTATCCCAAAACAGAGAAAAAGTAAAAATTAAAAAGAATTCACCCAATTTAATTCATATAGAAATAATGGTGGAAAAAACACAGAATGGTTGCATGTACTGTCATCTAGTCAATATTAATGTACTCTGTATTTATGTTACAGTAAGAAGAACAAGCTTGCTGCTGAATTATCTGCATAGCATAATGTTTTAATATTTCCCCATCACTATAGTTTATTGCCAAAGCTGCACAGTCACTTTCTATCCATCACAGTCCAATGTAGCCAATAATTGTAATGTATAAACTTCAAAATAGATTTCATTTTTGCATTGAGTACTTTCAAATACATTACATTTAAAGAAATCTGAACTAAAATTAGCCGTAGACAAATAAACTACAAAAAATGCAATTTTTCCATTATTTTTGCTGGAATCTGCTGACATTTACTGTATTTGTGATGCCACAAGCGTACTTGTGCTCGGTTTTTAACTACATGACAAGTGCAATTAAAAGCATGTATTTTATGTACATTACTTAACACATGTAATTACATTCTATTATAATTGTTATTTTTGAATATAACTCACTGTTGGAAAAATCTATACTAATAAAAGGCAAAGCCCTCACTGACTGACTGACTGACTGACTGACTGACTGACTCATCACTAATTCTCCAACTTCCCGTGTAGGTAGAAGGCTGAAATTTGGCAGGCTCATTCCTTACAGCTTACTTACAAAAGTTAGGCAGGTTTCATTTCGAAATTCTACGCGTAACGGTCATAACTGAAACCTACTTATGTACATATATACCAGCCATGGCCTGCAGCTCGGTCGCCGTGTGAGGCAAAGTTGCATCTCTCATCGTCACGTCTCCCACGTAATTGAGTGCCTGTCCATATAAGGCCGTCCGTCAGCGGCAATCCAATAGAAACACTCTGCCGCTAAATATTCGTGGGTGAAGGACTGTGCTTACGCAGACGAAGATGAGATGGTCAGGGTGGTGTTTGGCACAAACTCAGCGAAACTGCGAGAGAAAGTTTTAAGTGCAGGGTCTTAGCTAACATTAAATAAAGCCGTGGACATCGCACGAGATAGCACAAGCACAGCTGAGAACCTTCAATGCACGTACTCCGAGCGGCTCACGTGAACTGACTGAACGCAGTACGCAGACAACAAACAAGAGCTCCAAAGAGCGCTGAACAAAAACGCAATACACAATTAAGAAGGCAGCAAAAAAATATGAAGTGAGTGACGCATACAAGCATATTCATAAGTGCAGCTACCGTGGAAACAAAGCACACAGTGAAAAAAGTCAATGTCCAGCTAAAGGAAGACAGTGTAAAAAAAAAAAAAAAACGTGCATGCAGTATGTGATGTCTCAAATAAAGAGGAAGACGAGCTGTTTATTGATGCAGTAAGAAAGGAATCGATGAATGAAACCTGTTATCTTTACAACGGTTGACAAACACAGAATTTAATGAACACAACACATCTCCAAATACAAACCTGATTGAAAGAAATAATGATAATCAAATCCTTGATGACAGCAACACTCATAACAGTCACAAAACAATTACATTAACAATCATGTTACGTTATTTTTAAATTGTTCCCTTTTCTTTTTCATAACTTCTTTAACACACTACTTCTCCGCCGCAAAGCGCGGGTATTTTGCTATATATACATATATATATATATATACCCCGATTTACATACTGTCAAATAAATGAACCACACACCGTGGCGCAACGCAACGTAGCGCCTCTAGCGTTGACGTCCAAGGTTCGATTCCCGAGAGGGGGTGCAGTGAGTGTGTACGCCTGATGAGCCCAGATTCAGGGCGAAACACGTGTCGCGTACTCATTGCATTATTAGACAGTAAAACTATTTCAACCATTCTATGATCTGCTTCTCGCAACTGAAAGAGGGCACCGTGGCGGATGTTAGCCGACTTGCTGACCAACCACAAGCGTTACCTGGTAGGTAACCACCCATACAGTCAGATTGTGATTCAGACTAAGAATGCCTTGAATGTAATTACCTCGATCTACATACTGTCAAATAAACGAACCACACGCCGTGGCGCAACGCAAGAGTCTTCGTCTCTAACGCTGACGTCCGAGGTTCGATTCTCGAGAGGGAGTGCAGCGAGTGTGTACGCCTGATGAGCCCAGAATTAGGGCGAAACACGTGTCGCGTACTCTTTGCATTATTTGACAGTAAAACTATATATATTTATTACACACACAGGCACACACACACACACAAATATATATGTGTGTATATGTATGTGTGTATATATGTGGATGTAGGTGTAAATATGTATGTATGTATGTATGTATGTATGTATGTATGTATGTATGTATGTGTGTATA
>JANRMT010062819.1:20571375-20600316 GCA_026402145.1 Polypterus bichir lapradei | reverse complement strand
TTCCTTGCTTCGCCACGGTATTCACGTCTCCCTGCTGATAACTACAGCCTTTTTATTTAATCCACGGCTTCTCCGCTGTTTTATTGTTCATTTATTACGATTATAGTTATTGTGTAGGTATTTTAGACTTGCTTTACATTGTTCAGGTACCCATTTCCTTTATCATTCCAACCGTACCCCCATTAACATGTCTATCGAGGTGATCACCATCGATCAAAGAACTGTCACTTACCAAGTGGTTTCCATGCCCGGAGATGGCACCTGCCTTTTCCATTCTCTTTGTTACATATTGCACGGCCATATCAGGCTCACTCTTGATATCCGGAGGAACATTGTGTCTTATGTATTGAATGAAATGACTGGGACAGGTTCAAGGTGTGGACTGATGACGGTACAGGAGATAATTATACTACACAGGAGCACTAGAAGAGTGAAATGCTTAAGTGTACCGAAATGGCCAAATATTTTACACCTTTGGACAACCGCCAATGCCTCTTAAACATCTTAGATTCACAGGTGACGATTTCAGTAGTGGACACTTTGATGTTTAGAAATGTTTAAACTCTCAAAAGCTGGATGTGAAGTTATCAATGAAATATCAATGAATACCCGCGCTTTGCAGCAGCGAAGTACTGCCTTAAAATTTTTACTAAGAAGAAAATTAAACCTTTTTAAACTGAGGAAAAATATACCAAAAATATATTTGTTAAGGATCTCTTTGTATACCACATTGTCAGTTCGGCCCGCCGGTTGTAATATGACCAAGCTGTGCGCTGAGCTTACTCTTGAGCATGCAACGTACAGTTGGCCATGTGAAAAGTAATCTTGTCTCAAATCTCACAGCTTGGATTGCTGCTGTCATAATCGGTTTGAGTTTCATGGTTTGTTTCAATTACGACAGTATTTGCAGGACTTGTGTTGAAGTGACATTCGGCATTGTCAAGCGTTGTAAGCACACAACCGGTTTGATCAATAACTTCACATCCAGCTTTTGAGAGTTTAAACATTCATAAACATCAAAGTGTCCAATACTGAAATCGTCACCTGTGAATCTAAGATGTTTAAGAGGCATTGTCGGTTGTCGAAAGGTGTAAAATATTTGGCCATTTTGGTACACTTGAAAGCGACAACCGAACAATTCAGCGGCAGCCATCAACTCACATGCAGAATCATAGGTGAAGAGCTTAAGCATTTCACTTTTATAGTGCTCCTGTGTAGTATAATTATCTCCTGTACTGTCATCAGTCCACACCTTGAACCTGTCCCAGTCATTCAATACATAAGACACAATGCTCCTCCGGATATCAAGAGTGAGCCTGATATGGCCGTGCAATATGTAACAAAGAGAATGGAAAAGGTAGGTGCCATCTCCGGGCATGGAAACCACTCGGTAAGTGACAGTACTTTGATCGATGGTGATCACCTCGATAGACATGTTAATGGGGGTACGGTAGGAACGATAAAGGAAATGGGTACCTGAACAATGTACAGTAAGTCTAAAATACCTACACAATAACTATAATCGTAATAAACAAACAATAAAACAGCGGAGAAGCCGTGGATTAAATAAAAAGGCTGTAGTTATCAGCAGGGAGACATGAATCCCGTGGCGAAGCAAGGAAGGGAATGTAGAGACCGGAGCGACGGACGGCCTTATATAGACAGGCAGCCAACAACGTGGGAGGCGTTGGGATGGGGGACCCAACGCTGCCTCACATGGTGACCGAGCTGCAGGCTATGGACGTATATATGTACGTAAGTAGGATTCAGTTAGCAGTGGGAACCCGCGTACCAAATTTCTTGAAGATGGGCCCATAAGTAACAAAGACCGCTGGAAAGTTCAATATGGAGGCCAACAGTGGCGTCATTCAACGGGTTGGGAAATGGATGGATATTCCGACGCTGACTTTATATATTCAAGTTTTAACTTTAAATATTCCAATGCCGTCTTTATATACTTAGGTTTTGACTTTATATATTTGGGAATGACTTTATATATTCAAGTTTTGACTTTATATATACCAACGCTGACTTTATATATTCAAGTTTTGACTTTATATATTCAGAAACAAGTTTTGACTTTATATATACCGACGCTGACTTTATATATTCAAGTTTTGACTTTATGTGTTCCGACAGTGACTTTATATATACAAGTTTTGACTTTATATAGTTAAATTTAGTCATCATTGCATAAATTTTTCTTCACCATAGAAATTTAAATACTAAATTCAACTTCCATTCCTACCAAAGATATTTCTGGCGACTAAATAGAACCTACTTATATCCAAATTCGAGCTATTGAGCTGTCGCCTGCCTGCCTGCCTGAATAAGTCATTACTTTTTTACCGTTCATTTAATCATGGCTAGTGGCGGAAAAATTATAAAATTATAAAATTACACTGAGTATGGCTTTACCAAAACAATTATTGATGGCGAATAAAGTATCGATTATTCATAAAGCTTCAATTGGTGATCTGTTTTTCTGTGTTAACCTCATATTTTTTCATACTTGTTCTCAAACCAAGGGGGTGCGAGGGTAAAATGAATTGGGAAGCGCTGATCAATGTAATCGGTGCACCAGGAAATCATGCATTGGAATGCAAAGTGTGATTAAATGCATTATTTTTTAACATGTTATGGAGCACATGCATTGAAGCTTCTCAGCTGTGCTTGTGCTAAGAAAAGGAAACATTTTAAAAATAACGTAACACGATTGTCAATGTAACCTTTTGTAAGTAGTGCCTGGAGGATTCAGAGTGTGTATTAACTTGTGGATTTTTCTGTGAGTATTTGGTGGCAGCGTCACAAAGTCGCTTCCGTAAGACTATGTTAGCTGCGGAGCTCAGCTCAGAACGAAATGAGGTGAATGGGAGGGGAGATGATGACGTGACTCCCCCACCCGCCTTAACTGTCAATCCCCCACAGACACAGTCTCTCAGAATTTGCATAAGCACAGCCCTTCACATGCAATTTTAACTTACTTACAAAGTGATCAAAACTCTCATTTATATCCTGCGTCCTCTCATTAAACTTGTATCCTGCATTACCCGTGGGCATGACAAACGCCAGCGGCAGCCTGTCTATGAATTTAATTAAACTTTAGGTTTACACTGTGTTTTGTTTCCGAAGTAGCACCACTCATGAATATGGTTGTATATGTCACTCGCTCACTTCTTATTGTTTTGCTGGCCCACTATATTTTATGTGGGCCATAAGTTTCGATACACATTTTTTTTTATGAGAAACCATTTTTATTTATATAATATGCTCTAAATGACTGCCATTGTTTTGAAAACTTTTCAATCCTGACCCAGCCATCAGTATGCTTTCAATTCGTTGCTCTTTAATCAAATACATTTTTTAGGGTATCTGAAACATAAATCATCTTAGGGAATGTATCACCAACACCATTACAAGCATAACTCCAGTTGTGCTTATACGTGTTCATCAGCAGTGGTTGACACATATTGAAATGTGTTTTCAAAACAATGGCAGTCATGTAGAGCATATTATATAAATAAAAATGTTTTTTCATAAAAAAGTTTATTTTTCCTATGTATGGAAATGTATGGCCCACCCTATGTATATATACTGTATATACAGTGGGTACGGAAAGTATTCAGACCCCCCTCAATTTTTCACTCTTTGTTATATTGCAGCCATTTGCTAAAATCATTTAAATTAATTTTTTTCCTCATTAATGTACACTCAGCACCCCATATCGACAGATAAAAAAAAAGAATTTTTGAAATTGTTGCAGATTTATTAAAAAAGAAAAACTGAAATATCACATGGTCCTAAGTATTCAGACCCTTTGCTGTGACACTCATATATTTATATTTGTGTAGAGTTTACATGTTCATCTTTGAGATCACCGTCATTTGAGTCCCGCCGTGTTTGATTATACTGATTGGACTTGATTAGGAAAGCCACACACCTGTCTATATAAGGCCTTACAGCTCACAATGCATGTCAGAGCAAATGAGAATCATGAGGTCAAAGGAACTGCCTGAAGAGCTCAGAGACAGAATTGTGGCAAGGCACAGATCTGGCCAAGGTTACAAAAAAATTTCTGCTGCACTTAAGGTTCCCAAGAGCACAGTGGCCTCCATAATCCTTAAATGGAAGACGTTTGAGACGACCAGAACCCTTCCTAGAGCTGGCTGTCCGGCCAAGCTGAGCTACCAGGGGAGAAGAGCCTTGGTGAGAGAGGTAAAGAAGAACCCAAAGATCACTTTGGCTGAGCTCCAGAGATGCAGTCAGGAGATGGGAGATAGTTGTAGAAAGTCAACCATCACTGCAGCCCTCCACCAGTCAGGGCTTTATGGCAGAGTGGCCTGTCGGAAGCCTCTCCTCAGTGCAAGACACAGGACAGCCCGCATGGAGTTTGCTAAAAGACACCTGAAGATTCTCTGGTATGATGAGACCAAGATAGAACTTTTTGGCCTTAATTCTAAGCCGTATGTGTAGAGACAACCAGGCACTGCTCATCACTTGTCCAATACAGTCCCCACAGTGAAGCATGGCGGTGGCAGCATCATGCTGTGGGGGTGTTTTTCAGCTGCAGGGACAGGACGACTGGTTGCAATCGAGGGAAAGATGAATGCGGCCAAGTACAGGGATATCCTGGACAAAAACCTTCTCCAGAGTGCTAAGGACCTCAGACTGGGCCGAAGGTTTACCTTCCAACAAGACAATGAGCCTAAGCACACAGCTAAAATAACTAAGGAGTGGCTTCACAACAACTCTGTGACTGTTCTTAAATGGCCCAGCCAGAGCCCTGACTTAAACCCAATTGATCATCTCTGGAGAGACCTAAAAATGGCTGTCCACCAACCTTTACCATCCGACCTGACAGAACTGGAGAGGATCTGCAAGGAGGAATGGCAGAGGATCCCCAAATCCAGGAGTGAAAAACTTGTTGCATCTTTTCCAAGAAGACTCATGGCTGTATTAGCTCAAAAGGGTGCTTCTACTAAATACTGAGCAAAGGGTCTGAATACTTAGGACCATGTGATATTTCAGTTTTTCTTTTTTAATGAATCTGCAACAATTTCAAAAATTCTTTTTTTTTGTCTGTCAATATGAGGTGCTGTGTAGCATTGTATTACATCTTAATTCCTTCCAGAAGGTGTCTGCATTGCTTTCAATCTGTAACGTTTTTCCTTTCCGGCATTTAAATACATTATTTCCTTCATTTTGTCTATTTTAAAATTTTTCTCCAGCTATAGCATTGGTTCAGTTGGTACAAAACTTTCAATCCATGAGATGCATGTCCCTGGATATTGTAATATATGTATTTTTTAAAGGCTGATTCAATTAGTTCAAAGTGAAATGTAGTCACACCGGTATCTCTCTGTTCTCTGTGTATCTTGTATTGTTTAAAATGGCTTTGCTGCCCTTCAAATGACTTTTTACAAGTAGTATTTGACCAATCTTAAATGTTCTTTACTTGGACTTACATTACATTCGATTTGTCATCTCTTCTTTCCACAACAACTGTTTTAGTTTCCATCACCATTAAATGCTTGATGCCTTTTCTTAGAAGATAAGCACACATGATATACGTGAACATTGAAAAGGTTAACAGTTCTTGTCCAAATGGCCATTTTCATTGAATTATCATCACTATAGTTCTTAGTTCAGCTTCTACCTTCAATTTCAGATGAGTACCCCGAAGAAAGGTGCTAGCCTTTGTGGTGTATGGCCGGCCGTTCATCCAGGTCAATACCCCCAAGCCGCCAGGTGGAGCCCTCCCTGCAGTATGGAGGTGCCCTGAAGACCAGCAGGGCATCATGGACATTGGAGTCTTTATGCACAGCCCTGCTGGATACCATGGGGGCCACAAGTGAGACGCTGGAGAGAGGAACGATGTTTATTTGCCATACGCCCCGGAAGTACGTCCAAGTCACATGGACAAGGGGAATGATGTGCTTCAGGGGTGAAGAAAAGGACTTTTGATCTGACCCGGAAGTGATAGAAGATCACATGGACTGGGGATTGGAACACTTCCGGGTCAGGGACTATAAAAGGACTGTGGCAGCTCCCAGACAGTGAGCTGAGCTGGGTGGAAGGGTGGCAACGTGTCTGGGAGTGGAGGATTGTTTATTGAGTATTGTATTTGTGTAATTTAATGAGTATTGTGGAGAGCAGGGTGCTTTGTGCACTGTGCTGTTATTAATAAAGTCTACTTTTGGACTTTTATCTGGTGTCTGGCATCTTGGACAAGGGTTCAAGGGAGCGATAGGGTGCGCTGTCACACCTTCTTTGTCTCTTTTTCCCCCAATGTTTAAAAACATGCAGTCTTAATATCAATGGTCACAGCACACATCTGTTATGCCATACTTTACTATGTTTTTTGCAATGCTGCAACACATTCTTTTTCTGTAGCCAGTTCTTTCAACATACTATTCCAATTAACTAGGTTTCACTTAAAGCAGTTGTGGCTCCTTTACAGGAATAGTTTAAGAATATTCTGACCTAACCTTATTGTTCTGTTGTTAATTCTTTATGTTTTTGCTTCTGCACTAATCAGTTTTCAAAAAATGTGTGATTTTGGCATTTATCTTGGCTTTTCAATCAAATCTTTGCCAAGAGACTTTGCTATAATTTGCCATACACAAAAATGTAAACTATTTGGATATGTTTCAGACTAGTTTTTATTTCTTTGAATCAGTTTGAATACTGTCAATTTAGAAATTAAGACAGAACTTGAGTGATGGCGATGTAATTTCCATTGCTATGTAACACTGAGAGATGAGGCTAAGGGCATGACACCAATACTACCACCTCAATTACAACCACTCTCCACTAAGACAAAACTCGCATTATGCATTCATCATAACCAAAACACTTGCTTTCCTCACCCTGATTATTTTCATGCTTGATTAACTTTAGCAAAACTTACAAAATAGCAAATACAACTTCTGCAAACCGGTCCATAGACCCAGTTTATGCTGTTAACACTGTTCCCTTGCCTCTAGGAAGGACGACAAGATATTATCCCATTATAGTCTTTGGCAGTTTTACAGAACCTTCATCTAGAATATTCACGACATATCACTGTTTTCAGCGTGCAATAGACCTGTTTCAACATCCCTGTTTCTTGTATGCTAATACTATATATTAGCTGACTGTTTTACAGTAGCAAAACCTCACAACCACCCCCCATTCTAAAGCTCACAAGGATTATTGTTGCTGGTAGTACCATCTACTTGACAAGAGCTCAGTTCATTTCATGCAGGGTCATAGTAGGTCAGTTGCACTCTTTTCATAGTAGTTCCCAAAAGACTGCCACAGTTTTCAATACACAATAATAATCATCCAATCAAAAAACAAAAAACAGCCCTCTGTTCATGATCTGTGCTCAAGAAAGCTGTCTTCTGCCACAATCCTCCTCTGTTCCACCACTGGGACAAAAATAGACATTAAAATGTAGAGCTTGCTGCAATCCCCACCCATATAAAAGATCTGTATACAGAATTGCAATATACTGTACAAGCATGTACTGAATTAGTCTGCCCTGCTAAATGCTGCCATACACAATCGATTTATATCTGTAATCATTGTATTAAAAAAAAAGAAAAATTACATGGAGGGAGTGTAAATTCTGTCACAACAAGCTGCTACAATTGGATAGGGGACAGCTCTCTTTGACCCCAGTTATAAAGACATAAAAAAGTGAAAAAAACACCTTTAAATGTAATATGTGGTTGTGAGACTGCTGCTGCATTACACACAGCTTATTCAGAAAGTGGGTTAAATTTTACACTTATGTTAGCGGTGAAAGGCTAACCAACTGAAACTAGTTATTTCTCCAAAAGAAAATACGCTGTCACCAAACATTCAAAAACATTTTTTTGAATTCCACAAGGATCCCAGTGTCTTCATGGTAGAATACATAGCAGTTTAAAGCATTTTCTTTTGATACTTGAAAAAGTATGCCATTTTTGGTAGACCAACAGCTACAATTACATAAAGCATAAGCATTTCCTGTTGAAAACTTTAAGGATGCAAAATCCTACTAGAGATAAAAAGAGCAGTTATAAAATTTTACTTGGCTAAGTTCTGTCATGGTCATTTTGAACAGCTGGAAGATCAAGCAGGGAATTTCCTGTATACTAATTCCAAGAATGAAGTTTACTTGGACTTGTAAGAAACTGTCAACTGAATAGAAAAGGAATACTGTGTAATATAAATAAAGCAATGCACAGCAAGCGAAATGTGCCATTCAGATGACAATATACAGAATTGTCCAAGTTGAAATAGTGCAGACAGAAGCTAACAAGCTTGTCTGCTTTGTTTACAACTGTATGTGTCTTTCTAAACCTCCCTATTTCAAAATTAGGGTAATGGGCAGGGTTGTGAGGGGCGGCACTACAGCATGCCCTGCCAACACTTTACTTAATAAGGGAGCCAACCCTGCAGTTGGTGTGAATGACCAAACTTAATGTGTGTAATATGTGTGTTGACATGTCTGTAATAAGCCAGTTTCATAACACAAGTGTTATATACATTTGAAAGATGAAGGACTTGATCTAGTGAAAACTGTTCTTCAGAACTGACAGACCTCTCTCAATCTCTGAATTTGTGAATTAGTAGTTAAAAATTTTAAACTTCTTGTTGCATGACAGGTATTGTATAAACGGTCACAATGTGAACAATTTAAATGTTAGGAAAATGTGACCCTGTAATCATAATGGTTAATTCTCCTATCTATCTATCACAAAACCTACTTTATCCAGGTCAGGGTCACAAGGCCAAACCCTTTTCCAGATGCCATGGGTATTAGGTATAAACCATCCCTGGAGAGAGCAGGATTACTGCAAAACACACTCACATACCCCGGGGGCACACTTAAAGTGAACACTTCAACTCAAATGCTCATCATCATGGTAAAGAAATAAATTTTCAGTGAAACGCTTATAACAGGAAAAAAGTTATCTGATGCAGCGTCAGCTCTACGGAGTAGCTGGAATAATAAGTAATACCAGACTATGACAGATGTCACTTTTCTGTAAAGCTGCGAAAACACTCACATTTTTAGATTTACACAGATGTGAAGAAAGCCAGCACAGGAACTCTGCATAACATTTGTATGACAAGTGTGCATGATGCTACAGTATCTTTATGATGATGAAAGGTAACACAGTCATAAGGTGCTGTATTAGTGTTTTCACAGTCCAGGAGACTATGATTCATATCCCAGACTTCCACTCTGTGGATGAAGTTTGTACATCTTCCCCACTGTTTATGTGGGTTATCACAAGGTACATCATCATCTTTAAGACGATCTCTGACACATCATTAATGATGTAACCTGGGGTCACTGGGTGTTTCAGTTCTTTCAGCATTAGACAGTCTTGCCCAGGTGACCCACCCTGGAATGATTAGACTTTTACTTGTGTCTAAGTAGCTTTCTGCTATTGATAACTTCTTTTGATCCATAGTCACCTTTAGTCTCACTCTGCAGTTTCTGTGTTGTTCCTGATGACTTTCCACTTACATGCTCCTGAAGTGTCCATCTGGCTGTAAGCTTGACAATGGAATTAATCAGCAAACTATCTGCAGTCCACCTTCATGGGCATACAGTGTTCTTCCAACCCCAGTTGTGGTGCCCCACCTCCAAGTCTTGGTACTTGGCCTTCTTCTGTACATGGTCCTCCTCCATCTTGTCTACCCCAAGGTAAAGTCAGCTCCCGTGTAGGTAGAAGGCTGAAATTTGGCAGGCTCATTCCTTATAGGTTACTTACAAAAGTTAATCAGGTTTCATTTCGAAATTCTACTAGTAACGGTCATAACTGAATCCTACTTACGTACATATATACGTTCATAGCCTGCAGCTCGGTCGCAATGTGAGGCGGCGTTGCGTCCCCATTCCCCACGCCTCCCACGTAGTTGGCTGCCTGCCTATATTGCGTCCCCCATCCCCACGCCTCCCATGTAATTGGCTGCCTGCCCATAAGGCCATCCGTCGCTCCGGTCTCTTCATTCCCTTCCTTGCTTCGCCACAGTATTCATGTCTCACTGCTGATAACTGCAGCCTTTTTATTTAATCCACGGCTTCTCCGCTGTTTTATTGTCCGTTTATTACGATTATAGTTATTACGTAGGTATTTTAGACTTAGTTTACTGTTCAGGTACCCATTTCCTTTACCGTTCCAACCATACCCCCATTAACATGTCTATCGAGGTGATCACCATCGATCAAAGAACTGTCACTTACCGAGTGGTTTCCATGCCCAGAGATGCCGCCTGCCATTTCCATTCTCTGTGTTACATATTGTACGGCCATATCAGGCTCACTCTTGATATCCGGAGGAACATTGTGTCTTATGTATTGAATGACTGGGACAGGTTAATTATACTATACAGGAGCACTATAACAGTGAAATGCTTAAGCCCTTCACCTATGGTTCTGCATGTGAGTTGATGGCTGCCGCTGAATTGTTCGGTTGTCGCTTTCAAGTGTACCAAAATGGCCAAATATTTTACACCTTTGGAGAACCGCCAATACTTCTTAAACATCTTAGATTCACAGGTGACGATTTGAGTAGTGGACACTTTGATGTTTATGAATGTTTCAACTCTCAAAAGCTGGATGCGAAGTTATCGATGAAACCGGTTGTATGCTTACAACGCTTGACAGACGCCAAATGTCACTTCAACACAAGTCCTGCAAATACTAACGTAATTGAAACAAACCATGAAACTCGAACCGATTATGACAGCAGCAATCCAAGCTGTGAGAAAACAGTAAAAAGGAGGCATGTCAGATGTCGTGGTACATTTTCTGATGCAGCTAGACGGAAACAACTTTGTGACGCTGCCGCTAAATACTCACAGGCAAATCCACAAGTTCATAGAGACGCTGCCGCTAAATAATCACAGGCAAATCCACAACTTAATACCAGGAATGCCTGTTAAACATCTTAGATTCACGAGTGCCGATTTGGGTAGTGAACACTTCGATGAATGAAATCTGTTATCTTTACAAAAGTTGACAAACACGGAATGTAACTTGAACACAACATGTCCTCCAAATACGAACCTGATTAAAAGAAATAATGATAATCAAATCCTTGATAACAGCAATACTCATAACAGTGACAAAACAATTACATTGACAATCATGTTACGTAATTTTTAAAATGTTTACTTTTCTTTTTCATAACTTCTTTAACACACTACTTCTCCGCTGTGAAGCGCGGGTATTTTGCTAGTACATAAATATGAGATAGAGAAAAGAAAAAAATAATGCAATCAGTCCTTTAAATATTCACTGTTAGAGATGAACATCCGCAATCACTTTACTTTAACATGGCCTTTTTATAACTTCACTTTAACATAATACTGATACTCTATGTTCAATTCTTCATAATAACTATTCGCAGTGGCTCCAAAATCCATACTGACCCCTACTCTCTCTTCTGCTTCTTTTTCCGGTTTCTTTGTGGTGGCGGCCTGCGCCACCACCACCTACCCAAAGCATCATGATGCACCAACATTGATGGACTGAAAGCCAGAAGTCTACGTGACCATCATCATCAAGTCCTTCCATGAGTACCCTAAATACAAAGAGGACTGTTTGATTTATGTTAGGTAGATTGCCCAGAGGGGACTGGGCAGTCTCTTGGTCTGGAACCCCTACAGATTTTTTTTTTTTTTTTCTCCAGCTTTTGGAGTTTTTGTTTTTTCTGTCCACCCTGGCCATCGGACCTTACTTATTCTATGTTAATTAATGTTGACTTATGTTTATTTTTTTATTGTGTCTTTTATTTTTCTATTCATTTTGTAAAGCACTTTGAGCTACATTTTTTTGTATGAAAATATGCTATATAAATAAATGTTGATTGATTGATTGATTGAATCTGTTGCGGGGAAGGATGTGCCGAACCATACCTCCTGTTCAGGGAAATGTACTACTAAACAGTACCTTGTGCTGGCCCATCAGGTCCTCTCCCTAACACATTCACCTCATTCAATAGAAAATAATTTCTCCAGTAATGAACCCAGGTTCACCTGACTTTTCCATGCGGGTTGAATAGTTTTCCCTCTTGCCTTTTTTTTTTATGGTTGGCAAATACTGGCTGATTCTCGTCTCGAGGCTTTCAACAGTTAAAAGTGGAACTTCATAGAGCAGTAGAGGTCACAGCATCTTAAGGGAAATGCCATGCTGGTATATCCAGTATAAATACAAATGTTTACACATAACAAAGCAATTTGTATAAACAAAGAAAGAGATACTATAGTGCACCCAGCCAACAACTAATCTGCTTTTAAAAAATGGGCATGGGAAATAGAAATAGTCATCAAGAATGCCCTTTTAGGACATGTTTTATCTGCCTTACAATTGAATCCAGTAATGCCAATATACAGTATACTCAAGTCTCACACACCAAAGGTATGGCAGGGTGATATTTCTGAAAGGATAAAGAGTTGCGAGATGTGCTTGAAAGCAGATTTGGACAACAAGCAGAAAACAGGTACAGTACTGTTAAAGGGTATAAAAAGAAGACACATGTACACTGACATCGGGCAAATAGACCAGAAGAAAGGGAAATCAAGAAGTAGGAACCTTGAATGACAAATTACTATTATATAAAATACTCCTATATTATACGAGTCTTTTAGAAAAAGCAGGAACCCAAGGTTTTCCTAGTAAGATGAAGTTCATGTTAAGAACCCAGTAAGGATTTTTACTTCCCAAACTAAAACCTTTTACACTATTTTCTGTAATAGAACATCTTGATAGCAAAGAAATGCACCAGAACTAAGTGGACTGTATATGTTTTTTGTTTGTTTTTTGCTGCTGTCCTTTGCTTCTAGAAGCAGAACATGCACACACCAAAGGAAAAGGGAATATAAAATGTTAAATGAATAAATATGGCATTATACCATAAAAGTTTAAATGCTAATGTGGTGTGACTAAAATAAAGAATGAAGGCAGATCTCCCGCTCAGGAATGAGACAAACGCTTCTTTATTTGCTGCTACTGCTGTGCACATTCTTGGAACTCGTGGGCCATGCCTCACACAGCAACTGGACGTCCCCCAGATTCCAAACACGCAGACAGGGCGGCCTCCCTTGCAGCTGGCAGGCAAGAGGCCCAGCCACCAAAATCAGCATGAGCCAATTCTCAGTGGTACAGAAGTGCAACACTGTACTGCAGTTAAGACTCTTTTTAGTAAAAAAACACATATTGATAAAACAATTGAAATAAGATTTACAAAAAAAAAAAAAAAAACAGCCTTAAGGGAGCAGCCATGCGAGATAAATGGTAATTTGCAACTGCGGAAATGTTTTAACAATTGCACAAAATGTCAAGGGAGGGTTGAAGGGGGAATATACAGAGTTCTAAATATAATCTCATAATTGCATGCAAACTGGAAGCTACAAAGTGAAAGAATGTTTGAAGGGTATACAGCATGAAACCTCATACAGTAACAAGCCTGATAGGACAGGACATGTTGGCCTATGTATGTGCTCCCTCAACTCTGAATTTCATTATTTGCCTCAGAAGCTGTACACTGTTCTTCTGAAAACTGTATCTAGTAGTCTGTTTTTCGACTAAGATCTTTAGTTGCAAGTGCCTTCAAAAGAAAACTAGGTTGAGCTTTATTTTAATGAACATTGTAAGACAGTTATACAAGTGCTAGAAGAATTCAATATGTCTAAGAGACAAAATGAGAAAAAGTAGGCTATTACAGGAGCATACTTTCATTATTTAACAACAGAATTTAAAACTTAATACCTTGTGTTTTCTGATAATCTCTGAAAACTAATCAGGGAAACATTCATCCATCTTATTCTTTAAAATTACAGGGTCACTGGAAGTTGTAGCTGAAAATGTCAGAATTGGGTACAAGGCAAAAGCCTGGATGATGTGCCAGGCTATTATACCCAGTCTCATTCATACCAGGTCAGTTTAGACATCATCAATAAATGTAACCTTCTTATAACTTTAGTATATAGCAGGTAATTTGACTTAGTGAAAAACCCCACGGTTTTTGGGGGGAGAATGTATACAGAACACAGACAGCAACCATTTGGGAGATAAATGCATGAGAATCTAGACCTGAAGTTTCACAAGCCAAGTAATGCACCGCCTTGCTTCTCTGCAATCAAATTCTAAATTGTGCCTTTTAATTCAGAGTTCTTTGAATAACTGTCTAGAAACTGAATGTGTTGTTTAAAAAGGTAAAATAATTTGAAGGCTGCCTCGATGCTTCTCTGATCACTTCGTGAAATTCACTAGGTGTGCCCTACGTTCAAATAGCAACTATACTGAGGCCAGACTCTGAAAATTCAAGAAAAGCACAATTCATGATAGTTTTAGGTAATCATTACAGAGTGAAAAAAAGAAAGATCACACTACCAAAAAAAAATCCACAATGCTAAATTACTTTAAGGAACCATGCCCAGCAGGGCTACTATGCAATTTGTTACAGCAATGTTAAGTCTGCATGCAGCACTTTCCCATCCCAAGCATTCCACGCTTTCACCAAGATACTATTTACAGTTAAGTATATTTTATGTTTGGTGAAAACAAAATAATTTGTATGTATAATGAATACCCAACTATCTAAAAAATGTTAAAATTGTTAGTGGAGGAGAGATGTTTGGTTTTTTAAAAAAAAAAAAAAACACAATCTTAAGTCAAACTTCTATTTTATTAACTACTGTACAAATACTTTTATATACATATGATGACATCTTGAAAATTGTTGCTATGCAAAAAAATGCACTAAAACCAACAAAAAAAACACAGCTGCTTTAGCACACTTGTCTCACAATTATGTCACAGTATGCTTCGTTTGGCCAGTGGTGTCACTGCACAGCAGAAAGAACTGCGGTCTACGTCTATGTATAAATTTCAGCTTGAGATGCAGTTCAGAAAAGATCTGTGTAAATTTTGAAGTTCATCATACATTTTAAAAATAAAGCGTTACGTAATGTTTTTGCCATTGCTAGCCCTTTAGGTGTGAATGTGTGAACAGAATGTGGAAATTACCCAGACAGAATGGCCTCTTATTCATAGTTGCCACCAGAACCCTGAAGACTAGAAGAACTAAACGGGTAGATTTTGAATGCAGTCTATATGGAATTTCTCTTTGAGCCTAGAATGTACTAAAACTTTAAGATTCACACTTCTGTTTCAAATATGATCAATGTTATGAAGTTATGAAGCTAGCCCAAAAGAAAAAAGGTATTAAAATCTTAATTTTGATCATTTGATACTGTGCATTTTTTTTAAAGACACTCTGGAATTGAATAATCTGCTATTTAGTGTACTACTGGAATTAAGCTTATTGCTTATTGTTTTGTGTTAAGAAAACAGGATATAAAAGCCAGAATTTTGAAAAATAAGCAATAATTTAGCTTTTTGTTGGGGGAGATGAAAACTGTTTAAGGGCACAGTGACCTCTAGTGGTGACCTAACTTAACTAATAATTTAAAAGACAATATAGAAACAGGTATTTTATCTTGTGATATTACATCACAGGAGTGTTGTTTTACATTGTATCAGCTGACACTTAAATTTTAATATGCAATTCAGATCACTTTGAGTAAATGATTCATCTGTTTAAGTGGTTTAAGTGGGAAAATACATTTTGTTAAATATTTAATAATCACATTTAAATAACACATTGCACCACTGATGATGTCATCCATTTTTAAAAGTTTCTGATAAAATAAATCTTATGAAATAAAACAAATAGATGCCAAAAACATGGCCTTAGTATCTTATGTGTTCTCATTTAATGGGTGGATTGGACAGGCTGTTATATTGTTTTTGACTAATGGCTTCTGTTCCTTTTTCCAGGTCAGAGGAAGATGCCTCCAAGAATTATGTTCAGTATTCAACAGTAACTAACAGAATTTCAGTATAACCACCACGCTATCTAGTTAAACCAGATACTGATTTTATCCAAGGTCAGGAAGTAAAAGACAAAAATTTATTAATGTATCAAAATTATATCATAAATGACTATCAAGAAAGGAAGTACAATGACCATAATGATCTAAAAAATAACAGACTGGATTCAGCATTTTAAACTAAAAAGACTGAGAAAAGAATTTGATTTTACAGGTTCAGATTATTTACCAGTAGTCTCAGTAGAAATGCGGACAATGTCTTTAGCTCTTGAATGGGTAATTGAAATAAAGTTTCAGAAGGCTGCTATTTTAACAGATTCTTTATCATCTGAGCTGGCATTAGAGTCTGAGATTAAAAGGAGGATTTGATTTTTAGAAGCAGACAATAAACTGGATTATATATAAATAAAACTTGTATAAATTACTGGATATAAAGGATTACTAGGTAGAAACTGCTGACACATTATCACAAAAAAGCACTGGGTAAAGAACAAGCACATTTAAAAGTGCCTTTGGGGAAAATTAATGTGATCAAAAAGTTAATTAGAAGTGAGTAGCAAATAGAGTAATAAGGCAATACAGCAATAGGGATATACAGGTATATCAATTAAATCCAGTGATCATGGACACCATTAAATTCAACAGTTATTCATACAAAGAAATAATAATTAATAGACTTTGATTAGAACACTGTAGATTTAATCAAGATTTATATTATATTGGGAAATATATTGGTTGGAATTGTGTGTAGTGTGGGAATGCAAAAAAACAGCACTTTTAATGCATTGTGAAAAGTTTAGAAATTTAGTCAAACAGGAAAGTCTTTTATTAATTTCAGTGACTATATTAAGATGTTTGTAGACAACTGATTTTTATTAAGAATGTAAATATATAATGTAAAATGTGATACAAGGAAATAAAATTTGCAGAATTTTCAATGGGTTGATGGGTGAGGGTGTGTGCCACAGTGAAGCAGTGCAGCCAAAAGCTGTTCAATGAGAAAACAAGCTGATTGCTTGTTAATGTGCACATGAAAGCAGCTCAACTGTTCCTCATTGACATTCTGTGGGTCATGAAGCAAAACACCTGATCCCAAACATTATAAGAGGAGTCTTTGCAGGATAATTGAAAAAAAAGAGAAATGATTAAAAGAAAGACAAATGGGAGAGAAAATCTAGGCAGAGATTACAAGAGTAGTAACATCGGGAGTGAGAGCAAGTGCAGAAGACAGGAGGGGAGGCAGTCAGGAGTAAGTGGAATTTCACTCCATGGGCAGGTCACTCCTGCTGAGCATCCAGGGAAGAGTGGCTGAAGGACTTCAAGAGTGGATGCATAGTGGTGGGATGACAGAGCCTGCTTCAGGTTCCCCAGCAGTGACCGGCTGAGGTGGCTGGGATGTATAATGGTTGTGTAGACCAGATTGATAAGCGTGGTGAAGACAGCAAGCAGAGAGGCACTGAGGCTTACTGGTGTAATAAAAGCCCTGATTTTATGTTAAACAAGTTATACTTGATTTTAACCCTTGTTTGGATTTATATATTTATTGACTAATTTTAACTCCCACAAAAGAGCAATCGTTTCTATCATTATTTATTCATTTGTTGAAAAATGAACAGAATTGCACTTTTTGTTGGAATACTGCCAACTGATTTGATTGTTTGAATAAGCTGTACAATGCACTTTTTGATGCTCCAATCTTGATGTCTGTGGTACTCACTAGGCTAGTTTTGGTTCTTGACCACTGATGTCCCAGGTATAAGTTATGTTTAAAACTCCAGTAATCACAAGATGATACAAGGATTTAGAGAGAAATCATGGAGTGAGGAATAAGAAGTAGTCATCATAATTTGAACCACAGCTACCATAGAATATGGAACTCTGTACAGTTTACATGTTGAAAGAAGATAATACATTTTCAACATGCTTATCTGAAAACCTTCAAATTATCTACATTCAAAGAGGTTTTTCAACTTGTGACCCTAAGAGCTTCTTTATACACTTCACGCTCAGAACGTATACACACACGCATCATGGCTGCCACACGTTCCCAGCGTCCTCTGAGCACATCCTCAGAAATTAATGTGACGTGTCCACGAGTTGCAGTAAAAGCAAAAAGTCGGGGGGCACAATGTGATAAAAGTCGGATTGTGACATCAGAGTCCCTGTTTACTATACACATGTGACAGAAAGCCGCTTTTAGGATCCTCCGGGATCGATGTGTGTGCTTCGATGTTTAATGAATGGGTTGATGTGGTGAAGCAAAATGCCAACATACAAAAGCATTCATGGTGCTTTTATATTCAAGCATTGCATATTTCCCAACGTAATGACATGATAAATTTTAAAAGTCTCACATTTTTTTTTGCACCTTCACAACAGCATCAGAATGTACGGCAGCATATTTGAGCCATAGGGAAAAAAATTAAGGACACGGTGAAAAGGTGTATTTTGTGATTAAAGCAGAAATTTCGGCTTAAATCTCAAAATGTCTACTGTAGCCTCGTAGTTTACTTTATCATTAAAGAAGACCATCATAAACATCATCTTAAAACTGACCCAGTTGTTAATCGCTAAGCGCTTCTGGGGCTTCCTCCTGACCTGACAGCAGTGGCAAGCAGCAATAGATTACCACACACACATTAAATTTATGATATTCCAACTCTCTGCACATTTAGAATCCTTAGATGTGTACTTGATATCACTTTCATAATGAAATGCATTAAAGAATGTATGTTACATTTTACAGATAAATCGTTAACTTTGTTTAAATAATGAATACTGTTAATTATACATATGGGGGCAGAACGGTGGCAGCACAATAGCGCTGTTGTCTCACATGGTGTCACATTGCTGGTGTTCCCTGCCTGGATTTTGCATGTTTTCCTTGTGGGTTTCCACAGTTTGCTCTGGTTTCCTTCCAAAAGATATGCAGATTTGGGGATTTGGTGATGCTAAAATGACGCTTGTGTATGTGAGTGCTTGTATTCACCTTGCAATGAGCTGATGCCCCATCTAGGGATTGTTTCTGCCTTATGCCCAATGCCTGGGCTCACTCTTTTTTAAATATAAACACACATGTAAATTATCTGCACTCAAAAAAACAAACTACAAAGTAAAGCCAGTCAATTATGCCACTGAAGTACTGTGTCTGAAATTAACAAAGTAGATTTACAGTGGAAATCTGTATCCAGCAAGAGGCGTTAGCTCCCTTGTTGGAATGAGTTCTTTTGTAATTGCGGCATGTTACATAACCTCAAACTATATAGATATGATATTAAAAGGCGATACCCCACCCTTAGTGATATGGCGTTAAAAAAAAAAAAAAAAAACACAGGAGAAATAACTTCGCTTTCTTTAATGACGGCTTACGCTGCATAACAGACAAAGGAAGCCAATGGCAAGAACCCAGTTCGGGAGTGGGAGCCCAATGTGTAGAGTCTTTTATTTCCGAGTCTGTGTTGGAACCATTTTCAGGATCTGATGACGTTATCTTCCATCCGTCCGTCGGCTTCAAAGGTGTGCCGGGCAATGTTCCAAGGTTTATACTCTTTCTTCATGTGCAGGCCTGCACTTAGGTGAATAATACAATTCCAAACAAGGCAAAGAGGATACAATTTCATGCTGACTCTGACGTACAAAAAAATAGTGCACGTTTCCCCAGTTGTCTTTATCTGTCTTGTCTTATACTTCATCTAAATGATGAGCCCCTGTGCTAAATGTTTCAACTGGTCATGTGAGCAGAAAAAGGCAGATTTATAAAATATATTTGCACAGAGCACAGTGACATATTAAACATACACTTATTACAAAGTCACACTGAAATGCTAAAAGTAAGAGCCATTTGTATAATATACAAATGTCTGTACAGGTATTAAAGTTAAGTATTAGTTAATTAATCATGCCTTTGTGTATAATAAGTAGGTGCTCCATTAGTTTACAGAATTAAAAGCTAGAAACAGGATAAAGGGGGTTAGGTCAGATGATTGCTGTTGAGCAGGACAAGGAGTAACAGTTTTTTGATCATTGTTGTTGGATATACAGTAATTACATAGGTTTCAAGTAAAGGAAATTGCATTTTTGAAAATACGTTAGGCCACTTTTAACAAGATTATATTCTTTAATTTACCCATGTTTTGTAATAAAGTTCTTTTAATCATATTGAAGAAGTTAGTGTAGTTTAACACATCAGAATATTCAGTCCTGCTCAAAGTGACACTTAACAGGGAGTCACAGCTATATTAAATGCACTTGGTCTTGATCTACATGTTAATTTGCTTATATTTGTGCTTTTGTTAATCAAATTTAAATAGCCAATTTTATATATTTTACCCATTTAAAGGACCTTAGCATTGTGAATGGTATGAAAAGTACATAGTAAAAATAAAGTTATACTACAGCAGCATGCTAAGTGGCATTTGCACTATAATTTTTTCTTTTCACTTCAGTAATGAAAGGTGGAATATTTATTTGTGGAATATTTGTTTATGATCTGAGTGAAAAGAGTAATCATGAAATAAACAATTAGACCAATAAATACATAAACAAATCTTACTGATGATACAGATAATAAAGAGATTAGTTTACTGTATATACAATATTCCTAGTATATTCTAACCATTGATTAAGAGCCCCTGCTTTATATAACAGTTTAAAACAACTTGGACAAATGATACTGTTCCTTACTACTAATCAAGATTATAAGTTAAAAGCACACTACAATAGTGCTCATCAATTAACCTAACACAAACGTCTTTCTTTAACCTTTCACAAACTTCAATATGCAAACTCTCACACTGCGTCTGGATAAGGTTAGTAATCCAAGCCCTTAATATAAGAAAGTGATTTAAATGCATATCACTTCACTTTAACAATATGAGCTTTTATATAAACAAACATTCCCTGGGACTGTGCTTTTGCTCTACTTTTTAACTGTGTGATATAGCATATGCCCATTCAACACCTGATCAGTCAGAATTAAGTGGTTGCAATTTAGAGGTCTTTCTAAATTGTATAAGCAAAGGAGGGTCCATTTAACTGGAATGTGCACAATCATGATGGTTGTGTAATTTCACACTTAATACTACTGGCTTTTATTATTATAACAGCCTATATTTGACTTCATTTTATTAAAGTAACATGCCATTTAACATGAAGGTGGGATCTGTAAGATGTATGTGGAACAACATCCACAGATTTAAACTTTCATCCACTGATAGCAGAAATAACACTTTACTAATAACTCTTAATCATGCTAATTCAAATCTATTAATAAAGTTGTTTTAACTAAACTTCTTTCCATTTTGAGAATGTACACTCTGTATTTAGTGATGTTAAAGTGTAAGGTTTGCATTGGTAAAATGTTCAGTAAAAAAAAAAAGAAAAAAAAAGATTGATTAAAATTACTTCACAGATCTGTATTTCAACATATGGGAATGTTTTGTGGGTTACATGTCTAAACACTTTTGACAACAGAGTTACTCAATCTAAACTAACTGATAACATTCAACAGAGCCATTGTTATTCACACCTGAACCTGTAATTTGGAAACCATGTGAATGAGTCAGGTACAAACTAAATAGACTCCTCTAGGCCAATATGTCACAACAATTAATACTCGTTGACTTTGCTTAACACGTAACCACGGGTCAATTCTGAACTTGCTGAATGATAGTAACCTATGCAGTCTCACAATTGCCTCTATTTTATACAAAGATTGTTATCACTGTAAACCTGAAAGGACTAAATAGAGTAGCCCAGATTTACAGTAGATCTTCAGAACAGCAAATAGCACAAAACTACTTTCATCTTCTAGACCTAGGATACATTCACAACAATTCTAGATAAAATGCTGAAAAAATTATTTGCAACTTCAGTGTTTTGTGTACTGTATTTGTTTCATAAAAATCAAAACATCTGAAGGTATCAGCAAAAAAAGCTAAATTACTTGTGTGTGAAACTAATGCTGTTTAGCTTTTAAAATGACATTTATATAAATGTTTCAGAAATTACTGAAACTATTATTGAATTGGCCAGTAATAAGTCCTTAATCAAAAGTGCCATCTACTGGTTGTACTGGAAAATACATTTTTGCAATTTTAATATTAATCTTCAAAGTGTGCAATTTAAAATCTTAAAGGGTAAGTTTGCTATTTTTCAAGTAGACGTTATTTCATCACAATCATGGTACATATATTAATTTGTCACATTAAACTTGAATTCTAAAATGAAGCATATTTTCTACATTTTAAAAAATGACTAGCCTGCTGTTGAAGGGTACCTAAGTCCCATTAATAAGAAAAGTCTTAAAACTTACAAATACGTCCATTTTTCAACCTAAAAACATTACTGAGTACTGATCCATATCTTGAGATTATATAAAAATTGCAAAACAGCATAACCACATCATTTTTAGAAAGAGGCACAAAGCAAAAACCAAATGGCCATTCATTCATTTTATAAGGAGACCGACAGTGCCCTCTACTGTGCCACTCGTCTTTTCCCACGGTATCTTTCAGGGCCAGGGGTGTGGGTTCACCCCTTAAAGTTATCTCCAAGCACTGTTATTGATATGGAGTGTTGATGCCCAGATGTAAATAGCCGTCTCTGATTTGCAGACAACTACTTATATTATTTCACTACTGTATATGGAAGCTTATTTCATTATTTTGCAAAGATATTCCCTGTTACTTCTGAACTAATAATTTGAGTGTGTGCTTCAATGAAAGAGAATATTATAATGAACAGGGAGTTGCGAGAGACAGAGAAATGGACTTAGCCACATTGAGCCGATCTGCTGGTGAGGTGGTCCCCAAAACCTCAGGGGTGCCATCTGGCTGTGCTTCCAATGACAGAGGCAACCCATATGCCACCCTTTCTCCCATATCGTCGCAGACAGCTACACATCAGAGCTGATGAACTCTAGCACTCGGGAGATAAGTTGGAAGTGCTTTCTAAGTGCTGTGTGCGCATGTCCTTCTCCCTCTCCACAACCAAACATTGTGGTGGCACTCATAGAGCTCCTTTTATGCTCACTTCACCAGGTGGCACAGAGTTTTCATTACTACCCCACAGTGCTAGGGACTGCATGAGTTTAATGCATTTTCTTTGTGACTTTACAGAGTCATTAATATCATTGAATCTCAGAGAGTTACTCACTCAAACACTTTGTCCTAAGTTCTTTTATTATGATATCTTCATCAAGAGCGATTCATTATGCATTTAAAAAGTTGATAACTGTTTTGTGAAGATTCAATATGTTTTATTGCACACTCTGTCTTTTTCATTTTTTTTTAGCATGCATGTTGTGAACACATCACAGAAACTACAATTTTAACCAAACAAATTTTAGTGGTACATCACACCGGAATTAAAAATTCTCCTTAAATGATCTACAGTAGGATGGTTAAAGGAATATCTCACACAAAAATTATTTTTTTTTTACGTGTTACTCACTCTATGTCATTTGTAGTGATAGGCAAGAACAATTTTTAATCTAAAGTTTTCTTGGTGAACGGAGATAACAAAATTTACGAGACTCACGCTGTACAAGAGCAAAAATGCAATAAATGTAATACATCTGCAAAAATCAGCATATGGCATGAATAGGAACAGATCAGCGCCGATTGTTTCAGAGGCCTTTATTTAATAATGTTTTGGTAAAAAAGATGTGTTTGCACATGGTGAGCATACAGCTGGATAACGGACATGTTGAGTAACGCGCGACCACACTGCCCACAATTAATGTCTTGATACCATTTTCTTTTGTACAACACTGGTGTCCTTGGACATCAATTCTATCATAAAATTTATCTCCAATCACCATGAAAACTTGAGATTCAAATTTTTTTTTGATTACTAACCATATAAGGTAAGCAACATATAAAAAATATGTATGGGTGGAGTATTCCATCATTGTCTCTAATCTGTGATAAATGTAAATCTTGTAAGAGTGGTAATGTACAGCAATTTTGACATGGAGATAAAGCAAAGAATGTAATAAAAACAAATTAAATACAAATATTCTCACAACAATATCCTTAGTACAGCTGGTTTCATTTATCTTGACTAAATCATAGAACATCACCACCAAAAGTTGAAACCAAACTTGCTTAGGCTACTTTAACACTGCAACTCAATTCATTTTTTCCACTCATATGTAACAGAGATCCATTCTTTACAGAGAAGTCTTTACAGCCAAATAGCTACCTGTAATCCCTTTTTTTAGATAGGTGTGGTTAGGTGCTGCAATCACAAACTCGAAAGCAAAGTCTTTTTAGGACACCAACGGAATCGTCTCCATTCCATGCAGGTCTGGCTTTTAGAGAGCTCCGTCCTGCAGCCTGTTTGAGCCAAAAGTGACGTCCCCTTCTGGGATGCCCAGGTTTTGTTTATTGGTGGGACCAGAAGGGGCTTAGCTACTGTACTTGCCCTCACCAGGCAAGTTCTCTGAGCTGTAAGGGAAGAAAGAGAAGACAGCGTTTGGCGGCACCACCCACCCTTGCTCCAGCAGGATATTACATACCTCGATCGAGCCGGTGAGGGAGTCCTCAGCTGCACATGCATGACATAGGATTTAGAACACTTTTTTACATGTGGTATGAAAATCCAGTTCAGATATACACAACTTGAAAGGAAATGTATTTCAACACTTTAATCATAACAAAATAAATAATCATGTATATTAACACACCTCATCTCATTTTACATTACTATTTAAACAAACTTCATCCAATCTCGTTGAAGATCAACAAGGATTACATTTTTGACTCAGCATGCCAATAAAAAGAAAGCAAAGTGGCAGAATAAAGTGTATGGAGTGACTGTTGCCAGCCAATACAGCCCAAGTGTTACACATTTTCTGATAGAAAAGACACATCTCAGGCTCATTTTCTTCTAAGACAGTCTTAAGGACAATCATTGGCAGAAGTAATTGAACATCCCCCTCAACATTCTGAAACTATAAAATCACTGTTTTACATCAAACTCCTCAACACCCTACCCTCATCAATCCTTGCTCTTTTCTCATGTCCAAAGGTGCAGATAGGGAAATGACAAACCATCAGTTATGATCTTTCATTTTCTATTTCCCATCCTTGCCATCATGAAGTGAAGAATTTGCAAGTATCCTGCACTGAAAACAATGTGAATTAGCACAGGCGTTGTGGGGTGTTTTTGTTAATGGTTGTCTATTAATTTTGTGCATGTGTAGCACATTCAGGCTAGATATTGTAATAAGTGGAGACCAGAGGCATGGAAAGGTTTGGGGCAGCCACCCGTTTAATTCGGTTTCCTGGCTGCAAACGTCTTTGAGGCATTGTATACATGTTAATACAACAGAGTCCAAAACAGAACTGCCTGCCAGAGAAAAGGCAGTGTGCTTTATAGCAGAGAGGGCGGAAGTGATGTCGTCCTCTGGGCCGGAACTGGAAGTGACCTCATCCTGGGGGCCGGAACCGGAAGTGACCTCATCCTGGGGGCCGGAACCGGAAGTGATGTGTCCTTCCTGGAAATGGCGGCTCCTGGTGAGATTTCCCGGGTAAGACCTGCAGAGAACTCAGAAAGAGCGTCAGCGTACCCCGCCCCCCCCCCGGGCAGATGTATAAACAGTATGTTCTAAGCCCTTCAGCTGCCTCCCATGCACACGTGTGTGACAATATCCATATATTTTTCTCATCTGCTGTCTTAATTAAAAGGACCTAATTTATTACTGACTGAGTAAATTTTCCTCTATATCATCATATACCTTATAACAGGCTTGGCAAGAAATCATCTTGGTTACCTTAATGTTTGAACAAAAAAATGTTACTTTGCTTTCAAAGGATATCTCAACACTAGCCCATATTGATTGATTCTTCAGATGTGTTCTTGCCTAGTTTACGTTCATAGTATAAGTTTGCATCTGTTCCATCTTCCACACTTCCTAGATAGGTGAATAAGCTTTGACCTAGATTTCGTGGCCATTTATCTGTAGCAATTCTAATGTGTTCATGTTAATACCTATCAGCTTTCTTTTTCACTGTAATATTTACATTTGCAAGAAATGTGTAAATAAATTTTTATAATAGCTTTAAATTCTTTTCTTTCTTTTTGCTTTGCACTGTCTCCCTCTGGAGTTTATACCCTTACTCGAATCTTAATAATGACAGTTAACAACATGCAGAGTAGACACCCAGGCAAAAATCACTGAAAAGCTGTGGCTACTTCAATGTCATACAAACTAGCGTGTTCATTATAAAATAACAGCATTGAAATAAAAATTCAGCAAACACCAGATTTTTAATTTATGGATTAACCAAAAAGTCCAATTGGGAAACAAACATTTGCTTAATTTGGGTAAAAACCTGCATCCAGATGAGTCCCCCAGAACTGACCTTGAAAATCACTAGTATAGGGTGTGCCTGTAATGTTTCTTTCATTCTACTTTCTAATCATTTTTGGTGATGGGGTTTGTTTGTCTTCTCAAACAGTTTCAGTTGCTGCCCTGCAAAGCATCTGGTGTTCTGGTCTTAATTTTACATTTTTTCTTTCTGAAAATTTCTCTCATTTACGTCTACATTCAGTGGGAGTTTTAAAAGTTACTCAAATCTAGCACTAGTTCAAAGCCTGTTTTGTCTCCTGAACAGCCCAAATTTGTGACAGTGTGGCATGACCAAGGTGCTGGAAACATTCTTTTTGCATTTTGATCCTTGCTGACCTGAAAGCATCACTTGGTTCCTGCAGAATTTTTACACACATTCAAACTCAAGTGCTCTATTAAAAATGATAGGGACTGAGCAAGTCACTGGAGTAAAATAGAGTCACTGTCTTGTTTAACTGAACCAGCTTCAGACTATGTAGGTCCTGTAACATGGTACATTCTCCTGCTTGCAATATTCATTGAAAACAGATACTGTAAGACTGTGGTTATAAAGGGATGCACTTGGACAGCAAACAATGCTGCAAGCTACCATTTGTGATGCCTTACATATAAATTTGCTGTCTGGCAAGATCAAGTGTATTTTACTGAATAAAGAAGGAGATGGTAGGTTTACTATATGTATTGTCTAGATGGTGCATCAACAAAGTGGTAAAATTAATACCAAAGATAGAAAACTGGAAAGCTTGGTCTACCAGATGTAGGGTGTTGTCAAATTAAACGCCTCTATAGCAGACCTTATTTAGGAGAACATTACCTCCAAAATGGCCCACAGACACAAGATCCTGATGTGAACCTTCATGCATGTCACAGTATTATTCAGAAAGTTGCCATGGTGTATCATGCAGCAGGATACTTCTATGCAAATCCTCTGAGAATGTATGCTTACATTGACTCTGCAGGATACCCTGAAACAATAACTGCAAAACAGTGCTTCCAAGAATAACACTTTGTATAAGTTGATACAATATATATGTATATCATAGAAATAACCCACTACTCTGAGCCATCAGAAAAGGAGTTTTCCTGTTCCCTTGATGGCAACAAGTTTAAAGCAGATAGACTACTTGATTGCTTCATTCAAAGATTTGCCTTTGATAACTTGAAAAGTATATACAAGCATGTGAGCTTTCCAATAGATGAACCTAACAAACAATTCTGAGCTGACTCCAAGGAGCTTTTCACATAGCTCACTATTTCTGAATTAAAGAAAACAGCAGTTGCCAAAGAGTTCAGTGAAAATTCCAGCCTTTATGATGAAAAACTTGAGCACTTGTTGAAACAATTCTCTTCAAATATACAGTGGGTACGGAAAGTATTCAGACCCCCTTCAATTCTTCACTCTGTTATATTGCAGCCATTTGCTAAAATCATTTAAATTATTTTTTTCCCTCATTTTTCCCTCATTGTACACACAGCACCCCATATTGACAGACAAAAAAAGAATTTTTGAAATTGCTGCAGATTTATTAAAAAAGAAAAACTGAAATATCACATGGTCCTAAGTATTCAGACCCTTTGCTCAGTAATATAACAAAAGAGTGAAAAATTGAAGGGGGTCTGAATACTTTCCATACCCACTGTAAGTGCATAAGAAACTAGGTCAGAATTTATTGTGCCGAAACATGTCACCAATGATCAGTTTGCAGAAACTGTACCGAACAATGTGGTATACTTACTCAAACTGAAGGCTCCATCAAATAGCCATGATCACACTAGCTTCAAATGTCTTGTGGAAATTTGAGTTCAGCGCACAAAAGAAAATCAAACCAAATTTCTTCTTTGAAAAATATAAACCTCACAAATCTGATCTCGAGTATGGGCCTCTTCAAGAGTAGTTTGATTTTAGCAGAGCACTTGTAAAGTGACATCAAATTAAGAAGAGGAGAATGCAGAGAGGCAAGACTGGGGCCAAGCAAAATAATGTACATTCATTGATGTTGGACTATGGACTATTTACATGGTTTCAAAAAGAGTCATAAAATAAAGAGAGATCACTGGAGGTCGACAGCAAGGTAAGCTTGCATTTATAGCAATTTTAAGATTAGATTTTAAGTTATGTACATTGTTTTATTACACAGTTTTATTCTCCCCAGCATAGAGTCATTTGTCACAAAAATGCTAAAATCTACCTTTCGTGTGATACTTTTAGAGGAAGTCATCTCAAACCTCCACTTCAAAAATGAATTTCAAGCCATGGTTATAAGTGGTAATGCCTCTATAGGACTTTAAAATAGAGATGTTCATGCAAAAAATAAATTCCACAAACTAACAGCGTCAGATGCCTGGGTGGGGGGGTGGTAGTATGTATCATGATCGTGATTTAGAGAGAATAAAAGTGAAAAAAAAATGGTGACTTTTACAATTCCTATAAATGTACACCATGTGTTACAGACGCAAACCAAATGTATGTGTGTACTTTAGAATATTAACAATAAGAGCAGTTCACTACTGAAAACGGCAAATATACTGTAGGAGTGAGTCAGAATCGAATCGGGGACTCTTGATTACAAGGCAGCAAATCTTACCGCTACGCCACGGAAGCTGTTACAGTACAGGCCAAAAGTTTGGAAACACCTCCTCATTCAATGTGTTTTCTTTATTTTCATGACCATTTACAGCACTCCATCACTCTCCTTCTTGGT
>JANRMT010062819.1:20514905-20571365 GCA_026402145.1 Polypterus bichir lapradei | reverse complement strand
TTCATAGTTTTGATGCCTTCAGTCATGAAAATAAAGAAAACACATTGAATGAGGAGGTGTGTCCAAACTTTTGGCCTGTACTGTATATCGTACTTGAATCTTTTGTGAAAGTGTTTATTTGATCTTTGGACATCAGGCTTCATACATTATACAGTTTATGACTACATTTTGTCATTTACTACTAAAATATGAAAAAGTTTGTTTTAAAAATGTGTTTACACAGATTATTATAGAAACGGAACACACATGAAATGCATGTCTTCCAAATAACGATCTATTATTTCCACTCTAAAACTCCACTTCACTCCCTGATAATCAATCAAGGCATGAGGAGAGGTGCGAACGGATTTAAGGTGGGCCGGATCTACGACTTTCTATGTAGGCTCTGGTAATTCTACTGTTGAAAGCGTGTGCAGCAGCTGTCCTTTTGTCTCACAGGACATTAAAAGTGTCTCCAAGAAAAATCACATATTGTCTCCTTCCAAGATTTTTTTTTTTTTTTTTTTTTTTTAATAATTGAGAGATTTTCTAACCCAGCCACAGGGGATGCACAAACCAGTGTGTTTCTTTGTGCCTGTCCCAAGCCAGGATAAATGGCGAGGGTTACGTCAGGAAGGGCATCCGGTGTAAAATTTTGCCAAATCAAACATGCAGACAACAATACAAATTTCCATACCAGATTGGTCAAGCCCCAGGTTAACAATGACCGCCACCAGTACTGTTAGTCAACGGTGCTGGCAGAAATTGGGCTCCTGTTGGCCGAAGAAGGAGGAGAAGAAGAGGGGGGGGGAGAGAGACATGTCCGGAAGCAGGAGGAGGAGGAGGAGGAAGGTAAAGAGAGTGGAACGGAGGGTAGGAACTTTGACTGTTGGCAGTATGACTGGTAAGGGGAGAGAGTTAGCCGATATGATGCAGAGAAGGAAGGTTGATATATTGTGTGTGCAAGAGACTAAATGGAAGCGGAGTAAGGCCAGGTGGATCGGAGGTGGATTCAAATTGTTCTATCATGGTGTGGATAGGAGGAGAAATGGAGTAGGGGTTATTCTGAAGGAACAGTATGTCAAGAATGTTTTGGAGGTGAAAAGAGTGTCAGACAGAGCAATGATTATGAAGCTGGAAATTGGAGGTGTGATGATGAATGTTGTGCATATGCCCCACAAATTGGGTGTGCAATGGATGAGAAAGAAGATTTTTGGAGTGAGTTGGATGAAGTGACGAACAGTGTACCCAAGGGACAGAAAGTGGTTATTGGAGCGGATTTCAATGGCCATGTTGGTGAAGGGAACAGAGGAGACGAGGAGGTGATGGGTAGGTATGATGTCAAGGAGAGAAATGAGGAAGGTCAGAGGATAGTGGATTTTGCCAAAAGGATGGACATGGTTGTGGTGAATACGTATTTTAAGAAGAGGGTGGAACATAGGGTGACGTACAAGAGTGGAGGAAGATGCACACAGGTAAATTACATCCTATGCAGAAGAGTCAATCTGAAGGAGATTGAAGACTGCAAAGTGGTGGCAGGGGAAAGTTTAGTTAAGCAGCATAGGATGGTGGTCTGTAGGATGACGTTGGAAATCAAGAAGAGGAAGAGAGTGAGGGCAGAGACAAGGATCAAATGGTGGAATTTGAAAAAGGAAGACTGCAAGGTTGAGTTTAGGGAGGAGGTGAGACAAGCACTGGGTGGTAGTGATTAATTACCAGACAGTTTGGAAACTACAGCAGATGTAGTAAGGGTGACAGCAAGAAGGATGCTTGGCGTGACATCTGGACAGAGGAAAGAGGAAAAGGAAACCTGGTGGTGGAATGGGGAAGTACAGGAGAGTATACAGAGGAACAGGATAGCAAAGAAGAAGTGGGATAGTCAGAGAGATGCAGAAAGTAGACAAGAGTACAAGGAGATAAGGCGCAAGGTGAAAAGAGAGTTGTCGAAGGCTAAAGAAAAGGTGTATGATGAGTTGCATGAGAGGTTGGACACTAAGGAGTGAGAAAAGGACCTGTACCGATTGGCTAGACAGAGGGTCCGAGCTGGGAAAGATGTGCAGCAGGTTAGGGTAATAAAGGATAAAGATTGAAACATACTCACAAATGAGGACAGGGCAGTGAGACCAGCTATGGTATATGGGCTAAAGATGGTGGCACTGACCAGAAAGCAGGAGATAGAGCTGGAGGCAGCAGAGTTAAAGATGCTAAGATTTGCTCTGGGTGTGACGAGGATGGACACGATTAGAAATGAGTACATTAGAGGGTCGGCTCAAGTTGGACGGTTGGGAGACAAAGTCAGAGAGGCGAGATTGCGTTGGTTTGGACATGTGCAGAGGAGGGATGCGGAGTATATTGGGAGAAGGATGCTAAGGATAGAGCTGTCAGGGAAGAGAAAAAGAGGAAGGCCTAAGAGAAGGTTTATGGATGTGGTGAGGGAGAGGACATGCAGGTGATTGGTGTAACAGAACATGATGCAGAGGACAGAAAGATATGGAAGAAGATGATCCGCTGTGCCGACCCCTAACTGGAGCAGCCAAAAGAAAAGGAAGAAAGACATTTTCTGTGGAAAATTCATATGTACAATGTTTCTGAACAAAAATCTCAGACTTGAAAAATACCAACCTTATCCTCTTAAACCCAACACCCTCAATAACGTAACCGGAGGAGCGTGGCAGATGGGGACAAAACACTCCAGGCAACGGGAATGTGTAAAGTGTCCAAGTGCTTTTATTAAAACAAATAAAAAGTGTTCAAAAACAAAGTGCAGTGCTTCAAAAATTCATAAATAAACAATCCATAAAAACAAGTGAACAATCAGGTGATTAAAAACAAGACTAAACACAAGGATAAAAACCAACAGCAGTTATTGGGTCAAACGAGCCAAGCACAATTTCTTACAAGCCTCCCCAGCTCACCCATCGCTTGCTCAGCTTGCAGAGACTTCAGCAGCTGCGGTCCTCTCCATCCTGACCCCCGTCTTGGCTGCCTCCGTCAGCGTCTGCCAGATCGCTCGGGGTCAGTTGCCTCTCGTCATCTTTCTCACACATGCAGTCGTCCCTCGGATCCCTGATGAGTACACCATCTTGATCGCTCTCACTCTGCTACACAATCACTCCTTCACCACTGGCTGTGCTGCCTTTTCTCTCTCTCAGCAGCTGGCTTGTTCTCTCATTTTCTCACTCTCTCTCTGCCCCCAATGCCACACGCTCACTCTACATGCCTTTCTGTCTCTCCGTTTTTTCTCCTCTCTGTGCCGGCTTGTACTTATAAGGCTCTATGGGCACAGCGCCTCAATCACGCACCGCAGGAAGCCGATGAAGCAATTGAGAAAGATCGCACCCTCACATGCAGGTGCGATTCACCCCAATTACTTCACCAACTCCGTGCAGCTGCACAAGTGCGCCCACAGAGACAGACACGGCCAATGGATTATTTAACAAAAGCCATTCTTTAACAGCCGCAGACCTCACTTTATCACAATCCTTTAAGAAGTATACTAATAAGCTTTGCAGCCCTGTTCATCTTCAAGCCTCTAATAACCAGGGTTGTGGAGTCAGTAGATAAATTCTTCAACTCCAAGTTCGACTCCTTAGTTTCCGGTACTTCTGACTCAGACTCCTCTGTATTTAATATGCTAATGTATTTACCATGTTAATTAAAGGAAGGAAACATACATGCCATTTAACCACAGAACTACTGGCTAGGAAACTGACTCTCTACCGTATTGGCCAGTTAAACAAAAGACAAAAAAAAATGACGACAAGAAGGTTTTACTTAATGTTTTTATGAAGTGGCTATAAAGTAGTAGCATGCATAAAAATCAGGACCAGTTCAAAAATATAAACCACATTATTCAGCAGTTTTAAAACAAAAACAAAGTGTAACTACATGAACAAAAAACAAAACGTCTCGTATATTAAACTTGAAATACAGTTGTCAAGTAGAATAGCTGTTAAATGCAATCCAAAATTAACTCAATGCAGTGTTCTAAGAACAGAACTGCTTCTGCCAGACCCTCTTTCATAGAGGCTCTTAAATCTGACATGATCATTTTAGAGCTGAAAATAGTCTTTCAACACTGACTTGGGTGGGAGGCATTGCTGCTACAGTTCTAGGAAAATCAATAATAATCTCAATAATCAACAAGGATGGCTTCTTCTACAGTCAGTTTCAATGATTCTTTAAAAAACTCCTGCTGGAATCTCTTTATTTGGACATTTACTGGTCGTTTATCTTTCATGCACAGGTGACGTCGCTTTGCTTTTGACACTTCCATTTTGTCCAAGAAGGAATCACAGTCTAATTCTTCATTTGAAGAGGATGATCCTGAGTTACCAGTGCTTACAGCTTCATCCAGTGGTGTTGTTTCAGGTAGTAGTAATCCCTTCATGCAAACTGCTACGTCATAGAATGTCTTTTTTCCATTAGCAATCTGGTAACTGCTCTACAAAATTCAGCTCATTTGATCAACATAAATAGCAGCTGATTATCAACTAAGGGACTCTCTCTTTTCTTCATTGAAGATATGATGCCATCAGCTATTAACCCTTCACTTTTGTTCAGGCAATATATCAAGCTCTTCCATTCCAAGGAAAAATTTACTGGGTGTTAAATCTTCATATTGCAACCTCGTGGTGACAGTAAACGGGTAAGAAAGTAGACTTTCCAGTTCTTTTACTTATGCCCACTGGCTTTCAGTTAATAAAACATTTTCATTGTCCAGTTCTTCATTAAAGTCTTTTAGTTCAAGCAAATGCTTTACCATCAAATAAGTGCTTCCTCGGCATGTTGCTTGATCCAAAATGGCTCCTTTTCCTGCACGTCTTTTCAAAATGGCATCTGTTTTAGGGGCCCTGGCTGCAACAGTTACTTGCAAAAATTTGCCAATTAAGAGTAGCTGCATGACGATCTTTCAATCCATCTCTTATTGCAAGTTGCAGAATATGAACAGCACAATGCATATGTTGAATAGTAGTAAGCTTAGATGCTTCTTCAGCAATATTATATAAATAAAACGTATTCATATTTTTTTATTATTATTATTATTATTATCCAAAATTTCACTATTCTCTTCAGTTTCACTTTCTCCAAAACTTGTAGAACTGTCTTCCTCTAATATCTGTTTGTCACTTTCTCAATCTACTTTATTCATTTTCTCAATTGTGTTTAACATATTAGAAGCATTATCTGTCACAATACATAGAATCTGTTCCTTTTTAATCTCAAAATCTACTAGGACAGGTAGTGTGCAAAGTTATGCTAAAGTTCAGCCCTGGGTGGGAGCATATGTGGAGAGGGCAGACAGAACCCCTGAACACACATCGGGCCATAGCACACACCTACACCTACATCATTACACTTGTTTACACTCAAATAAACTTGTCAAACACATTATATCTGAAATAAAATGAAAACACTTTTTGTAATGTACCATAATCCAGATTACAATATGGGAATGTCAGGTTGTATAATAGCTCAGCTAAACTTCACACTAATAGTAACACAGCTATGCACCGGCTTGAATCTTGAGAATTCTTGAGAAGTACTTAATTATGACTTATTTGTGAAATGGGACATTTGAACTTGCTGTATTTTTTTTCATTACAATTTTAAATTTATTAGGAGTTGGAGTCTGTGCATTTTTGCCGACTCTGACTCCAGGTTCCCAAGATTGTCTTCGACTCCTCGACTCCGACTCCACAGCCCTGCTAATAACATTCCATCCTTGTAGCATGTTTTTGCTTCATTTTCCATTTTGAGCTAGTAGTGGGATTTGCTTGGGACCCCTTCATAAGATGTAAGCTCAAAACAGTAATATAGTGATTTTTTTTTAAGAACTGTGAGTCAATTCTTGAATATATTGCAACTTTTTTTTTACTGGAGTTGAAACTGAAATTGAATCTCTATATTCAAAAACATGTATACAATCCATATTTTAGCACTGCTACAGACACTTCTGTGCCTATAAATTGCACATAAAATATAGAAAAAAAATGTACTTGTTCTCAGTCTAATGATGATATATCTAAAAATATTGCAGTATAAATTCAGTTTACTGTCACAACCGCCAATGCCTATCCTGGCAGGGTCAAAGTAGGAATCAAATCTGGCTGGGGTTCCATTCCATTGCAGTGAACACATTTGCACACAATTGTACTGGGCTAAATTACAGTTGACAATTAGCACAACAAGCACATTTTTGGAATGTGGACAATAAATGACAGAGAAATTGCCATAGAGACCCATTGAAAACATTTAAATTCCTTAGCAAAACAGCATTCAGGCTGTAATCTATACCCAAGATACTTTCCAGAGAAATCATACTACCCAGCCTCTTCAACTACATTTTCTGAAACCCTAACCCTAATAAATGTTAAAGGATTAGGATTTTCCTAATTCAGCATTGTATTGCATATTATTTACACTGTGACAAAGTATTACTTGCCTCTTAACTCCGTCCTTTTACTTCATATTATTCAGCATTTTAATATCTTTCTCTTATCTGAATACAACTGAAATTCAAGCTACATCTGCTTGAATTAGCACCAATGTAAAATTGCTATTGCGACAATTCAAGGTCATCTTTGCATATCTGTGCTTACAGCAGCCAAACTACAGTATTTTCTATGTTCAGTATTATGTACTTAAGAGTTTCATATTACAGTGGCTGACTCAGCTCAGCTAGGAGTTCTAAATGACTGTGAAACACTCATGAGATTATTTTAAACAAAGGAATCGCACTGTAAACAGCCCAAGAATATAAGAATGTCTAATCAGGTGTATACAAAGGGGCACTCCCTTACTGAAAATATTTGGACACTTACTGCATTAGACAATGGGCTCCCATCTTGAGGAATAAAAAAATGAATAAACATATATTATATATGGTGGATGAATGGGCACCTCAATGGAGGTGGACCCTCTTATATTACCTGGATGGTCTTGGCCAGCTGAATGGAAGATGCAGCCAAACTGGTGTCCCGATGGGAAAAGATGGAGTCTCTTAACCTGCTGGGATGCCAGTATTATGAATAGATACCGTGAGGGCATCTTGGAAAGATGGTTAGTGTTTCCAATTATGGTTGATGAGCCAAGGTGAGTGAAAGGCACTGAGAGACTGCATCCTGTGCTCATGTTGCCCCCTGTACACTAGAGTGCAGCATCCCTTCAAGCAAGTTGCCATTTGGATACCCACGTGCAGCATGGGAGTTGTGGTTCTGTGGGGTTGACTTTTCTGCAAGTGCTGCAAGGGAGAGCTATTGGAAGGCAAGTCCCCTTTTTTGAGGTAGTTCTGGTTGACTTGGAAGTGCTTCCTGGATGCATAAATTAGGCACTTAGAAGTATTCGCAGGTTAGGTTTAAATAAGAGTGCTCCAAGCAGGTTTGGGAGTCAAAGTCAGGACAAGAGGAGGATAAAGTTTGCTTGGGAGGAGTGGAGAAAGAAAAAGTAATAAAAGAAATTGTATTGCGTACTTTCGAAGAAGAAGCCTGGTTGAAGGTATTTTGTTAAATAAAAATGGTCTTTTGAACCAAGGACAGTAGTTGGAATAATTGTGCCTGAATTTTGGTGTCCGGTTATGCCCCGTAGTAGTCACAACATAATTACAAATACATATATACAGTATATGTATACAAGGTCTGTCTAATTTTAGCAAAACTGATACTATAGAGATTTCAAAAATTACTTTTCAGCCCTTTCACAACTGGAAGCAATCTTGGAAACATTCTTCTATAAGGTCAACCAGTACACTGGAAACCTTCAACGAGCTATAACCAATCAGTCTCATTAATTTCATGACAGATTTCTTATGGATCATTCCATGTCAAATCAACTGATTTTAGAGAAATCCCATGCACTTGGGTCTCTAAATATTCTGAAAAAAATACCAGGTGTACCCATTTTATCGTGGGGACATCCTACAGAATTATTTTGATGTAACACTTTCCAAGATACTGCCAATTTTATGAGGGGAGAGGGGTGTCAAATTTGACATGGTTTTATTTTTTCATCAATTTCACAAGACCATATCTCAAGAACACCACCACTTAGTTGGCTCAAATTTTGCATACTGGTACCTTTATAGGTATTGTACATAACAAAATCAAAATGTTTGGTCCAGATAATGCCACTTGGTAAAAGCAAGGGCCTTTGGCTTTGCCATGTTTAGACTTTCAGAAAGCATACTTAAAAACTGATACAGCCTGCTGACATTCTATCCATGTTTAGATACCTAGACACAGGCTTTTCTAAAGGTTATAAAACAAACAAGAAACTGCATCAGGGTTTGACCAACAGACCTTTCAAATGTGAAAAAATCACTTTGAGTCTAATTTTCCGACTAGCTTAATGCACTGTTGGAATGTCCAGACATTTTTTTAATTATTTTTCTTGTATTGTACATGATCCCTTCTTTCTCAAAAAACAAGTCTTACTTTTCTTATATGAATCTTTCATTTTTAATTTTCCATTCTAAACAAGGGTTAAATTCACCATTTGTCAGTAATGATAATAATCAAGTTCTTCATAACTAGCTGCTTAAGCCTAACAGATTAACAACAGCTGCTTGATTTATCATTAAATACAACACTAGTTATAATGAAATGTTAAAATCTTGGAATTGCAGCAGCAGAAATGTAACTCATTTCATTTCTGTTTGAACTGAAGTGCAGAGTGTAGGGCATCTTTGTCTCTGATAAAGATGGTACTGCCCCCCACTGACTGTTGTAAGTGCACTAAGCATTGCACTGACACACTGTAATGGCACGTAACAAATATTCTCTCTAGGTGGTCAAAGGAAAGACTGTGCAGGAAAGTTTTGATGCATGAAACGTATCAGGATGTCTAATTCAGATTCACTCTTGTTACAACTCACACCAATCCAACATTTTTCATCATACATGCACCCAACATAGCCTCCAATAGGACACCAAACTAATGTGTGGGATGCTTCTGATCCATCAGAAGTGTGATTGTGAAAGGGCAGGATCTCAGCTGCTGCTTCAGTGGTGAATATTCAAACAGTCAATTGACTGTCTTCACCAAACACCTTGCTGACTTTAAATCTGTCATCTTCTCTAGGGATGTAATAGTGGTATATACAAGTACCAGGTACTCTTTTGGCCATGGAGAATCACATTCTCTGTTCAGTAATATGAGACAGGACATCGTCATTTGATATGAAAAAAGTTTGCCATCTTTGATAACTTACTGATTGAATACTTAATGATTACCATTATTGACAAATGTCACATTCAGCCTATGTTTAGAATGGAAAGTAAATAATAATTTAGTTTATAATTTAATAAATGAAAGATTTGCATAAAAAGTAAGGTTTATGTTTTGCAAGAGAAGGGACCATGTAGAATAAATGAAAAATATTTTTAAAATTATCTTCACATTCCCACATGCAATTACGGTGCTCTGAAAATGAAATCCAAAATGATTTTTTGGATTTGATAGATCTGCTGTTCAAAACCTGATAGTTACTTTTCTGTGTGTTGTTTTTCAGAACACTTATGTAGTTATCTGAATAGGAAAAAAAAATCAAAAGTCTGTGTTAATTACAAATATGTGTTTCTTAGGCCTAAACATAGCTAAGCTAAAAACTCAAATTAAGTTTTGGTCAATTTCAAACGGCTGCTTTGACCATGCCGGGTCATCTGGACCAATTGTTTTAATTCTGTCACTTACTATACAAATTAATGTATCAGCGTGCAAAGTATAAGCCTGCTCGGTGGCTTAGTTCTTGAGTTATGGACTTGTGAAATTTGGTGAAAAAATGAGGCTGGATAAAATCAACACTCCCCTACCGGGGTAACTGGCTGTATCTTGGAAAGTATTGATCTTACATCAAAACATTTTACACGATGCTTCCTGACTAACATGGGTACACCGGATACTTTTTTCAGACTTTTTTGAGTCCAAAGTGCTTGGGTTTGGGTTGACTTGACATGGAATGACCCTTTTATATTTGTTGTCAGTACTGACTATTAAAAGAAACACAAACACTGCTGAAACACTACACCACAGTATGCAAATGTAACTAAACCTAAAAATGCACATTAAAAGCTGCCCAAAAAATATGCAAATATGTCAGCTCATGCAGCATTACAGGACCTGGTGCTATACAGTAACACTTTAAAAATAATAGTTTTTAATTTTAACACTGCAACATTATTTCAAAATAAAATAAGCTGTTTTTTTCAGTGGTTTTGAACAAATGCTTGTGGCACTGCTCTACCACTAAACACCAAACTTAAAGAAATAATCTGAAATAAGATAGGATTTCATGCAATTGTATTTACTGTCCTGTGCTTCCCAGGGAACAGAAATCCATTCCAGTGCCAATTCCCAGATTTGTGCTAGTTTCTGCTAGGCTATCCCAAAATGTTCTTACTCTTCATTATTTTATGTTTTTCAAATAAATGGAAGGAGCAGTTTTTCTGTTTTCTTTTAATATGTTTATTACGTATTACCACTCTGCTTCTTATGTCTGAACAAAGAGATGTGTTACACTACTGTTCCTAAACACGTTTCTTAACTGATTTCCAACCCAGAGTTCGATAAATAGACATGAACATTATAACTTTTTGAAAGCAGGAAACTGCAGACTGCAACTTCAACTCACTGTTTCATTGGATGCATAAAAATGTTTTAAATCTTCACTTTTACACCTTATCTAAACTTTAATCAATATTATCTTTCATTTGTATAATATTATTAATTGTGTCCAGGTTATAGCAGAAACTCTTATTTCAATGTTTAGTGCCTAATCTTGCAATGACAAAAGGAGAGAAGTACAAAAAAAACACTCATTGTTTAATATCAATTCCAATTCCTTCAACCCACATTTCCCACTGAGAGTTCTGGCCAGCTGTGGGCTTTCTTTATCGTAATAGTGGCATGGTAGAAATCAACCAAGGACTAGAACCTTCAAGAATTAATCATTTACACAGAGCCAATTTTAAATCACTAGCTGACCAAACAGAAAGTCTGCGTTAGTAACCCCCCCCCCCAGAACTACCAACTATGAAGGATATGCAAATTCAAAACTGTAGAAAACAGCCAAGAATGGCACAGCGATTCAAATAATGTTTTTTTTTTTTGCAACAGTAGTACTAGTAGTAAGAATGTCATGTACACAAAGAACACTGAAATTCTTATTTGCATGTCTTTGCAATATGCCACTCTTCAGAACCATGATCAACATGATGCAATTACAGAACTTCACTCCAATAGATAGACAGATAGATAAGGCATAATATAAATATACAGACAGCAAGATAGATATCTCCTGTGCCAACAAAAGGAACACAGTCTCAGGAATCAAAATCCACAGTGGTTGCATCGGTTTACTAGTACTAAGATTTTATTTAAATACCAATACCAAGCACCATTTCAGTCCGGGAAGGATTCTTTGCATATAAAGTGGTTTTCTTTGTGCTTTGAAAAATGTCCTAATATGCATGGGAAAAACAGCTATCCTTAATGTATTGTAGGTTACCTAGCAAGACACTAACAGGTTAAGAAAACCTGGACTTAGACTATTCTTGTATACAATAATGCAAGCTTTCTAAAATCATAACTTATTGGTACTTCACAGATGTGCTACCATTAATCCATGGTTATTTACTGTAGGAGCCTGTTATGGATTTAAATTTTAAAAATTCTTTCTGGAACCGATTTAAATTTTAAAAAATTCTTTCTGGAATCTTCATGTGAATGGGTCAAAAAATAGTTCTCCTATGGCATCGCTCTGAAGAACCACCATGTCACCTTTATTTTTAGGAATGCAGGGCCTACCAAGGTATTCAGGTTTTGTTCATGTGAAATGACAGAAAGTGACTAATACTGTAATTGTACCATAGTAAGACCCTAATGCCCCTGTTGTTTATTTGTGTATCTGAAATTTACAATAGTGCTACAAATTGTACTGTTTTTGCAAGAAACAATCTTTTAAGCATTTTCAGCGGGACTTAATTAAACATCGATTTCCTGAATATGTTTACAGTGCTATGGTGTTGTACCGTGTTAGCCATTATGAATGTAGAGAAAAGTCAAGCAAAATGACACCTTTGATTGGCTAACTAAAAAGATTACAATATGCAAGCTTTCCAGGCAACTCAGGCCCCAAGTGTCATTTTGGTTGACTTTTCTCTGAATATGTTTACTAAACACCGGTGTCTAAAGAAGTGCTCCTCATCCCCTTTGCCGTTGGCTCCTTTTTTGCGTATTCCCTACTTTTAGCTGGTTATCAAGTTACAAATTTAAAAAAACAATAAAGAATCAAGTTTTATGCAAGCAGGACACATTAAATAAAATTAAGCGTTCCATGACAATAAAATAAAATGACTGCAATAGGAGCTATGACCGCAATGAACAACCATACAGAAGTAAAAGTCGTCTGTTTGTAACTTAAGAGAAGGTAAAATGAAGAGAGAGAATTTCGTTACTGTATATAATTCATTTCCATTGTTTGTGATCTCTTACTGGATTGCTTTTTCCTTGGTCAGTGTAAATGTATATAGTTGGGGCTGGTAAGGAGAAAAGGGAAGAGAGGTGACGAAATAACAGTGATGTACTCTCGGTGCACAAGAAAAGAAAATGAAAGGTTGAAAATGAACAAACGGCTTCAGTGTCTCATCTTTTACAAAATGTTATAATGATCGGAATCAATAGAAAACACATTCAACATTACAGCATGTATTTAAAAAGCAGCATTATTTAAATCAAAATTGGGATAACTTTAAACCTTAAATCGGAAAATGTCCCCTTGTTTTGCGTGTTAAACAAATACACGAACCTCCACATATTTGCATAGGTAGGTCATAACATTCGTAGCAATCATGTTCTCTTATTCTAAAAAAATATTTTTTAAGCTGTCATTCTACGTTATCTTGTTAAAGTAAAAAATCCTATATACGATCCGGTGCATGTCACTGAACGAATTCCCTATTTTATGTAAAGAGGAATATTAATGTCTAGTTGACGCCGTCATTGTATTCTGCTTTCACTTCCCCCTCACTACAACTTTAAAGTTAATGTTTAGCGACGAGTTTACTGGCCTTGTCTGTTTGCTAAAAAATATAATAACCAAGTAAAACATGTCTTGAGCCAAGTCTTGTTTTTAAAAACAAAAAACAGAGATTTAAGAAAACCTAAGCTGAAAAAGTATGTCAAAGGAACATGAATCATCACCCCACCACGAAGCCCTGTGCAACGCAAAGTCAAATTCGAAGACATTTTCCATTGGATTAGTCATACCTGAAAAACGTCCGTTAACTTGTCCCGGTGGCAGTTTCTGCTTTTCGCCTTTTTCGCTAAATAACGAGGTATTTCCATGTTTGCAGTAACAATCCGCCGTAGTTAAAGTTACCCGCAGATAGCGACTGTTACATTTACCGGGCAGGTGACCTGTATGTGCTACCTGGTGAGACTGCTGTACTAGTGAGGCTAACAATATCCGGTCCAGAGATTAAAAAGGAGCGAAAGTGGCAAGCAGGAAATTAGAGCCGACGATTTAAGGAGTGCACAAGACGTGCAGGGACGCGGAGCGCTCGCACCCTCTTAAAATAACTAATCACAGCCCGGTGGCGGTGAGCTTAGGAAAGGTGTTCATTGCCGTGTTTTATTGCTTCACCTAAGGAGGAAAAGACAGGTCGGTCGTTAAAACAGTTTAAAACTCAACAACGTATTTTATGAATGATGCACAGATCGGTACTGTATGTGAATAGATGTTTAACATATTGGCCGTTCATCCAACAATTTTTAAACTAGCTTGTCCAAAATACATAAATAAAGTAGATAGATAGGCTCGTACATATTTTTTCTGTCATTGTTAAATGTGTTAATCGGTGGCGCAGTGATAGCGCTGCTGCCTCGTAGTAAGGAGACCTTGGTTCGCTTCCCGGGACCTCCCAGCGTGTTCTACCCGTGTCTGCTTGGGTTTCCTCCGGGTTAGGTGCATTGGCGATCCTAAATTGTCCCCAGTTGGGTGTGTGTAAGCCCTGCCTAGGGATTTGTTCCTGCCATGTGGCCTATGCTGGCTGGGATTGGCTCCCGTGACCCTGTGTTAGGATATAGCGGGTTGGAAAATGACTGACTAAATGTGCTAATCTAAAACTAAAAGCTTTTGCATTTCTATACTCATCACAGATAAAATGGCAGTTGAAATTAATGAAAGTGCTAGCACTGTTTTTTTGTTTTTTTTTTCATTTTAACCCACCATTGTAAAATTAAGTTTCCTTTGCCAGCTAGCTTTTAGCAGTATCAGCTCAACCATTTTGAGTTGAGTTTGCAACAATTTAAGTACAGTAATTGCAACTAACTTAAAAAATAAAGTTTGGGATCTAATTCATTTTTCTGTCACGATTTTCCATCTACATCAATCAAGTAAATTGTACTTAAAATAATAGGTTGTGTTTGCTAATATTTAAGGTCTTCCATTTTAACAAGATGAAATTAGTTCATTCACACAAATATAATAGAAAATAATAAATAAAACTAACATTGTAAAGAATGTGGGGCAATAAACACTCAAATAACTTTATTAAAATGTCAACACAAAACAAAAAAATAAGAAACACTTAATAATTTGTTTGGGTTGATTGCACACAGCTTGCCAGAGTATCAAAAAGGTGTCATAAATAAACTTTCAGAACCACACAAAACCGAAAGCATTCAGGAAAACATCGATACTGTATATGAAAAGTCTTTCTTTTCAGCTGTACAAAGTTGGGGAATCCCCTGGTCTACAATGCAACAAAAAAGGGCAAAATATCACACTTTATGTAAAAATGGGATAGTCATGTACAGTGTTCCTTTTAAGTTAAATGAACTTAATTCAACTGTGCATCAGAAAAAATTACTATTTTGTTTTGAGGATTAAAAAAGTGAAGTAGGTAATTACAATAGTCTCTGAGGCTACATAGAATGTTCATGGGTAGAGCTCAACTTTGTTTCCTTTGATTCTTGAAGCTTTTCATGCTCACATTAGAACATATGGTTCTTAAGTCTCACTTTCCTTCTGGTCAGCTCCCTGGCTATTTTAAATAGCAAATAATACATTTTTATTAGGATATGTTTTCTTGCTGCTAATTAATTAGCTTCATACTGCTATGTCTCTACATTTTTTCAGTAACAGAACAACCAATGTGTAATATTAGACACTGACGCCTGATTTCTGTTGTACGTGGTAAGTTTAATTAACTACAGCCTCCATCTATCCATTCTCTTAACCTGCTTATCCAGGGTAGGGTCACAGGGCACCTGTAACTTATCCAAGCAATCATCAGAAACATGGTAGATATAACACTGGGACAGCATGCCAGCCAATTGCAGGATGAACCCATACAAGTGCCAGTTTAACAAAGGCAGTTCCCCTAACTTACATGTCTTTGGATTATGGGTGAAAGCCGGAGCACCTGGAGGAATCCTACACAAATATGGGGGAAACATACAAGCTCCATGAAGGGAGCACCCGTGATATTAACCTCAGTCATCTTATTGCAAGGGAGCAGTGCAACATTATATCTGTCCATTTTCTGAACTTGCATTTTGTTTTACTGGTGTCCTGTCCCATGTTCAGTGTTGAAGAGATAAATTTCAGCCACTGCAGCCCAGTATTGTATTAATCAGGTTAAATGATGGATCAATTAATGGTTGGGTAATGGGAGCCTTTCATGGCGCCACTAGACACAAAACAGGAACCAACCCAGGAAAAGACACTATTCCATCACCGGACACATTTAAACACTCCAGCCAAAGAAACATAACCTTAATGTTTCCAACCTGCATAATCCAGTTCATTTCAATAGGTGCGAGGCAGAACAGTGCCCTTGATAGGTGCCATTTCATTGGTGTGCTCTCAGTTGGATGCACCCACTATCACACTCAAACAAAACAGATTTGCAATAGCCAATTAATCTAACCTGTCTTTAGGAATATCGGGAAGAGCACTGGACTCGCTAGAGGAGAGCTCTTGCAGAAATGGGGAGAACAATGAACAGGCAGAAGATCAGAACACGGGACACTGGGTCAGTGAGCACATCCCCACTGCTTGAATGTTTAAATATGAAAAATTTTGTAATTTGTTCATTTAAATGACATTAATATGATGATAAAGAGTAGTATTACAAAGTGTACAGTATAAAGTGGTCATTATTACAATTCTTTGGAGTCACTAATGATTTTCAGTATAGTTCAACAAAGTATACTGCATATAAAAAATTAAAATGATCTATTACAAAACATTGCAGAAAGAAGGTCCACAAGGATAAAACACTTGCACAAAAAAGCATTTTCTCTGGGATTGTTCTGCATTATTTGCTGCTTTTCTATTGAATGGGTGGACCAGTTTTTCTATTTAATTGCTTCCTTTTAATCTCAAATATTCTTAATTTTATGTAGAGCCTCTCTCCCTCGTTCATCTGCATCAAGTTAAAAGAATGTCTAAAGTGTGCAGTTTGAAGCAGGGGCAAAGAGGAGAGAAAAATAGCTGTGTCTTGTGATATGTCCTTTTATTGGTTAAAGCTAGTAAATACCTGCTTTCTGAAAGAAAGAAACCACCAAGACAAAATGGCTACTGCAAAACTAAATAGCAGTAACCATAAGTAAACAAAAGAAATTATTAATAATTTAAAAAATAATTCATACCCAATGAAAAATCATTTATGAGGAAAGAAGCATTGGACAAGTCAAGAATCATGACAAAAGCATCTTTCTTTAACAAAATAATTGCACAGAAAGGGATAAAGAAAAGTAGTGCTAAAATACAAAATATGAAGAAAGCATAAAATACTGAAGACCCTATACAGTATAATGTTCAGTGTATCTAATTGTGCAATTGGTCTCTGATTTTTTTTCTCTCTCACAGAGACTGGCCTTTCTTCTAGTTGAACAATCAGCTCCAACTTGCCTCTAAACTCTAAGATCAAGGGGGAAAATCTGGAATAGATTTTTTTCTGCATCAGAGATGTATCACTTCCTAGGTAACTTTTTATTACTTCCGCGGCCTTCTGCTGTTATGCACCTAAAATCTGGAATAGCCTGCCAATAGGAATTCGCCAGGCTAATACAGTGGAGCACTCTCTCCCTACTCTCTCTTCTGTTTCTTTTTCCCGGTTTTCTGTGGTTGCGATCTGCGTCACCACCACCTAATCAAAACACCATGATGTTCCTAAATTGATGAATTAAAAGCCAGAAGTCTACATGACCATCATCATCAAGTCCTTCCATGAGAACCCTAAATACACAGAGGACTGTTTCATTTATGTTAGGTAGAATGCCCAGAGGGGGCTGGGTGGTCTCATGATCTGGAACCCCTGCAGATTTTATTTTTTCTCTCCAGCCGTCTGGAGTTTTTTTTTTGTTTTTTCTGTCCTCCCTGGCCATCGGACCTTACTCTTATTCTATGTTAATTAGTGTTGTCTTATTTTAATTCTTACTTTGTCTTTTATTTATCTTTTCTTCATCATGTAAAGCACTTTGAGCTACATTATTTGTATGAAAATGTGCTATATAAATAAATGTTGTTGTTGTTGCAGTCTAGCCCAGAGTGCTACCTGCAATCCTGGGGTGAGTGGCACAGGAGTCCTGTTCATCATAACATTTAGCACCGGAACATATTGGTTAAAGGGTCTCACTGCTGCCACCAAACAAGCTAGTAGACTTTACCTAATTAACCCCAGCAGTCAAGCCACTCAGTCTTTTCTCCTCGACTAACTACTGTCAGGGCACTTATCAAGAATACACAGACTATTCCCCGAACACCATGGAATAGTGATGAGCCAAAACTTACCCATTCAGACCTCTAAAGGCCCTGACCAGAAATCACTTTTTTGTTGTGTAAAAAAACATCCAGAGTTGTTTCATGTATTAAAAACCCATGGTGAATTTGAGGCTAAATCGGATCAGTAAATGGGTTGATAGAGCTTTCCTGCTGAGCACAACTATAAAGTGTTACTCTAGACATTTGGCAAATATGAAAAAACAACAACAATGAATACATTCTCATGAATTCATTACAGTGAATAGAAAAGAAGTTCTGAATTGAAATTAGTGTGTTCATATTCTAAAATAAATTTTGTTCTCAATAGTTGTTCATGTTACTTTATTTTAAGCTTCATGTGTCTAAATTGGTGTGTGTGCTCTGATCCCATTGTGTGCACTCCAGGACTGGTTCACGCCATTGAAGGACTCCAGTTACAATGAGAAAAAACTGCAAGTATAAAACTTGAATTCTACATGGCCATCCAGGAACTGAGTCAGGCAGTTATTTATACTTAAAATATTTTTTAGCCTGACTTAGTTCAATGAAGCTATCATTCAGGTTACTAATAGTATGAAAAAATAAATCAAAATAGATATCCAGTAACACTTGAATCAGAGACAAATTCAAATCAAAGCAGAATGGCTGATTCATTGGTTTATGTCCCACAAGCTCAGTCTTATCCTGGGTAGACTACAGACAGAACGCTAAGTACTGGGAATAAGTATAGCCTCGGGGGATCTTAGGTTTTGAACCCCGCTGAAATGTATTGTATGACAATTCCAATTGATTAATTATAGACAGAATTATGATTCATATACTTTCTCATGCTGCCCTAAGGTTAATTCCTGGCTACACCCCGGTACAGGCTGCCATTTTTGTATTGCATTCATTCATGTGTAGTTCAATATATGAAGAATGTATTAGCTGAAGTACTTTCTAGCCATTATGTGTGGTTTTTAATTATATGCGCTTCCACTTAATGTTGCTTTGCAGGGTTTCCTGGTGAGTTATCTTGAAATAACTGCTTTGAAATGGTTGTGTAATAGCAGTATCTCCATAAATGTTCAAGCCAGTTTGGGAAACCTAAAAGATTTTGTTCATTTTAATATGCCTATTTGCAAGTAATGAAAAAAGTATTACAGTGGCAGGTGTGTTTCTCATAGAGCTGTTGGAATGGCAAAAAATGGTCTTCTATATATACTGTAAATCTAAGGGTCTCAACCTACTTGCTGATGCCAGTAACTAATTAAATGATAATTATTTAAGGTGGATTTGCATGATTTGCCTTTTAGGGTGCAATTAACTTTAATGACAGAAAATCAAAATGTCAGTTTTATGCAAGGTATAAAATGTTGGAAGTTTGGAGGGTAAGGGGTAGTTCCCTATGGAACTCCTGAAAGCCTAAAAATCAGGATTGTGAATGTTCCTTGAAAATAAATCTTAGAAACCTGTTGTGTTATTAAAAATATCTCCATGCCCATTGTTGTCTATGTGAGAAAATATTCTAGCAGCTGACATAAAGGATATGCATACCTATTTTATTGTATATTCAATAGTGCAAAAGTAAGAACAGGAGCACTACTATGGGATATTTTACACACTGATCATGCAGTTTTGAGCCATATATATTTGCAGTATATAAAATGTACACATAGAAGAGAACAGATAGAGAAATACTGTAAATGCTAAACTCTCTCTCCATAGTAACCCAAGGCTGTACGTGTTAATAGATTTACAGTTCATTCCAGAATTCCATTTGAACATTCCCTGTTCATTACCGGGGAAGGCTGGTAGTACCAATCCATCCTTTGTCTTAGATCTCTGAAGTGGCAATTTTTCTCAAGTGAAATAATTTCTCATTCCAAAAACAATTCCATAAATAGTTCAAATGGATTTGGTTATATGAATAGGAGTTCATTAAATATGTAAGAACTTTGCAAAAAGAGTCATTCATTCATATTCATGTATTCTACCAACCAATGGCAAATGTGTATTGAAAAAATAGGAAAGTTCCTGCTTTATACTCTCCAGGGAGCAAATACATTTTTTTCTTGAACAAGTCTAAAAATAAGTGTGTATTTGTGACTCAAAAATAGATATCATTAGGTAATTGTTTATTATCTAAAATACTTTTCAAGTTGAAGACTCTGTTTTATAGGGAAGTAAACTTATGGTTTTGGGCATCCCTTCTAAAATTGCCAAACCTCATTACTGTTACACAGCTAAAAAGAATGTGGCTCAATAGCAGTGGTGAGAACAAGAGACAAAAGAGGACAGCTGTGTCTTGTAGCACAAGTTTCTGAGACAGGTATATATATATATATATACTGTATATTCACTCTCACCGTCCTAGAAAAAATGGCTGTGTATTACACAGCTCTGCTTAAAGATACATTATCATCAATTTACCTGGTTTACCCAGGTTAGCAAGTTTTTATCCTCCTCTGTTCATGGCCCTGGCCATACCTTGGGATGAGACCTATTCTTTTTATATCTGATACAACCTCCAAGCACATCATCTTTGGCCTCCTTCTCAGCTTCTCCCTTCCAACTCCATCTTGGTGTCCCCTCCAGTCACCCTTAGCCTGTTTCTCAGCTGTACAACTCTTATCTCTTTCCCTCCAGGTCTTTCTCTTAACTCAGCATTTATCACTTTGTGACCCTCCACACATCCATCTGATCATTCTAGTCACCATTTTTTCCAGCTTTACTTCATATTCTGCTTTCGTTAGTGATGTTTGACTACTAATGAGTATACTAGTCCTAACACTGCTTTTACCACCTTTACGTAATTCTAAATTTCCATTGTATGTTAATCGTGTATAAAGGAAGAGGAAACTAAAGATGTTTATTTCTGCTTTTTAAATTATTTTAGTATATATACTCACAGCTAGTTACGACCATTACTTGCTTTGTTTTTTAACGTTACTTTAATGTTCTCATTCACTTTGTAAATCCCTTTGTTTTTCCTTTGTAATTGTTTAAGATAAGTCTAATAGATATCTGGATAATGTCTGATTACAGCAGTGATGCTATAGTCCAGTGCAAGAGAAGATTCAGTGGTGTTCCTGTATAGCAAGAAGAAATTGTGGATCTCCATTTTACAGTAGAACATTGAGATGTAAAGTACTTCACAACAAGAAATACAAACAAAACTGTGTTTATATTCACAATTTGTGAGGATTTAATGCCATCTAATGTACACACTTTGTAGTGCATTTGCTGAACATAAAGTAAATGGTAATCACAGAACATACAATACACCACATTATATGGAGAAACATCTCCGAACTGGGCCTTATATTGCTACATTTGTGGACTATCCATTATAGAAAAGGCCACTATATTTAGCAGATTTTGTTTCCTTCCACATTCAATCTGGGGAATACCCCCAATGATGAAAAATGTGTGTGTACATTCTAATCCAACCCCAAAATGAACCCATCATGGCACTAGGCACTTGCTAGGTTAGTTTATTTGCTCAGAGTTTTAGGTAGCTGACTGGTCTAGGCCTGGTAATTCTTTGTTTGTATAAGAATGGTGAGCTTCTTGGGTTTTGTGTAAAGTTGTCCTTATTTTATTCTTTTTCTGCTTCTTCTGCATTGATGCCAAACTTTTGTTTTGAGATCAAATTTTTATTAAATAAATGCATGACCCCAAATATTTTCCCTGTGCTTCTTATTTATTAATATTGTGTATGACATAATTTCAAAATGTTTTGTTTATAATTGTAGAGAGTGTAATTTTAATTTTTTCAGACAGGAGGAATACAGAGACTTTTGGTCACTTTGATAGAAAGTATTGGGATGAAAAAAACTGTATTGTAAAATACATTAACAAGCAAAGTTTGTGAAGTTATTTTTAGGCAATAACTGTATTAACCTTTTTCCTTTGACAATATTCTGTGCAGTGCGAGATGCATGAGCGTATCAAGCATTTTGTTTATGTATCATTATAAAACAAGATCTTATAAAAGAGACACAAACCAAATTCGTGATAGGTTATCAAATGTAGCATTTTGAATTTTTGGGAGGATTTAATTGCTTAAATTTGAATTCCCCTTGGGATTGATAAAGTTTGTTTAATCTAATCTAGTCTAATCTAATACAACATAGCAGTAGTATCATAGTGCCAGAAAATAATATTTTAAATATTTTGTGTATTTTGCCTGTTTATTTTGTGTATTTTGCCTAATTATAGTTCATAATGAGCTATAATTGAAAGTTTTTGGAATTTTATCCACTTTTAACCCTTTTCATGAACAGAAAAATAAATAGCAACATAATGAATTGTTTTAGAAGCAGGGCAGTTTTGTGTTTTGCAGTGAATATTTTGGTCACTGAGTTCAGATTTACTTACTTTAATCAATAAGAAATTACATCAAACTATGTATCCATTTTCTAATTTTCAGAACCTACTATTCCATTACAGAGTCATAAGCAGCCCTACTCTAGTGGCACTGAGTGCAATCCACAAACCTACATTAAGCAGGATGCCAGTACTTCACAGGGCACAGTAATGCACATAGCTGACACCAAGTCAGTGTAGAGATGTACAAGATGTGCTACCCTTCTAAGATGGATTAAAATCAGTCAGTGCTACTCAACTTCATGTACCTCAGGTGAATTAACCCGACTGAAAGGCCACAATGCAAAACAAGTTAACACTTTCTGACATTTTTGGCATTAGTTGTTTCCTAAATATTTAAGTTAGAATGTTTTCAAACTAGCAAATCTACTTAACACATTTTCCTTGCATTTGGGGTTAAGTTTAATAAACAATCCTTTAAAAGAATAATAGATGTACCAATAGCACTTTATTTAAAGTTGAGTTAACATAAGACTTATCTTGTTGTAATCATAACATATCATAAGATAAGAACAATTTTAATCAAAATAACTTTTATCTGAAAATGAGAGTAAAGTAAAAATACATCTTTAAACAATAATGAAAGGTATTTGAAACTTTACTGTAGTTTAGACATGTTAACATTTTTTGCCCAATCTACTTTTGCTCCTTTAAATGCCTTTATATAAGGAAAATATGTAAGTTACATTTCAATACTGCCATGCCCCACCATAAATACAAACTAATACAATCCGGAAGCTTATTACCATTTTGTCTTGTATGCCTTAAACAGTTTTTTATACTACTGTAAATCCAAAAACAATATGTCAAATAAAAATATTTCATTTGATGAAAATTCAGTTATGATTAATTATATGCATGGCATCTGGTTCTTTCTTGAAAAATGTGCTCTGCAGTTACTTTCAACTATAACTTGTATGTACATTAAAATACATTTCATATAATACTATATACAAAACGCATACTGTAAACTTGTCTAATGTGAACACTGAGTTTGCATTTTGCTGATCAGATTCTTCATGTTAGGCTGATATCCAGTTTGTTGTAGCATGCAAACAGTCATTGAGGGAATTGCGCTTTTGTACTCGATAGTCTCTGTTGCTGAAAATGCACTTTTGCATGTGTAACTGGACACAAAACTGGCCACATTTTTTGTGTGCAGGTCAAGCACTCAGGGATGGAAAATGAATAAAATTGCCTTGTTGGAGATGTTCTTGATAGAGAAATTGCTTTCCTTGAAGAGCCAACACATTACTAACAAGTTTCTTTGTAACTTCAGATTCAGTGCATTTAAATGCCCTGTGATGTTGGGAAGAAAAGCAACATTCAGTATGAATTTTTCATCATTGACATACACCAGATCAGTGTGCTGCCTCTGCTGAATAAACTGTTGGAGCTAAATCCATAAACGTTAGTAAAACTCTGTCTCAGCTTAACCATGGGACTAGTACGTTTCATATTCCTCCACTAAAGACTGAAACTCTTGGTGCTTTAGTGATTGTCCCAGGATATAATTTACAATCCTAACTACCTTTTCCATTGTCACCTTCAGATTTCCTTTTTTCAGTTTGCAACATAACTGTTCTTGATGGAAAATGCAGTGATAAGAAAAAAGAAAAAAAAACTTGGGTATCTCTGCTTCTTTATTCAGTAATGCTATAAGATCCTTCTCCTTCCCGACCATTGATGGAGCACCATTGGTGGTAACCAACACAAGTTTACTTTCCTGGTCCCTTATAAAATCAAACAGAGCCAAACAAATATCCTCTCCGCTTGTACGACCTTTAAGTGGGAGAAGTGTGAGCATTTCCTTAACAAGATCTGCGTGATTAAAAAAGTGCACCCACACCATGATCTGCGTCATGTTAAATATATCATTTGACTCATCGATAGGCAGGCTACAATGTTCCAGGTTGCTTAGGTCTTTTATAAGTTTTTCAAAAAGATTACCAGAAATTGTTCCAACTCTTTGGGCTAGTGTAGAATCTGACCAATGATATCATCTTTGTTTTTGAAATCAGTGAAAAGAGATTCACTACACTCCAAGAGACATTTCCTAACAGGCTGACCTTCAGTAAAAGGCCTGCGGCTTTTTACAATGTTCCACACTATTTATATGATGCTTCTATGACAGAATCATTCTGTTTTGCTTTAGGGGGCCTGTGGGCCGTGTGTGGACTAGCCCAGATCTAAGTAATCAACACAGCATTAACATTTGTAGTGCACCATGCAATGTACTGTATATGTCTCTATTATATGCCATTTGGTACTGGATTCATAAAAGCAGTGTTAATGCTTGTGATGCACCATCTATTACAATGACAAATGCAATGCATTTTATTACTGAAAATGTTTGTAATGTGCCAGATCTATCATAGGTCAGTCCTATGTTTGATTTTATTCAAACTGTTAATTCTTTCAAATTAGATTTTATGTTATAAAGTATTGAACAAACCACCATTTAGGAGCAAAATGATAACTTAGATGTGTTTGCATTCTTTATATTCTGTAACCTGAAAAATCATTATATTGAATGCATACAACCCGTAAAACCCCTTTCCCCAACTCTTGATGTAACACTTTGCCATACAATTCCTTACAAAGTCCTATTCAAATTGATTTTAAAACATTAATTATATTAAAATGTTCAACATTTTTTTGGCTAATCTAACACATATCCTAACTACAGGGTCACGGGGGTCTGCTGGAGCCAATCCCAGCCAACACAGGGCACAAAGCAGGAAACAAACCCAGAGCAGGGCGCCAGCCCACCGCAGGGTGCGCACACACACACACACACACACCAAGCACACACTTGGAACAATTTAGGATCACCAAAGCACCTAACCTGCATGTCTTTGGATTGTGGGAGGAAACCGGAGTACCCGGAGGAAACCCACGCAGATACAGGGAGAACATGCAAACTCCACACAGGGAGGATGTCGTTACCAGTACTTTTTAAAGTGTTCTTTTGAGTAGTATAAACCTCTTACATCTGACACTTTTACAGTATTTTTTCTTCTTCAAACTGTGAAAGTACAGCTTGCATGTAATGCATGCAATAAGTCACCCCTAACACAAACAAAACAAAAAATAGAAAAATATCTATCCATTTTAAAAATGGCTTCTCATAATTTTATGGTTTCAAGTGTCAAAGCCTAAATCAGAAAGCAAGGAGACATGTACAGAGCACAATTATGTTGCCCACCTATACTCACTTGCACCAACCCAATTAATATTTGTATATTATATTTATATTTTTCATAGTTAATCTGATCTGCATGTCTTTGGATGTGGAGGGGCAACAGAACTACCCAAATGAAACCCATACAAACACTGAAAGAACATGAAAACAACACCCATAAACCCACCAGGAAATGTAGCTTTGTGCCCAGTATTTCAGAGCTGTGATGAATCAATTCCACAGCTCTGCTTCCCTCCTTGTTTGTTTCTGATGTGACATTTGTACAAGAACCTGGGTCATTTTTTTGCCAATACTAATTTCCAGAAACTACTCTGGCAGCCCACTTTGTCAGTTAAGTGTGCTGGTGAAAGCTCTGACTCTGCTGAAGTTGCTATATTATGGTTGGAAACTAAGCTGCAACTCAAGCTAGGGCTAACTGGATGTTCATTCATAATGTAAGGCTGTTAAATTGATACCATGAAAAATTAATATTGAAGTTATTTTAATATGTTAAAATTGATACATCTGGATATTTCAGTATTTTTACCAACCACGTATAAGGGACTTTAAGTTGTTTTGTGTCATATGTAATATGTTGGCAAACATAAATCGTTTGCAACAAGTGCAGAATGCAGCTGCTAGAATCCTAACTAGGAAAAAAAAATCTGAGCACATTTCTCCAGTTTTGATGTCACTACACTGGTTACCTGTGTCATTCAGAATTGACTTTAAAATACTGCTTATGGTTTACAAAGCCTTAAATAATCTCGCTCCATCTTATATATCGGAATGTCTGACACCTTATATTCCAAATCGTAACCTTAGATCCTCAAATGAGTGTCTGCTTAGAATTCCAAGAGCAAAACTTAAAAGAAGTGGTGAGGCGGCCTTCTGCTGTTATGCACCTAAAATCTGGAATAGCCTGCCAATTGAAATTCGCCAGGCTAATATAGTGGAGCACTTTAAAAAGCTGCTGAAAACACATTACTTTAACATGGCTTTCTGATAACTTCACCTTCATTTAATCCTGATACTCTGTATATTCAATTCACTATAATAACTATTCACAGTGGCTCTAAAGTCCATACTAACCCCTACTCTCTCTTCTGTTTCTTTTTCCCGGTTTTCTGTGGTGGCGATCTGTGCCATCACCACCTAATCAAAGCACCGTGATGTTCCTACATTGATGGATTAAAAGCTAGAAGTCTACATGATCATCATCATCAAGTCCTTCCAAGAGAACCCTAAATATAAAGGGTCCCATGGCCTGGAACCCTTGCAGATTTTATTTTTTCTCTCCAGCCGTCTGGAGTTTTTTGTTTTGTTTTTTCTGTCCTTCCTGGCCATCGGACCTTACTCTTATTCTATGTTAATTGTCTTATTCTAATTCTTACCTTGTCTTTTATTTATCTTTTCTTCATCATGTAAAGCACTTTGAGCTACATTATTTGTATGAAAATGTGCTATATAAATAAATATTGTTGTTGTTGTTATCAGCTGATTTCCACTTTCTTTGTCCCTTCCTGAGCACAAATTGTTGAATCATCCACATCAGTATCATAGTACTGTCTAGTAACCTGTTGGAGCTTCTAAATTAGGGAATGCTGATGAGCTTGACTGGGAAACACTACTGTAAATAAGGTCTCCTATCCAGCCTGAATAGTCTGAATTTACAGAGGAGAAATAAACACTTATAGAATTTATATGTTTGTATTAATATTTCAGTTTAGATTATTATTGATTTTAGTTTACAGCAAATAATATTTAGTCACTATTTCTATCATTTGTTCTAGAACCGTGAAAGTGAATATATACAGTATATACCTGTCTCAGTAAGTCTACTTTTATTTATATTTTTTTTACTGATGTAACTGTTATTCCACCTAATCAATAAAATGGTCATTTGATTTAAGAAACGGCTTTCATCTTCCCTGCATACCCATTTAATCACCAAAATGCCATAAGTACACTTGATAATTAAACAAAGGTCATTGTTCTGTCTCGGATCACTGGTTTACAGTGTATTGTAAATAGTAAAGGAGATGAAACACAACCATGAAGAGCCCATGTGTCTGACTGAGTAAACTTTATAAAAATGCTATACTAACATTTTGCTAACAATTTAAAAGGAAATTCTAAATCCATAATGTAATGTACAGTGTTTCTGTACTTGACCGGAATACAGCTTTCTCCACTATTTGCCTTGTTGATACCTTATAAGTTTAGAGGGATTATTTTTCTCAGGAGGTAAGTAATGAATCAGAAACTAAGTCAACATTATCTCAGTCAGAAAGAAATTACCCATAAGACTCATAGGTTAGGAAAGTCTACTGCTAGTAATTTGGATATCATGTGTACAAACAAGCATTTTCTTACACATAAGCTAACATTTGTCCACTTTAAATATTTTCAACATAGAGTACATCATTCAGGTTCAGGTCCAAAACGTTTGATCATCCCTCATAATTTAAGAAAACAAATAATAAAATCAATACATGAAAATATATTATGCCCTTAATTGATTGATATATAAGTAAATCTGAAACAAAACCACCAAATAAATTTATTATGAATGTACATTTGCGACCTATCACTTACAGAGACAAGAAAGATAATTTAAGTTTCTTTGGTTTCTGAAGTAGCTTGAGAATAAAGTTCAAAACTTACTCGCAAGATGAGCAGAAATTATCTGAAACTTGAGGTATATGTTATTCACATTAAGGTTAGTGCTTAGTGTACATATATCGCGGCAATTGGCAAAGGTATATATGTAAACTATTTAAGAAGTTGTAAAAACAAACCTTTCAAAGTCCATTGAAGAGTTTTAAACATTGCCATAAAATAAATGGAGGAGAACGGTAGTTAAAAAAACAAAAATTCTTCGACAACTCACATAACATGCAGAAAGAGCAATGTAAGACAGTCTATCAGCTCCATTCAAGACACACATTCGTTTGAACTTTGGGTTGAAGTGGAGTACACAATCTGTTTAGCTAATCTGAAACATTAGATCATACCTGACAGATTCGTAATAGATGTGAAGATAATTTAAACAAGGTAAAAACAAATATGAACAGTGGCTGACATGGAAGCAGCCTTTGGTGGGTGAGTAAGATCAAAAGGTTTTTTTTTTTTTGGTTTTACTTTAGCTGGTTACAAGGTATTGGAAAGTCAAGAAATATGAGGTTCCAACTCAGAAATTTCATATGAATGACCTATGAAGTATAGATATGAGTAAGACAATTTGGAGGAAATAAAGCTATTTGAATTTTCAGTTTTGACATAATGCTGACCTTTCACCTTAGACCATTTATTAAATAAAATATATATTTTGGTTAGCCAGAAATGACATGTTTTTTTTTGTCAAATTGCATTTGAAGTGATTCTGCTTTAATATTTTTTGTTTGATAATTATTTTAATAAAAATGTCAGTTGATGTTTAATTGCTTTATCTGCACACCAAGTAACAAATCAATAACGAACTTACATTTCTGTCAGAAATCCAACTGGAAAATCATGTGAACACAATGAAGGTATAACATCACAAGTCACGCTTGGAAAAATTCACACGCACATAAACATAGCATTGCAATATCTATAGACAGCCGTTAAGTATAACCAATAATAAAGGCATAACTTTGGTCTGTGCATTCCATGTGTTTTGTAAAACTGTAATCTGCTTATTAAATATTATTCTTTCATGTGGCATATATATTTTGTGTCTACGTATTATTTTCATGTTATGTTGTTTGCTTTTCCTGTTTATTATACATTCTTGCTTTTTGTTTACATTATTACACTATATACGTCTGAGAGAAAAAATTGCTTGTGTTAATTAATAAAGTTTTAGTTCCAAAGGTTCTCTAGCATTGGGGGGCAAAATGTCGATTGGTTTAGTGTGCTACAAAAAGTTATAACACCCTGGAATTGAGACCCCAGTCATGGTGAATTACCACAGTTGCTGACTTATTCCAACCTGAGACTTTTGAATTGCTTCCGTCCTTTGCAACCTTACAAAGCCTCAAACTTCTGCAGGCTCCATTAGCATCTGAGGAAAACAAGAATTGGAGCACTGAGAGCATCTCAGCTTACTTCTCTGTTCATATCCATTGATTTTTATTGTGAGTCTCCTGGCTAAGTATAAAATTATTATCTATATGTTTGATTTCTGTTGTTCTTGTGGTTAATATCTCATTGTTTTTTTTGTCTATCCATGGTGCTAATGACCAAAGCTAGACATACATAGTATCTTGTTAGATGACTTCTAAAACCTTTATCTGTCACAAGAAATCCTCCAGATTCTCCAGTACTATGTGCTTTCTTAAAGCATTGTCTGTTTAGTTTTGCTCTCATACTTAAGGAGCAGGTATATTTAATTAAAAGTAAGCCTTTACTTTCTAAAAAAATCATTATGGCTATTATTTGTAAAAAATATTTTTGTAAAGACTTCAGAAACTGAATTTCTTTATGACTACACATGGTATGTGTGTGTAGTATTTGCATTTCAGGTTCATAACAATTTTCTCAAGTTTAAATGTCAGGTTGATGATTACATATATTCCTTCAATGATTCTTATTATTACAGATGGTAAGCATGTACAGTATTTACAGTACTGGTGATTAAACATCACATGTCTCAATTTTTATGCCTGAAAAGATATGAAAGTCATAGTGAGTACACAGCTGACCATGAGATGAGGTCTTGTACAATTTCTGTTTTAAACATACTACAGTACTTTCCCTTTAAAGACAGCACTAGCTATTGGGCAACATAAATTAAAAATATTTTCTGTAACTGCTTTTTCCAATGCAGGGTCAAAAAGAGTCTTTTGCTCTTGCAAGTCATTCCAAATAGCATGTGTGTAAATGCTGAGCCACTTTTATTTATTTGGACCGAGACTTGTTCACTTGAGAGGAATGTTGTGTTCAGGGAAGTTGTTGAGATGTGGGCAGGTCTTGTAATGTAAAATCAGCAAAAATAAATTTCTAGCTTATTTTATAGTATAAGAATTCTCATGCAGTGTAAGACTTCTGTTTCTGTATTCCGATGCTTCCCTTACCCCATCATTAACTTAAAGACCAAACATTAAAAGAAAAACCTTACACCTTAAGACCATCAATGAGCACTCTTGTAAAAACTAACACTGAATGCACTTTCCATAGAAAACAGTTGAGTTAGGCAAGCCTCATATACAGGTATGTGATCTACTAAAGGAAGTCAAAAGAGCTTCTTGCCTTAGAGTAATTGTTACTTCTTGCAGTTGTAATTGTTACTTCCACAACCTGCAAGATTCCATTTGATTGCATACTCCTTTCCAAGTTTTTTCTTAGCTTATATACATAGAATATAATACATGTATACATGTAAAGAATTTTCTAAAAGTATTATCAACAATAAATCCATCTGCCTTGAGAATGTAAGGATTGTTCTGTAGTAACTCATTAGCAACCCATTGTTCACCTTTTCTGTTTACTTCTTTTTTGTGCAAAAATGGATTTATAGTTTCTTCAATTCAGGAATCAATACTTCAAGGACCACTATTCGAAACCACTCATAGCAAGCTTTTGCTTATTCTTCTGTTTCATTCTCTGTTTCCCTGCCTCTCAATCCCATTTTATGCAGTGCATTTGAGATCATATTTAATTCCCCACTGCTGACACCAGTATAAACTAAATTTGTTGAGAGAAAGAATTAGGAAAGAGCCTTGTGTAGTTCCTTTCATAATCAAACACACATCTTTCATTTTGTGTAACCAATTTTGCATATGTGCTCCCCCAACATCTGTTCATTACTTATCAACCTCCTATGTGCATTATAACACTAGAAAAGGTACCAAGGAAATTACAGATACCTCTCAAGATGCCCAATAATCTCATCCTCCAAACTATTTCCTTAAGGTACAGCTCATACAGACCTAGACTACTTCTTTAAATTCTTATTTAGTAGCTGTGTTACCCAGCTTTGCCCGGGACATTTGCTAAGACAATGGTGATACACCTGTCCTTGTATTTAAAAATTTGGCATGAGCTGCCTTTGATTATTCTTGTTACAACAAATTATATAATTTGAAGATAACTTTTATATTTCCTTATAGTTTCATGAAATTTCACTGAGTCTGGGTGTAAACCAAATACTAAACTTTTAATAGGTTCTGGTAGGTCTTCAAAAAGTGATAATCTATTTTTTCCACTTTTGCAACAAACTCCAGTCAATTTCAATGCACAACAATATGGACATTTAATATTCATGGGCTCTATACATTTTTGTTATTACAGTAGATTCTTAATTAATGTGGGAATAATAAGTAAACCCATTATTTTGAGCCAAGACAAATATCTTTTTTGATCTGCCTGTCGAACTGAGGTCTTTCCTTTCATGAGGTATATGAGTAACAGAACCTCTGTGAATTTCTGGATGTTTATGCATGCATTTAGCAACTGGATATTTGTGTATATATAGTGGAGAGAGGAGAATGTGCATCCCGGCCAGGAAGAATGAAAAGATCACTTCGTGCCCAGCCAGTATAACATAATAGATTGACCAACAGAAGCATGAATTTGGGAGAAGTTCCATTCCCTATGTGGCAGGTGGTAGTGGTCCTTGTATGGCAGCCCATCCCAGAAGTGCAGCCCTGTTGGGGTCCCTGGGTGTCGATAGAGGGTGCTGTCGGGTGAGGACCTCCTTTCTTTCTTTATGGCCCAGAAGTGCTTCCAGAAGACATGGCGCGACACCAGAAGCATTCCCGGGTTCAACATAAAAGGGAGCCCACTGCCTCACATTGATGACTCGGAGTTAGGCAGTGGGCAGCATTCAATGGAGGTGGAGAAGGTGAAGTAATTGTTTATTGTTTAATGGCATATTGCTGGAAAAGGTTCTGTGAAAAGGTACTTTTTGTGAAATAAATATCTGTTATTTTACTCATACAAAATGTACTATGTTACTGTGTCTGTGGCTTGGGCCTTTCTGGTGCCCCCTTGTGGTTACAGTAGAAACCACAAATCCGTTCAGTTCAGGATTTTTTAATTTATATGGAGCCACAGATTGTTTTTAATTGGATTTTGTCTGATATTGTCTGTATATCTAGTACAGCGTTCATGTTTTTCTTTCTTATTAGTATAGTTTTTAGATAATTCAGTCACATCAGATAATTAAGAGAATGTACTAGATTGTGATCTAAGGTACAACTCATTTTTAGTTTCAGCAAGATCAATAGTAGCAATAGGTTTGTAAATACCAAAATGACCTCTGCATAAAACACCAGTGAAACTTAATCTTTTAACTCGGTCATTTACCCCAAATTTAGATAAGAAGTTTACACATAAATATTTCTGATGCAGTTAACAATTTGCAAATACTAGCAAAAGTTGAGAAATTTTGCATATCATTCATGTACATCATTGTAATTGTCACCATTTGGGTTATATGAGAAAAGTTAGTATCGCTCTCACTGTCCCACTACAAACTAGACAATTTGATACTGAATTTTCAAACCTAATACATCCATACTGCATTCAAACAATGATTGACAATAAAATAAGCCATTTCCATTCACCTTTATGCATACAGTGAGGAATTGGTACCTTATCAATCAAAAAAGGATTCCAGTTTAATTAATCAAAACAAATATACAACTTGAAGCAGCTGTTGTGTATGGAACCAACAGTTTTTTAGCAGAACTTTCTCCCTTCCACTTCACAGCTCCATCTGCACAGTACATGTCAATGCCTTGTCTTTATCCTGTTTAACACATCTCCCCTTCTTTACCTGTCAGTCCACCCTTTTGGTCAGTAGTACTATTTGCCTTCACTGCTCATCACATCTGGTAGAGACCTTCATATGCATACACCGACATGGAGCAAATAGGCTGCTGAGTGGCTTCTATATTTTGTATTCAGGCCTCTGTCTTTGCTGTGCAGGACATTAGCATAATGAACTTGGTACAGTATTTTTTATCAACAAATATATACAAATAAAAAAACTTTTTTTTATTTTAATCAAATCGGTCCAAGAGATTTTGAGGTTTTGGTGTATTTAGCTTTTTCTTTGATGGGGTTACCCATAAACATTGAATATTAAATTATCTTTTCTTATCAGATACTTAGACTTAATTGGGGCTTAATCCCCTTATGAGGATTTACTCTGTCAAGTAAGGAAACCTGTTGCTGTGGTACAACGTCAGAGGCTTAGCCTCAGGTGCTGATGTCTGAATGTTCGATCCCCATAAGGGGAAGCAAAGGTGCATACACCTGATAAGCCCCAATTAGGATGAAACAATTGTTGTGTACTTTTTGTACTATTTGGCAAGTACAGTATTGCATATCTATGATTTGATTCTCACAACTAAGAGGACATGGTGGATGTCTGCTGACTGGCCAACAAACCACAAGTGTTAATGGTAGGTAACCATCCAAATAATCAGATTTCGATTCAGACCTATGTGTATATATAATTCAATACTGATGATGAGTCATGAATGCAGTGTTGCTTTCTAATAACTGTGCACGCTTATAAATAAAAACAAATTTAAGTAAATGCACAGCAGCACAGTGATTAGCACTGTTGCTTCACAGCTTCATGGATGCTAGGTTTGGATTTCTTGCCCAGTCACTGTCTGCTTGGGTTTTGCATATCTTCCTGTGTATCTGTGAGCTTTCCTCTCACACAGTGGTGCTGCAACGTTTGTGAACACTAGGATTTTCTCTGTTTCTATATAAATATTATCAGATCATTATCAGATTTTTACATAAGTCCTAAAACTAGATAAAGAGAATAAAATACACAAAAATATTATATTTGTTCCTTTATTTATTGAGGAAAATGATCCAACATTACATACAAGGATTATCAGTTGTGAACTGAAACGCCGGCCGTCCCCCAAATAAGACAGAGAGCCTTTTTAGGACAGGATGCTAGATGGCAGCTCCCCTGGACAGAAATGGTTCCCAGGATTCCTGCAGGGCAGCATGGGACATGGAGTCCGGTTCTTCAGCCCTGTTGGGTGCCGTGGGCACCGCCAGAGGGGCTCACCAAGAACCCGGGGTCTATTATGGTGACATTAACCCGGAAGTACTTAGGAGTCACGAGGTCGGAAACCCGCAGTACTTCCGGGATACCTGAAGAAGGCATTTGACCCGGAGATGGAATACTTCCGGGTCAGAGACTTTAAAAGACTGAGCTGGAGTTGGGAGGGAGTGTGACAGAGCTGCTGGGAGGAGTGGAAGATTTATTATTGTGATTATTGATTTATTGGAGTATTGTGGAGTGGAGGTGCTTGGTTCACATTATTATCACAATAAATTAAATTATTTGGACTTTTACCTGGTGTCTGACGTGTCGTCTAAGGGTTCAAGGGGATGATAGCACCCTCTATATTCCACAGTGGCGTAGTCGGCAGGATCCTCTGGCCATCTGTTTGGCAGAGGACCTGATTTAAGAAATAATTCTGTGTACAGAACCCAAAGACATCGTCACAACACTCAGAAAAAATGTTAATATCAACACGGACGCAAACTCAACAGGCAGCGCTGAAACATAGTAAGCCTCACTGTACATCGGTCTGTAATGGGGAAGAAAAAGACCAAACAGACTGGCAGCACAAGTAGATGTCAAGAGCTCAACATTGCCTATAATCAGGACGAGACTCTAGATGATGCCACACGTCTATGGACATACCTGGTAGGAAGTGAGGAACACAGGGCGGAGATTGACGCCGAGAGGACCCGAGTGTTACAGCAACGGGATGGCTGTCAGACATCGGAACGAAAAGGACAACGTCTACGTACTTGGAAAATCCAATCAGAGTCCGGAGGTATGTGCCGAAAAAACGTCCGATTCACCGGGACCTTATTTTAGTTATTTTTCAGAAGCCTGTCTTCTTGAATCTGACGGTGCGTCAGATACCTGCTTCCCACCTGAACAAGATGGCCGTGATGACGGATTTTACTGCCGATCTAGGACTCTGAAACTTGAAAGCCGATTTGCAGAAGTAGGACACGTGATCTCTCCCGAAGGATTATGGGAAGGAGAAGGTCAGCGTCATCCCGTAGGTGAGGTTGTCGTTTCCCTGACGGTACCGAGCTCCCCGAAGGGGGAGGGGGAGGCAAACAAAACAACACTAGCCACGAGTAAACGTAAAGAGGGACGGGATATGACTGAAGGTCCGCCGCTAAATTAGAAAAGGCGGACCGCAGTCGGCCGGTGGCGGCACCCCGGACCTCTGTAGTTCAGAACTCCAATTCCCAAGAGCCTGTGCGAGACCCAACAGAGCATGTGCCAGAGGCGGGCGTGCTCATTGGCTCCCAGCCAGGAGGTAGGGCTGATGATGGCTCGAGTCCACCTCCGGCCGAGTTAAATAATAATATTAATATGCGCGAGCTGGAAACGTCTATCCAGCCCGTACAAAGTCTTCTACAGATGCTGTCGGATGTGAAGAAACTGGTAGAGGAGTTGGGAGCAACGGCTGAAGCGCCTTTGAGACGGGTGGAGGAATACCTGTGGCAATTAGGTCGGGAGCTTCCTGCGATGACTGATTCAGCAGTACAGGTGAGTTTTACCGGTACCGTACAGAATAAAGGGACGCAGAGTGAAATGGGCCTGCGATTAATTAGTAGCGGGTGCCAAGTAACCTCGAGCCCTACAAGAGATGCTTGTGTGATGACCATGTGTTCGGGGGAAGGAGCGATCAGACCGGAGCAGCTGAATAGTGCTGCCTCTCGGTACGATGCGGTCCTGAAGACACCGACACCGGTTGTTCATAAATGTAAAGGGATTCAAACAGTAAAGGGTCTCTCTCTTATCCAGAGACCCATACTGTGAGCGAGCCCCAGAAAGAAAAGGAGAACCTGCAGGAAAGGCAGGGAGCCTAACATAGAGCGTGTGTGGAGGGGACGCTCTCCGTGTGGGCGGGGAGATAGTCCGCCCCCAGCCGGGCAAAAGGCTACGTGGAAATTGCCAGCCTGCTTCCAGTCCTGCAGGACATTACTACATGGGAGGAGGCTGTGTTATGACTGTCATCAGCCGGGCCACTTGTGGCAGGACTGTCCAGGGAGAATCAGGGAGGTTGTTAAAAAGAAATGCCATGTCTCCCCGTTGTTCTCCTGTTCTTGTTTTATTACAGGAAGAAGCCGTGATCAGGTTAGAGCAGACAGTCCCTCCCGGGACAAGACTACCCTAGCAGGAAAGACCACTTCACATCATAATGCTCAGCTGGGGGGGAGGCACTGTGAGGGACGGCCAGCGTTTCAGTCTGGCCGGGACATCCCTCAACTAAGAGAGAGAGCCTTTTTAGGACACTACATCCCCCGGGACGCTAGATGGCAGCTCCCCTGGACAGAAATGGTTCCCAGGATTCCCGCAGGGCAGCGTGGGACATGGAGTCTGGTTCTTCAGCCCTGTTGGGTGCCGTGGGCGCCGCCAGGGGAGCTCACCAAGAACCTGGGGTCTATTATGGTAACGTTAACCCAGAAGTACTTAGGAGTCATGAGGTCGGAAACCAGCAATACTTCTGGGACACATGAAGAAGGCATATGACCCAGAGATGGAATACTTCCGGGTCAGAGACTTTAAAAGGACTGTGGGAAACCCCAGCAGACTGAGCCGGAGTTGGGAGAAAGTGTGACAGAGCTGCTGGGAGTTGTGGAGGATTTGTTATTGGTTATTGTGATTATTGTTTTATTGGAGTATTGTGGAGGGGAGGTGCTCGGTGCACATTATTATAACAATAAATTCAATTATTTGGACTTTTACCTGGTGTCTGACGTGTCGTCTAAGGGTTCAAGGGGACGATAGCGCCCTCTATATTCCACACAGTTTACTTAAAGGGAAAATTTGAATCAAATGTTTCAATCAGGTGTGAGTGTAGGAGGGCCTGTTCTAATTAAAAACATAAAGTTGGGTTTTACTATCAAATTCTGTTCTTCACCACAGAGGTTTGTGGAAGTGTAAAGTGCCTTGATGAAAGAAGATTACTGAGGACCACAGAAAAAAAATTATTGCTGCTTGCCAGGCTAGAAAACATGACAAAGCCATTTCTGAATAGTTTAGACTCCACCAGTGAACTGTAAGGCAGATTGTGTACAACTGGAGGAAACTCAATACTATTGGTGCCCTCCCAAGTAATGGTCAAATAACAAAGATCACTTCAAGAGCAAAGCATATAATATTCCAAATCTTATGTCTTAAGCTGAGATAGTTTTTAAGAGCAGGCTGGAAGTAGAGTGCAATGATTGAAATAGATCAAATCTGAGATATCAAAAAGACACAACCAACATGTCAAACATCAAAGACAAAATTGTATTCATAATTTTGTAGCAAATGGTCAAAACCAGTGTAACAAAACAAAATAAGAATTCAGCAAAAGGACATTTGAAAAATGTTTTTTCAATCCTCAACTTTTCAGTCAAACTTTTAATGCACTGCTTTGATTAGCTCTGAGAAAAACACCCCTAGAAAAGCAGGCGTCTGTCTTAATGATGGGTAAATACAATATCAAAGTAAACAAAATTGTGGCCGAAATTAAACAAAAATTAAACAACAATACAAATATGTAGAAAAATTAAACATAAACAGAATAAAAGGAAAACAAGAAGGGTTACAGCAACATACTGTAGGTAGATAGTCGTAGAAAATTTCTGGATTGCTTATAGACGAGCTGACGTTTTCTTTGCCTAGTGGACTATAAACAATGCTTGCTGTCACATGTTAGTTCTGTGTGGCAATTAATTAAATTATAACATTTACTCTAAATCTTTTCTTTTTGCCCCTATGGAGGTACGTATGAAATTTTGGCAGAAAAATGCATTGAGTGTACATTACTATATTGTTACGTTTGACTTTCAAGGACCAATGCCCTCTCCCTCATGTCTAGCCCCATCACAGGCCAGTGACCTGCCCCTCACTGACCAATAGTTTGCCATCACAAAACAATGGCCCACTTTTCTCTATAGACCACTGCCCTGCCTTTTCTAGCATAGAAAAACAGTCCATTCCTCTGGCTACCTAATGATGTAGAGAATAATGAAAAGAAACTTTTCTAAGTCAACTGTGTGATTTTCCTAGGCTAGCTAATTGCTATATGTCCTACCCAGTTTAAACAATTAAAAAAGCATTTTCATTAAAGCTTTGTCTTGGCTATACCTTTTTTTCTTTTATTCTGTGCTCTTTCTTTCTTCTGTTTGTCCAATATGTAGAAATACGAAATTAGTTTTGCAGACCAATTAAATGCTTCCAGGGTGTGATATCCTTACTGTCGAAACCTGACCAAAATGTCACAAGAGAACATGGAGAAAAAAAAAGAAAATAATGTTAAATATGCAATTCATTATAGCAACAGTGGAATAGGTAATCCTGTTTATGCATTTGCAGTGATGTAAAGAAAGCTCACATTTTAATAACTCAATGCAACTAAGCAAACTGTTTTAAAGGAGTTTGCTTATAATTCCCTAAATGTATGTTTATGGAGGGCATGGTGTTGTGGGTCGGTAATCTGTTTAAACCGTGTAAATATGGGGAGAAAATACATATTTAATAAAAAAATGATGTTATCTAGGACTTGAACCTTTAAGTTCAACTGCACAGTGCGCCATCAGTCACATTGTAATATTCAATCAGTTAATGATCTTTTTATTCTTTGTTTACACATATGTGACAATAAATTTGAACTTTAGAACTGGTGAAGTAATAAATGTGCATTTTAATGCTCCTGCAAAATATAATCCCATGTGTTATATTTATTCTTGTTATTTGCTAATGCTGACAATGTCATCTACCCATCCATTTTCCAAACCATGAAAGTATATTTTTCAGTATATTCTTAAATTACAATTCTAGTAACATAATATTATTATGAAATAAAACAAAGATTGCCTTGCAAAATAAAAAAGCTATTGTATCTAAGTAACATTTTGCTTTTAACTTAGTTTGTGTTGTCTCCTTAGTGCATACTATTTATAATATTTTATCTAATAAGTATAATAAACAAAATCTGGCCCACAAATGCTTGGAAATTACCAAATATAATATTTTTTAGCACAAATTTCTGTTCTGGAGAAAGCTACTCATGATATGTGCTGAATCAAAACCCCCATCAAAGTGCAAAGTAAAACAAATGAGGTATCACACCATTGAAAGAGCCAGAAAACAGTATTGCTTATTAGCATTGTTATATTTAGTGTCATGCTTGCATAGTATTCAAAACAATCAAAAATGCACAAGCCCACACATTAAACCTGACTTTCTGGGGCAGATAGGCAAATAAATCTTGTCATCATGTGACTTACAAATTTAACTGGTCCCAGTTGTTGTTTGGAAAGAATACTTAAGATCTAATACAAATATTCTAGCATGTATGTATTGGCTAGTGAGCACACCCATGCCGCTGACAGTTTTCAGGTTCCGTGCCATAAGGTTATGTCCATCATATAAAGCACCAATCATAGCTCTGAAACTATTTTGTGTTTCCATCTTTGCAGACTAAACCTATTCTTCTTTACAACCTGTTGTATATAAATGCACTGCTGTGCCATAGTATGTAAATGTTTCTAATATAGAATGAACAGTGCTGGATGACAATAGTTTTATGTTCCCAATTCACCTGATTCCCCCCACTCTAAAGGAAATGTGGGCAGATGCACATTATAGGCACTGTATTTTAAATAATTTGTACATTTTTCTTATATTATCCTCTGTCACTAGCATGACTGAGTTTTAAAAATAATAGCTTATACAAAGTTCATACCACAATTTGACAATTTGTTAATATTCTGATGTTATTTTTTTAATGGTCCAAACAAAAGTGCTTTTAGGTGACCAAATGAAGATACATGGTAATAATATGGACAATTCAATAAAATGCAATATGAAGGATGGTTAATTTGCAGCACTTTAACCTTGGGCTAGAAATTAGTTATTATGTGTATTTGCTATTCCACCATTGTTCTTCCTTTTATATGAAGTCCTAAACCTGGCCTGTCCTAAACTTCCTTACCGTCAATCCTTGACTAAACTACTCATATGCTTCCCCAATATATTGGTACCCCTTCTCAAATGTAAATCATCACAACAGAACAGAAGGTGCAGTCTTTTCCAGAAAGAGTCCCAATGTCCCATAAACCTAAACCTTTCTACCCTACTCCAAGGTTGGAGGCATGCATTAATTGTTTTAATGTCCTCAGTCTTGCCTGGATTGTTGTGTTTCACATGAAACCTTCAGAGACTACCTTGTCAATTCTATACCTCAGCTTGGATCTTAACAATTTCAGTTTAGACTGCAGAACTAATAGCATGTCTTTATTTATGTCATTTGTTCCAACATGGACAATGACCTCTAGATCCACCCTCCCTCTAGCCAAGAGCCTATCCACCCTTCCAGGGAGTTCCCCCATTTGTGGACCTCTGAGACAATACAATGTACAAGAGTCCCTGCTCCTGGAGCAAACCTGAATTTCAATACTGCTTTATAGACTAAGTCAACTATTATCTACCCGTCTCTCTTTTTGTGAACATGTTTTGAGATGACCCATTGGTTCCTCATACCTGCCTACCACTTCAGAGTTTTCAGAGTCACCATTCAGTGCTGCAAGGTCCTGAACATGGTTTGACATTTCTAATTCTGGGTTGATGCCTGAGAACAGACTGCATTCTTTACTTGCACCTACGAGTATGTGACCCACCAAGCTCTACCTCATCTCAAGAAGGACCGACTCATCCAAGCTACACTACAAATACTCCAACATCAGAGTTTGCATTATATTAGCCTCATTATCAAAATTTGTATTGGTAAAGTTATCCAAATTTATCCGCTTCCATTATATTAAAGTATAAATTATTTAAATTAAAAAATAAATATTAGTTTAAATGAACTGTTATAGTTATTTAACACCTGAAATATGCTCATTCCTCAACAGCCTGTGTCTTTATTTATAATTACTTTCCTTTTCACCCGATTGCCTACCTAGCGGACTGTTAATACTAATACAATGTCCCTTTTTAGCTTTTTTAGTTTTCCACATTAAGCGGCCAAATACACTATATTTAAAAATATGTTCTTCGTTCTGAATGAATGTTTATGATCTTGGTCTTGCACTAGCTTTTCCATATAACTGTTCTGTAGTGATTTATCTAAAGATTATTTTTACACCCTAATTCTTTCTCACTATGGAAACGTACATATTCTTATTAGACTTTAGGACGCTTGTTATTTTCTTGCTGTCCCGTAGTCTATTATCGCTTGCGCTCTTACGCGCCCCCAATACGTTGGAAACTTTGAACGTAATTACCTGATCAGGATACAGGTGAAAAAAAATAACAGAAAAAGCATTTCAGGGTAGCATTGATCTGGACAAACGAAACAGTACAGTAAGCTGCTGTGACTCTGTTAAATTTAATTGATTTTTGTCTTGCGCCTGGTTTAACTGCAAACATTACACATTGTGGTGTAATTCTGTTTGAAATCGAGGAAAAAGGTTTATGTATTATAAGAGCACGTGCACTTGCGCTATTAATGAACCCTATGTATTGTAATGAGCGCCCCGCGCCTTTAGGGGGCCCATACTGCCCCTCTGCCCGGTGCGATATGGAGTATGGGACCTATAACCTGTAGTGCAAGGCAAGCCCTTAGCCAGTGAGAGCGAGACACAGGACCGTGCATTCGTGCCACTGTCCCGTGACTGCATGCCATTCTGCCGTCTGTGCGTGACACTGGTCCGCGAAAATGTAACAGTGCAGTACGCCCCTTACTCAAACTACTGCTGCAGAAACGATTAATTGAAATTATCGGGGGCCACGCCAGTGGCTGAAAGCAAAGATTCAAATTCTTTTTCATACAGAAATATATAATATTGAATGATTTTACTAAGTACGCAAATGAAAATGATATTGTTTTGTGTTGTTTGTTTAATTTGGTTCTTCTTATCTTTTTTAGTACTTAAGTAAACATCTGAACCCCTTTTAGGTCACATTGATGCAGAAATTGAGAACATTTTAAAGGATTCACAAACTTTCTACCACCACTGTATCATAAAAGTGTGAAGGTTAAGTTAATTGGTGTCTGAGAAAGCGTGAGAATGTGTGTGTGCGCGAGTGTGACCATCACGGTTTAGTTTATTAAAAGTTACGCTCTAACGTCCTAACACTCCAGTAGAGAAAAAAAGATCAATAGTCTGGATTACAGATACCGAAATTAGCTAAATCCTTTTGAAAAACCCTGATAGAGCATTTCTAGATTGTCCTAACAGACGTGCAAAATAAAACCATGTCTTATTAGAAGCAAGGTCTAGCTAAAAGGAGGGCTTGTTCTCATGTAAGAGAACGGTACCTGCAATCACAGGGCCCCCCGGACAGATTCTTGGGGGCATTCCGCTGTTTGAGTCCCAATGGGTGTGCGCTGTCACACCGCGCCTGCCGCTGCTAAGGCAGTGATCGGCGCTTCTTCAGTTTATCCGCGGTGTATTCAGTTGCACGGGTTATGGAATTCGCCCAGCTATTTACAGTATGGAGACTGTTTAGCCTACTTTGAAAATTGCTCCAATTCCGATTATTGGAGGTGTCGTCTGTTTAGTTAACAAGCCTATTAAGAAAGTCGCTTTTTGGGGGATGGAGGCAGTATACTGGCGTCTGGGAAGCATCACATCGAGGCGTCCTTCGAGTCGAACAACAGACTACCCCATCATTATTCTAAATGAACGTAGACATTCATAGATCGGTCATTCGCCGCAGTCCAAAAACTTGAAATGTTTATTCTGCCTGGAATGAAGTCGTGGTCAGTAATGCTTAGCCAAGAAGCCAGTCGCTTGGTGTGTAGGGACAAGTGAGTACGCAGCTTTCTTCTGTCAAACTAACAGATGGCTACCTGTCAGTGAAGCGGCTTTCTATCATTTTTTTGAAAACTTGAAACTGGGAAGATATTTAGAAGAGAAAAAAAGATGTAGACCTGAAACGGTTAAAATAAAAAAAAATTGCAGCAGACCGTTGGCAGAGGGCGCTGCAAGTCAACCTAAACTATTAATAATGTTTGCTTCGAATTTTACCGAGTTGAAAAATCCATATTGTATTTGTATATGTGTATAATAGTATGTATGCACTGCATGTATTTTTGTGTGTGTATATATATTTGACGATAGGTAATATGTTAATATATAATACATGTACAGTATACATTTTGTGGCGATGCTCCTGTTTCTTTGCATAAAGAATGGAGGTTATTCAATCCATTTATTTGATTAGCTAATTGATAAATTTTGCTAATCTGCTCTTTTCTTAAAGCAAATCCGTTAAATACGTTGAATAGATTATTTCAGGCTTTGGATGCATTGACATCTGAAGTCTGATCGGTGAATAGCAGTTTAGCTTATAAATGGTTAACCCCATTGTTTCATGTGCTCTTTATTCGAATTAAGAGATTTTTAATGAAGCGATCCTGGTGTTTGCTGTAACGTTGACTGTTTTAATAATAACTGGTTTCTAGCCGTTCAGGTAAACAACTCAAAAACACATTGTAATGAGGAATATAATATTTCAGTTATTATAATAATATAGACGAGGTCTGAATTGACCGCCTTGTGCAAATACCTCGACATGACTTATTTTTCTCAATTCGACTCGGTGTTTCTTGAGGGTAATTCGGTCCACACTTCCAGTCCCCCATTTTGTTATGGTTGCGGGGCTCCCCAGCTGTCACATTAACAGCAGACATTAACGGTTGCTTTGACTCGTCTGATTTTTAATACACTCATTTTTATGGTTAAAATATTAACCACACCTGACCGCGCACTTGTTAACATTCATAAAAGAAAGCTAAAGCGTAAGCATCGGCTTATTACAAACCCGATACATTTGCACCGAGACCCCCCCCCCCCCCCAAATAAAGGCACACACATAGACCATCCATGCATCCAATCATTTGAAGAAACTGAATATTTGTAGGCTTAATATGAATAGACAGAGTAGCCAAACCACGGGAAATTAATTTTAACGTGATTTTATTCGCATAGTGTGTATTTAAAATTAAGGTCCGTGTAAAGGTTGCTTAGGCCATACATTTTTTGCGGACTGGGGGTCTCAGTGCAGTTGTGTTTGAAAGCGCTGTGCGAGCGCCGCCAGCCGTGTAGTGGTGCGTGTGTAGGATATGAACTGCCCCCCGCCACAGCGTGAGAGACTCACTGAGAAATGCAGAGGAAGCAGCACAGAGCTCTACCCCAATAGGCACCGCTACCGCGCACAGACACCAGCGCCGAATTAAAAATCCTCTCCGTGCAACTTCACCGACAACGGTAAGGACCGCGTCGCAAATAATGTTAATAATAAGCGGCTAAGAGAGCGGCCTCCCGTGCGCACGGGTGGCTGATCTTCTACTTTACTGTGTTACTATTGTGACAAGAGGTGCTTTTCCAATTTTGTTCGTCCGGTTATTACTGAGCTTTTATGCGAGTCTTTATAGTGACGAGGTGTCGCGTTTTAAAGCGACGGGGATTTTCTTAGGGAAGGTAATTCTGATTCGCAAGGTAATGATTATTTTTTTTTATTTCAGCTCTGTCTAGTTTGTCTTTTACTAAAGCACGTAATGAGTGAGTAAAACGGCGCTTCTGCAGTCGCTGACATTTTCACTATTGTAGTATTCCACTACACACCCCAGTGTTGGTGACATTTCTGGTTTACAGATTGAGAAGCAAAAACGGAGTAAGGTGCTTTCCAGAGGGAAGAGAAGACCCTGAATAGACCATTGGCATTAATCATTTAATTTCTGTTGTTCGGTTTAACAACCCAATACGTTCATTTTTGAACGTGCAAATTTCATCGACTGCACATTTGTTAATATTTCGGTACGTGAATGAGTATATTTAATGGTAACGAAATCCTGAGAATAAGAAATGCAACCCCAGCACCCCAATTCCCCGCCCTTTCTCTCGTATTTTGTTGGGGGGGGGGGGGGTAACTGGGACTGTGATTCTTTCTTGTACAAACCATACTGCGGTAAAGACCCCTTGTCTCTTCCCTAATAATGAAAATAAATGTCTTGATGGCTTGTACTGTTTTTAGTATTATTTTTGAATTTGGCAGGGGGTCTCGGTTAGAGAAGCCAGTTTCCAGACAATATCATGGAATGATCTGAAAACAACGGAATTTTGCTCTTCTAAAAATATATGATTCGCGAAAACCCAGATGTGCAATTGTTATTTTTATTTCCATGTACATTCAGTTTGGCTATGCATGAGCGTCTACACAATGAATGCCCGTCTGTCAGATGTGCGCGCCTGTGCCCACCGCTGTTCAGACCGGCATGTCACGTATGCACTGTTACTGACTGACGGACTGACTGAATCGGGTTCAATAATTATTCCAGTCCTTTGTTTCGAAACGCACATGCGCGTTCTGATAAAGGTGGGTGTGGTGCTCGGTGGGGGGGGGTTGGAATATCAATTTACTGTTCAATTCGGAGAAGGTGGAACAAAGACTTCAGCCACTACAAATATCTCTTATTTTAAATTCTGGCTACTGTGCTTCTTCTTCTGTTTTATCCATTGTATTTTAGCTTTGTTGGGGTTGGGGCTGTATGTTTAACCAACACCTTTTTTTTCTTGTGGTGAGGGTTCCAGCACACAAATGACATACTTGATCTAAATAGCTACACGCTTGCACTCTCGCTCGTCCAGTACCGAATGTAGGACATAGGTGGCTCATTCAGATTTTATGCACATGGCGCTCCACTGTATAGACCGCTTTTCGTCCTTTATTTAGTGCTTCATCAGATAGGAATGCAGGATTTTGCCCCTTTTATTTTCGCCGATTTCTTGTTGGCTCTGAAGACTGTCATTTAAATTGTTAGAGCGACAAAAGCTTCCCAGCCCCGTTCGCAATGGAAATTGATACAATTACCTGTAAGTCTGGTGCTATGTGGGCTAGTTTTTTTATTTTCATATATACAATCATATTTTCTCATTGAGTAAATAGACGTTTTGAAAAAAATGATGGTTTCCACTCATTGATTTGATTTATTCTTCAAATCGTCATTTCAGTCTCAAGATTCCACAACACATTCGAAATCAAAGGCGGGGAACGCTTTCATTTGAAATGCATCTGGCCAGTGGTGCACTAGCCTAGCCTTTTGAAGCTGAAAAGCGCATTGATTTTAACCATTTTGAAAATAAATGAAATGCATAATCCGCGTTAACGATCCAAAGCGACGCGTCATTTTTGTAAAGGGAGCGCGGTCACGCCCCCTTTTGCCCCCCATCCCACATTCTGCGTAACGCCACCCTCCTCCCCCCGCTCCAGTTTCTCCAGTTTTTTAAGATGGTTTTCTGCTGGTATCCACGCATCTGGTTTAGAAAGGCATGTTAATATAATTGAAAATGAAAATATTGGTTTCTGCACAAAAGAGTGCACAGAATGTAATACCCCTTTCTTAGATTGTTTTATTTTATTTTTTTTTGGTCAATTTTGTGACAATGTAACCCAAGAAATGAGATGAAATGGCTGCTTGCTGTAGTAGATTTATTCGTGGAGAACAAATGTACATTGAGTTGCCCGCCTTTTATTAAATCAATTTCACTATACGTTTATCACTTTTAATGGTTTGAAATGGAGCTGGGGTTAGATAAACATGCCTTTGGTTATCTTGACCCTTTAACAGTTTAAGAGATGAAAAATTCACAACTGTGGCATCTAGCAAAAGCAAAGAGACATTATTAAAAATGCTAGAAGCCTCTTGCTTGAAAAATAGGAATTATGTACACAGCATGGTGGCCCAGTGGTTCACATTTCCATCTCACAGTTCATGTGTTTGAGACAGTTTATGTGGTGTGGAAGAAGGCCAAGACTTATCCCTATACCCACAATAATGATAGGTGTGTAAAGGGAATCCATAGCGAGTAAAAACAAATGATCAAAAACTATAAACCTGGTATCTTCTGGACCTGCACAACTGTCATTTCCTGACTGCCACTGCTTCCTGTTAAACGAAACCTGTGGCTCAATAGCATGTTATACCTCTCATTCTCTTACTTTAAAACCCTGGCTTCTCCGAATCCAAAGAGACAAGTGCTCACTTCCACTTTTCGTCTTGATCTACATTCAGAATTGCCCATGGGGTTAGAGTAGCTTGAAATCCCATCCTAGGGTGATCAAGCTCCGAGAGTCACATTTATGGCCTTCCATGTGCTTATAGAACTAGCAGCCCTTGGTGTTTCTGGGCCCTTGAGGCTTCCATAAGCCTTAAAAGCCAAGTCACTATGGCAGCTCTGGAGCTGTCTCTATTGTGTGGGGAGCAGCATGGTCCCGCATACTCCTTTGTGCAAGGTTATGCTGTTTCCATCTATGGCATCATTTGAATCCAATTTGGTTTAACAGCCCAATACGTTCATTTTCGAACATGAAAGTTTCATTGACTGCATGTCTAAAAAAAGATCTAGCAACGCCTGGATGGACTGCCTTATCAAAGCCCTTTGGAAGCTGCACATTCACACCTCATAGATGTTTTCCCTCTCCTTCTTTAATGGTGCCCCAGTGTATAGCTCTCCTTGTCACTCTTGTACTTGTAACTCAGTTGGCTTCCCGGCAGTGTGCCAACTACTGCACTGAGATGGCAAAATTCAGCATAATCCTTTACTTCTCATTCTATCCAGTGTATCTACATCAGTGTGTTTTGCAGGGGGCACACACTCCCTGATAAACAGATTCTTTTATCATGAGCCTTATGCTAGCCCCAAAAAACCTGCACAGTTGACAGGGAACAAAACAGTGTAACGTTGAAGAAGTCTTTCAGTGCTGATATTACTTGTAACATAAAGTCATCTCTAGAGACAAGAGCCCATCATCACAATCATCATCAGAGCAAGAGTTTCTTGTACAGAAACCTGGACAGGTTTCTTGTCTGTCTGAGTTTTTTTGGCCCTTTATGTGTGCCGAGCTGGCTTGGTTCGTAGAAAAGACATCCTAAAGCTGGAAGGCTATATGACTTCCAACAAAACAGCTCTCACAAAAAAGGAAAAAAAGAGAACAGGAGCTGGGTGTGGTAGCTACCTCTTATATAATCTTATTCAATTATTATTTACGACATTTGCCTAAAAAAATATAAAACTTCCATATATGCCCTTTTTTCCACTCTTTCCCTCTGTAACCAGAAATTCTGGAAATGTCTAAGCCTTCAGCTATAATCTTGTTTTTCAGTTTCTGTCTGGATACTGACATTTCAAAAGGGCTTTCTTCTGCAGCTCATATAGCGTAGGGCAAGCTGAATACTTTTATATGTGTGTATATTTAAATATAGCAAGAAATCTCACATCTGTGTAACACTTCAATGCGTAAATTACTTATTTGCTGCTCACTACTTGGAGTCTGCACCCATTTGTCTGTGTGGATTTTCCTGCAGGTACTCCGGCATGGTCCAGCATCCCAAAGACTTGTGTGTTACTTTGACAGCTTAGTCAAAGTGGCCCAGTCTGGGTTGGGGCGAGTGTGTCCATGTGCATGCTCTTCTACAGGCGGCCATCCTGACTGGGACTGATTCCTTCACTGCTGTGGAGATAGCCTCTGGCTTCCTACAACCCTGTAATGGATAAGTAGGTTAAAAAAATGAATGGGCATTTAATGTATGCATAACTATTAAAAATGTAATGGTGCATGAAAAGATGTTATAAATTTAAGGGGCAAGTGATGCACTGAATTTTCCTCTGTTATCAATGTGCTCCTAATAACAAAACATGTAAATGGACCTTAACCGTTAAGTGTCTGTTTTGTATGCAGATGTAGCGTTTGTTTAAACAGGAGAATTCCTTCAGGATTTGGAGATTATGACAAACTCCAAAGGGCAAAATTGTCAGGATTCCTTCCCATCTAGTTAAAATTAAACTTCCTTTTTTTGTAAAAAAAAAAAAAAAAGCAGATAGTACTGACTTCCCTCCTTCAGATTCTCCTGGATGCCTCTCAAAAGTACACTGTTAATGTGTTTGCCTGTACTTTCGGTGTGTCTTTTATTATAAACCTGTATACATGATATTGCTTCTGTCTTGTAGTGTTGGTATTGAAGACTTGTTATCGTGCTTATCTGCATTAACAAAATCAATCATTCAGCGATAAATTATACATGAAAAGACAGTGTCATGTTTCTAGATTCTCCTTTAGATTCTACTTCTTTTAATCTTGATCAGTACTACTCCTGTCTACATAAATCCAATGAGTATTTATTTATTTTTTAATAAGATAATAGAGTACTGTAGTCAGTCTTTGTGCATTCTTTTAAGAATAGGGTTCAAAATGGTATGCTCCATTACCTTTATTTACAGTTTGTTCCTCATGCACCCAAAACACATAACCAAAAGATAACTGAAATGTGATCTTTTCTTAATAGCCAAACTAATAAACTACGATCCCCAGTCTTCCTGTCTCTTGATTCTTAGTCTTTTCCTCTCCTAAGTTAATACCATATGTGCTCTCCAATTAGTCATTGCCTGAAGGGAATGACTGTGTTGTTTGAGGATGTTACATAAGTACAATTTATTTGTATTTCTGCTGTTGTTGTTATAAACCAGGTGGTTATTGCTGCTGCCTCATTGCTTTGTTGTCCTGGAATTAAATTCCGAGCCCCTGAATGTTGCCCGATTGTTGGAGTTCACATAGCTTTGCTGCATTTATGTGGGTTTTCCACCAAGTTCATATCCACAAAGACATGCAGGTTAAGTTAAGGGATGACTCTATGGCCTGTGTGGGGAGTATGTGCCTGTGTGGGCCTTGTCCAAGAAGCTTCCTGCTGCTAAGATAGACAGTTGCCCTCCACAAACCTGAATTCAATTAAGAATGTTTTAAAATGGTATGGTCTGTATATTCAGTGATATGGGAGATTCCTGTATTAAAACATTGCATTAAACCACCAACAAGCAGCAAGCGATTTGGACAGTGGTAAGGGAAATTACAACAAGGCATATTTATGGTTTAGCAGTGGAGGTGATTCTAGAGTTGCATGAAAAAGCACGGTAGCCAACAAGTAAACAAAAAAATACATATTGTTGGAAAATTATGAGAACACCTGTATGAAGCAGTCAACCAACTTCAGATCTGTAATAAATTTAGCTTTGTATGTTATTCATGATGGCAGCACTTTTTGGCCTACCAAATGCTGAGAATGAGCACATGAGTATGCTGGACTGAAATTTAATAAAGTGTTTTCTAATATCTTTATATAGCATCCAGATTGGAGTGCAGTAGAAACAATTAATACAATTAGATTTTCTAAGATGAATATATTAGGAGGAGCTTAGGGGTGGAAGATTATGGAAAGATGACTCCAGTAGACTTGAAACAAATGGAGAAAAGAGTAGAATGGTTTGCCAAGGAGAATATTAGAGGTTAAACTGGTTCTAAACTGGTCCTGTACATGCAAGTAAGACAACATGTGCAAGTCTGCCCTGTGATATGTTTGGTGTCCCATTGTGTCATTGCTAAAAGGCCTAGGGCGTAATCCCTGTAGTATAGCAGTATTGTCTAGAGCCATATTTTATATGTGATTTTCTCATTTTTTTAAGGTTGCGTATGTTACATATGACAATATTTTAAAACCAAGATTCATTTTGTCTTTAGTATGTCTTTAGCATCTATGGTGGGTCACCAGCTTCCTACCAGGGGTGGCTCTTCAGTCTTCAAGCTCTCAGCTTTGCAGTATAGGAGACGTGTCTTTGATCTAATGAACCAGCCTTCTGTAGCCTGTGCAGCTATGTTGCAGTTATCTGAGGGAATGATATGTGTCAAAGCCACCCTTAAAATATACATAGATGTACTGATTTGTGACTGTACTCTACATATAAGATAGTAACCTTGCAACCAAAAGCATCTAAATCTAAAAGATAGTCTTGAAAATAATCTTTTTACCACGTGTCTATACTCTTTGATAACATATAAGCCGTGTTATATGTTGCAATACGTGTGTAAAATTTTTCAAACATCATTTTAATTTATTTGATGTTTTTGGACAATCACTTATATCCATGAATGCAGAAAAAAAATCTGTTTAGTGATATTTTTGTTTCATTTTGATCAGGCAAGTAAAAATTTTGGGGCACTTGGCATACCACAGTACTACTACTGCTACATCTAAGCCAGCAAGTCAACCCATTACAGCTCACAAAGCCCCCCACCCCGCTATTTATTTATTTATTTATTTATTTATTGTTTAATTTTTAACCCAGTCTGCCCTTACACTACTTCAAATTCCAGCAATGTGGTTTGTTTCTACATTGAGTTTGAAGTGCTGCACATTGGCGTATCGCACATGTCAGATTATTTGGGTCTGAGTGGGTTTTTCTCTGGGTACTCCATTTTACCTCCCACGTCTCAAAGACCTGCATGTGAGACCAATTTACAATCACCAGTTAATCTCATGTGAGTGTGGGTGTAAAGTGGGAGTGGATTCTGCAGTGGGCCAATGCCCCATCCTGAGTTGGTTCCAGCCTCTTGTGACCCTCAGTTGGCCTAAGTGGGATTGAGAATATTACATTGCATTATTTACAAGCAGAGATGCCTTCTCTTCTTGTAGGGAGACACTGCCATTTCGTACAAGCTTTTTTTCTGCCTAGATGCATTTATTTCTTCAAAAACTGGATATTGAATTCAAGCATGTGGCTTGCAATGCAGTATTGGGTATGGAAAATGCACTATTTTTTCTTTTATTAAATTTTAGTTGCCACATTGTTTCTAGAATGAATTGCAGCAAACCTGTTTAGTCCAGCTCATACTTTATGCATATAAAGATCTAAGAACCTGGGCAAAAATGCACAATAAATAATAATACATTTTATTTATATAGCATCTTTCTTATGCTTAAGGCTCTTAACAGAGTCTCAGAAAGAAACAGCAGGTATATGTAATATTGGATACAAATATTCAAATGTTTCCTGAATAGAAGACTAAAACAGATAGATACAGGATATACAAAGCATTAAATAGAATTAAAGACAACAAACCAGGCTAAAATACTAAATTCAGTACAAAAAAAATAGCCTAGCAAATAACATAATTTGTGATGTAACACACACACACAAATTATACTGAACATCTGGACAGAGTGGAAAACTGAAAGAGGAGTCAGAATGTCAGTTTAAGTTAAAAGCCTTCCTGAAAAAAATGAGTTTTAAGTTGTTTTTTTAAAAGAATGAATTGAGTCAGCTGATCAAATTAAATTGAGGAGGTCATTCCAAAGTCTGGGCGCTATACAGCTGAAGGCCCGGTCACCCATAGAGTGCAGGTTAGTGTGGGGCACAACAAGACTGCTATAATCAGAGAACCTTAGTGGGCGAACAGGAGCATAGGGATGGATAAGGTCACTGATACAGTCCAATGCAATATAATTTCATATTCAGTCCTGTAAGACACAGGGAGCCGGTGGAGGCAAAGCAGATAGGGTGTTATGTGGTTGTTGTTGCTAGTCCATGTTAGGACTCTTGTAGCAGAGTTATGAATCAGCTGGAGCTGAGATATAATAATAGAAGTGGCACCTGCCGGTAGGGAGTTACAATAATTAATGAAGGATGTGATAAAAGCATGGACAAGGAAATCATTGGTTACCTGAAGCAAAGCAAACCCTAATCAGTACGAATGTCAAGCTACCGTGTAAATGATATAAGGAGGGAATGATACCTAAATAGAATAGACAACTACATTGTATTAATCTCTTATATATAGTTCTCTTCTGGTTCGTCCTACTTCCTCTTCAAACCTGGTCCCACTCACACGCAGCCCACACAGCATTTCTCGTCTTCTTCCAAACCCTTGCCCATGCTGCCTGCGGCCTCCCATACACCCCCACACCGCTTTTCTTGAGTCCTATTCCTCCTTTGGACTACCACGTTCCCTGCTCCTCTATCATGACCCCATTGGTGTCACGTCACCGCCCGATATCTAGCCTGACTGCATGACCTTTCACTTCAACCATGTCTGTGCCTGGGAGTCTTTTCTGTAGCCTGCTTCACTTTCGACGGGTTTTTGTACAACGTCATCTGTTTTCCGGGATCCGGCAACTCCCTGTTCCTATCAGTGGGTTATTTCTTGACACAAACGGTTGACGAAGGCAATGCACTCTCACTACAACATAGGACAGTAGATTTCGTTGCATCACATTGGGACAGATTTGGAGACGTTCTTCCTGTTATTCTTTCCAATGCAATTCGAGTTATCACAACAAGTCATGAGTACTATCAATAAATGGCAACATCTACAGTTTATGGTGGTAAAGCTGAAATTCAAGCTCTTTCCGAGATTAGATCTTTCGACTCATTATCTGTCGTCTCCAGCAAAACCCCTATTCACAACTACGTCTTTCAAGAAGTATTTCTTTCTTCTTGATTTCTGAATTCCTTTCTCATCATTTTCCATTCCTATTCTTACACCACCGTATGCTACGGCGGGCGTCGGCTAGTAACAGATTAATGCTTAATTGGTAACACTTTAGGTTAGGTATTAAAAATGCATTGATTGCTCATATACTGTTATGTAACAAAGCCTTAACAAAGGATCAATAAAGTGGTTTTCTATTTCTTTCCAGTGTGGCATATTAAGAGCCTATGATATTTTGGCAATATTACTGCAGGATCCACAGATCTTATACTGAAATGTGGACTATCAAGGGAAACATGTCATATTTAAGTCACCTCTGACCATTCCAAAGTGAAGTTTTTTTAGTAGGCTTTATTGCACAGATAACCACTGTGGTCAAGCTGTAGTGAAACCCAGGATCAAGGAAGACATGTTTAATTCTTTCAAAGGGAAAATAAAATAATGTGCAATGGTGCTGCAAACAGGAAACATAAGTGGTTGCCTTTCTCTTTAAAGTAAACATTGCTCGTCTAATCAGTTCCTTCTGTCCGATGAAGCATTGTCTCTGTGGCTAACTCTGGTCAAAGTCAGACACCTTCTTCTGGGGAAGCGAAGCACAGCTTAATAGATAGTCCCTCAGAAGGGGTGGAGTCAATTGTCCTCAGTGATCATTTTCTCAGAGCTGTGGAAGCAGAAGCAAGTGACAAGTTTAGTGACAGTGCCCCCTTTCTCTTTGGGGTGGTAGTACATACCTCAAGAGTGCCAGGAAGGTGACCCACTTATGCACATGTGGAACACCACTTTACTTTGTTAAGGCTTTGTTACATAATAGTAAATGAGTAATAGATGTATTTTTGCAGTACCTAAAGCGTTACTGCTTAATTGTTTTATACACACACATTCAACTTACATGTGTGCATTATATGTGTGCAATATTTATTTTACTATTGGAATAAAAGTATTATTTTTGTAACATATGTAGTGAATGTGAAATACAAGGAAAAGACTTATTCAAAAAATAACCATTCATTGTGATAACCACAATAATTCATACAAGTTGCCCAAGGAATGTAATCCAGGTTCATGTAATGCAATATTGTGGTGTTATTTATGCTGTTTTGTTTTAAAATGATTATTTATGACTATAACATCAAGACAAAATTCCAAAATATTCATTCTGTGGTCATCATGCTTGCTGCATAATGTAACACTGAAATAACAATGGGCAATATACAAAGAGCAATATTTGAAATATGATCAATATTTTTTCTCCAGTTATGTTCTTTTTTAATTTATATTTAGATAATATCAAAACAGGTGAAATGTCTTTTAAGATTAATTGTATAAATTAAGTGTGTAAGTGAAATTCATTGGTTAGTGGTGCTGCCTCATATCAACAGAGCTGAGATGTTTCCTGGATTAGTCACCATGTGGAGTTCTCTCCTTCTTTGTAGCTCTCTGGCATGCTCCTAAATCTGAAGGATGTGCATACTAAGTCTCTAAACTGGCTTTATATTAGAGTCAATGTGTATATGCATTGCACGTTGTTCCTTTCTTGTGCTTAATACTGCCAGTCTCCCCAAAACCTTGTAATGGACATCATCAGTTCTGAGAATAAATGAATGTTAAAATGTTTACTTTTCTTCCACCCATTTTCTAAACTTGTAAATTCCATTACAAAGTCATGAATGTGTTCCTGGTAATACAATGTGCCAGTTAAATTCTGTTAGAACAAAATGCTTAGGACTGAAAAAATAATTTGTTTTGATGGAATTGGAACATAGAGTGATCTTTCAGCACATACAATTGACAAAGCTGAATGCAAAATGCCAAAGCCAAAAGCAACATCTGTTTTCTTCTTGCTAGCATCACTTTCAGTGAGAAGTACCAACTTTGTCTGTAAATTGTTTTAGTTTACATAAGTGACACCCCCTCGGTGTCTCTAGCATGCAGTCAGTATTATTAGACTTCAGGGTCTAGGGTAAGGGGGGTTCTCCTTCTTTGTCCGGAACATGTGCCTCTTACTTACTAAAACAGCATCCTTCAGTGTTCATTACGTGGAATTTTCGGAGCAATCTCTGCTTGAGTTACATAAATGGTACCCCTCAGTGTCCTTTGATGACGATTGCCTAATGAACTGACCGTCTCTTCCTGGCTGCTGTCTGTTCTTTTCTTTGTTGTAACCTGAAAAAGTTTCACATAAAAAGTTCATGATAAAAAGTTTGAAGGTTACATTCTTAAGTAAGAATTGTTTGATGCCTAAAATTGCAAGCACAAAATGCAAAGATGCATTCAAATGCAACAGGTTTTTTTTTTTTGTTTTTTTTTTAAAGATTATGTGTTCATAGAGTAAAATTATAAGAAATGCATTGGAAACTTTTTGAGTAGCTTAAACATAAGGGAAGCTCAGCAGTCAGCACTTTCCAAGGGCAAACCATAACTTAATCCTCAATCTGATCAATGTGCTCAGCGAAGTCAAACCATACCTTGAAAAACCAGAAAATAAGCGACAGGGTCTAGCTGCAGAGAACCTCCAGAGCTCTGCAAATACGGCAATGGTCAAATTTGTTGACAGTTGACTGTTGACAGTTAGATATGTCCACAATGCCTCTGGTCTGTAGTGACCCTTCTTGAGGTCTGCAGATGCAAGAGTGTGACAATTGTTTAATAAATTATATGACATATCATGCAATCTAATTGGATGTTTGGCAGAGCTCCAGAATTGAGATTTTTGGGACAGGTACAGAAGAAATACACAGATTGTGCTGCACTCTTATGAAAAATGACTGTTGAAATGCATTTAGCAGTTAAAACGGACTTTGCTGTAATGAGATTTTTTTAACATCAGTTAAAATTGACCAGACC
>JANRMT010062819.1:20342960-20514805 GCA_026402145.1 Polypterus bichir lapradei | reverse complement strand
TATATATATATATATATATATATATATAGTGAGATCTGGCCGGCCATTCATCCCGGCCAATACCCCCAGGCCACCAGATGGAGCCCTCCTTGCAGCATAGAGGTGCCCCGAATGCCAGCAGGGAATTATGGACAGTGGACTTTTAATGTACAGCCCTGCTGGATACCATGGGGGCCGCCAGGAGTTGCTGCAGGGTGGCCCAGAGACAATTTTCCCTACACCCCGGAAGTACGTCCCAGTCACATGAACAGAAGAAATGACGTGCTTCCAGGATGAAGAAAAGGAGTTTTTTACCTGACCCGGAAGTGATAGAAAGTCACATGGACTGAGGGACAAACACTTCCGGGTCAAGGATTATAAAGGACTCTCAGAAATCCCAGACGGACGAGCTAAGTTGGGAGGCAGGGTGGCTAAGCGTCTGGGAGTTTGGAAGATTGGTTTATTGTTATTGGGAATTGTGGAGCGGAGCGTGTTTTGTGCACATTATTATTATAATAAATTAATTATTTGGACTTTTATCTGGTGTCTGACGTGTGGTCTGAGGGTACAAGGGAGCGAGAAAGCCCTAATCTGTCACAATATATACTAGCTGTGTAAGCCAGTGCTGTAAAAAGCCTGGGGTCCTAGAAACTATCAAAATCATCAGAAAAAAAATTGAAATGTAGAGATGTCATTGAAAGGATCTACTCTGGGCGTCTTTCTCTTAGGTTTCGTTGTGCTGACGTGCTCGCCTCGCTTGTGTATTAGTGGCGGGAGGAAAAGTAAAAGGGATACCGTTTTGCTGATGAGCTTATCTCGCTTGTGTAAGAGTTTCTTTCTTCTCTCGGCGGTTTTACTTTGGCAACAGAGTCGCTTTCTTCTTAGTACTTGTTAACTTGGCTGACTTGCTGGCTGTCTAAGCTTCATGCTGTAGTAGCCTCGCACTTCCGGGCCAGAAAAACAGACACACAAACCCCCACGTGTAGATATATATATTAATATATTAATATATTTTGATAAGCGTCCCGGACACAGACAGGAGGACACCGATGGTACAAACATCAACACACGTTTATTTTCCATCTTCTATATATAAGTGCACACACAACCCCAAACTCCCCCAAAGTCCAGGCCGCCTCCACTTCTCTCCACCAAGCTCTGTCCTTCTCCCCTCCCGACTCCAGCCAACGAATGGAGGGAGGTGGCCCCTTTTATCCCTACCCGGACGTGCTCCAGGTGCCTCCCAATAATCTTCCGCCGGCACTCCCCAGTGTGGCGGAAGTACTGGCTGCGCACCAGGAAGCACTCTGGGTGTCCCTGGTCTTCTTCCCCAAAGTACTTCCGGGTGTGGCGGAAGTGCTGAGGGCAAAGGCTACTCAGGAATTCGGGTGCCCCCTGGCGGTGACCACGGGCCCCTATAGGGTTGAGCTTCCATGCTCAGTTCCCCTGGTCCCCAAAGCCACCAGGGCGGTCTCCCTCTCGTGGTCTGGAAAAGGCGTAAGCCCTCCTCCGGTCCTCCTGGGCATCCCGACTGGGTATCACCCCCAGCCACTCGCCACAATATAGATATATATGTAAAATATATATATATATACACTGCGGTAGGCTGGTGCCCTGCCTGGGGTTTGTTGCCTGCCTTGCGCCCTGTGTTGACTGGGATTGGCTCCGGGAGACCCCCGTGACCCTGTAGTTAGGATATAGCGGGTTGGATAATGGATGGAGATATATATATATATATATATTCATATACAGTATATATATATGAATGAGGATTTCACGGAAACAGGGTTCTAAAGGAATTGCATGTGTACATGAAGTGGAGTGGATAATTTTCAATTACCTTTTTAAAAACCTGATGGCTTCAAGATATTCTTGCCATATTATACCGTGATTTGGTTTTGCAAAAGGCTAATAAGTATTTTTTTTTATTTCGTTCATTTTTACCCTCTGTATTACAAATCTGGCGTAAACTGCTTAATTAAGTTTAGTATTTGGCATATTTGTTCAATCACTTACACTGTATGACAGTGGTGGCCAACTCAGCAAAAATACATGTGTTTTGAATGCTGTGCTCATAGGACTGGATACCCCACTTCACCTATGGTTAATGTTTGTCTATAAAATTTGAGTTAAATTGTACATGGAAAGTTCTTAGAGGTAACCTCTCATTCTCAAATGGGACTGGTCCTGGAAGTACTTGACACAAGCCCATCATGAACAGGGCAGCACTTCATTTCAGGGCCCAAACAGGCTTGGACACAAATATAAAAGTAGAAAAAGTTTTTGTTGTGGGAAACTCTTCTTGGTCAAGCATTTTCCACCACAGCCACAATACACAGCCACTGGACACAGGCAATAATAAAGCACTCTGCCACTCCTTCTAATCTGTTTTTCCGTCACAGGCCACTGCCTTCACCAGTCCTCCTCACAAGCTTCGTCCACCTTACTCTGAACTCTGGCTCCTGGAACAGAGGCAGGCCGCTCATTTTATCTACCACCCAGAAGTGCTTCCAGTGTTCTGCACTTCTGGGTGAGGTGGAAGCCCCATGAAATAGTGCTCCCCAGTCCCTGCAATAAACCCCTGGCGCCATACATGGACCCTAACAGGGCTGAGCCAACAAACTCCAACTCCCATAAGGCCCTATGGGAATCCGTGATGCTGCTGCAACCCAGAGGGCTGCCTTCCCATTTCAGGGGAGAAAATATCCTGTACATGCTGTCTCCTCGACCTTCCCGAATGAGGTCATTCCAGCCAGGCCAGACTTATTAGTTTGTAGTTTCGCTTTGGTGGATTGTCACAGTTTAGCATCTCAACTTGAATACAGTATCTGAATGTGTGGAGTTTGTACATTTTCCTGATGTCTGCATCATTTTTATTTATTATTATTATTATTATTATTATTATTATTAGTATGTTCTTTACTTTCCTTCTGCTTTTTTAAAGATGTAAACCTTAAGTTGATTTGTGACTGTAAGTTGGCCCAGTATGACCAAGTAATGAAATGGAGTCTCATCTAGCGCTGTTTCTTTCAAATCAGTTGAACACCATATTTTTTGGTCCTACTGTAAGCTAAAGGCCTAACTAAAATTAATACTGCATTTACATGCAGTGGGAGGGATGAGAATCACAGTTTCTTGGAGGGAAATGACTTTTGAATTTCCTTCAAAGTCGTAGCACCCAGTTGGGTAACTTGTAGAAAACAGTGCTAGTAGATAAGTTTTAACAAAAAGTTGGCCTTTCATCTCATTCAGATAAGTAAAATGAAAAATAAACAAGTCTGTTTGAAATAACATTTTGCAGTTAAGTTGTATTTAAAGAAATACAGGACATGTTTTTGTATTTAGTTAGCTTTTTTCCACAAACAAAAAAAAATAATGTTGAGAAAAACCTGCAGCACCAGGATTTCATAAAAGGATGGGATTTATTTTGTTACAAGTCTAGTCTGTACGATTTAAATCCACTCACAAAAGTTCAAGATAAACTGGATCTCTACTTTTTTCATAATACGTATAACATACCAGCCCATCGCAAGGCTTCTTCTTCTTCCTCTTTCGGCTGCTTCCGTTAGGGGTCGCCTCAGCAGATCATCTTTTTCCATATCTTCCTGTCCTCTGCATCTTTTTCTGTTACATCCACAACCTGGATGACCTCTCTCACCACATCCATAACCCTTCTCTTAGGCATTCCTCTTTTCCTTTTGCCTGGCAGCTCTATCCTTGACATCCTTCTCCCAATATACCCAGCATCTCTCCTCTGCATATGACCAAACCAACGCAATCTTGCCTCTCTGGCTTTGTCTCCAAACTGTCCAACTTGAGCTGACCCTCTATTGTACTCATTTCTAATCCTATCCATCCTCTTCACACCCAGTGCAAATCTTAGCATCTTTAACTATGCTACCTCCAGCTCTGTCTCCTGCTTTCTGGTTAGTGCCACCGTCACCAACCCATATAACATAGCTGGTCTAACTATTGTCCTGTAGACCTTCCCTTTCACTCTTATGCAGACAACAATACCAGCCCATCACAAGGCTCAAACAGCCAAATAACATCCATTATAATTCTGACCAGTAGCATTATTTAAGAGCAAATAGCCAGATTATCATTTTGCCATTCCTTGTAATTTATATAAGCATGCTAGAATATGAATGCATAAGTAAAATCTCTCCTCAATTAGATTATTACAAAAAGTTCAGAATCGCATCTTTTGAGATCCTGCATTCTAGGCATGCCGTGTTATCTGTTGTATTAAGGAGCTGCAATGTTGCACACCTTTCTTGTTGTAACAAAAGTTGGAAATTGAGTTGGTGGCTCGTGAATATCAGAAAAATTAATGACCTGGCTGATCCTTCAACATTTGTCAGCTGGCTGGTTGTAGATCTTCCAGCAAAAAAGTAGCAGCAGCAAACCTGTCGCTAAAGTGAAAACATCTTCACTCACCATTTTTGCATCACTGAAAATCCATGCTGAAATCACTCTGGTACCTTTTGAGCTTCTATTTGTTTCATTTTGCTAATAAAACATATAAGTGCTGTTTGTTGAGACATTGTTCACATTCCCCTCCAGCAAAACCTAGCCCAACTAGTAACTTCAATTTAAGTTACTAGTTGATAGACTCATGTTAACGTCACATGTTCTGAGTGCCTGTTATTGGTAGCATTTAAAGTCAGTCTTACTTTCTAACCCTTGTTATGTAAACGTACTCCGTATAATCGATACCCAGATATGCGCTTTCCAAATATTTTTATGAGTTAAATTTACTGTTCTATTGATAAAGTTAAAACTAGTGATTTTGCTGTGTAATTTTATAATCAAGTGAGATGTGTGTTAAAATGCCAAGAGTGCATTATAGGCTAATTGTCACTTGAGAAAAAAAAAATAGCTAAGCTAAAAACATGGTGAACCAATGAGAAAGGTGGGTGGGGCCCATAACTGGTGCCACACCCACGAAAAATGCTTGCTAAGAACAAAGAGAACTTCAAATATAGGATAGCCACCCTGTAGTCTCTTACTGTCACAAACAATGAAGGTTTAGAAAACATAAAATAAAGGAATAAGGAGTGAGGCACCATCTCATTTCTTAGTTCCAAATCATACACTTAAGAAATTATTGGATCCTAAGTCTCTTCTCTTAGTTCACAAGGAGTGATCCAATAGAAGCACTAGTTGAATCACTCCATTCTAGTAAGAACACGCAGAGTTCCTGCTTAAATGTAAGCAACATGTTTACTTTCTATTTTTCTATTGAATACTTGGGTAGATGGTGTCAGTTTGTCAAGTTCATCTTGTACCTCATGATTTATATGGTGCTTTTTCGATATTGCAAGGGTTGTCATAGACTGTGTCTTCTTTGGAGACCACTCCCAATTCATTCATATAACCTACTAGAGCTGTAAACGACTGGTATTGTATCTGTGGCTGCTTTGTGCTTTGCGCCCATTGCTGCTGATAAACTCTTACCAGGGAAAAGTGGTGGGCGCCATAGGTGTCTTACTTGTCGGCGGCTTAGTGAATCCACGCCCCTTCCAAGACCATTGGATACGACGACAACTCGCAGAGCCACGCCCACCAACTCGGACGCGACGACACAGAAAAAACGGCGTCATTTATATTCGTCTGTCGTAGAGGCCACATGCACCTCCGAGCAATGTTTACTGTTCGTAGAGGCATGTTTCTCGCGGAGGTGAATCGCCATATGCAGCGTGTAAAATGGTTTGCGAGGGGTATCCCATGGGATCCTTAAAACAATCCTTTACAACTGAGGTTAAAACACAATGAAGTAAGCAGTCTTTAAAAACCGAGTTTTCGGTTACGACGCACGACCGCGTGCACCATAGCAAACTGTTTTACACGCTACATACAGCAGTTCGCATCGGTGACAAACATGCGTCTTCTTAGATGCTCCTGCAGGAACACGGAAGACATGAGTCACAGGTGCACCTAGACTGTGCAAAGATGACAAAGACTCAAGTGACGAGTTGGAGGTGGGCACATGAGCAGGCAGTGCATACTGAACGAGAAATCAGCAGACTAGCATGACGGAGGGAGCGGAATGGACATCCTTCTCTTCTCATCCCGTTCCACCCTCTGCGCCTCAGCGCCGTCCACCACCATCCCTCGGTCTGGGAGGAGAAGGCGCGATGGCGGTCTGCCAGTTTTCAGTCACGGACGATTGTGTGTTGGTTCGTTCCGTGCATTGTTACAATGTTGCTTTTCTTGCTGATTTATTACATTACCGATTTTTCAAATGTTAATTTTCTCCCTGTGCTTAAAAATCATTAAAAAACCAGCCTGATTATGCGGCGTATGGTACGCTGCGGGTTGGCTAGTTTTCTTTAATCTAGTATTAAGAAACTAGGGAAGAAGTCGCTAGAGGTGTCTACAATTGTGAAAGAGTGTAATGGAGAGCAGCATCCCCTTATCCCTCTGTTAAATCATTAACATCAACACAGAAGTTTCGATATTTTAGTCATTTGTCAGTGACCACAAGTCACCAGTCATATTTTAACCTGCTTATTGAGTTTCTGGTCACAGATCAGTGATGCTCATGCCAGTAGCAAAGGGCACAGGGTAGGAACTTACCCTGAATGGGGGTGCAAACCCAATAGAGGGCACAGTTACACACCCACAATAACATAACATACATCATTGGAACTTGGTAGCAAAACTGGAGCACCCAGAGTAAAATCCATCCAGAATAACAAGTAAACTCCACATCTGCTATGGAATATGAATACTGGGGTGGTGAGGCAGTAATGGTAAATGCATTGCCAACAAAATTCATATTTATTAAACACCATCATGTAGTTTAATCCAAGCAACAATACAGTTCAGTGAGATAGCCACTTGTATACACATCATGTTTTGTAGTACAGTTGCTTTTGTTTTGCCTTCATGGATTTATATCGCCTGAAATACAACCCATGGTTATTCTTTTGTTTTCTTTTTCCTTGTTTCTTGCTTGCTGCTGTTACTAGCTAATAATTTATCCAGAATTTGAATAGGCATTTGTTTCTCAAATCTTAACTTTGTAATGTTTTCCGCATTCATGAGAATGTACCTTTATGATGGTCTTATACTGTCCACATGTTCTGCTGTGGCCCTTTTGAACAGACTAATTAGTTTTACAGCATCATAACACCAACAGTACACCCACCAAACCCTAAGTATTCTAAAGGCAAACTTCCAGTACCTTATATTCTCTTGAGAGTAATGATTTCTGCAGACCAGGTTACAGTCACCACTGACATAAATTCTTTGAGCAGATCTAATCCCAGGGCACACTAAGAAAAATAAATGAACATAAATCACACAAGCAGTAAAGTCTAAAATCTCTGTGACTAACCCCATAGCTACAGGTCAAAGCTACTCAATGGGCTTGCTTCGTAATGCTTGTCTATGTCAAAATTAACCAGTCATATATTGAGGAATTCCTTTTAATTAATGAATTGCATGTCAAATATTGAAATAAGTGAGTAGACTGTTACATTTTTACTGTTAGAAATAAAAAGAATAATGAAAGAGTAATCATAAATTATGACATTTCTCATTTTTGTAACTCTCATGGCATCAATACTTGCCAGCTAAACACATACAGCATGTGCATGATTCATTTCAGCTCAATGAAATTTAGCATAAATACATATGGTTAAAAATAAATCTCACTGTATTGGATACTCAGATTTGGAGGGAGTGGACATTGAAGGCTCTGCACCACTCTGAATCCCCCATCATATTGAATGACTTTTCCAGCATAGCTTTTTTCTACATAATCCTAATGTGTCCTGGTCAGTCACAGCACACCCTTCACCACCTGCCAGGTGTGATATCCATAGTGCTCTGTGAGTCAACACTGATATTAAGGAGGTTTGATTTTGTCCCTAGTTGTAGGGGCAAACTCCAATGTGTGTGTGAGAGTTGATAACCAATGATCACTCAGCCAGAAGTATAGCACATGCAGTGTGCCCACAAAGACAGAACAAAAGCAGGTGCTTTGCAAAAAGAAAAGAGGGTTGCCTATTCAGTGTTTTACCTCATATTTGTTGTACCACAACAGAATGGAGTAAGGAAAAAGATTGGCCTGAAGTTGCCATACCTGCAGAACATTCACACAGGCATTGGAAGTGCGAGGTAATATGTTAATTTGCTGCCAGAATGAGGCAATCTTCTAATACATTGGCACCACAACAGGAAAACAGAGTCTGTTCTGAAGCAGTTCTATAGACCGTTATCCCCCGTGATTTTCAGTTGTGTAGTTTGACTTTTTCAAGGTAATGAGATCCAGTAACTACAGCTGTCAAGTTTGACTTGAAGTTGTGTAGCATTATGCCGACCTAAACAACTATACAGTGCAGCACGTAAGAATGTTCCTTTCTGGTCGACACAGTAGTTCAGCTGGTAGTATTGTGGCCTAGCGTTATTTGGACGCCAGTTTGATTTTCTGTTTTTGTGTATAGTTGGTTGGTTTCTAGTGGTTTCTTCCATACGCTTGGTTTAGAACATTACAACATTAGAACAGTCTATAGACGAGAACAGGCCATTGAGCCCTAAAAAAGCTCACCAGTTCTACACACTTAATTCTTTTAAATTAATAGCAAGTCTAGTTTTAAAAGTTACTAAAGTCCTACTGTCTACCACACTATTTGATAACTTGTTCCATGTGTCTGTGTCTCTCTGTGTAAAGAAGAACTTCCTAATGGTTGTGTGAAATTTATCCATAACAAGTGTCCTTGTGTTTTTGATGAACTCATTTTAAAATAACAGTCTCAATCCACTGTACTAATTCCCTTCATAATTTTAAAGACTTCAATCAACACTTCAACTACACCAGTTTATTAGCTGGATGATTACAATTTGTTGCTTTTGTGAAGTGTAGAACATGCCACTGTGTAGGGTTACTAGTAGGGTGTGGATAGCATTTGAGAAGTTGATTTCAGCATTAGGTTTGCAAATTTGGATGTCTTGTTAGAATTTTTTTCTATCAAACACATTTTTCCTTTCCCATTATAGATTATTTGAGAGTTCCAACCCCAAGGTGTGCATCTCTGCTTTATAAACCCTAAGCACTCAGTACAGTGTTCAAGATTACAGATTATAACCTCAAACTGTCTGTCTGGTACCTGTAGTGTTTGAAGATTTCCAGTAAATGTCTCATAGCATTCCATTTCTCAACTCAGTTCACATTTTCTGCATCTGGTGACAGCTCATCCCTTCATTAACAGGTTTTGATAATTCACATTTAGATGTTACTCACGGTTGTGCTCTGTGGTTTTAAAAAGTGGCATTTCAGAATTTTAGATACTGACTCTTGTCGCAGTTTCTCAAATACACTTGCCCCTCCTTATCCATTTCACACGGTCCACCTGGTTTCTCACTTGTCTCTGTCAACAGATAATTCAGAGTGGTTGACTGAAACTATAAAATTAGGTGGAACTAGTGTATGCTATAGTCCAGCTCAGCCACTTTGGATACACAAAAGTGGCATAAACATTAGTAGATGTTGCAGTTAAAAGATCTGCTTAAATTTAACATAATATGCAGAGCTTGAAACTAATTTTTTAAAATATGTTTCCATAACAGACTACAGTAGATTTCTATAATGTATAGAATGATGATAGCTCATGCATTAAGTTGACACTTTATAGAAGCCTTCTTGGCATGCTTTTGGGGTCGTTGTCCCTTCAGAACATGCACCTCCAGTGTAAGATCTATTTATGAGAAAAGCAGACTTTTGCCAAGGATTTGCTTTTGTGTTTCATTCACTTTACGCTCCCCTTTAGCTCATCGATTCTAAGCCATTTTCCTACTGCAGTCTCTATTTCTTCCCTGCATATTGAGTTTTTTGACTGCAGTTGGAACATCCTGCTTTAACTTCACATTCATGACAATTCCCTTATAGATGTTATTTTAAATTTTTTGAAGCATATTTAAATCAAGACATACCCCCATCTCTATAAAAATGCTTTCCCATGATCCTTCTAATGTTCCATCACATTATGTTGCCACCACCGCAGTGATGTTTCATGGCTGGTTTGGTGTTATATGTTCACAGAATTTTCAGTACTGCTTGCCCACTCCTTGCAGGGGAACGATAGAGTTTTTAAATAAGTGCTTTGAGTAGTGAGAAAAGTGCCATATAAATGTTAAGATTATTATTGTTAAACAAAAGAGGAGAATGAACACAGAGCAGTATCTGCAATGATGAGTACAACACACTGTTCAGAACAAAGAAACATAAGACAGTTTAAAATAAACAGAATTAAGCACTGACTTAATATTATGAGCTCCAGCTGGCAGAATTCTGTATCCCATTGTACCGGTAACAGGTGGGTATTGATTATTATTTTCTGACTTTCAGGAATTAGTAATAGTCATCTTAAGACTGTCACAATAATCCAGTCATTTTCAGTCATAGCCTTTATTATCGTAATCTTAGCAAGCTGGAAGCAGTGGGAGTGAATCCAAACATGTAGTGTGGCATGCCTAGCGACTCGGTGCAACTAGCCTGCGACTATCTTTGATAAAATCAAACATATTTAGTCATAGGAGAACTGACAACCAATGAATTCTTAGCCAGAAGTACAATTAAAAATGCAGTGACAAGGAAAAAGGAATTGAGGTGCTTTGAATGTCAGAAAAAGAAGAGCAGTTTGTCTGTCTGATGTCTCATGTTTTATGTACCAGAACAGAATGGAAAAAGAAAAAAGGGCAAAGGCTGCAGCTCATCTCTGTCAGGCAGCATGTTATCGGCAGTCACAAAAAGGGGTGAGCAGGACTGTGCCGGTAGTTTGGCACTATGTTGGTAAATGTGACATACTCAGCAATTTTCAGTTGTTTTAATTGACATGATCCAGTGATCGGATCGACATTTTCGTTTGGTAAAGCTGACATACCCCATGACTAGAAGTGGCATGATATGGTATTGCCTTTACTCCATTTTTTCCTTGGGAATCCAAAGCAGTCTACCACAGTCATCTGAACATTTTTCTTTCTTCAGTATTCTTGTGGCTGACTTACCAAAGCCAGATAGCTGTAATTAGCAAATAAACACAATTCATAGAGGTCCTTGTTTCATTCCACAGCACCTTCTCTTTCTCTAGCCTTGCCTGCCAGCTGCACATTGTGCAGTGTTAGTCAAATATATGAAGCAGGCTGTCTTCTTTGAGGAAAAATGGCTTGCACATCTGTTTTTTGCCCAAGGCTAGTTGTTCATTGCTTAGTATACCGGAACTTGCAGAGTTTTCTAAATGTTATTGTCAATTTCTACAATGCGTAAGACTAAAAATGAAAAGAAAAAAATTTACAGCACAAAACTATGTATCACAATCATAAACTGAGGCCATGTGATGATTGTAAGCATGACACTGGCAGGGTTACATTTGTAGATGATAACACAATAAGATGAAAGATATGCTGTGATTTGTAATTATGTTAAGGATGAAAGTTCATAAGTGTTTTTTTCTACCTTTATAAGGAAGAAGCAATGGTGGTTTCCTGCTTTATGACCTGTTGCTGCCATAAGTAGATCAAGCTTCCCATTACACTGACAAAGAGGAAGCAAATTTAATAAATGAAAAGATTTACTTAAAACAAAATACTTCTAGATATAAGTAAAGCTATATTAACCATGGACTAGATGGTCAATTACAACATAAATGTGCAAGGTATCATTTTGATTAGAAATATGTACAATTTCTATTTTACTTAGAAAGTGATTGCTATTGGATTATAGACATATCTCTTTCTTGCAATCTCTCTGAATCAGAATCCTATATGTGAGAGACCTTGATCATGACTGCCAGCTACAAGCTGAGGGAATTTTCTGTTTCATGTGCAAACAGCGAGTTAAATTAATTTTAGAGAAAATACATTTTAATAGTGAATTTGCTCATTAGCAAATTGCACTTAATTAATATATTGAAACAACCTGATTTTACAGTATTGTCAGGAACAAATGTAACTATTGTCACTGTCACTCAATGTGCTAAGCCATAAATTTGAACACAGTGAGGGCAGGAGGTTTTATTTGGAAGCAGTTTCCACAAATATGGGTTCTCCTCGTTTTGTTCTTATGTTGCTATCTTTTGTCAATCTCTTCAAAGGGACCATTGCCCTCAAAATAAAGTGCCACTTGAGTCATGCAGCATCATAGTGGATCTTTAATGCTTACAATATGCCAGGTGCTGATACTGATCCGGCCTTTTGTAAGGGTGTCTGAGTAGATTAATAGGGAGATGAAGGTAACATGTCTATGAAATTCTCAACTATTTTGGAACATAAGCAAAGTGGGCCATGAAACCAATGCTACAAAGTTCCACATTTTTCAAAATATTTTTCCCGGTTTTGTCATATTCATGCCTTTAATAGTCTCCCAGGATTATTAGTTTTCTGTGGCTCCAGGCCATTTTTTGATATTTATTTCAGTTATATTAAGATTATATGAAATATATAAACATCAGACATTTACCAAATCAGTCATGTTCAGACCCTTTGAAATGGGTATGTGCTAAATTCATGTTAACAAAGCATGCATAGTTCAGGAGAGAATTTATAACAAAATGCAACAATGAACCTGCATTTGTTGTCTCGATTATGAAGTTCACAACCTTCTATGAGTTTTACTCCATCGAAATATTAGCCATGAATGCACAGTTACACCACATCTGTGTTGTCTGCCGATTCATCAATGGCCAGCAATGAAAGAGTGTCCTGACTGACAACATCTATCACTGGACTTTGGCAATTCTCTACCAAGACATTAACACAACATACAGCAGTTGCAGTTGACAGAAGTACCTGTTTCACAAATTGAATAAATTTTCCTTTGATTTATCACTAGCAAGGTTACCTTAAAACCTATAATATAGACTCTCTTTCATAGTTCCATATAATTGAAGATTTTATTGTGCTTAGCCAGCATCCATGTAGGTTAGAGTGAAGCACTTGTTGATCATCCTTGTTTAGCTAGTGAAGGGATGAGTATTTTCCCGCAGGAATCATAGCTTGCATTCAAGGTCTTGATTTTTCCTGCATCAGCCCTCAAGCTGCAGAGAATAAGATTAATTGAAAGTGCCATACTTCTGAAGAAATTGGCACAACACATTATGCTGTTTTTATAATAGCTACTGTTTTATTGTGGAGCAGAAAGGATGGCTAAGAATTTAGGAATGATGGCATTATAACGACAAATTGTTCAGTTCTTTTGACAATTTTCCTTTAAAGACATTTTGACAGACACAGTTTTGCTAGCTAACTTGTTTTGCTAGCTAATTTGCAATGTGAATCTTGAATATTACTTCCTAACTAATCAATGAAAGATATGTGATTGGGTACAATCATTGAGTTTTCATGAGCATTGCTCATTTGAAATTATATTAAACAACAGAATGAATTTAGTGCAACACGCATTTGGTTCTTCCTTATCTTTTGTACATATATTGTAAATTTGATTGGTTTGAACGGATTTACAATGTGTATGAGGTAAATGAGAGAGTGATTGGATTGAGAATGATCAAGAGTGAATAAGGAAGGTGTGTGTAATAAAAGTGAGTAAGGTGTGTGTGTATTGGTGAGGAGTGACTACAGGATTTGGCCTGAAAGTGTAGTAGCACTGGAAAAACATGTCTCCATGTCAAATCTGTAATTCTTTCATCATTTTCTAAACCTGTTTTTTTCTCATTATAGAATTTTAAGAAGATGTATTGAAAGAAGTGTGTGCTAGGCAGGAAATAGGCCTGAACAAGACACCAGTCAATATGCATGAGAGTAACAGAAAAAGTATATGTCCTTGGCCACATTATCAGCCTAAGGAACTTGCCAGCCTGCCATACTGTCAGTTCTCATCTATGTTAAACCTAACAACATGTGAAAAACAACCCATTCTGTACTAAGATTGTATATGTTAACTAGAATTATACATTTAGATATGACGTGTAAGACATGATACATGAGGTATTTGTACTCGTCTCTGTGTTCTGAAGAAACTGAGCAGATAATTGCAAAGGAGAAGGTATCTACTACTAGTAGCCATTTATTTATTTGAAAACCTAAAGCTGGTTCAGGATGTGGAAGTTTTTATATATTTTAGACTCACCAAAAAGACATGCCATTCTGTAATAAATGTGTATGAGGGTGTAGTTCAATAATCCAAGGCCCATATACTCTATATGAATAATTTTAATATAACATATATACACATATATATATATATATATATATATATATATATATTGTGGAGGCTGGCCCGGACACAGACAGGTAGACATGTTCAAATCACCCACAACACGTTTATAAAACAACTATTATATACAAGTGCACACAACCCCAAGTCCCCCAAAGTCCAGGCCTCACAATGCCTCTTTCACTCTTCAGGCCACCTCCACTTCTCTCCACCAAGACCTTGTCCTCTGCACTCCCGACTTCAACCATCGAATGGAGGGAGGCGGCCCCTTTTATACACATCCGGATGTGCTCCAGGTGCCTCCCAACTATCTTCCGCTGGCACTGCCCAATGTGGCGAAAGTACTGGCTGCGCACCTGGAAGCACTCCAGGTGTCCCTGGTCTTCTTCCCCCCAGCACTTCCGGGTGTGGCGGAAATGCTGAATGCCAGGGCTCCAAAGGCATTGGGGCGCCCCCTGGCGGTGAACATGGGCCCCTATAGGGTTGAGCTTTCAAGCTCAGTTCCCGTGGTCCCCAAAGCCACCAGGGCAGTCTCCCCCACGTGGTCTGGGGGAGGCGTAAGTTTAAGCCCTCCTCTGGTCCTCCAGAGGTTCCTGGCAGGGTACCAGCCCCAGCCACCTGTGACAATATATATATATTGTAATAAAGGCGCTATATAGTGCCCGACCCGACACAGACTGACGCTTAGGCATGTGTAAAATCAAGAAGAGTTTTTATTTTTGTTCAGCTGTGAGACACGTCTTCCCCGTGTCCCACAAGCCCAACACAGTCCAAAGCATTTAACACAACTAAACCAATCCTTCCTCTGGCACCACCACTCCTCCCAGCAACCTCTTCCTCTTCCTCCCAGTTCTGGCCATCGAATGGTGGTCACTGGCTCCCTTTATAGTTCACCTGGAAGTGCTCCAGGTGCTTGATCCCTGATTTCCGGGTGTGATGAATTAGACGGGCTCAGGAGTCCCAAATACAGTGCACCCGGTGGCCACCCCAGATCCCCACAGGGTTGTGGAGAACTCCATCTTCCATAAAGCCCTGTGAGAAACTGAGGCAGCAGCGTCACCCAGGGAGGCTGCCACCAAGCGTCCCGGGGAAGGTACTGCGAAGTCTATGGCTGCTCCCCCGGAACATATGCAGAAGGGGTGTCCCGGCTGCCCACCACAATATATATATATATATATATACAGTACTGTATATATATATATATATTTTTTTTTTTAATAATGTATGTATTTTTTATTATTATATGTGCCTAAGCCATTTATTTTACACTCTAGTAATGCCTCATGTAAATTTGCCACTAGAGAACATTATGTTTTATTATATAAACTGTCAGTCTATACTGGGGAATTTCAATCTAAATATTGTCCAATAGAGGAATTTGTTTTTATTCTGAGAGGAGAATGAATGGCATGGCAGTGTGGCAAAAATACTGGATTGATGAACCTCTTATTCCCATGGCTTACACAATGTTAGTCAGCTGTTTTTTGTTTTTAATTCCCAAGCCTGCAGTGAATGAAAACTCTACATTGAAATCGCAGAGCAGCAACTGCTCATGGGGAATTTGAAACCACTGGTGCATTCGGGCTTGCATTTGTATTATGAAAGACCTAACTGTGCACCCATGTGTAGGTAATATTCAGCTTTCTCTTTTTTTTTTTTGAAATCTCGCTGATACATCGTGCTAATACATATTTAATCTGAGTGTTTGTAGGGAGGGAGAGGGACATTTTAACACCACTTTTGGATCCTACGTATTTTTGAAATGTGCATTTCTATGCAATTTTTTTTTTATTTTTCTCACTGCAGGAATGGCAAGATCTTTCGCAAGCCCACATTATATTACAATGTACAAAATAGGATTTGAGCCTTTTGAAGTCAACACACTTTTTCCTGTGGCTATCAGCTTTCCGTCAAGGAGCAGCTGTTTTTAATTGATGGGATTAGCCAAATAAATGCCTTGATGACTGAATGTATAGTTGGCACCTGCGACAATTGCAAGATGAAGCTTTTTTTTTCATACGTTATTTATGTTAAAATAAGTGACATAAAAGGGAACTTGGTTGAAGATCTGCATTTTTTGCTGATTCTGTTAGTTGTTTTAATACTTTAGTGAAAGCATCTCATTTACAGGCAGACTGCTGTAGATATGCAAACTGCTCATTGAGCACTGCCAGCTCATCTACATTTAATTTCTCAAAATTGATTAGGATCACTTGAACTTATGGTTGTACTCCAATATTTTAGCTAATGTTTCCATAAAGTGAACATTTCCTGAGTAAACAGTGCAATTTTAAGTAGCTTAAGCAACTGTGCAAAAGCCCAACACCCTTATAAGCCACTAAACGTGGCCCCGTTTCTGTCAGTTCTCTGCAACTTTTATTTAACTGACCCTACTTAATACTTCACTCAATATACTACATGTGTCCAATATATTTAACGTCAGATATGTTTCATTCACAACATACACATTTGAAAGTGAATTATGTTGTGTATTTTTTACTAATTTAATGGTTCTGAATTTAAAGGTTGAAAGGCAACAAAACATAATTGTTGGAACACAAATAACCCCTTAACCAATGCTGAATTAAAATGACAGATGGAGTGTATGTAGGTCTGAGTAAAAAAAAATGAGCATTTTGTTTGTGAAGCAAATTTCATGCTGAGAATTTTATCCTGTTGGAAAGTCTAAGGTCTGAGCTGAGAATTTTAGCAGAGAAAACAGCCAAAGAGTGTAAGGCTACAGAAATGAAACTCTGAAAGAATCTGGTGAATACGCCATTGGGAGGTGGCAAGTAGACAGGAATCTGCTTTGGCAGATTAATTTTTCTGGTACCCTACCTTTCTCTGCAATATTTAGTATTTACAGTATTTTTAGCATATTATTCACAAATCTGCTTAATCCCATTCAGAATTGTGCCTTTCTTTGAGCCTATCTCTGCTGCATTGAGCACAAGGCAGAAAACAACCCTTAATATGGCGCCAGTCCATTGTAGGGCCCACTCACTCCACATGGAGCCAGTTTAGAATTGCTGGTATGTGATACCACACAAACATAAGGAAAATGTTCATACTCTAAGGGATCAGTGCATGATTTAAAGCTGCTCTGCCCAAGAGGCAGCAGTGTGTGATTAGTCCTGCTCAAGCAGAACCCCAGAGATATATGTTCAAATCCTTAACTTGGACAGTGTATGTGTGGATATTGCACATTTTAGCCATTGTTTCCTTTCTAGCCCGCTCTTCGACATACAGTATTTTGAGCAACAAATCCTAAAACTTTAAATGGAATTAATGCTAACAATTGAAAGAATTGGGTGTTTGCACATTTTTTATTCCAAAGTTTTCCTGTATTGCTGTTCTAGACATGCAGCCAAAAAAGGCACAATTAACACTTATAAATGAATGATGAGAACTGAAGCATGTTTTGTTTTGTAAGATGGATTTTGTCTGAATTTTATAAAAACACATTTTCATTTTGTCATGGGGTGAACCTCAATGCCCTCTTATGGATGAGGTTTTACTGCTTCAATGAGCTTCACATTTGGCCATAATGGACTGGCGTCCCGCCTAGATAGGTACTACAGTACACCCCCAAAATTCGCGGGGGTTACGTTCCTAGAGCACCCGTGAATTGTGAAAAACCATGAATTATGGATGTGGTTAAAAAAATACCTATTTTTATAATTTAAACCCTAAATATGCCCCCAAAACACTTTAATTTAATTTCAACCGCAGCTTAATACATTACCTAAAAAAAACAATGTAAAGTTAAACCCGTATACTGTACAGTACTGTACTGCTATGTCTCCTGCAGTGCTAGAATGTAAAATACTGATGTTACCGCTATATGTACTGTAATTCATGCAAGCACGTTTTCATTGCCAGAAGCCTGAGAAGGTACAGGGCGTTTAGGCGGCATCTTGGGGCTTTAACCCTTAAACAGCCACATATTTGGGGGTTAATGCATCCCTGGACGCCAAATACTTTTTTGCTGCACTTTTTAAGTAAACGTCACAATTCACAAAGAAAAAGTGAAATTTTAATGGAACACTTATTTTTCATGCAAAGAGCATCACAATTACTGCAACACTGATCATTTTACACACTGCCAATGAACTGTAAAAACTATTTAAAAAACTATTGGAACAATCTATTATTATATGTACAAGGTGCAACTGATGCCATTGATGAAATTCAGTAAATCACCAAGCCAACTGCGCTTGAACTGGCTGCACGCAAGCACAAAGAGGTAAGCGCTGACGCTGGCAGGCTAGTCTAGTGCAGTGGGGCCAGTAGAGGTCATGAACTGGCTGCTCAACAAATGTATGGCACTGGCTGATCAGCTCCGGCGTGCTTGTAAATTGCTCTGGGAACCGACAATAGGCGGTTGCGGCAGTTTAAGGATTAAGAAGAACAAAACGGAAAACACGAGAACACTCAGCTGGAGATGCATCACAGGGCAGCAGTCAATCAGCAGCAAGGAGAAATGAGTAACGCTGTAGCAGTCCGGTGCCGCCAAGATTCACACCGTCGAGAAGACAGTGGTTTATTTATTTTTATGGTGGAGATTCTAGGGACGCACCCAGCCTTGACCTGACCCGCACACACTCACAAACAGAGACAAAAACAAAGCAAACCAGTAATCAAACAGCAAATAAAGAATGTAATGAAAACAAATGAAAACAAAGATACCACCCCTGTTCCCCTTACGGCGATTATACATTAAATACAACAAATTACAAACAAAACATACACAGTAAAGTCCATAAAAAACAGCAACGGATGAAATGTAATGATGAAAATAGGTAACCAAGAGATCTGCACATTGATTGGGCATGTAAAGATTGTCCTACCGGTAGTTCCTGAAATGGTGAAGGGTTCAGGAGTGCTCCTTTCTTCGCAGGATAGCAATGCAGCCACTTACAGTCCTCATGCACACAGGCAGATGGCAGACAATCCAGATGCCAACCACGAAACCATCCAGGACAAAATGAATAAGTATAGGTAACCCAACAGAAGGCAGGCAGAGAGACAGGAACTTGAAACACAAATTACAAAAACTTTTTTTTTCTTTTGGTCACCGGCCCCCTTTTTAAAAGCCGCGCTGACATCCTTTGACCCCAACAGCCCCTGCACCCTCAGCAGAAGACCAATCAGAGCCTCTGCAGGGACTGCTGGAAGTTACAGTTTCAAATTCTAGTAGAGTACAACGCTTTCGGATTGGCTACTTTCACCATCCCAAGCTGCGTTTTACTCTACAGTTGCTTCTTGTTCTCTCTACAGTGCAGTATTGCCACGAAAAAAGCCATAAAAAATTGCAGAGGATTTGCGGTTGCCGCTAACAATTATTAGTTAGGTTCTAAGGAAAAATCCACGAACGACTGAGGCCGTGAACCCTGAACCGTGTCTTTGCGGGGGTCTACTGTATCTGTCAGTGATCCTGAACAGGATAAGCAGCTTAGAAAAGGAAATTAAAACTATGACTTTTTTTTTATATAAAATCAAGATATATTTTTTCTTTATTTCTACCTGTCCACATGGAACCACACAGCCTAGAAGTGAAGCTCTGGTGCACAGGTTGGTGGCTGCAGCCTTCCATTCCAATAACCAACTCCTGCAGCTAATAGAATACGTACTCTTGCATTACTCATTTAAAGTTTCTTCTTTTTAAGATGCAGAAGCCTTAATTATTTCCAGAAGCCTGAGATCCATAACGTGCCAATAGATGACCAGCTAACTTTTATCCCATTAGCACCTGTGTGTCCATGACACAATATTTTCTTCAATAAATTATTTGTAAAGATAAAGAAAAAAGTGAAGTTTGGAAAAATATGTGTCTCTTCTGGGCCAAAAATGTGTTGATGGTGCTCTAAAAAAAAAAAAAAAAGTCCATAGTTTATTAAAAGCTTGGAGTGTCAGAATGAGAGAACTAACGAGCTATAGAAAAAAACGAGAGGTTTCACTAATGGTTCCTGATTAAGTGATCCACCAATAGCTGAGTTTAAGAAAATACGAGTTAGCTTGTCAGTCTCTTGACTGGCTTTGAATTTCATTGTTTTTGGTGGCTGGGTAAAGGAAAAACATAGGGTTCGGAATTTTAAAAACAAGTAAAATTAAATTAAAAGAAATATGTTCCAGTGTCAGCAGTAATTGGTTAATAGCTAAGAAAATGACTGAACTGAAAACTGTCTGCTACTGAGGTCCTCCAGGATCTAAGGTCTGACATCCCTGTTCCAGTGAGAGAGCAGTGCAACAGCAGCTACATGCTGATTGTGCAGTATTAGTGGGTACTGAGGGCTACATTGTGGTTTTGTATTGAACTTTATGACACACATGACATGGGGCAGATGTGACTGCATTCAGATTTGTTATAAAATTTAATGGAAAACATTTTGGTACAACACTTAAGATTTGCAGATATAAAAGGAGAATACAACATTTTGCTTTGTGTCGTAGTTAATTTGAGGTGACAACCAGAATTATTACTTACAGAGTAAAATTGTGAAAATATACATGGGGTGAACCTATAGTGCCCTGAGAAAGTATTCAGACCCCTTCACTTTTGTACTAAAATCAATTAAATTCATTTTCCCCATATCATACAGCACTCAATACCACTAAACAAGAATTTAGAAATTTGGAAATGTATTAAAATTTTAGAGATTTAATAAAAATAAAAATCTGAAACATCACATTGACATAAGGATTCTGACCCTTTACTCAGTACTTCGTTGAAGCACCTTTGGAAGCCATTCCATCCTGGCATCTTCTTGGGTATGATGTGACAAGCTTCACACACATGGTTTTGGGGATCATCTGAAATTCTTCTGTGCAGATCCTCTCAGACACTGTCAGGTGGGATGGAGACCATTGGTGGACATCTGCTTTCATGTTTCACCAGAGTTGTTTGATTGTGTTCATGTCTGCTGTGTGCATAGGCTCATTATCCTGTTGGAAAGTCTAAAGTCTGAGCATCAGAGTGCTCAGGAGCAGGTTTTCTTTGAGGATATTGTTGTACTTTGCTCCCTTTAGCTTTCCCTCAACCCTGACTAATCACACAGTCCCTGCTGCTGAAAAACAACCCCACAGGCATGATGCTGCCGCCACCATGCTTACCTGTTGGAATGGTATTGTGAAGTTGATGAGTTCTGCCTAGACTTCTCCAGACTCAATGCTTAGAATTGAAGCCAAACAGTTCAATCCTGGTTTCATCACAACAGAGAATCATATTTCTCACAGTCTGACAGTCCTTTATGTGCCGTTTTGCAAACTCTCATGTGTCATCTGGCAAATCTACCATAAAGTCCTGATTAGTGAAGTGTTTCAGGTGTGATTGTTCTTCTGGAAATTTCTTCGGTCACTACACAGGTTCTCTCTCTCTTTCTCGAACCAATGTGACCATCTGATTCTTGGTCACCTCTCTTAACCAAGGCCCATCTCCCCCAATTGCTCAGTTTGACTGGGCAGTCAGCTCTAAGAAGAGTTGTGTTTTTTCCAAGCTTATTCCATTGAAGAATTATGAAGGCAACTGTGCTCTTGGAAATCTTCAATGCTACATAAATTTATGTATATCCTTCCCTATATCTGTGGATAAATACAGTCCTGTCTCTAAGCTCTGTAGGCATTTCCTAAGACCTCATGCCTTGGGTTCTTTCAGATATACACTGTCAGCTGTGAGATCTCCTATAGACAGGTGTGTACTTTTCCTAATCACGTCCAATTAATTGAATTTACCATAGGTGGAGTCCAAAAAAGGTGTAGAAACATCTCAACAACGACCAATAGGATAGGGTGAACCTGAGACAATTTCCAAGCATCATAGCAAAGGGTCTGAATACTTGCGTCAATGTGATATTTCAATTTTTTATTTTTAATAAATTTGCAAAAATTCCTTAAATCATATTTTCACTTTGCCATTTTGTGGTATCGAACATTGCTTGATGTGGGAAAAAACGAATTTAAGTGATTTTACAATAAGGCCGGAACATAACAAAATGTGTAAAAAGTGAGGGGGTCTGAATACTTTATGAAGGTAAAGTATTACAAAGTATTACATACAATATATTACATACATATATTGTATGTAATATTTGTTTACATATTAATAATATATTAAAATCTGTATAATTATGTCCTCAGTAAGACCGAGAGTCACACATGCCTGTATCAGGTCAAAGAGACCACTGGGTGGTGACATGTGCTGTATGTGTCCAGACTAATACACAAAAGCCAGGGGAAGGGGCATCAATAAGGAGAAGAAAGCATTATAGAGATTGCAAGGAAATCCTGAGTTTCTAATGCAGGAATGTAGAACAGGGTGGGATGGCAAACGTTTTTAAGTCTGGCCACTAGATAGTTTACATTCCTAGGACAGAATGTATGTAGCTGTACTCTTCCCTCACTTCAGGGTAGATATCCAGCACTATAAAGCCAGTGGTATTGGACACCAGCAGCCAGGAGAAGAAGTTCTAGCCTAGTGTTGTGGGAGCAGAATTAGGGGCATCCTCTAGCCCAAAACAGATTTGCCTCAACATGAAGAAGAGTTGTCAAGTCCAAGCAAGTGAGCCAACTCACCAGGCAGACAGGGGTTCAAGACCCGTACGCCTAGGCCCAGAGTGACAGCATGGTTTGGTGTGTATTCTGTTGTCTTTTATTTGTATGTACAAGGGCTCTTTGGTATCATTTTAGGAATGGAGTGCTGCCGTGAGATTCCCATCTTACCACAGTATATTTTTATCCATATAATGCCCATATTATTTTTTTTGTTGGTATAGATGCATATACAGTGTATGTTAGTTTTCCTTTTTGGCAGCAGTCGATCATAATACTTCCTTAATCTGCTTTTAGTTTGCAGGGTTGCTTCTTGCTGCATTGGCTTCTGTTCATTGCTCAGAAGTGAGTTAAAAATTGCTGATCAAAGTGGTTTTGTCATGTGATAAACACATGCAGCAGCCATCAGCCAAGAGGAGCATACTTGGTTTCCCAATAACTATGGTAAATACTAATTATATATTCCGTTCACTTAACCAAGAGCACAGCGAGTACACTACATAATTTAAACTTTAGATTTCAATAGAAAACCATTTCAGTGAATTCGAGCCAAAATGGCCATCAGGCACCCTGATTTCAGTTGACTGCTTGGAGAAATGTTCTTTCTGTCATTTTTGAATTTTCACAATGTACAACTCACGTTTCTATGGCTTGGGTATTTATGCCAAATTTTGGGACTGTCTGTTTAGGCTCCTGAAATGTGGGGGTTTATCTTGCCAAACAAGATCAGCTGACAGGCGTGTGGCCTGATGTTTTAAACAGGAAAACTGGAAGAAATACAGTGTCGGGCAAGCTGCCATTTTTCTTGTTGCTAAGCAATTCAGTAATAGCTTTTCAATGTGAAGACATAACAGAAGCAATGTGGATGTGGCAGATTTGAAACTGTCACAGAATAGAGGATGGATGTGAGATGCTTATTTCTTCTGTACCAAATTATTTTGCCTCCTACTCTTTATAATTGTTATATAGCTCATCTCTGGCAGCCAACATCATATTTTAGATTACCTCTCATTTTAAAGATGTGGTAGTACAGATGGTAGACGATGGGATTCTGTGTCTTTTATTTTTCCAACAAATTTTTTACTTCAATATTGTAATGGAATATAACTTCTGCCTATTGGCGGTTTCGACATATACATTCCTTTTTGACCAGACATATGATTTACTAGTTCACAGCTGCTGTCTACAGCTGCTTACTATTAACCTCCCTAATAATGTGTTTTTATCCAAGTGTTTATTTAATTCTTTTTATAAAATGTAACAGTAATCTTGTGGAATATCCTGTATTAAGAAACAGCAGATTCTGTAATAGCAATTCTTCTTTCAAGAGATGTCTGCCAGACATTGAAATGGGGTTTCTTTCTGCTTGAATTATGCAGTAAATAAATTATATTTAATTGGATTATGCCATGTGTGGACTCAGTCCTGTCCTACAGTTGTTCTCAGATTAGTCCAACTTTGTTTGCAAAATCAGAGGGATGTTCCTGTATCCCAGAAAACTACTAATTGTAATTTCTAGAAACTTTCTAGAAAAGTTTAGTGTCAAGTGAACAACACAGAACACCTCACCAGTCTCCAGTGTCATGATCAGTGATTTAATTATTTTTATAAAACTTAACACTGTGTGATCTAAGGATAATGGGGTCTATCCTAGAGGCTGAATTCCATTTTAACAATTAGGTGTATAATCCTGATGATTTTACTTACCCATCATCCAAGTTTAAGTTTAGTTGGATATGTCCATCTTTTCAAATGTGTACCCGTGGAAGTAAATTTTCATTACAGGATAATGTTTATATGTTGGAAATGATTTGTTTTAGACATAATGTTATTGACCCCTATTGTTCAATGTTATTTATATTATTGTTATTCATTGTGTTAGTTCCTCCAATGTTGTCAAGGATTTATTATCCTTGTTTTTCCGACTTATTTTAATGGCAAGAATCAGAATTTTTAGTAATTGGCTAAGATTGTAAGTTAATCGTAAAACGATATTTTTTGTATGGTCAATTTAGTGGTGGAAAAAGATTTGGGACAAAATATTAGAGCATTACAGCTGTTATGATGAGAGTAGGCCATTCAGCCTAATAACCCTGCTCATCCTCTTCTTCTAAATTCTATTAAAGCCCTACAATCCGCACTATGTGTCTATGCGTCTTTGAGTGAAATAAACTGTCTAACCTTTGTGCGAAATTTACCCTTAACCTGTCTCCATCCGTGTCCACATGTTCTTGTTTCAGAATCCACTTTAAAGTAACATTCTGGATCCACTGTACAGATTCCCTTTAGAATTTTAAAAACTTTGATCATGTCACCTGTTAATCTCTGTTTGCTTAAAACAAAAAGGTTCAACTCTTAGCATGCACCTCCTAGTCCTGGCATTAGACTCTCTCCACTGCTGCTATGTCTTTTTTTTTTAAGGGAGTGCAAAACTGTGCATAGTACATTTCATTTATCTTTGAAAAGCCACTGGTAACATAAAACATGTTATTGATTTTTAGGACAATTTGAAGAACAGATATGGGGAATAGGTAGAGATACACAGTTTGATCACACAATACCCACACTGACATGTATGATTTTCCTGTCCTCTATTCTTTTTTTTTTTTTTTTTTTTTTTTTTTTATTAATTTTATTACAATCCATACAAAGCAATCAAGTTTTTACAAAGAGAAAAATTAAGAACAGATCGATCCCCATCCCTGAGAGAGAGAGCAAGATTTAATGCTTGGAGACATACCTAAATTAATAAATTCTCTGTGCCTTTTGAACTTATTTTAAAATATTACTGATTAGATCCTGCCATGTTTTGAAAAAAGTCTGTACGGATCCTCTGACTGAGTATTTGATTTTTTCCAACTTCAAATAATATAACACATCGGTTTCCCACTGACTTAAAAGAGGAGAGTTTGGGTTCTTCCAGTTTATGAGAATAAGTCTACGTGCCAAAAGTGTAGTGAATGCAATCACAATTTGTTTGTCTTCCTCCGCTTTAAACCCATCTGGAAGAACACCAAACACAGCTGTTAATGGGTTTGGAGGGATTGTAAGTCCAAGGCTATCTGAAAGGTAATTAAAAATGTTTGTCCAGAATAATGTTAATTTGGTGCAGGACCAGAACATGTGACCTAGTGAGGCTGGGACTTGGTTACAACGTTCGCAGGTTGGATCATGCCCTGGGAACATTTTGGAGAGTTTTAGTCGAGACAGATGTGCTCGATATATAATTTTGAGTTGTATAATTGTATGCTTTGCACATATGGAGCTCGAGTGAATTCTCTGCATTGCTACTTTCCACTCCTTTTCTGATATATTAATTGAAAGATCTTTTTCCCAGTGTCCTCTTGGATCTTTAAAAGGGAGGGATTGTAAAATGATTTTATATATTGTAGAGATGGAGTCTAAATCCTTGAGATTGAGCAATATTTTTTCCAGCATGGATGAGGGTGCAAGATGAGGAAAATCTGGAAGGTTTTGTTTAACAAAGTTTCTGATTTGAAGATAGTGAAAGAAATGTGTAGCTGGAATGTTAAATTTGGAATGTAATTGCTCATAGGATGCAAAGACGTTGTCTATATAAAGATCTCTAAGCAGGTTAATTCCAAATTTTTTCCAAATATTAAAAACTGCATATGTTTGTGAGGGTTGAAAGAGGTGGTTCTCTTGCAGGGGTGCCACAGATAGAAGCTTCTCCGTCTTAAAATACTTTCTACATTGGTTCCAGATTCTAAGTGAGTGGAGCACAATTGGGTTATTAGTGTATTGCCGATAACGTGTGTTTATTGGAGCACAGAGCAAGGAATACAAAGAAGTACTGCAGGAATTTAATTCTATTGCGGACCAAGCCTGTGTATGTTCTTCTATTTGTGTCCAGGTTCTTATCGCCTGTATATTTGCTGCCCAGTAATAAAACTGGAAGTTAGGTAGAGCCATGCCGCCTTCTGCCTTTTGTCTTTGTAGGGTCGCTCTTTTGATGCGTGGATGTTTTGAATTCCAAATAAATGAGGTTATTGTCGAATCTAATTGCCTAAAAAATGATTTATTAATGTATATTGGGATGTTTTGAAATAAAAAAAGGAGCTTAGGAAGAATATTCATCTTAACAGTGTTAATTCTTCCAGCTAGTGTGAGATGAAGGGTTGACCATCTATGCAAGTCTTTAATTTAAACTTTAAGAGTTTAATTTTTTCCATGCAAACGGCGAAATTTTGTTGATATAGAGCTTTATGTTTACTTGTGATGTTTACCCCTAGGTATTTAAACTGTTCTGCAATGATAAAAGGTAGGGTATCTAATCTAATATTATATGCTTGAGAGTTCACTGGAAAGAGTACACTTTTATTCAGATTAATTCTGAGACCAGAGATCTTTTGAAATTCTGTGAGTGCTGCTAAAACTGCAGGTACAGAATTTTCTGGGTCTGATATATACAGTACCATGTCATCTGCATATAATGAGATTTTCTGTTCCAGTCCTTCTCTGCTAATCCCCTTTATCTGATCAGAATTTCGACAATGTATTGCCAGTGGTTCAATGGCAATCGCAAACAGCAGCGGTGACAAGGGGCATCCTTGTCTAGTGCCACGTTCTAGTTTAAAGTAGTCTGAGCAAATGTTGTTGATGCAAACTGAAGCTTCTGGGTTAGTATACAGTAATTTAATCCATGCACAGATGTTTGGGCCAAACCCAAACTTCTCCAATATAGTAAAAAGGTATTTCCATTCAATCATGTCGAATGCTTTTTCTGCATCTAATGATAATAATATTTCTGGGGTGTTTGATTTAGTTGGTGAGTATATTACATTAAACAGGCGTCGAAGATTGGAAGATAAGTGCCGGCCCCTAATAAATCCAGTTTGGTCTTGTGATATTACCGAGGGGAGCACTTTCTCCACCCTTCTGGCTAAGATTTTAGAGAGTATTTTAACGTCATTATTCAGAAGTGAAATTGGTCTGTATGATGCACATTGTAATAAGTCCTTATTTTGTTTTGGAAAGACAGTGATTAGTGCTTGGCGAAAGGTTTGTGGAAGAGATTGGTTATCTCTGGCTTCTGTAAATGTTGCTAATAAGAGGGGGGCTAGCTGAGCGGAGAATTTCTTGTAAAATTCTGCAGGGTAACCATCAGGGCCTGCTGCTTTCCCGCCTTGGAGTGATTTTATAGCATCTAGTAATTCTGATAACATCAGAGGTTTATCAAGTTCCTCCGCACTAAAAGCGTCTATTTGTGGTATCTGTAATGTATCCAGAAATACATTAGATTGTGTATTGTCTTCCTTAAACTCAGTAGTATATAGGGATTTATAGTAGTCTCTGAAAGTGTGCATTATATTTTGGTGTTCGACGATTTTATCTCCGTTCGTACTAGTGATTACCGAGATTGCGTTGCGCACTTCTTGCTTGTGAATTTGTTGAGCTAAAAGCTTATTAGCTTTCTCCCCATGTTCATAGTAATGATGTCTGGATTTGTAAATTAGTTGTTCAGTTTCTTTAGTTGTCAAGAGGTTTAATTCCGAATGTAGAGCCTGCCTTCTCCTATGTAGAGTCTCGCTTGGTAGTCTGGCATGTTCTTCATCTATTTTAGTAATTTCGCTTTTTATATCTGCTACTTTCTTGGCCTCGGATTTATTTCTGTGGGAAAGATATGAGATAATCTGTCCTCTTAAGAAGGCCTTAAGAGTTTCCCAGAGTATCCCTGCAGAGATCTCGGGGGATGTATTTGTCTCTAGAAAGAATTTGATTTGTTTGGATATAAATTCAGTACAATTCTCATCAGCTAATAGAAGCGGGTTGAGGCGCCATCTGCGGGGTGAGTACATGGGGCTTAGTAATTTTAGCTCCAAGATCATAGGTGCATGGTCAGAAATAACAATAGCATCGTATTTGCAAGATTTAATCTTAGGCAAGAAGTTATTGTCTATAAAGAAGTAATCGATCCTTGAGTAACAATGATGTACTGGTGAGTAGAAAGAATATGTTCTTGAATTTGGGTTTAAAAACCTCCAGGGGTCTGATAAGTTGTGAACAGTTATAAACTTTGTAATTATTTTTGCAGTGTTAGATGCCGTTCCCCCTGTGGAGGAGGTCCTATCTAAAAGTGGATTCATAACACAATTAAAATCCCCAGCCATTATAACTTTATGAGTGTTCAGATTGGGAATGGATGCCAACAAATTTTGTATAAATTCCTTATCATCAACATTAGGTGCATAAACATTTATCAAGATCATTTTACAGTTAGATAAGTCTCCCATAACCATTACATATCTCCCTTCAGGATCCAATACTACATCTGATGCTACAAATGGAACAGTTCTATGTATGAGAATTCCCACACCTCTAGTTTTCTTCGTAAAGCTAGAATGGAACATTTGGCCAGTCCAGTCTTTTTGCAGCCAGAACTGATCCTTGCTTATTAAGTGAGTTTCCTGTAAAAATACTATTTTAGCATTTAGACCTGTTAGGTGAGAGAGTACTTTCTTTCTCTTTAATTCGTGATTCAGGCCTTTAACATTCCAGCTTACGAAGTTAACTGTCCCATCATGGAGACACTGATTCTGAGTTTTTGATGTCATTTTATAGTCTTATTATAATTATAAAGACTGAGAGGATAGATTAGGTATAGATCAGGCCTGCTCTCTTTCTCTCCCCCCCTTAACCCTCCACCCTCCCTTTTTGCCTCCCCAAGTGAGGCTAAAACCCACTTCACACAGTCCCAATCCTCTGACATACCCAGAGACAGAGTACGTCCAAAGCAAAACAAGCTCCAATGCAGCGGCGCTTAAGGGTTAAAAGATAGAGATATCTCTAAAAAGAAAAAAAAAAAAAAGAAAAAAAAAAAGGAGTTTTACACTTAAAATATATATATAGTCTTCAGCAATTTTAGTGCATTAAGATGATACACCCAGATAATAACCCCAGGGGATGGTATTAAAAATGTGTCCAGAAGAAGCATAACCAGTCTTAATGCAGTAATAGCAATAACAGTAAACCTAGGTTATGATATTGAACAGTCTCGTTTAGGGTAGAGATGAGATAATTAGAAAAAAAAAAAAAGAGAAAAATAAATAAATAGATAAATAAATAATTAAGCACAATAAAACATAAACAGATAGCGCCCTAGTAATACTAAGTAATAATGAGAATATATGCTGATAAAAACCCGTATTTTAAAACGAATAGATCAGACAAAAGATTATTAATCTTTGCTTCATCGTTTTAACCGCCATGACTCACAATTATGTATCAGAATAGTCCCGGGATCAGCTTTCTTAATTCTTTTTCTGCTTCTTCCTTGCTAGCGAAGACATAGAATTGACCCTGCCATTCCACTTTCAGTTTTGCCGGATACAGGAGGCTGTATTTCACACTGGCTTGCCGTAGCCGCTGTTTAATATTATAGAAGGATGCGCGTTTAGTAGCTGTTGCTGGAGAGAAGTCAGGGAAGATAAGAATGTGGTTATTTTCAAATATAATATCTTCCTTGTTTCTGAGGAGTGCCATCACCTCTAGCTTAAATGATAATCGTTCAAAACGAACTATAAAAGGTCTTGGTCGGGGTCTGACGGTGTTTGGTCCGCGTACGCGGTAAGCCGCTGCTATCTCAGATTCTGCTTTAAAGTCGTCCCCGATTATTTTAGAAAAAAGTTCAGCTGCGAATTTCACAGGGTTTGAACTTTCTCGATTCTCCGGCAGACCTTCAATTCTGACATTATACCGTCTACTGCCATCTTCTAAAGCAGCCAGTCTGTCTCCAAGTTTTTCTCCAAGTTTTTTGCATTCGGAACTAACATTTATTGCTCTTTCTTCAGCACTGGCAGCTGAATGTTCGACCATTTCAATCCGATTCGTGAATGTCTCCTTGAGATGCTCCAATTGATCAGTAAGCGTGCTCAATTTAACCGAGTTTTCCTGAATGCGCTCTTCAATTTTTCCCAGCACCTGTCGAAGCTCAAGTTGCACCTCTTGACGCAGCATTTCAGTTGCCTGTTGGAATTCCTGTCGCAGCCTTTCAGTTGCCTGTTGGATTTCCTGTTTCAGGCTCTCATGTGCCTTTGCCCTTGCTATCTCATTAGCCTTCTCGCTTTTCTTTATGTCTTGCGTGAGCTCAACGAGCAACACCTTCAGTTCAGATAGTTCAATTGTGCTTTCTTGTACCGTAGATGAAGCAGCAGACTTTGCTGTAGCCGGCGTCCCCGCTGCTACAGGCTCGCGTAATTGCTCAATTGAAGCCGCGGACTTCGAGGCCCTTTCCAATTTCATGTGATCTTCTCCAATCGGCGAGCTATCCAGCTCTGCACTCACGATCGCACCTTCGCGCCCCTTTTCGCTCTCAGCCGGCGACGATGTAGCGGACCGTGGTCCCGAGGAGTCTGTGCTTTCGCCCATCTGATCCAGGTCTGTCTCTGAAAGGCCGTATCTGGAACCGGGGCTTGCTGATCGCAGCTTGGGTGTAGCTTTAGTTTTCGATTCTTTCGAACCCCCCTTCTTGTTGGCCATGTTTATATGTGATTACATATACTGTAGCAGTCCCTCTCGGGTTGAATAAATACAGGATATCTCAAGATAATAAGCAAATAATATGAAAAATAACACCACTGCTGGCGGAGCTCCACTTCAGACGTCCATCTCTCGCATCGGACAAGACCAAATCCTCTATTCTTTTAAGAAATCCTGGTAACTCTTTGTTATTCCACGCTATCACAATGTAAAAAATAACTATGCCTACTGTTTTCATAGTAAGTACAAGCAAATGTGTATTTAGAGAAATAAAAAACTGCAATGCATCAACACACTATGTAATATATTAAACTACTCCAAATAGCATTAATATAGAACAATGACTTTCTACAGGCACAATTTACACTGTTCATCCCTGCCACTCTAGCAATGAAACTATTAAAAAAAATGATCTTGCCAATATTCAAGAATAATTGTCTAAAATCTCATTTTGAACATTTCAACAGCACAAACAAATAATAAAAAAATCTTCCTTTCCTTAGCTTTAAAATTATTACCTCTTCCATACAGAAAACCCACTTCAGCTTCTTCTCGACATTTTAACAAGGTGAAGCAGTATCTGATATTTTTCTGTTTTCCACCAGTTTGTTCAGAATTATCATAAATACACATTCACTTTGGTTACATAGACAGTGACTCACAATGTGGTCACTCTTTGTCTCCTTTTTGGATCACCTTCTATCCGCCCCAGATGTGTGTGTGCCTGGTCACAGGCTCAAATACAACATCACCACTACTAATAGTCTAGTCTCTTCGTAGACTGCACATCCCGCCTCCCACTTCCCAAAACTCAGTTCCTGGATTACCTGCTCTTCTCTACACCCCATAAAACGTGCCATGTCACATCAAAGTTCCCTTCTTGTCACATGTATAGCAGGAAGTATACTGTTGGCCTTCAAGTAAGTTGTGATCTGATAGAGGTTGTGTACCCATCTAGGGTGTACAAGTGTTGTTTTCCTTTTTTATTTAGTGCAACACCAGTCCCCTGCCTCCTGTTGTCTTGTATGCCCCAATATCTGAGGGCCTAGCTACAGATTGTGTGGTTGCCATTCCTCATTCTGCCAGCAGTACCTCGCTTATCTCCTGGCTGGAAAGGTACAAAGATAATAGTATGCATGCCTGATTAGCAATAACTGCTACAAGTCATTTATGAGAGATTTCTCATTTCTAGACAGAAGCATCTTTCCTGAGCAATGGGTGTCTTTCTCCAAGCTAAAATCCTGCTCTGTGAAATACAAGTTCACACCCAGAAGGGTCTCTTTTTAGCTTATTTGCAAGTACAGAATTTATGTAGAATCAGAAAAATACAGCTTGTAAACCCTACATGGTCATGTAAAAGGTGGTTAGCAGGAAGAATTCATGGTGGATATATTAGTGGTGCCACACTGTACCTTGTTATCACAGTCATCACTTTTGTGATGTGCTTTTAAGTGTCAGTGAAACAAATCAACTGTTGAAAGGATAGATGAGCTTGTGTATTTGAAGTCACGCATTTCTCCTAACTCAGCATCGAGGACGCTCATTAGCAAACTGTCTGAAAAATATTTGACCTGACAACATTATGTATGGGAAGGAAGAGGCTGGGACTTTCCACTGAGCCTGACTTGTTAATTCAGTGAGCTTTTTGACAGTGCTTCTTAAACATCCATGACAATATACTTGCAAACAGAAAAGCTAGAAATTAAAATGGCAGACTGTAAATGCTGAACATGGCATCCAGAAAGCTCTATTCTAAGAGGGGAAAACTGGATCTGAAGGTTATTTTTTAAATAGTGCACATGAGGCCCTCTTGCAATAGACAAACTTTTATATCGACACTGTCTTACATATTCTGAGAGAGCCATGTGACTGATTATTTTTCACTTGTTAAGAAATTCAGTGTCTTTGGTTATTGAAGTATAGTCTGAAATTGGAAGATTTTTCTTTTCTCCCCTTAACATGATATGCTTGTCATTTCACAGTCATTGGACTGGATGCTTTTTTTCACATCAATATTTGATGGCGCAATGTCTCTCCGTCCATCCAGTGCAGAACCTGCTTAATTCAGTGCAGGAATGTTGGTTGCAGAGCAGAACATAAAGCAGGAATCCATTCTGGACGGTCCATTGCAGAGCACACTCACTCACTCACTCACTCAGTCACTCATACTAGGATAGTTTTGAATCACCAGCTAGTTGGAATGGGGTAGGAGAAGTCAGGTTTGAATCTAGAAGTTGAGGGTGTGAGGACGCAGTGCCATCATGCAAGATGGAGTTATTGCCACTCATTATAATTATCATGCTTGCATGAATGCAATAATTAAGATGCCCACTACAGTACCGTTGTACATCAAACAAAGAATTATATCAAGAGTCAACATGACTAATGACCAGAAACTACACTTCATGGCTTTGTAATGCTTGGAAAGGCTAATGATGACATTCACACTATTCCACGATTAAACACAATATAACACCTTTCTGTAATGAACAGCATCTAAAGGTACTTTGTGAATACAGGCCAAGCGTAAACTTATACACTGGGTTTCCGGTTTATTAGGTACACTTATCTCCAATAGTAGTGCGTTGCCCCTTCTTTGACCTTCAGAACGGCATGAATTAGCCTGAACATGGATTCCACAAGACTCTGGATTCCTTGTTCAGGAATGTTGTACCATGCAGGAATGATTGCATTGAACAGTTGCTGCAAACTGGAGAGTTGCAAACAGCCACCTCCACCATGTTCCAAAGACTCTCAATAGGTTGAAAATACATGCCCGGTGACATAGTGCGCAGGGCTGGAAGTGTATATAGCCATGTAGCCATGAAGAGATGAAACAAGTCAACAATGATGTTTGGGTATGCCTTGCTGTTCTGATGTTCTTCATTGGGTATCAGGGGCCCTAATGCTTATTAGGAACACCTTTCCCATACCATCAAGCTGGCTTCCATACTGTTGACACTGAACAGGATGGTCCTAATGACTTATGATGCCCATGCCCAATTATAATCTTTCTATCAACATGATACAAAAGGAACCTGGAATTGTCCAACCAAGCAGCTTTTTCCACACCTCAACACCTTTAATGCTTGTGTGTCCAGTGGAGATGTGCTTTCTAACTTTTTGTTCTAAAAACCTCAACAAATCACTCCAGAAATTCCTTTCTCCCCAGTGCCATGCATGTTGTTAACAAGGAATATTACAGATAATAATAAATAAATTCCAAAAGCATAGAATTGTTCTTATGTATCATGTTCCCATTTTAGGTTAAGTGCACTATCAAACTGCTAGAATATGTTTTATCAAAAAATCTGTATTTCAAATGATGTAAAGATTTTAGAATTTCTTGTGTAGGTTTGAACCTGTCTTGTCTCAATTTGTTTGTTGTATTTCATTTTTGTCTTCTTCTGGATGCAAGTGAGAAGACACATGTCATGTTTTCTTGTGTAAATACGACTAAATAAACACCTTAAATCTTGAAACTTTACATGGTCTTCAAGTGTTGTATCACTACAAGACTAAGTCCAATATGTCTTGGTAGATTTTAAGATGACATGCCAATGTTGAATTTGGGTGTGATTTTCCCTGGCGGTGGCCTGTTTGTTTGCTTGTATGATTCTTTTTATGCTCCTTTGACCCCTCTGATCCACAAGCTTTCTTTTTTTTTACAGGATCTCCTGTTACAGGTAGATTTTTGCTTTCTACGGTATTCTTGGTAAAGCCTAGAAATGGCTGTGCACAAGTTTATTGTAATGTGTACTGCATGAACACTGAACAATAACATTAATATAATACTAACAAATACACATGCACAAAAGTACAGTACAGGCCAAAAGTTTGGACACACCTCCTCATTCAATGTGTTTTCTTTATTTTCATGACTGAAGGCATCAAAACTATGAATGAACACGTGGAGTTATGTACTTAACAAAAAAAGGTGAAATAACTGAAAACATGTTTTATATTCTAGTTTCTTCAAAATAACCACCTTTTGCTCTGATTACTGCTTTGCACACTCTTGGCATTCTCTCGATGAGCTTCAACAGGTAGTCACCTGAAATGGTTTTCAGTTCACAGGTGTGCCTTATCAGGGTTATTTAGTGGAATTTCTTGCTTTATCAATGGGGTTGGGACCAGCAGTTGTGTTGTGCAGAAGTCAAGTTAGTTGGACGATCATTTATTTTTCAACAGGACAATGACCCCAAACACACCTCCAGGCTGTGTAAGGGCTATTTGACCAAGAAGGAGAGTGATGGAGTGCTGTAAATGGTCATGAAAATAAAGAAAACACATTGAATGAGGAGGTGTGTCCAAACTTTTGGCCTGTAGTGTATATATACAGCAACATTGGTGTATTTGTGAGTGTATATATGCATGTGTATATATGTATTGTTGTTGACCTGTATTAAGGACTCAACTGATATGTTAGGGTGCCAACTGAGCCAACTTGTTTACTTGAAAAGGATTTTAACAAAAAGAACACATGCATAATTAACAGAGGTATGTTGGATAATGGATGGATGGATGGATCTCTAGCCATTGGCTAACATAAGGAACCTTGTATATAGTGGTCAGGTTTAGGGTAGGGGATAAGAGCCCAAAGGCAAACGCATGGGTACACTTTTTCCATTCATAACTTGCGTTATTTTAAAGTGACAAACACCTATTATACTAAATGTATAATAACACAGTCCAAAACCCTTCAGAAATTGCCCAAACGTTATCCATATATTCAGTTTTATTGATTTTAATCTAATTCTTAATTTTGGCATTAAAATTCCAATCCCATGTAGAGGGTTCAAATCTTCGCGCCCCCTACTGATTAGAATAGTGCCTAAATTTTGAATATAATTAGATATTTGAAAACTGCTCATTTAGGACATTCAAAAGATACTAAACACAAGAGTCTAAACCTGTTTTCAAAAATATTTTATAAGGTATTACTCCATTATTTTTTTAAACAAATATACAGTATACAATGGTATCTTATTTTTTAGAACCACTTTCGGTTTTAAATAACCAAAAATCAATCCCATTTTAACCTAAGAATTGAAAAGCAGGGTTTACTCAAGACAAAAACAAAAGATATGACAAAAGAGAAAAAGACCATCATCCTGATCTCAAGGACCTAGGCAGTACTGTACAACTACTTTAGCCTTAGGGCCCTATTACATTTTAGTCAAGGTGAAACCCAAGATGAAAGGAAAGATGACCACCCAAGACAGTGATCTTAACATCAGGGCCTAAGGTAATATATTTATTTTAACCTTAGGACCCTAGTCTCCAAGACATCCATTTCAATTTTATTAAATTAATTTTCCATTTTCTCGTCATGGATTCAATCCCAAATGGCGGGTTCAAAAATGATGCCCCCTATTGGTCAAATTAATAAATGCCTTAAATCAAAATTAAATTAGATATTTAAAATCTACTCATTAAGGATACAGAAAGGACACCAAAAACAAGATCAAAGGACTATCCTAAAATATTTCAGAAGACATTTAAAATTATTACACAATCAGCCCTCTCTTTTATCTAACATACCTTATCCTCAAATAATCCTCTGGCTGAAACATTTAACTTAAACCACTAAACAACAACACCACTAAAAATTGTGATCACCTTGAGAAACATCATCTTAACATCAGGGCCTCCGGTACTAAATCTATTTTAGCCGGGTTGCTGATGAGATGCCACCTCCCGAGAGTGCCCAGTTTTTATAGCTCCTTCGTTGCCCTTCTTGGGTATCTTCTCAGAGTTGTGGGTGGAAAAGGAGACAAGGTGGTTAGTGATTGCACCCCCCTGGTGTCCCAGGGTGGTAATGCTTACTTTTGAAGAGCTCAGAAGGTGACCTTCTGATGTGCATTTGTGACAGTATGTATAAACAATTTATATTTTCTTCTACTGGTTGATATACAGTATTAATGGCGTTTTTATGCTACAGCATTTGTTATTATGGTTGACTGTGTGTGAGAAACCCATTCTAGAACCAACATGGCTAATGCCAACCATCATGCCATTTTCAAGTCACTGAGGTCAATCATTTTGCCCAGTCCAACAGGCCACATTCTGCCTATTAGGATACTAATCCCACTCTACTTTGTATAACACTTGAGTAGGTCAAAAAATTATGGTCTTTCATTTTTAAGAAAATATTTAATCTGATAAGATTATTGTACTGTATATGTTGACTAGCCACCAAGGTTTATTCCTTTATATTTCTTTAGTAGTTTAAGTGACCGAGTCACATCGTGGATATCCGAGGTTCGTAAATTAGACCTTGCTGGCAGCTCAGGTTTGACTTGTTTACCTTTTCCTTTATTACTCTTTGAGTTATTGTTTCATCGGTTTCCCCCTCTTTTGTACCTTATCTTAGTATGGGGACATGCCAGGAAGGCACTCACCTTTCAAACATTCTGAAACTATTGTGCCACTGTTGTTACCTGTAACTTTATTCTGTAATTTATTTCTCCAATTTCTGAACTTTCCAACTTTGTCCAATTGCATCTTTCAACACGATTCCCCTTCAAATGAGTAAAAGTTAATGGAGTTATTCATGAATGATTCATTCTTTTGATTAAAAATTTAAGTTCATTCTCTTGTGGCTGTAGAGCAGCAATCTCTGTGTAGCCTACTGTTTTTTTTCTGTTCACCCCTCTGATGTTATGTCTCGACCAGGCCATGTGTTTTCAACAGTGGCAGCGATCTCCTGTCAAGGATAGTCTTGTCTGACCGCCTATCATTTTCAGCAGTTTTGTCTACGACTTACTGTAACGTAATACTACTTGGCAATTAGCATTGCCTGCAAGTTCTCTTCCTTGGTTTTATTGCCATCACAAAGAGTGACTGCTTTTAGTTGCTTTTTTCCGCTACTCTGGCCTGCTGTTTCTTTGCTGTTTCCTTGGTATGAAGTGAAGGTGGGGGAATTTGTTGCCTGGTGCTTCAGAGCATAAAGCAGCCACCCTAAAGAAGCTAAAATTGTACATCTTTGTGACTTGTTTTCCCAACAGTTTTCTGTGTTCTTTTCATTTTGGAAAGAGAAAGGTCATGTAACAGATGTTACTGGAGGCTTGTGGTGGTTGTTGGCCTACTTCTGCTCAAGTCAGCAGCCATTAGCAGTTGGAAACATGCCTGTAGCAAAACTGGAATACAGTAGCCAAGGCCAAGAGTGTTCACATGGTGCTGGAGTTTTCTTTTTCTAATCTCTGTTACTTGTACTGCAGCATGAGGAATTCTAAAAAAAAGCAAGGCCTTTATCAAGATGATTTAATTGTGAAGGTGCAGAATTTGTTTTTGACAATATCCTTTTGGTTACAAAAATACACTTTTCACACTTCACGTATATGCTGTGTGACATTATTGTGAATGGGGTGATGATTTTTATTTTATCTTTCTCTTTTTGTTTAATTCTCTATGAGACTATCAGAGCAGCTGTAAACTGAAGGGAGGAAACAAGCCTGGGCAGTATAGTCCTCCTTTATAGATGATATACATGCAACCACAATCACTCTCACCAGGCATGTTTAAAGTTACCAGTTAACCTGATCTGTGTATTTTTGGGATGTGGGAGGAAACACAAGTACCCAGGGGAAATCTTGCCAGATGTTGGGTTAATATGTAAACTCCATAAAGACGGTGACCAACCCAGGTAGCAGTCAGGACACCTGAGGCAGCAACCTAATAGCTGGTCTAAATAACAAGTTACACTGAGCAAAAAAGATGAAACAGTCAAAGAAGGGATGGTACATGCCAGTCCAGTGGTGGGCTTACAATGGTGCAGTTGAGAATGGCCAATCAACTTGACTTCCACGTCTTTGGATTGTGTGAGGGAACTGAAGTACCAGATGTTAAGCCAACAAAACTCTTCATTGACCATGGTGGGCCTGGGAAATGAACTCAGGTCTCTAGAGCTATAATAACATGGTACTAAACACTCCACCACTATCCTCCCAAACACAGTAATTTGTGTGAAATAAAATTGAACCTTCTTAATCGATTCAAAGTAATGTAGTTTGGAAGTTATCCCTGGACTCTGGGCAGAGCTCCAGTCCATTGCTGGGCCTGCACCCACCTACATGCACACCTAATTTAGAGTCACCATTTAACCCATCATACACCACAAAATACATTTGCATTGCTTCGCCCAATCTCAGGCCCACAAGGCCAAAAGGGGAGTCTGGCGCATGGGAGCTATATGAGACAATAACTCTGAGGTCCTTCTTGTAATCTTTACTAAGATACATTCAATACAAGCAGGGAAATGGAGGGTGGCTCTGATGTCACAAGGACAGTGCCTATCACTTCCCTCAGGGTCCCCCGGGCATTCTGGAGAATCATTGACAATAGGGTCGGTCTTTCCCTAATAATCTAACTTAAACATCTTGGATGGCCAATTTGGAATTGTCATTTCACCTATCTTTTCATTTTTCTAAAAGTATTTAAACATGTCCTTTGCAATTGTATACCATTGGTTTTCCATATTACATTGCATTTGTGTGTGTTCTATGTTTTTCATAATACAAGGTTAATTTACACTGCAAAATATTAAGTTATCTTGAGCTTTCAGTTTTGTTTTTTATTTTTTCTTTCAATCGATTTTAATATTGAGACCATTTGAGTTGAGAAGTGTTCTTGGAGTGTATTCACACCCTTAACAAATCTCTTTGTAAGTCTTGAATTTTGATTGGAAAGTTCCGTTTTTCATTTTAGTATTGCATTCTGGGACAGGATTAGAAATGAGTACATTAGAGGGTCAGCACAGGTTGGACAGTTGGGAGACAAAGTCAGAGAGGCGAGACTGTGTTGGTTTGGACATGTGCAGAGGAGAGATGCTGGGTATATTGGGAGAAGGATGCTAAGGATAGAGCTGCCAGGGAAGAGGAAAAGAGGAAGGCCTAAGTGAAGGTTTATGGATGTGTGAGAGAGAGGACATGCAGGTGAGGGTGTAACAGAACAAGATGCAGAGGACAGAAAGATATGGAAGAAGATGATCCGCTGTGGCAACCCTAGATGGGAGCAGCCGAAAGAAGAAAAAGAATTCTGTCCTCACCTGTGGTGTTTGAAATTGTCATCCAGCAATTGTCTGAACACCTCATTAAAGTATGTTGCGCTAGCTGATAAGTCTGCAGAGAAATAAACAATTTGAATTGCTTAAATTGTAAATCTGAAGTTATTCATATAATATTGATATTGCCTAACTGGTAAGAGCATCCTGTAAAATCCAAGTCCTGAGTCATTACGATTCTACCCGCACCTCTGTTTTTTTTTCTTTTTAGGAAATAATTGAAGTCATTACTTAAACAACTATAAGCACATATATTTAAATTTTTTTTCTCAATTAGCATGTTAGCACATTTGTGAGCACTGGAGTGTCAGACCACTGTACTTTGCTGGCCTAATCACTGTCTGTATGAATTTGACATATTCTCCCGATACTCCAGTTTCTCTCACATCCTCAAGACATGCAGGTTGGGTCTACTAGCATCTCTCAATTGGTGTGCCCTGCATGAAACTCTGGTCTCTTTATACCAGATCCATGCTGACTCAAGACCACAAAATGTGAGCAGTATCATCTGACACAGGTGAAGTGAGACAGTTTATGAATGGTTGAAACAAAACGTATACGTCCACAAACCAGCAATTCTGTGGTAATAAAGTAAGAGCAATCTATTGTTTATTCTTTGAATCAAACAACCATCACTTGTGTGTTTAGTTTGCATGTTCTCCCCGTGACTCTGCAGATTTTTTCTGAACATGCTGGTTTCAAAGCCATACTTATTACAGTAATTGGTAACTCCATATTTGCCCCTTATGAATGACTGGGAGGGTAAGTGAAGATTTTCTGTGAATTAATAACTGTATTGTGCTTTTCTAACCTTCTCAAAGTGCTTTAAACAGACAGAAGGGAGCCATTTCAACCACCACCAATGTGTAGAATCCATCTGGATGACAGCAGACATTTGTGCCAGTATGCTAACCACATATTAGCTATTAGGTGGTGAAGGGGTGAGATAGATAGTTAGTCAATAAGGGACAGGGGATGATTAGGGGGCTAGAATGACCAGGCAATGGGGGGCAATATTAGCTAGGACATCGGGAAACACTCTACCCTGTTTGAAAGAGGTCCAGGTATCAATTATGAAAGTTAGGACCTTGTTTTTTTTCTGGCACCAATTTTAACAGCAGTGTCCCCTTTGCTTCACTTGGGCATTGGGATCTACACAGAGACCATCGTATAATTGCCCCCTTGCTGGCAACAATGAAATGTACCACTTGACTCCTTATGCAGTTATGTCTTATGGGTACATAAAATCCAATTCAAGTATGAAGGAATCAAGGTTAGAAAACATAAGGCCAAGTATAAAGGAATCAAGGTTAGAAAACAAGGCGACTTAGGAATTTTAAGATATTTTTAAAAAAATGTTTGTAATCTCATTGCTAGGAGTTGTGTATTTAGTTGTATTACACCAGACCTTTCCCTCATTTTCTGGCATCAACTTGTAAACTGGCGCTATGAGTTTTGGTGTCCCACTCAAGGCAAATTCCTGCCTTTGTCTTTTCCTACTGAGATGGGCTTAAGGTCCCATCCATCACCAAAGGACCCCAGTTCATTGTATTGGTCCTGTTGCATTCAGCATCTCAAGGATGCATTGTGTATATACATGACTATTAGAAATGCAAAGTGCCAAGAAATAAAACCACTCCAGCAGTGTGGATAAAGCTAATGTCACATTATGTGACTACTAGTTGGTAGATATGTTAGATTTGCTGACTGCCATTGCTGATCTTTTGGCCGGACTCTGTCAATTAACATGACTGATAATCGCTGAGTAAGTCACATCTAGGGACTGGTTGCCGAACTTCCAGCACAGTTGTGAATGCCCCCCTTTTTGTGACAGCCAGTAAGTGCTGCTTGACTGAGCCGGTGCTGTACGAAGGGTTAACATTTTTGATATGTTCAGCCTCAATCTCTGCCCTTTTTTTCTTCTTTTTTCTATTCTGTCATGTTATGTAAAACATGAGACATCAGACAGACGAGCCTCTGTTCTGTTGGGGACGTCCAAAACATCTGCGTTCCTTATTCCTCATCAATGCATTATTTGAATTGTACTTCCGAAAGAGCATTCATTGGTTGTCAGCTTTCATGCATATAAAGCGCCCACCTCTATGACTACACGTTTAATTTTGTCATGGCTGAGTCATGGACTAGTTGGAGTGAGTCACAGGGCATGTCACATTACGTGACAGTCTTCACGGGAGTATGCAGACGACTACCACTGACTTGCTAAGATTTTATACATTTATACATAGTAGAATTTATTTTTGTATAGCCCAAAATCACACAAGAAGTGCCACAATGCGCTTAAACAGGCCCTGCCTTTTGACAGACCTCCAGCCTTGACTCTCTATGGCGACAAGGAAAAACTCCCAAAAAAAAACACCCTTGTAGGAAAAAAAAAATGGAAGAAACCTTGGGAAAGGCAGTTCTAATAGAGACCCCTTTCCAGGTAGGTTGGGCGTGCAGTGGGTGTCAAAAGGAAGGGGGTAAAAACAATACAATACACAGAACAAAACACAAGTAATCCTCAATACAATATAATAGTGCAATAAAAATATTACAAGTACAGAGTAGAATTCAACAGTAGATGATATTACATACGCACATACTACATATGTAAACGAAGACTAAAAATGGCTGGAAAAGTTGTGAGATGTGACATACCTTTAAAGCAAATCATAAAGCTGGAAATACGCATGTGCGCTTTATGCTAGCCAGTGTGTGCATGAAATAAAAGTGATCTTCAGGTCTTTGCCTAAGAAACATTTTGTCATCTATCTGTTTGTCATTCATAATCAGAAGTCCACAGTGCATCATTCCTTCACAATATGTAAACATAAATGACTAGATTGCATGATATTGCAATGGGAAAGGTCAATATGGCCATGTCTGTGTCCTAGGAAAAACATGTTTGATTAATATCCCTCCCTTCATTAAATATGTCACATTCATTTACTTTGTTTAAAACATTGGTTTCTATTTTTGGTTTAGGTCATTTTTCCTGTCTATTTAGTGCTTGGGACAAAAAAACTATTTCAGTTATGCTGTGACTAAACTTTCAACATTGTGTGCAAAACCTTCATTGGAAATACAACAGTGTGGTGAATGCAGTTCTATAAAATAAATAACCTGTGACATTTGGTTTGAGTGATTTTCATTTTTTTTTTAACTTAAAATAAAGCAGCACAAGATGTCCCCTAGCCATTAAGTGTAAACTAATGGACTGTATGGTATTTAAATTAATAGCCCCCATGAGTGTGGTTCAGTTGTATGGCTGTATTAATGATAATTTTAACACGCTAACCGTTGTGAGGTCAAGTCCTATCCATTAAAATGAAGAAAATGAGGGGGAAAAAAATCAATTCTCAAACTATTCTTGTTTTATACTTTATATAAAAAGAATTATAAGGCCATTATCAGTAAAATGTAGTTCTACCTTTTATATCTTATCTTTTGAGAACAATGTGCTGTTTGTTTCTACAAGTTACTTTGAATGCCTAGTTACATATTGGCTAAATAGGTTTGTTTGAAGAGCAGGGAGGGACACCTCAAGTAATTCTGCAGCTCCCTGCAAAGTAAACACGGGGTCACTCAGTGTGAAAATCCTAAAGTGGAGGTGTCCTGATAGCAGCTGGCAAAGTGGCATCTTAGTCATCAGTAAACTGGGCGACGTGTAATTCTGTAGAATAAAGGAAAAGAAAGAGACGTATTTTCTTGGTATTCTCGTATTGTTGACACAATAAAATTGTAATATGTAAGCTTTTAATGTCGGATTGCATGGATATCCAAAATGATTTTTAATATAAGATTTAAAACGATTGTGTTAGGAAATGCATACTTTCACAGAAAATAAAGATAAATTGCCAGAGTTGCCGTCTCAGGCTTCACCCTTCTTTAATAATAAATGATGCCTTTCACTATTGCAGGCGGCTATAATCTATTCCAAGCACTATTGATTTTTCTGGTTTAGTCCATGGGACAAATTCCCGAATTAAATTAAGGGGCCACAACACTTCTGCTGAAAAAGCTTTAGGGAGTCGATACATGGCATTTCATCAGTCTGAACAAAGAACTTTGCCTTTATAGTACATAAAACTGCTATATTGCCAAATGTCAATTTATTTTAATATTTATAGTATATTAGTGAAGTAGTATACTTGCCTCACACCTCCAAGGGCTTGGGTTCACCTCTTGTCTGGGCTACATTATGGTGTTTTAATTTTTCTTTTTGTCTGTGCGTTTTTTCCCTGGGAAATCTTACAAAACATACAAGTTAGGCAGAGGAGTGACTCTGATTTGATCAAGTGAGTGAATGACGATATATTAGTGCATCATTTGGTGCATTTGTCTGTTTGCGGAGAGAGAGGTTTACTTACCTTGGCAGTGACATTCATGTCTCTGGTGACTGTTCCTATGAAGTCAGTAGACGGATTGGGAGAGCATGGGGGGTCATGAGGTGGCTGGAAAGGGGTGTGTGGCGCTCCCGATATCTATGCAAAAGGACGAAGGTCCAAGACTTTAGAGTCCTGGTGCTTCCTGTCTTGCTTTATGGTTGCGAGACATGGACGCAATCTAGTAACCTGAGATGAAGACTGGACTCCTTTGGTACTGTGTCTCTCCGTAAAATCCTTGGGTACCATTGATTTGACTTTATGTCAAATGAGCTCATCACCTGCATTGTGAGGGAGTGTCAATTATGGCACTATGGGTGATCCAGCTTGTAAGATCCTCATTGTTGGGGACCCGAGTGGCTGGACCAGGCCAAGGGGTCGCCCACGTAACACCTGGCTGCAGCAGATAGAGGGTCATTTCCGGAGTGTGGGACTGGACTGCATGTCTGCCTGGGGGGTTGCAAACCAGGATCCCGAGTTGTTTCGTGTGGTGGGTGCAGCAACACACTGTACCAGTGCTTGCTCCCCAGCTTGACTTGATTTGGTGCATTATTGCCCCACTGAGGGTGGATTCAAGGGTGTGACTAATGCTGCCAGGGCTCAGTGTTGGAAGAAGCATCTTTGGACACTCCATCTTACATATGTTTGTTTGATATTCTCGAGGAGCATTTTTCCCTATCTAGTTTTCTTCTTTTTCTGTTTGTGTGCTCTTTCTCTATACTGGAGTTTGATCACATCCAAGGCCCTGCTTACATGCATACAGGCATCAAAAAAATGTTATTTTATTTAGTTAGTGACTATGTACATCATTAAAAAGAAAAAAGTAAAATTTCCATGCTAAAAATGCAAAAGAATTTACATTACATTACATTAATTTACATTTTAACTATGTACTAGTTTTGGATTGATTGTAAAATTTTGACTGATAACAGTTTTCACACCCCAGTATCAAAACGGTCATGAAGCAAAGAACAGATAATTTACTGGGCCCAACTCCCAGATACATCATCACACTGGCCTGCACACACACTCTCACCCAGCGTCAGAGGCAACTCATAGTGCTACACTATCCAGAGTCCCTCTGAGGCTCACCGGTAGTCACGATCACAGTTAAAGGGAGATCCATAACAAACTGTTTCTGACAGAGCTGGATCTTCAGTCCCTTCTGCAGTCCACAGCTTCTAATAGAATGTGACCTTCTCAGGTCCACCTCTGAGTTTTGAGCGCAGTGGTCTTCATATATTATGTTGAATGAGGGTAGGGTGTCTCCTTGGAGCTTTGACTGTGCTGACATACTCATATTATTGTGGTGTCCTCCTTTGGAGTTTGAGCACGTCAATATAAAGTTATTGCTTTAAAGACTGAAGGGGTGGGAGGATTATAGATCCCCCTTGGAGTTTCAAGCATGTTGATATATGAATATTGTTGTGGTGCCCCCCTTTGGAGTTATGAGCACGCTAATATACAGTTATTGCTTCAAAGACTGAAGGGGTGGGGGTCTGGGAGGGATTGTGGGTCCAGGATAGAATTTCAAGCATGCTGATATATGCATATTAAGGCGGTGTCCTTCTTTGGAGTCTTGAGCATGCTAAAGTACAATTATTGCTTTGAAGAGCTATCCCTCTTGAGGTTATAGCAGTATAGTCCACTTTAAGTCTTGATAGTATGATTACCGAATTTTGCACAATGCTTTTATAGTACCACTTCAAAAATTGGGCAGTTCTGTACTTCTTTAGTGTTGGTTTACTGCACAACACTACTTTGTAATCTTCATGAAATGTTTAACTTAATTGTAGATTGACAGCTGGAAGTTTGAAGGGATTGCATTCACATGTGTGTGTCTGTTTTGTCTTGCATTCAGTCTTTTTTCTTCCTGACACTACTAGCAGGACCCTGCTTTTAATATAATTATCCATCTGAAGCTTTTTGACAAACTGGGTATAATAAATTCTTGTGTTTTTGGCTATTGGGTTTCCTTTCTGACAGGAAGGCAGTGGTAAAATTGAAGAATAACATCTGTAAGCCCTTCACCAGGAATATTGGTGCCTTACAGGGTTGGGTTATTAAGCAGGAATGTATAATAAATATACTGGGTGAGCAGATATGTACTCTATATATATAAAATCCTAAGCCTAAAAGTGCAACGATTTTGTGCAACGAATTTATGTGACGTTTTTATGTCACTTTTTTGCCACGCTTTAAATCAGGCTTATTTTAAAACCTACATATATATATGTTTGGTATCATTCTTTTCAGAATTTATTGAACTTTAATGTGATATTAGATTTTCATATTCTTATTCCATTTTTAAATTATAAACTAAAAAATATCAAGAACTCACATCCCGCAAGACGAGACTTAGCCAAGAGTACCAAGAGATTTAACCACATCCGGGGCCAGAAATAAAAGGCAAAGAGTAGGACAGCTGCTGTACAGGCTTTTAAGTGTGGCACGACAGCAGCAATCCAGCAGCTGATCAAGCAAAGAGGAAGTAAAAAAAAAAAACTGTATTTGTTTCCCATTGTATCAGAGTTTAAGAGGGGGTTTCGGAGGAGCAACCGCGTCTCCTTGGGATGCGTTCAGCCCCTCTATTCAAATTGCGGGCAGCAGACGAGCCGCAACTGGGGGTTCGGCGCCAAAGGCGCCGGGGTCCTTGCACCCCTAGTACAAAATAAAATTCTTCAAGCCATAATGGATTTTGAAAAAACTGTTTTATCAGTATACAAAAAGGTAGTGTTTAAATTAAAACTTCAAAATGTGCAAATGTGTGCATTCAAAAAGGAAATGGGAAATATGTTTTTAGGTCAATGTATTTGTGTGTGGTCTTGTGTAATAAGTGAGCCTTTTCCTTTAAGAATATTACCCAGAATGATGTGTGGTTCAACCTGATTGATGAGTCGATGCTGTTTCTGGCCCCACATGAATTGGATTATGTCAAGTTGACATAATGTGTAGGTTTAAAGCTGTTGGTTTGAAATGGAGATTGGTACAGAGAGACCGAGGAAGAAGCTGTGCCGTGTGCTGTGCTTGCTTGGCATAAGTGAGAGAAAAGAAAGCATCACTTTTATTGGTTCAAGCCAGAGAGCTAAATACCTGCTATCAGACACATTTCAGTTGCAGAGCATTGACAAACATTTCTATTCTGCCAGAGGATAAAGGTATTCTCAGGAAGAACTTCAATCTTCATTCGTAGTGAGGATCAAAACCAGAAAGGCAATAAACCAAATATGAAGTCAAAAGTACCTAGGTAGAAGGCAAAATGGTGATAGTATCTATAACAAAACATTTTGAGAAGTATTTCAAAATATATCTACAGTCTTGGATGCCACAAAACGTGCAACACCGGCTTATAAGGGGTAACATAAGTGATGTCCCACAGTGAGATTTTCAGGAACCACAGCAACAGTACATGCTGGTAATGGAGTGACAGAGTGGTGGTGTCCACAAAAAACAAAATGGTGACAAGTAACTCCAAAGACTAATTTTAACCAAAATCAACATTGTTCTAGAAGAAATATACAATGAAATAAAAAAAAATTCAGATTCTCTGAGGTCCGAACCCACATAAGAAAAACACTTTTAATAGATAAGAGTTACACCTATGTGCACTATTAATCACTAATACATTTGTTCTTTGTTTAAAAAGCACATTTTAGTCTGAAAAGTCTATGCAAATATATCATGCCACTATCTAGTGAAACCTTCAAATTTCTAATTATACTGTAAAATGCATTTTAGTCCATGCCGCCCCCACTCTTAATGACTGCATTTGATATACAGATTCTCTGACAATGCTCAGGTTTGGTGATGACAGCACTCTTGTAGTTTTCATCACAAAGTATGATGAGTATGGATATGCGAATGGGGCAAACAAACTGCTCAGATGGTGTGGTCTAAAAATTCTCAAATGTCAATGACAAAAAAGAATTGTTGGTGGATTTCAAGAGATGAAGATTATTCACTCTTACCTTCATACTTCCATGGCCAATTTATAGAAAAACAAGGAGAATTTCAGGTTCCAGGTTACCACTGTTTCCAGTACTTTAGCACAGGAGGTCAACACATATGTTATGGCCACGATCGCTCATGAGAGTTTGTTCCTTCTGAGGCAGTAAAAGAAGGTTAAAGTGCCACATAAAGCAATGACCACTGTCAATAGGTGCGTCACCTTCTCCATTGCAGTTTGCAGAGTGTTATTATTACTGTTTGGCTGACACCTTTACAACATTTTCAGATACAATTGGTCGCGTTTTTTTTTTTTTTTTTTTTTGCCAATTGGCGCACAGGCAGGTGAAGTGACCTGTTCAAGGCCACACAGTGTCAGTAGTGGGATTTGGACCCACAACCACTGGGTTTGAAGTCCAAAGCCTTAACCACAATGCCACAATAATAATTTCATAAAAGTACTTTTTAATTAAGCATGAGGTAAATGAACCTAGCATCCTTACTTTAAGATCTGATGAATGTCTAGCTGTGATTTTGTTCAACTGCTTTGTTTCATTGGCACTGATGAATGAGGTTGTCCTAATCTATTAGTGTTTTATTTGTAATAGCGTCTCCAAATCAAACTCCATACAACAGATGTTAAAGAATGGTAGATCCACTTAGCATTTTCTAACCAACAGTGTGCAATAAGAGCATTCTAAGAATTAAACTATTGGTGTGTGCGATGGGAGTTTTCAGAGTTCCCATTTGAGCCATTTCACCTTTACACTTCATTGAGTTCAAATTAATTTCCGGTTGGAATTTTATGAGAAATGCAAATTCAATATTGATTTGCTACTTGCGCTGCACAAGCTATTAAAGACAAGCTTTCATTTTTTTATGTTAAAAATATTATGTTATCATATTGCTTAAAATACCATTTGGCCACAAAAAGGTCACTTCTGTATGACCAAGTTATTTTGTTTAAATTTTAGGTTAGTGTTACGACACAAATCTGAGAATTCAGGTAGAATTCTTTTCTCTGAATAGCTCAACTAGGAGCTCCCACTTCAAAAAGTGTTGATAAGCAGGACAGACTGGAGGTGTTCCTTGAAAATAATAAAGTTTTTGTGTTTTGTCTGCCAGTTGCCTTACCAATTAGTTGAAAAGCAGATCCGAACTGAAGCATCAGATAAAGCTGTAAGGGTACATAAAATGGCAATGCTCGAGTGCTGGGTTAATAAAAATTGAACTGTTGAGAAATCAATTTACTCATGGGCAATTTCCAGTGGAAACTCATTTGAGTGGAGTTTACCAGACTTTGTGCTTATTGTGTTATGAACATTAACTCTAAAAGGACCAGTTAATTTGAAATTCTTGGAGGAAAAATATTCTTCGGTAGTCACTTGGACCAAGAACCTCTGCAGAATTGATCTAAGGGAAGATAAAGTGGTATGGCAGAGACAATATGATAATGTAAATGGCAATCTAGTTTGAGAGATGGTTTTAGGTGTTAGTTGCACTGTGTCACCTTTATTGTTTCAAATGCCTGAAGAGTGTTTAAAAGAGGCAGTTTGGTCTAGTGGTTACTCACTTTCAGCTCTTTAACCTGCAGCTGTTTCAGCTGTATATCTAAAAATAAAACAGGAAACAACTAAACAATGCATTGTAAAATGGCTTGTGGTAATGTTCATTATAACAGCACTATATAGAATGTAGAATGCAATTAATTTCAATGACCTTTGACATGGTGGCACAGTGATTAGTGTTGCTGCCCCCCCAGTTTTAGGAGAATGTGTTTGAATTCTGGACTTGGAATTGTCTTTTTGAAGTTTACTCTGTCTTCCATGTCTATAATTAAGTTAGTCTCTTACCTACTAAAACGTGTACCCATTAGCTTAATTAAACTCTTTAAACTGGCAAGTGTAAGTAAATTTGGTGTGTGAGAATATGCCCTGTACCTGCCCTGCCCTGTCCACAATTGCTCTGTGCCTGGTGCCAGGCTACATACAGATGAGCTCTGGTATTGCTTTTGTAATAAGTGGATTTGAAGATGGATCGTTGCAAATTAGCAATAATATTCATAATAAAATGAAAAAAGAATGCGGAAACTACATTCAAGGTAGGTAATATAACATAACAGTGGTTGTTAAAGGTTTTTTTTCACGCAACCCAATTTTACCTTCTGTGTGTCTTTGTAATCCGCAATTGTTGCAGAGCATCATCCAGAGTGTCCATTCCTTTTATGGATCTGCCACTAATCGTCATCCATTCCGTCCCTCTTGAAGAATTGCCTCCGATTGTCTTCCCCTTTTGGAGAATCACAGTGAGTCGTCATGCGGGGGTTTCCTTCCTTGCAAGCAGTGACCCATCGCAAAGTTTTCTGCAAACCATTCACAACCCATTCTAATTTGTTGTTGTATTTATTTTTATAATTTGCGACTCAATGCAACCCAAGTTCACACATCATGTAACTAGTTTTAGAAACACTGGAATATAAGATATTTTAATAGAATGGATTTTTTTTGTGAAGGGAGCCTATTAGGTTTTCTCTGTGTTTAGAATGTTTATTTTTTGTTGTCTTGTCTTTATTTCAATCATTCGGTTGGTGGAGCTTCTGAATCAAACTACTCTCCATGTTGAATAGTGTACACAATTAAAAGAGGTTTAGGGCTGGTGGGCCTCTGGGTATTGTAATGTGTTGGACAGTAATGTGAGCTAAGTCCACATAAGGTGCTGCAACATCATCAACTTAATAAACAAAAGCAAGCTAAGAAAATTGCTAACGTTTGGCAGAATTGTGGTCGCTGATGGTTGACAAATGGTAAATCTGAGTTGTTGATTTGGAAATATCTCATGAACACTCAATGAACCTCAGGATTACAACTCAGGCAATTCAGACAAAACAAAGCTACACAAATTGTCCAAGTTGTGACGTATCACTGACCTTTCACCTAATTCAAATGGTTAAAATAAAATATAAAATCTGGTCACCTAGAACTTACATTTTTTGGTCGAAAAGCAGTTGGAGCAAAATGAATATGCGATGTGTTTATTTTGCTGTTTCTTTCCACAAAAAATCAATTTATCTATAACTGATTTTTTTTTGTAGACCAAGTAGCAGCAACCCCACATTTTTCCGAATAGTCCAACCATAAACACATGTGAACACATTGAAGTGGGAAGATGAATCATCACAGCTCAGAGCTCCGAATAGTGCAAGACCATACTGTATGAACGCAGTATGACAACAGAAACACTGTAGCTTGTTAATCAGACACAGAAAGCCAGAAGGATGTAATTTATTAAGACTTTTGATTGCTGAAATTGTAGCTATACCTCTTATTACCGGCAGTCAGGATTTGTTTGGCACACTTCACCCTGCAGTTTTCACTTCTCTCATTGATAATTTGTAGTTTACTTTCTCTGGCTTCCTCTTCTTGCTACTTGTCTCCCTCTGTCTCTCCTAGGTATGTCCTTCCTTTCCCTCAGTATAATAATGCTCAAGTAACCTGGAAATCTCTTCTAAGATAAGTGTGCCCCAATATACAGCATGCTGCCAAACTCTTTTAGTACAAGAGGTGTCACAACCAAGCTAGTAATGTTTGTTGTGTTAGATTAATAATAAGATAAAAGCATTGCTCATGTATAAAGATCCACTGCAAAATGTCTGATTGCATTTTAAGTAATCAAATTTTATTGAAATGTCATGGGGTTCTAGGGGAATGCTGGGTAACAGAGTATGATTGTTGATGAAGTGCAAAACATTGCAAGTTTTTAGGTTTCTCCATTAATCATTTACGTTGATTAAAATATTGACAATGACGTATGAGTGGGCAGTATGGTCAAAAATCCATATTCTTTATATATAATACGCTACCATGGCTGTTTGTTTGTCTGTCCACGATTTTAAATCACCAGTAGCTCGCAAACTGTTTGACCTATTGACCTGAAATTTGGTACACATATACTATGTGACCTGCACTGTCCATTTTCAGGGTAATGATTGACCTCCAAGGTTATTCCTCTTTTTATTTTTATTTTATTGTAGAATCAACTCTTGGGCAACGGCCAGCAGGGTGGCCATGTGGCACATGCGCACTGGCGCCGTTCCCATTCCTACCACCTTCACCATCACTTCCTGTACCTCTTCATATCTTAAATCATTCTTGAGGCAGATTGAAGATTTAAGTGCCAGCTTAAGTGAAAAATTAAAGAAAGCGTACTAAGTAATTGCAACAAAAACACTTAATCACTTTTAAAGCGAAAAGATGCCGACGAAAGAAGAGAAGCAGCAGGCCACTAGGGTGGAGAAAGGAAGAGCTGCTCAGGAAGCAGCAAGCGCATCAACCTCTGAGCTAATGAATGCTAAACGTACAAAGAAAGTATGAAAACTGTGAATGCTCAAATCAAGTGTATTCTGCAGTGCGCCGTTACTGGTATGATATACTGTAATTAAAAAATGATGGTTTGTTCCTATTAGATTGAAACAGTTTTTAACAAATAACTTATAGATTTATGATTAATTGTGTACATAGGCACAACAATTTATTTAAAAGTGAAAGTGAATGAATAGTCAAGATGAAACACTGGGTCCCTCTGTAGTAAACCCCTTTTAATAGACAAGCTTATTAATCAAATACAAAATGCAAACAAAAAAAAGATACAATAAGACGGATTAGGTCAAGGTTGCTAAGTTTCCAAAGTGTGCTAATGAAGGGTCAACATGTCACCATCATACCCAAGTTCTTGGACATCAAGTTCCTGATTCACTAGTGCATACAGTATATGCGAGGTCTGTCCAAAACTAAACCAATTAAAAAAATTATTAATATGCTTACAACTTAATCAGAATTGTCTCTTTCAAAGTATTCCCCTCCTCTATTTATATGCCTCCACCAAAGGTTTTTCCATTTCTGGAATGCATCCTTGCACTCATTTTATGGAAAGTCACTTAGGTCCGGTGGCAATATTTCTGTTGTTTGAAATTGGCAACCTTTCATGGTGGATTTCAATAAAAAGGCAGCAGGAGCTGCAAGTCTGTGTTTTATCATCTGTTATGGCATGTTTCAGAAAGCTTTCATTAGCGTTCGAATGACCTAACAACTCCTGATGGACCATGACAAAGTTAGCATTTTGCTCATGTCAAGAGACATGGCACAAATTTTACAGTAACACGATGCAAATGCAGTTATTTGCTCAAAATTTAATGACACCAACCTTTACTTCCACTTCTTCAGCAACATCATGGACTGATAAGCGACAGTTTTCACAAATCAAAGCATGCACTTTCTCAATGTAATTACCGTCCAATTTTGGGATTGTCTCCCTGATCTGAATTAAACCACCTGTCTAATATGAAATGTTGGTACCATTCATAACATTGTGTGTTGCTTAAACAATCTTCTCCATAGGCTTGCTGCAACATTTGAAAAGTCTTGGTAAGAGGTTTTGCCACTTTCACACAGAACTTCACAGAGACACATTGCTCTTCAAGATCCTTCATATTTCAACTTGCAAAGGAAAACAGAGTCAAGTTTGCTCTACAGCAGGTACTCGATGACTTTCTTTTTTGAACTGACCTTGTATAGTTGAGGGCAGAAGATTCAGGACTTCTGGCCCTGATGTGCAAGTGACATCAGTAGTTGTTCTGTTTCAAGCTGTCAGGTCTGCAGGTGAATTTGGAGAAAAAACTAATGACAGTACCACCACTGTCCATGGAGGTAACATATGTAGTGATGGCCTTGAAGATGCCCCCAAAGTGTATATGTTTGACACACTTTGCTAAGGTTGTTTACCGACCCCGGTAGCAGTAGTATTTAAATAAGAATGAAACCAGGAGACAAATTGTGGTTTATTAAAGTGTTAGACAATAAACAAGTATAAGAAGTGAAACCAAAATCTTAACTCACAGAACATAGCAGAAATAAAAATATAATTTCACATAACTGGAGCCAATATAATAGAGGAAAGGCATAGTCAATTCCAAACTCCCAAAATGTTGCCTTGATTATCTTTAAAGGCTAAAGAATGACTGCAAAAAGATAATGACAGGCAAATCACTTTCAAATTGCTGCCGTTAAACATACAGGACATTCATTCTCTAACCATTTACTCTAAAGCAGAGTTAGGGGGTAGGCAGAGCCAGCATTGACTCACCAATCAGGTAGAACTGCACTTGACTCTGGGTGATATCCTTAAAGGGATAGGCTCATTTATTGAATACAGCTCAGATACAAATCGATACACAAAGACATTACCTTGAAGACATTAATACCCCAACATAAAATATTATTTACCATTTATTTTTGCATGAGTAGATTTACATGTTTTGTTATAGAGTATGCTTATCATTTTTTGCAAATTTTCTAAAACTTTTTTAGGATATCAGTAAAAGTTTTTTTTTCTTTTTTTTTTTTTATGCACCTCACAAGAACTTCACCTGGTGTACCTGATCAACTGGTTTATTGCCCACTCCTGTTTGAGTTCATTGACAAGGCTAAGAAAACCATGCATGTGCTGCTTAAACCTTGTGTCGTTCAATGCATTATTCTGATTTCTTCTCTTACCACAGTAGTTAACATTGCTGCCTCACAGATTCAGTATCTTGTATTTGCACACCCTCCCTGTGTTTTGTCTGTTTGGGGTTTGTATGTTATCTCCATGTGTGCATGGGTTTTCTGCAGTTATTGTGTCTTTCTTCCCACATTCTTCATAGACATGTGTGTTATCTTTTAAACTGTGCTTGAATGCATAAGTATGGTCTGTGATGTTTCCTCTCTTCAGCTTGATGCAGCCAGGGTAGACACCATTCCCTATCACTACCCTCAAGTGGGTTATGATACACATATGATTTTGTTTTCCTTACACTAGACTATCTTTTAGTTGTTTCCCCAAATAACAGGTCTTATGCATTAATGGCAACATACAGAATATAATACCCAAAGAAAATTAAATTGTTTTGTATCTGTAGGAGCCAGCACATTGCTTTCAAACAGCTTCAGAACTGGTGTACACCATCTTTGTTTAAAATTATTCAGAAAGTATGCTTTGTACGCTGGTTAGAAATAAAACCAGTATATCTTCTATGACACTTTGTTTCCTATGGGTTGTTTTGCTGAAAAAAGGGTTAACTGTGTTAAACCTTCCCTCAGATGTTACATACATCAGAGTTCTTTACTGGGGTAAGGCTTGATAACCTTTAAGGTGGTGGAGAATCTTTCGATGGTGAAATTCTTATTTTATTGTAAGTTACATGTCAGCATACCTGTGCTAGAGCCACAAGACATCCTTACAGGATAGCAAACTCATTTAACTTCTAATTAGCACTTAATAGCATCATTAATTCTGGGTCTTTGATTGTGAAATGCAGATTCCTTACTGGATGGACCTTGATGAAAAATGCTCATAAGCTGGCAGAATACCGTGAGGACCACAAGGTACAACAGTGGGTGCATTCTGTAAGGCAAAATCAAACCTAAAGTTAACGCTGCTACTTGATCTTAATGAAAACTGGATCTATAAGTCCTCACGAAATTCAGATAAGATTCCCAAAACATTAGAGTGTAAATACAGCTACCTTTCTTTGCTAGTTTGTCATACAGTGCGAAAGTAAATGTTTAGCTGAAAATTAGATAACTAACATATTTACGTATTTATTTTTCTTACAGCCTTAAATTGTGTCTATCACTTGGTAGTTGGTAAGTTGCTGCACAATTATCTACAGAATTAAATTCACAATAAAATTGAAGGTAGGCATAAATAAAAGTGTTTAGTTTTTAGAATCTTTGGATTATTAATGTCCTGCTGCCAGTAGACCTTAATTTCATAACGTGGTTCTATAACTCTTTAAGTTTCCTTCTGAAGTATTAAGGAGTTATTAGCATTTGTAGTAGGCATTTTTTTGTTAAACTGTGTATCTTAAAACTTATTTTTTGTGTGAAGCTTATATGGCACCTTTATCACCTCATATCTGTGTCCTCAACCAGCAATCATCATTTGTGAAGGATGTCCATTGGTGATTTACCACTTTTTTTTATGGTTTTCGTAGGGAAAAACAGGGCCCATTGAGGCATTCCTTGTATGATTTTGGGCTATACACAAAATAAGTTGTTATTTTTATGTGGGTAAAATAAGCTAGGGCTACCATAGTTTCAGGAGTGGTTTTTGATTCATTAATAAGAAACCACAAGTATTTAGATAATGCAGTACAACAAGCAATTAATGACATAAGGCCATATCACATTACATGACTTTTCATTTGTAGACTTAGAGAGTGGGCAGTCGCAGCTCTTGTGACCACCATATCCAAAGACTCAACTAGTCTCCAACTTGCTCAGACAAAATCAGACATTTAGATTTTGCCTTAAATCATAGGGACGGGCTTGTGTGTACGACAGCTGACAACCAATGAGTAATCACCCAGAAGTACAATGCACATAATGCATTAATGAACTCTCACTAACAGAAGAAAGGGTCGTCTTTCTGATGTATCATGTTTTATGTACAACAACAGAATGTAAAAAAGAAAAAAGAAAAAAAGTAGAGAGATTATGGCTAAACTCTGTGACTGGTGTTCAGACTGTAAGAGAGCAGGCAAGAATAACTGGTCCACTCCGTTTAATCATTGGTGTTTGAGTCACAGATAAATAAACCAAAAACACATTTAGTGCTTTTGCACTCACAAACACTACCAAAGTCATGGCAAATCAGCACACTCAAGATAACAGAAGAGGGAAGTCCATCTGTTTTGCCATTTGGTTCTAGAATGACCCACCATTCTCTGGGGACAGCTTGTTTTCATACTGTCCAGACCAGAAGGAGCGAAGCCATTTCAGGCCTGAAGGCAGGCTTTAAACATCTTCCTGGGGCTGCTTGTTGGAACTATGGGAAAGAAGGTAGTGTTTGCGACAGCAGACCCTCACCCCCTTGCTGTAGGGTGCTCATCTTGACAGAGCCAGGAAGATGACCCCCAGGCACACATATGTGACAACTCGCTGTACCTGTAAACCCTTTGCAGCCACTGGTTCCGTGTGGCAGCACCTAATTGGCTTTCAGAAAACAGGGACAGCTTGCTGTACTTTGGAAATGTAAAATTGTGTTGGAAATTTGCCACTCCATCATGTAATTTGACATCCCTAATGATTTCAGGTGCAACAAGTTTAGCAACTACTGCCATCAAGTTTGACGTCCCTTCTGAGTAGAGGTTGTGTAACATGACATTGGCTTTAGCATTTCAGACTATAGTGGCAAAGAGAGTTGTGGAGTAATTCAATAGTGAGCGATATTTAGAGCATTTAGTTTTTATTTAAACTTCTTAACATGGTTCCCTGAAATTGCTGAGGATTTCTGTTTCATTGGTAGGGGATAGAGGAATGGCTTATTGCCGTTTCTCACAACCTTTCCAAGTGCTTCCTTCACCATTTCTTCTGTTGAAAGTTGGGGGTGGGTGAATGAATTACTACTTAGGGGCAATTCTGGAGCAAAAACAAGTGTGGTTATGAATTATTTTTAGTGTTTTACTTTATTACTTGAATTCATTGCAGCGTTCACTTCTCTGCCTATCTTCAGCCACGCACTATTGCCTTTTGAACATTGTTCTGGCCGGGTGCAGGAATGATAGATTGCGGAAAAGATGAAAAGTTGGTACTCCAACCACGTTGTCCAACAAAACGTATGCCTCTTCGTGTTTGTACAAAAAGCCTTTTAGGCAAATGTCAACAAAAGTATTTGTCTCTATGCCTCAGAATTGAGGGTTGTTTCCTGGAGCTCCATCTGGCAGGTCGCTCTGATCACGAAAGATGCCTTCTTCTGGGCAGCTGGGTTTCTTATACTGTAGCACATGAACTGGAAGAGAGAATGTTAAGTGCACTCGCTGGGCCGTTTCTTGGAATTGGAGGAAGAGAAGAAGAAGAGGAAGTTAGCAATAGCATCCCCACTTTTTCCGACAGGTTATCACATACCTCAATCGAGCCCATGAGGAGCTCCTCCGATGCAGATTCATGACAACGAGGTGCTTTTAAACTCTTAACTACTTTAATGCTAGAGTCACAAAATAGATTTTTTCTTTGTAAGGTGTATTTTATAGACAAAAATTAATCAAAATGATTAATGCATTTTGTTAGTTAGGTCTTGCTTTGACTTTTTGGTGAATAGTGATAAGCTTTGAAAGCAATTTTTTTCTTTAAATCACGGACAATAAAATTTAGCCCTCAATGTATGACATTCTGATTGTTGATTAAGGAAAGAAGGGCTTTGGGCTAAGACTGGTGCCAGCCATCCCTTCGCTGATCATAAATGGTCGCCATGTTGTGCTGACAAGTGATTTAAAGATCCTAGAGACTGGAAGGGGTTGATTGAGCTGGACTCAATGTCCTTCAAGCTACAGAGAAAAGAGAAATACAAGTGAAATGCAGTGCAACCTCAAAATCCTTCCTCTGTATGTCCCTTGTAAATCAGTCCCTGTAAGATCTGGAGAATGCTTACCCATATGATGTGTTTTAATAAGCAATTGAAAAGTAAGATGTTTATTGTGTAGTTCATTACCTGCACCACCCCATTTCATTGTTGAGAGTAATCTTCAGTGATGTTTTATTAGGTGGATTAAGAGTTGGCTGTGCAATTTGAGGAGAGGCAGGCTATCTAAAACTGTGAACGGTTCTCCCCATGTTTGCTTGATACATTGCACTGTAAAACTCTGGAATTCAGTCAATGTAGTGTATGACTTGCAAAAGTTCCCTCTCCAAGGTTTCTATCCACAGTCTACAGATTAAGTTGAAGGGTCAGTTTTAAAATTGCATGAGGGTGTGAGTAGTTGTATATAATTGTGTTCAGGGTGTGATCATTTCAGAGATGTGTTTATAGTTGTTATAGTAGCTTTCTTTTATGGCAGGTATTACTTCATTAAGTTAGGTTGTCTTTACGGTCATCATAATGTTGGTATACACTACCAGTCAAAAGTATTAGAACACCTCAATTTTTCCAGTTTTTCTTAAAATTTATTCAGTTGAAATGCAATGAATGACCTAAAAAGGTGTAAAGGTAAGCAGTAAACTGCCAGAGGTTTAAATTTAAAGTTTAGGTTAGCAAAAACTCAAAAAAGGAAATATCAGAATATTACAAATGGGCCTTCTTTAGGGAACAACTAATAGGTTACAACCTACAAATGTTCTGCAACAATTAAACCTTCTCTTAGGCCTTCCTCTTTTCCTCTTGCCTGGCAGCGCCATAATTTGCAACCTTCTCCCAATATACCCAGCATTACTCCTTTGCAATTAAACGAAATTAAGCCTTGCAAGTGGAAGCAAACAGTTTGCACAGGTGTCCCAACTTCTGTTGATTACTTAAAAACCCTCTTGACTGTCTTAAAGTAGAGCTAGAACAGACTGTGTTACTACACCCTCTGTAGCACTATATGGACAATATTCCAGTTATAATGACAGGTTAAACAGCTGTTAACAAATGGAAATGAGACAAGAGCATTATTAGCCTTAGAAGTGTAGGCCTTTCATTTAGAGTAATTGAAAAATAAAGCAAAGCATCAGTGAGTACAGTGGTGTCCTACACAACCCAAAGGCAGTTGGAAACTGGAAGAACCTCTGATAGGAAGAGATCTGGCAGACCCAAAGTCATAACCAATCAGAAGACAAGTTTTTGGGGGTCGCCTCACAACGCAGATCAAGTGTCAGTTTCTACTGTAAAAAGGAAACTTTGTCCAGTTTGCTGTATACCACAGCCGGTATTTCAAGGCCCTATTTTATCCTTTAACTCTTTGATGGCTAATATTTTTTCCAGCAATGGTTTCACACATACAGTATATCAACATAAAACGTCTGTTGCTATGTGCTGTGGCTGCTGTTGACACATGTTCAGCATCTCTGGTGGCAGTGGCTGCATGGGGGCATTTCGATAGTCAGCAGGAATGCACTGTGAGCCAGCTGCCTGCCTGTCTTCGCACAGCAGGTGGGCGGCAGTGGCAGTCGCAGTGTGACGAAATATGCTTTATACCTCTTGTCATCATAGGTGGTGGTCCTCCCAGGTGAACACTGCTCTAGGCGCATCAGCTACACGAAAGTGTTCAGCACCACGATTAGCTGGTGACCAATCAGATGAAGCTGGTACCTCATTTTCGTTTTTGATCTCCATCTCCAGATCACTTGCAACAAACTTGAAGTCTGATAAGTCAGAGTCCTATTCAACGAAATTACGTAAAATGTCCATGGAGTATTTTGCTTTGCACATCCGCTTTGGTCTCTCACCAGATGTCGATGACATTTTAGAGGTTGTTTGCTCTTTGCTACTCCTGCACACGTAGGGAATCGAGGTTAAATCAACAAAGCTATGTAACTTTCCTTCTAGCAAAGAGAGTCGAATTAAAACATAAGGGCGAGTTTTGTCACAGTTTACAGCAGGATTACTGCCCTCTACCCCTTAATTTTGACAAAAGTCGACATCAGCCCTGAAAGAGTTAAGGAATGGCTTTCTTACTGTCACTCTCCCTGTCAAATCTGCAGTACAAAGTATCCTCTTCACAGTAGAAACTGAGATATTATGTGAAAAAGTGCAAAAGCTGTGTCTTAAAATATAGCAGAAACAGATGAAGGTGTGTATAGTACGGTTATACAGTTAAACTGCACTCTATGTGCACTGATTTCCGTATATGTAAAAAAAAAAGATCTTTTTAACATGAATGTTTTATCTTTTGCTGCAATATAACAAACTTGGATATCTTACCGGTATGTGCAGCAAATACGACAAGATGATGGTTAAACCAGCACAAAGCTCTTAGTTTGCCTATCCTTGTGATGATAACTTAGAGCTTATCAGTAGAAAATAAACAAAAGAGTTTAAGTTGCAATTACTTGTAATAATGAATGACGACAAAAATACAATCAGGCCTGGTAAAAGCCTACAACGTGCGGATATAAATGGTGATGCTGGCAACAAAAAAAATCAGAGGACGTCAACAGAGAAAAGCACTGGAACGATTCACATTTTAAGTGTGGCTGCAAATTGGCTCTACTTGTCAATTTAACAAAGTGCTTTTTTTGAAGCAATGTTGGCAAATGGTCTATTTTTAGTTTTAACGCGGTATGTGTTTGATTTTTTTTGAAAGGAAAATGAGTCCAAACTGCAGAAGTTATGTTTGGATTCAAAATGTTATCTATCTTCAGCGTCACTTCATTTTATTATTATTGTCATGGCAATGTAATGGGGACTGTTTCACGCAGGAGAATGTTATCCAAAGGAATTGTTTTTTGCGGAGCTTTTAGACCACTCAAGTAGCATCAATGACATCTGTGGACTGCTCAGTGTTGTAATGCTCGTTACTCTTGGAGCTTTTCAAACTGCTGCTCATTTTTGAAATTAATATTTCAGTCGCTACTTCTTGATTACTTTTCACCCGTGCTGGGTGCTCTGATTTATTGTTTGAATTTTACTGTCAAAAAATGAAATACATTTTTAAAAATAAACACCAATAAGTCCATTTTTATATGTATAAAGGCATGTTAATCATATGCCAAAACAGCCAATGTTCAAACCTCATGAGAAAAACCAAACCCCTTCTTTGGTTCTAATAATGTTACTTTTGAAAGAAAATAAACATTTTTTGCAGAGGTTACTATTGCACTTGTGTTCATTTTTGAAAACTCAATGATTGTGGTAATTTAGTAATGAAATGGCTACGGAGAAAATAATCATGTGATCTAAGCAAGCAGTAAGTAACTTCTTGTACAGATCGGATGCCACACGCCAGTGCCACTTGTCCATATGGCGCATCAGATCAACAAAACACTGCGACTTGATGCAGAAGTCGCTTTGGACTTCGTCTATAAAGAGATGAAAAAAAGACTTGTACAGTTTTGATGCTTTTGCTGGTACATTGAGGATGGCAAAGATAGAAGAAGCGTTGTCATATGAAGTGAGGAGGATGCTGACATGGGACTCTGGAGGGAGCTGCGCTCTGACTGGACTGGTGTAAACAGTGAGGCGACTTCCTGTCAGCCATTCAAGAGTGAGTTCACGTAGAAGTCACTGAAAACATTATTGGCTGCTCAAAATTGCTTTGTTTTCAGTTTTGATATGTTGTAAATATATAAAGTGTGTATTGTGCATTTTTGGTTCCGTTTCTACTTATTGCTGGGTAAACTTCTCCTTTTTTTTAACACTGCTGCTTTTTTTTAAGTAAGTGGGCAGAGGACAGCATTTCTTTTGCAATTGTTGCACGTGACAAATAAAGCTGAAGCTGATAAATCTAGTTTTGCTAATGCATACATAGTGTACATAATATACACATATTTTAAACAAAAAATGTTAAGGTTTTCAGGAAATTCAAAATAGCCCTGGCTAATTCATGGGCACCGTGCAATGCTTTAGACACAAAGAACGATAGTCTTTACACAAAGAGCGATAGACACTTGGAATAAGTTACCAAGTAGTGTGGTAGACAGTAAGACGTTAGGCACTTTCAAAACTCGACTTGATGTTTTCTTGGAAGAAACAAGTGGATAGGACTGGCAAGCTTTGTTGGGCTGAATGGCCTGTTCTCGTCTAGAGTGTTCTAATGTTCTAATGTCTGTTAAAGGCTGTGGATTATGAAGTCATAATCTCCATGTTGTCTCATAAGTCAAATGTAGTCAGAGGTGGCCTTAGGGGTGTGCGGGGCCAAGGCTGACCATCCCACGCGGGGCCGGTTATGTCAAACGCTGTTACTGGTATGTGTGGACTGTATAAACTTGCACGCGAATTTAATAAAAATAATGTTAACATACACTGGATTTTCTCATTACAGTATTCAGCTAAATTTTTGCAAGATAACACGAGGACTTTACCAAAATATAACTGGAGAATATAACCTGACAAATACTTGACAAACGGGACACGTGGACCTCAAAAGCGGGCCCCCTTAGGTGCGGGGCCTGGGGCGGTCACTCCACTTGCCACCCCCAAACACCACTTTTGAATGTAGCAGTGGTGAGTTGGGTGCCAATGTAGAGCTATTTCTATGGTTGACAGTTGTAGATGTGTTATATTGTCTGTCATTTGACTCAGAATTTGAAACATGCTCTTACTAAGAGACAGGCTAGATCTACAGACATAAAATTAAAGTGCTACAATGCAACCGATTTGTGGTCATTATGTTAATTATTTACTTCCCCATACTAAGGTTTTACCAAAGCCAAGACTGTCCCAGTTTTTAAATACATATACATACATCTTGCCTGGGAAATAGTTAAAGATTATGAATTGCTGTTCTTTTCTCACATTTAATGAAAAGTGTTATGATAAATGGTGGCATGGTGGCACAGTAGTAGTTACAGATGCCTTGTAATAAGAGGACTGGGGTTCTTGTCCTGGGGAGTTTGTATTTTCTCCCTGTGTCCACATGGGTTTCCTCTCACTGTTCTAAGACATGCAGGTTAGGGGAAATGGTGACACTAAATTGGACCTTGTGTATGGTTTCTGTATGTTTGTATGTGTGTGTGTGTTTGCCCTGCGATGGACTGGCTCCCCGTCGAGGGTTTGTTCCTGCCTTGCATCCTATACTAGTCAGGATTAAGTGTGTTGGAAAATGATATGACATAAGATAAAATTGTAATTGGCCAAATCAAAGTGTTGTATTTCTACTGTTTTATTTTTGAATATTCTTTAAGAGCTGAAATTTTTATTTTGTGCTACTTAATGCTGTGGGTGGATGGGTGGGGTATTGGTCGAGCTACTGACACAAGGAGATCAGTGTTGGTGTCCAAGGTTCTCCCTGTGTCTGTGTGGGCTTCCTCTGGGTACTCTGGTCTCCTCCCACAGACCAAAACATGCAGGTTAGCTGGACTGGCAGTACTAAATTGGTCCGTATGTGTGTGTCCGCCCTGCAATGGGCTGGCATGATGATTGAGGGGATAGGTTCCAGCTGCCTTATGACCCTGCCCAGGATAACCAGGTTAGGAAGATAGATAAATGGATGGAAGGTTGGATGAATGGATGGAATATTAAATACCGATAAAGCCCTGGGCCTCTTTAATCTGACTACTTGATGTATGGCTTCAATGGTGGGGTATGCTCTAAAATGACAGAACAGTTTGTTACACATTCTAAGTTTTGATTTCACCATTTGTGAAGCTTGGCTTTAATGACTACTAATTTCAATTCTTTCAGTCATTCCTGATGGTGCCTCTTTAGTACCACTTATGGTAGTGGGGGCCTAGCAGCGCCAGGTGTGAGGTAGTAATTAATCATGAAGGGTCACCACTGAAGTAGACACCCATGCTTACATTCACATGTCTAATTTAGATCTTCTGACTAGTCTAACACAAATATCTTTCAGATGTGGTTTTGAGTGCTTCATGTTATTTCATATTTGGGTATGAAGAAACTTTGGGTATTTTAACAAAGTTTCTCATTAATTATCTGAAAATAGACTTAGTCATGTAACCCATGCAAGAACCGTATTTGCACAGCCACTATCTTTTTGAGTGAATCCCTTTTGATTTGAATTTCTAGGAATGATGTCCTAGTGTAAAATATTACCACATTGACGTGTGTTACGTTTTAAATGTGGCCGATTATAGTTAAAGGGTTGGTGAGCAGAATGAAAATGTATGTGCCGCACAGCTCTAGAGATCTGGGATCAATTCCCAGCCCTGTCACTGACTGTGTGGAGATGTGGACCCTCATCTGTATAACTTGCTTATTTATTTTTTCCAACTGGATACTTGGGCTTCCTCCGACATTTCAACGTATGGCTGCAGCAAGCAACTGTTTTGATAATCAGATTGAAAAGTTGAGTAAGTCGGATGTTTAAAAACAGAGAATTATTCTCAGATTTAAATGCAATAGTTTTATTCAAAAAATAAAGTGTAAGTGTTATTTTCCATTTTGCACAGTGCACACTTTCAAACAGCAAAGCATATCTATGTGCAGTATCAACAATCCATCTTCTAAACCCACTTATCCAGAACAGAATTGTGGGGAAGCTGGAGCCTATCTCCGCAAGTAATGGGGACAAGGCAGGAAGAGAACCTAGTCGGACACACACACACGCATACACACACACACACACACACAGGGGTCAATTAGCACCATCAATCCACCTAACCTACATGTCTTTGGACTGTGAGAATGTAACCAGAGCTCTCAGATGAAGCCCACACAGATGTGAGGAGAACATGTAAACTCCACACAGTGAGTGCCTAGGATGTGAACCGTAGTCACCTTGTTGAGAGGCAGCATTGTGCCACTGAATGCAGTCTCCTGTTGCTGCCAGAAGAGATCCTAATCCGTTGGGCCCTCGAGGAAAGCCCTTAACCTGAAAGTAGCTGCAGGGGTGCTGTGCAACGGCTGGCCCTACACTCTGACCCCTAAAGGTCCTGCAAAAAGTCAATTTCTCTTCAGGGATTAAAAAAGTATATCAAATAAAAAGAATGAGTTTCAGCAGTAGTCCAGACTCCAGACTAGAGAGGTAAGGCAGTATTATACAAGCTTTAAATTGCAATGCAAAACAGTTAGCATATTCAAATGATTGACTAAGCTTGGCACTCTTCTCAGGGAGTGATGCAGAGAACAGAGGCTGCAGTCGTGCTCACCCAGCCTAGGTGGGCTATCTGGCTTCATCAGCCTTCCATCAGTATAAAGGATTTTCATCCTTGGCAAAAAGCTCCAGTGCAAAGTATGTGCTCAACAGTTGTCCAAAGACATCCTCATGTTACACCAGTCTATTTTCGTCCTCACTCCTGCTTCTGGAGTCAAGTCAGGTAACGAGACTCCAGTCAAAGAGGGGAGGTGGCCCTGCTTTGGTCACTTGGATTGTGATGCTGCTACTTACTTGTCACTCAGTGTTAGGCTTTGCACTCTGATTTGAACATAAAAAGCTTTCTTAAGTGTCAGAAACTTTGTTTTCCTGAATCTTGGTAAAACTAAAAATAACAACAGTTAAAATAATTAAAAAATGATTTTTTTTTTATTTTTAGCACTATGTTTCCTCTCTTTGCTCTGATGCTGCACTAGAAAAGGGGAAGCTTCATGCAGCATTTATATACGCCTTATTGGGTGCTGAGGGATAGGAAGACCTCTGAAGTTCAAATTTATAAAACAAGTTACAATGACATTCTTACCTGCATGTCTACCACATTATAATGACCAACAGCAGAGAGACAACACTGAAGAAAGTACAGTAAATCTGGGGTATTGTCTTTGTACATCCAAGGAACGTGAGTCAGCAACAAGAATGATTAAGTACTTCTAAAGGTGTCAAACACATAGATAAATACTTGGGAAAAATGTAGAAGTATGACGTTGATTAAAGTTAGTAAGCCACTCATGTTTCGATCCCAGCAACACATACAGTAGGGAAGTCAAAGCAGAACTTAAGGTACTTAGTCACAGTCTTACACTATCTGGTACTTTGTACCTTTAAACATGATGATTTTGGTCATTTTACATTTTTTACAAGGGCTGTGTGGTGGTGCAGTGGTAGCACTGCTGCCTCGCACTAAGGAGACAAGGGCTTGCATTCAGTGTCCTCCCTGCGTGGAGTTTACGTGTTCTTCCTGTGGGTTCCAAAGATATCCATGTTAGATGAACTGACGATGCCAAATTGGCCCTACAGCGTGTTTGGAATATGGGTGTGTGTGTGTGCATGTGTTTGCCCTGCGATGGACTAGTGACCTGTCCAGGGTTTTCTCCTGCCTTGTGCCCTATGCTAGCTGGGTTAGGCTCCAGCACTTGACATATTAACACATGGTTACTCGGTTACCCTATTTTGTTCTTTAATAATAAGTTATATGAATATTAAAATGGATATATTTGAAGTACACAGTGTTTCGGGTTGTGAAATTTACATTTATTTGTTGCCATGTTTCAGGACTTGGCTTTTTTATTGTAGGTACATGAAAATGGGACTGATACAGCACTTCGGTTTTGATTTTAGCACTTAAAATTATAACTTAATGTGTCAAGTCTTCTTCATCCTCTGCCATGGTTCTTCTTTAGGTGCTTACTGTTGTGCTCTTGTACCATGTGAGTTCAAGTTTCCATATTTTGTAGGAAAATGAAAGATTTGTTAAAAAATGTACTACACATTTGACATATTAGATTGCACATAACTCTCCACTGCTCTAGTATCCTCTTAATTAATCTTAATCCTCTTAAGTGTTCGCTGTTTGTTGAAATGTGTTTACCCTGTAAGTGCCAGACTGGATGTTGGAAAAGATTACCTACCTGGTCAGGAGGCCGCAATGGATGGAGTACAAGAATGGAGACATGACCTGGCCTGGAATGGTCATCATTTGGGATGATCAAACAATATATGAACAAGGAACGAGTGGACCTTTTGAACCAATCGTCCCCCAGCACGAAAGATGGCAGTGTGATGGTGCGGGTTGGCTCCACTCTCCCAAAACCATAATGGGAGCCTCTTGAACCTTCATTCGTCTTTAGTCATAACAGAATATTGGGCCATTGCTAGTGAGGACACACACACAGAGCAACTGCAATGGATGGGTGTTAAAATGAAAAAGGAGTTTTCAATCCATTAGTGCTTTTAAGAACAATTTAAAAAAACATATTAAATAAATAAATAATCCGACAAATAATTCCTGTTGAAAAGGTGAAGTTTTAAAACCAAATAAATAATTCAATAAATAACTTAAAAAAAAATACAAAGGTAAAACAAAATCAGGATCTACATTTTTGTAAAATTCCACAGATACAAGGCCACCTCGTACTCTGCTCTCAACCATCCTTCTGCCTATCGCCATCTTGCCTGTCTCACTCTGCTTTAATTCCATCCTATCCTTTGTTCTCTCCTTCAGCCTAGCACATCTCTCTTTCTTGTCTTGCTGACTCACATTTCCAGGTTTCAGCAACTGTAGTCCCTTTTAAACATGGCTTAGTCACGACTGCCTCCTTCGTCTGCCATGACTCCCCAGGCCATCTTCTCCTGTCTTCCTCACACAAAAACTGGCAACTGTTGGATTCCTATGGAAACCTCCTATGGTCCCTCGCTTCCCCATTACTGTTCAGTGCTGTCCCAAGAATGTTGATCACGCATTCCTACGTGGGACTTCTAACCGCTTGTCTCCACTCCTCTGTATGGGCTGACCAAGTATAACACAATAACTTCACCTCCTTTTTTTCAACCTCTCTCTCTCTCTCTCTCATCCGACTATCCCTTATATACTTCCTTGGGTGCAGCAACTCTTAACAAAGACTGCATGAAGCCAATGAAGCAATCAAAACAGACCACGCCCCCACAAGCAGGTATACCCCATCTCCATCACCCCACCAACTCCATACAGCTGCCCATGAGCCTGCACACCCACGGAGATCGAGCAGGCCACTTATTTATTTATTAATCCTAATGACCACTTGGTGCCTAGCTGCAGACCCATTTTTACGACAGGCAGTGTTCACCTGGATGGAGCCCAGTATGGACACCTGCAGGGTTGCCTGTTTGGTTCCTTGGGCAGCGCTGTGAAGAATGGGGAGATTCCAATGTCATGAGACAGGAAGTGCTAACACGGTTTTACATAAAAGGAGCTGCCCTGCTTTAACCGGCTGAGGCAGTGGGCAAAACTAAAATGGAGGCGTGGAAGGAGATGGAATAGGAGAATGAGCTTTATTAACAGTAAATACATTGTTTTGATTGACTGTGAATGTGTCTCGGTAATAAAAACCTTTTACTTTACCCCTAAACTGTGTTGGGTGGAGTTGTGTGTGGTGTTTGGGGCTCAGTTGTGGACAATTATGGTCACGACCCTGTTAATAAAGTGGTGTAGTTGTGACTTAATTGATCAACTAATCAATAACAAAATTAGTTGCAAACTTTTTTTATTATTAATGATATACATGTTCTGCGGTGGGCTGGCACCCTGCCCGGGGTTTGTTTCCTGTCTTGCGCCCTGTGTGGGCTGGGATTGGCTCCAGCAGACCCCTGTGACCCTGTAGTTAGGATATAGCAGGTTGGATAATGGATGGATGGATATACATGTTTGGTTCATTTGCAAATCTAAGCAAGCCCAGCACCAGTGTGTGAACATGTGTTTGTAAGTGTGCCCTGCCATGGACTGGCACACATCATCCATGGTTGGCTGCTATCTTGTGCATGCTGTTGCCAGGAGACTCGCTGACAGTCTTCAATGAAGAAACCTAGATGAGAAAATCGATTCCACTTAATCCAATTCATGGTCGCATGGGGCAGAGTCTCTCCAAGGCAGGAACCATCCCCGCACAGAGTGCTAATCTGTAATACAGCAGGCCAGTTAAGAGAAATGATCATAGCTTTGGGGTGTGGGTGGAAAACTGCAATACACTGAGACGAGCCCAAACAGACGTAGCGAGAATGTGCAAACTCGACACAAATGGGCCGTGATTCACACCTACGTACCTAGAGTTATTTAGCAGCAGACATAATGCACAAAACAGTCTGATGAATGAAAGTGATCATTTTTAACACATGAAGGGCAATTGGATGCAAAGTTTATTTGTAAGACGTTACATTTAAAAAGAGTTGTGGATTATTATCAACTGTTGCTTTTTGCTAAGAAGGAGTGAGTGATAACAGAAAATGTGAATGATTCCCAGTTTGATACTTGAGATAGTAAGAAAACAACTTAAAAATATCCTAAGAGGCACATTCTACTATAAGGTAATTTCCTGACAAGTGTAATGTTCTTATTTTCTTTTTTTATAGATACTTATCACATCAGATTAGGTTTTCATTTTCAGTCTACTTATTCAAAAGACTGAGAGGGGCTTCATACTAGCCAGTGAGCTCTAGGATGCTTTTACATTTTGAACTAAAGCCAGGCATGTCCTAGGATTAAGCTTTCAGAAGCTGGCAGGAATCTTCTTTTTACAATTGTAAATCAGAGCTCCTGCAAAATATTTAATTGCACTTTATTGATTTTCTAGCATCCCTAATGAATACATGAGAATTATTTTAAAAAGTCCACGTTATCAGCTTTGACCTAGGTGCTGCTATATCATTTTTACGACAAAGTGAAACTGCTGGAAAAGCTTTAATAGTTTGTCTATACATTTCTCAAATTCAGTTTACCATTTAGAGGGTTATGAGGAGGCAGTTGTCACAGAAGCATTGGGCATAAGACTGGTGCCAGCTCAGGCAAATGTTCTGTTCCATCACTTGGCACATTTACGAACACAGCCACATCAGCTCAAGATGGACTTGTTTAGTTTCCAGTTAACTGACACAATTTTTGGATGTGGAGGAAAAAATCAAAGTACCCAGTGAAAGAGGATGTGGAGAACATTCAAATGCCATAAAGATGTAAACTGAAGTTGATAGAACTTCACTAGCATTGTGATGCCTGATATGCAGCCAGATGATACCAAGCTAGGAGGATTGTCAGATAATCTAGAATCCATTGAATTATTACAGAAGGACTTGGATGGCATACAGGATTGATTTGTGGCCGATTAAATTTAATGTAAGTAAATGTAAAGCATTACACGTAGGATGTAAATGTTAGGTTTGAATACATAATTGAAGGTCTGGAAATCAAAAGTACACCTAAAGAGAAGGATTTAGAATTCACAATAGACTAGACACTGTCAACTTGCAAACAGTTTTCAGAATGTTAACAATGTGTGGAGTACAAATCCAAGGAGATTATGCTCAAGCTTTATAATGCACTGGCGAGGCCTCATCTGGAATACTGTGTGCAATTTTGGTCTCCAGGCTACAAAAAGGACATAGCAGCGCTAGAAAAGGTCCAGAGAAGAGTGACTAGGCTGATTCCAGGGCTACAGGGGATGAATTATGAGGATGAATGAAAAGAGCTGAGCCTATACGGTTTAAGCAAAAGAAGATTAAGAGGTGACATAATTGAAGTGCTTAAAATTATGAAGGGAATTAGTACAGTGGATCAAGACTGTCATTTTAAAATGAGTTCGTCAAGAACACAGGGGCACAGTTGTGTTTTTCTTGTAGATTTTATTTATAGAAGTTAAAATTCCATACAATCAAGAATTACTTTAACTACAAAGAAAGTAACATTACCTACAATCAAGTCAGACTTAACAGACCTTAGTAAGGGTAAATTTCACACAACCATTAGGAAGTTTTTCTTCACAAAGAGAACCATAGACACTTATAATAAGCTACCATGTAGACTTTAGGGACTTTTAAATCTAGACTTGATGCTATTTAAAAAGGGGGGAGATAGGACTGGTGAGCTTTGTTGGGCTGAATGGCCTGTTCTCATCTAGGTTGTTCTAATGTTCTAATACTGTATGTAAAGCATTTTCCAAATTAGTAAATACAATAGTTTGCATTTCTTCACATTATTTCAGGTTTATTTTTACACTTTTTGATAATTAGAATTAGAAAAAAATGCTTATATTTGGCTTCACCTAACATAGACACATGGAATAAGTACATACAGAATTTCAACATTATTTGCAAAAACACTACTGATTTAATTAACACTACAATAAATTTTATACTGTAGATAAAAGTGTTATTGGCAAGTGGTAAATATGTGGCAACATCCAAAAGATTTTCTTTCGGTTGTTATGGAATTTGTTCTTCTAAAACAGCTAAAATGTACCATCTCATTTTGTTTCATCACCAAGTAAACATCCATAGGCAATTACTGCCTCATTTTGTGCCACTAAAGACTTTAAACTTTGGAATGTATCCAGAATGCCTTCTCATTTTCATTTCTGCCTTTGCACTCCTTGATTTACGTGTAAGGGTTGTATTAATGGGGTGAACTGGAGGAATAAGGTGGCCCATAGGCATCATGGTCTGATGCCTCATCCAGAGTTGGTTCTTCCTTAGACCTCTTCCTGTGAGGTTAGGCCCAGTGTTCACATGACTTTAAGATGATTTAATGTAGTGGGTTCAGTTAAAGGTATGGAAAGATCTCACTCTGTAGGGCCACTCTCTCTAAATGATCTCACTTAAATGTCTGAATTTCACAGAAAACTATGAGATTTGTATTGAGAAGAGATCTTTCATTTTTTCATCCCATTAATTTATTTTGCAGGGGACAGGATTAGGGTTTCTTTTCTTGAAGAAAGTTAGCAAAGATAAAAATTAATGTCAGTTCAGATGCAAATGGCTGAGAAACGACATGCAAACTGGATGCATTATTATAACTCTGCATTTTGCAATAGCCAGTGTTTTATTACAGACATCCAACTATTTCTTTTCACTCCAAGGTAATTGAATTTGTGCTTTACACGGTGATTCTACCTAGTGTGCATTTACATTTTTTCCAGACATTTGTGGGTGTTACTTTTGCATTTATCGACAGCAGTCACTGTCTGCTAAGTGAGAGAAGCTTGTGAGATGACAAAAAATAGTAAAATGGGATCTAATGTCAGTCTTAACAGCGAGCAAGTGTTTTTGGGTCTGCTGTGACAAAGTCCACAGGAGACCCCCTGGCCTGGTTCTCATCATTTGGAGCTGATGTGATTCATGGAGCTATGTGGAGTAAGGGGCCATTCAGAAAAAAACTAAAGTTGGATATCAGTAGTTGACTTAAAAACTTATCCTTGCCTAGAACATAAGAACAATTTTAATGAGAACAGGCCATTGAACCCAACATAGTTTACCAATTCTTTCTTAACTAATTTAGCAAACTGTCAACTTGAAGGTCCTCACACTCCCACAATTGACTACCCTGCTTGGTAATTTACTCCAAGTGTTTCTGCAAAAGGAATACCAGGCCCCATCCCTGGAGTCAGTTAGACTTTGGAGATATTACTTTCTGGGATGCTCCTAGTGGGCAGGTCATCAATGTGGCCTGCTGAAGGTAGGCTTATTACAAAAAAAAAAAATATATAGCAGCACTAAAGAAACACCAGAGGAGAGCAACTAGGCTGATTCAGGGAGTGAGAGGCTTGATGCTTTTCAGTTTAAACAAACGGATATTAAGAGGTGGCATGATTGGAATGGAATTAGTACAGCAAACCCAAGCTTTTACTTTAAAATAGATTCAGCAACCAGAACACAGGGATATGGTTGGAATTTTATTAAGGTCAGATTTCACACAAATGTTACAAATCTTTTTTTCTGCACATAAAAAAGACACTTGAAATAAATGATCAAGTAATGTGGTATAAAGTAGGATTTTCAACACTTGGATTGATGTTATTTTGGACACTTTCGCTGAATAGGAAGGACACGTTTGTGGGGCTGAATGGCCTCTTCTCATCATGGTTGTTCTGCAACGAGACATGAACATATGGGCTCACCACCTGGTACTCATACGTCATAATCATACTCATAGCATACAAGACAGATTGTGATGAGCTGAACAGTGGCAAAAGAAAGTGGCTCTTGAGATGTAGAATGTAGCCTCAGTGGTTGAGGGGGAGCCAGTGTTTGTGCTAGAGGTTTAAATGTATTGGCTAGACAGCGTGTAAAACATTGGTTCTGTAAGTAGTCTAAAACCCTAAAATATGTTCTAGTCAGTGAATTCAGCATAGCGTACTAGGACAAGGCCATGAGGAAGGTCAACAACATGCGTAAAGGATTATTTCTTGGCTACCCTGTGAATTCTTTAGCAGCAGCCAGCCACCATCATCTAGGACAGTGAAGTGTGAGCTAGCCTGTTCAGTCTCATACGGAAAATTGGAATAAGAAGTCTAAAAGGTACTTGGAATGCAATTAACTTGCAACTCATATACACAGAAATAAGCTTTCCATCGTAACCTTGTTGTTTTTAAAGCAGCTAGGCTTGCCAATAGCTCAGCGAATAAGAGTAACTGAAGGGTATGGGGTGACATCCTTAACAGGGTGTCCCATGACTCCTGCTGTTCTATCTTTCTGTTTACGCAAACTTCTGGACTGATTGAAATCCCTACTCATATGTGTCCAGTCTGCGCGTGACTGCTGGGGTATGCAGTTCTGGCATGCCCTACAGTGGACAAGCAGTTTGTGTGCCAGCTCTGCCATGCCCTAGGGTGAACAAACAGTTTGTCCGGCAGTTCTGGATTATGCCAGGAACTTTTTTTTTTGCATCATTATGTGGAATATGAAATTGTTTAAATTCAGAGTGCATTTAGAATAAAGAAAATCATCTTTATAATGTGTATTATTTTTGCAATACAATACAATACAATTTATTTTTGTATAGCCCAAAATCACACAAGAAGTGCCGCAATAGGATTTAACAGGCCCTGCCTCTTGACAGCCCCCCAGCCTTGACTCTCTAAGAAGACAAGAAAAAACTGGAAGAAACCTTGGGAAAGGCAGTTCAAAGAGAGACCCCTTTCCAGGTAGGTTGGGCGTGCAGTGGGTGTCAATAAGAAAGGGGTCAATACAATACAATATAATACAATACATAGAACAGAACAAATCCTCAATACAGTATAAAAATAAAAAATTTTCAAATACGAACCAGAATTTAACAGTAGATGATATCACATAATATGATTTGGATTTGTTTAGAGTCCTGGAGACCTCATCCATCAAGCTGCCTCCCCCATTTGGCCATTCCACAGCTGAAATAGTGCTAATCCAATGGAAGGACCCCTCTTTCCCACGATTCCTGTGATCCTCCATCAGGGACAACTTTACCTTAGGCAGGCAAAACAACTTGGCAGGTGGGCCGTGGCACCAAGTGCCACATTTGAGTACCGAGAAGAGAAACAGAATAGGTGAGGGTTAGTATCAAATTATAACTATTATGTTACTTATGTTTTAGTGCTAATGACTGACAACAGAGATGCAGTCTGTACAGTTAATCAGCAGCTCTAGTCAGGATATGCTAAACTGAAGTAGCGAGTCTTCAGCCGGGATTTAAAAGCTGAGACCGAAGGGGCACCTCTTATAGTAGCAGGCAGACCATTCCACAGTTTAGGGGCCCTGTAACTAAAAGCCCGACCTCCCACTGTTATTTTATTAATCCTTGGAATCATAAGCAGACCGACATCTTGAGATCTTAATGTGCGCTCTGGTTTGTAAGTCATGATAAGTTCAGACAAGTAAGCCTTACCTTGGCCATTTAATGCTTTATATGTTAACAGGAGGATTTTGAAATCTACCCTAGACTTAACCGGGAGCCAGTTTATTTATCTGTCCACCCATTTTTTTCAGATCAATGCCAGGTCAGGGGGAAGAATGTCTGTCTTGCTAAGCAGGAAACAACCATGGATTGGGCTGTTGGTCCATCACAGGACACACTTACTCACATCAGGCCAATTTAGAGACTACAGTCAACCTAACATTCACATCCGGGGGGGGGGGGGGGGCTATAGCTCAATGGTATATCTGTGAAAGGGTTTCCAAGTTTTCTCCATTTGTACTGTGTGTAAAATGTGTTTTTTTTTTGCCTTCCCTTTTTAGTTTGTCTCTTTGTAGTTATGTTGACATGTTTGCCTTGTTGTGGTGGTAACCAAACATTTTTCTGTTCATTATTAATGTTGACATCCGAAGGAACTAGATATTTGAAGTTTAGCCAGTGTACCTTTATTTTTCTATACAGTGCTTTCCATGTTGAAAAAGAATGTTCTACAATAAATATTTTCACAGTGCACTGTGTATTTATACCAAGTCACCACTGGCAGGTGAAGTTTGCATATTTTGAACACATAGCAAATGAGTGTTTGGAACTCAATTTGCATCATGGTAAGCCAACCTTCCTACACTTTACCATTTGATAGTCTTTGACAGTGGTAGCGCTGCTGCCTCGCAGTAAGGAGACCTGGGTTTGCTTTCCTGGTCCTCCCTGCATGGAGTTGGCATGTTCTCTCCGTGTCTGCATGGGTTTCCTCCGGGTGCTCCGGTTTTCTCCCACAGTCCAAAGACATGCAGATTAGGTGCATTGGCGATCCTAAATTGTACCTAATGTGTGCTTGGTGTGTGTGCCCTGCGGTGGGCTGGTACCCTGCCCAGGATTTGTTCCTGCCTTGTACCCAGTGCTGGCTGGGATTGGCTCCCCCAGTGTTAGGATATAGTGGGTTGGACAATGACTGACTAGTCGTTGACAGTAATTTTTTTGTTTTTATTTTTGCATAAAATGTCTTATCTGGGTAGTTTAAGCTGTTACCATGTCTAGGATTACTTCCTACCTTGTACTAAATCCTGCTAGTTAAAACTTTGGGCCTCAGACCCAGCGGTTGTTGCTTCAGATCCTACTACTGACATTGTGCAATTATGAAAAAGTCACTTCAACTGCCTTTGCTCAAATTTGAAAAAACACAAAAACAACTGTAACAAATTGTATATCAAATGTTGTAAGGCATTTTGAATAAAGGCCTAATCGATAAATGTAAATTCTTGCCGTACCACAACCATAGTGACCAGGTTATAATAGATAGACCTGGTTTAATGAAATGATGGATTACTTCAAGGTTAGTTCATTTTAACTTGTCAAAATTTGATATTTCTTATTTTATTACCAACCTATGTGTGTCAACAGCTTATGACCATGTTCGGTCCCAACAGATTGAAAGTCAATCTGGACATAGGATGGACCAGTGTACTGTATGTATTCAAACCTGATCCTATGTATAGTACTTAAGCCCCTTAAGTCATATTGTTTGTTTTATATCCATTTTTATCATATTCTTAGAACACCGTGATGTTCTATCATTTGTTTTGTTAATTATTTTTTGTATTAGGAGGCACGGTGGCACAGTGGGTAGCGCTTCTGCATCGTTGTAAGGAGACCTGGGTTCGCTTCCCGGGTCCTCCCTGCGTGGAGTTTACATGTTCTCCCCGTGTCTGCGTCGGTTTCCTCTGGGTGCTCCGGTTTCCTCCCAGAGTCCAAAGACATGCAGGTTAGGTGCAATGGCAATCCTAAATTGTTCCTAGTGTATGCTTGGTGTGTGTGTGTGTGCGCGCGCGCTCCCTGCGGTGGGCTGGCAACCTGCACAGGGTTTGTTTCCTGTGTTGGGTGGGATTGGCTCCAGCAGACCCCAGTGACCCTGTAGTTAGGATATAATGGATGGATGGATTTTTTTGTATTATTATTTTGTTTCGTTATTACTTTTGCTCAAATGGATGCTGAATCTTTAACAGCTTCACAAGTCCTTTCTTTGTCTGTGTCATGTTTCGTCATCAGTGTGATCCTCTCCCAGTGTTCTTTGTGGTAACTCTGAGAGGAGGAATTGTACCGGTAGAGTTTGAGTATGTTAATAATAAACATTTACAGATAAAGGAGTTCAATGTGGTCTTATTACCTCTTCAAGGAGGTTCGCACGAACCGGCACATCATGAGTCACAACGCAGAAGCTTCAGGCGTTAACTGGATTGAAAGCAGTAGCACAGTGCGTGTAGGATAACTTAAAGTCACATGCAATTGTATTCGCTTTCTTTCCTCCCTCATTCTGCTTGTTTGCCTTAATTTTTGTGTCGAGATCAATTGCCTTTTTTCCTGTAATAGTAAGACAAATTTAACTAAACTGAGACCAAGATGAGTGCCGAAAACTGTCGTTTGCCTCTGAGACACAGTAGTGGTCATAAGTCAAATGGTCGTAAGATGCATAGGTTGTAAGCTAACGACTACCTGCATTTAGTTTCCTCGATTTAATTTTTATTGGAAAGAAATTTCAATTGCTTGAGTTCTAATTGTCATGTGAAGTATCATTTAATGCTTCTTTTTTTTGGCTGGCTCACAGCTCCATAGGCCTAAGTTCAGATCCCAGGCAGGTCGTTTTTTCTGTGTGGAGTTTACACATTCTCCCCGTGTTCACTTTGATGTTTCTCAGGCATTTGGTTTATTGTTATCTCTAAACTGACCCCACATGAGCAAGTGTGGTGGCTCTGGGTGTGGTAGACTGGCTCATTGTCCAAGTCGCTTCCTGCCTTGTGACTAATGTGACCCAAAAGTGGATTTAGTGGGTTTGATAACAGATGGATTTTTTGTACTTCTGTTAAGATACAGCTCTCGAGATCATTAATGAGAAAAGGGAGAAACTGTAGCAGGTGCATTTGTGTCTTAAAGGGCAAAAGAAATGCATGGCCGCTTCACTACAGAGCTACAATTTTGGCAGTTGCATCTGCTGGTGGCTTAACTGTTGATAAGTTGCCAAATAAGTGACTATCAGCTACATGCAGATTTTATGTTCAGATAGAATCGTACAGAAGCATCAGAAAGTGCAGCTAATATGTGGAATATCTACAACTGGCATTACAGCACTGAATAAAACAAAACGAAAAAGTGGCTAATTTTTTTCTTTGCTCTTATGTTTCCTCAAATCCTTCATTATAAAAATAAAAGCCTTGTTTTCAAGAGGTGCAGGCTCGTTGCTGCTGCAAAAGAAGCATGTATTTAAAGCTCATTTTCAGTGTTTTATCAACCAGAAAGAGGATGTGGCTTCATTGTAAAGGAAACCATGAGTGTGTGCGCGTGTGCGTGTGTGTGTGAGTGTGGGAGTGGAAGAGTGAGCAAATGAGGTTGAAATTTACAGTGCATTTTGCTGAAACATGTAAGGAATTTGTTGATGGTGCATATCCATTATTAACAACAAAAGGGAGAAGATACTCCCCACCCCTCCGCTTTTTTGCACAATAAAAGTCGGTGAGCCTAAGGATATTCAGTATCCATTCACTACATTCAGTTGTGCAGGATAAAGCAAGTAAGAGTGATCCCTCTATTAATTTATGAGTAATAATTAGAAAAGAATTAAGTCAGTATATAAGGTGGGTTGGTCTCGCTCTAGTAGTGGCTGCCTCATGGGGGTAGGACACTGCACCAATTCCTGATAAAGTGCATGTGGGTTTTCTTTGCATTTCCGGGGGTTTCTATCACGGTCTCTGGTTTCCTCCCACAGGCCACCATGCTGAGTGTGAATCAGTGTGGCACACCTTGTGATGACTTGCCATGCCAGTCCAGGACTGATTCCTGCTTTGCACCCAGTGCTACCTGCTGTAAGCTGCATTACACTTCAAACTTATAACTCAAAATGCAGTTTGCTAAAACAGAGTGGTGGGTGAATTATTGTGTCCGAGTGTGGCTGGTAGCAAATGTGATTTTCTACGTTGTACTCAGAGCTACCATCCTGGCTTAAAACTGAAGGTTTTAAAAATGGATGGATGGATGGATTTGTTTCCTGATTTTCCAGTATTTTCAGCTTTAGCTCATTCCACTTGACATTGCTGAGCTATTTTTAAACACTGTAGAAAATCAAATTAGGCCTGGTTAGCACTATTGTTAAAACATTTTGAAAGTGTCTTTCCTTTTTTTGTTTTTTGATCATGTATTTGGCAGAATGTCTAAGTGTGAGTTTGAAACTAAGCAGAAAACGTATTTTTGTTAAAGGGGCGACAGCTGAATGAATCAATGTCTGTTCTTTAATCTGAAGGTTGAGGCTAAGGAGTGAAGCTCTCTGTTCACTAAAAACTATGAAAGGACCGTTTGATCAAAGGTAACTTGGGGCAAGCTCTTAGAGTAAAGGAGAATTCTGGTGTCAGAGCACAAAATGCCCCACCACAGGTACAATGTGGACTCTGGGTTCAGTAATAAAAAGAGCACACAGAGTACAAATGTGTGAAATGAGATGTTTGATGCCTTTCATCATCATGTTCTCGGTGCGTGACACTAATGCAAACAAATTTCTAAAGCATCAACCATGCGTTTCAGGTGTGTTGAAGGATTTTGCTTAGGACACATGGAGACTATTGGTCTTTCTGGTGTCTTGTAGTGAAATCCATCAGGTAGCAGTAGATCCTTCTTGAATGTGGCCAGACCAATGTTTCCCCCTTAAGTGATGGTGCCACATTATTTGGTTGTGGATTCAGTGCTGAATGAAGCATACTGGCTGGTCTCTTCTTCTACCCATTCAGTAGGACACTTGGACATGAAACAAAGGTTATGCTTGCCGTGTGACATACTGAGGAATAAGCTGGAACCAAATTAGAGACGTCTGCTGCATCTTCTTATTTAAGGACAATCAACTTCTGGGTGCGTTCAGTAAGACCAGACATGTCAAGATTAATTTCAAATAGTCTGCCACAGAGGTTGTGCATTTTTGTTTTAACCAAAGTCTGATTCTTCCTACTCACTGAATTCTTGTTTGATTAATTTGTGTAGCCTCTTGATATAATATGCATCATCATGAGATGTTTTGTTGTTTTAAGTGTAGCAATGAGAAGTCAGAAATTGTCAGGATTCGGACATTATTATGGCTGGAATATTCTGTACAATTTATACAAATGTAGCTTCTGGTTTTCCTGCATTACTTATTTGTGGCAATATTACGGAAATGTGACAATATCAACATTTTGTACTCTTGTTTGCACCACCATTTTCTGTGTAGTGGCAGAGCCCATTGCCAGACAAATGACTCATGTCCCCATATGGGTATTTAAGATGGTGTTATGGTATTGTAGTTTCTGGATTTTTCTCAGAAAAAAATAAACCCAATTTGAAATTTAGTCTTACTGTTTAGTTTTGAATTTCTGGCTTTTCATAACCTCGATTTCGACAAATAATTTCGTCGGTTAGTGTTTTCGCTACCTCATGGTATTCTGACCTTTTAGAGTGTCCCCTGACTACGTCTTTGTTATGTCCCAGAAACAAAATAATTTTTTCATTTAGGTGCACCTGTTGCAGTAGCCATGTGGACATGGAAGAGAAAGAGGAAACTCCGCATAATATCAAGCCTTGGGGGTGTGAGACAGGAGTGCTACCTACCGAATCCTAAACCAAATAGAAACACAGGGAGACCCTGGGGTTACCACAGTAGCATAGTGGAATGGCCTCTTGCACAGACTGCAGACGCAAAATGCAAAGCGGTGTGCAGGCATCTCATGAGGATGCAGTTTTCACTTAGCTAACCATCCTCTTACATTTACTGAGCCACAGAAAAAGAAAAATATCCTTTCTCCAATCCAACTTTTCTGTTATAGATTTGCAAGAAGTTGGAATCTTTCCCAGCAGCAGCCTTGGATGGAACAGGCAATTCATTGCAGTGTACACTCCAGCACCTGTCCACTCTCACTTATTCTGGGCAATTTTATGAGCAAGTGGAGATATTTTGCATGTGAGAGACCTGCTTGTGTTTGGAGCTAAGAGAGTGTTACTGGTGTTTTCACACTAGTAAGGTTTATCCAGATATGATTGTGCACGGTTGTTGACTGCATTTATTTTCTCACTTCCATGTGCACGGCAGTGTCATTCATAAGGGCTGGATTTAATGGTGATGAATTTACATGAATTTAGGTAGTATAAAAGTGAATGAATTTAGTTTGGAAAGCAGTGTGCATGTAGTAATTCATGAAAGGAGACAAATGACTTCTTGAAAAATTGGAGTGGAGTGGGACAGATTAGAGTAACTTCTGTGCATGTTCTCCAAACTGGGAAAGAAAGTCTACTAAGACATTTTGTTGTTGGCCGTGGGGGCGGGAGGTGGGTTAGGGAATGCTTTAGACAGGCACTCATTCCTAAAAGCTGGAAGATACAGTTTGGGAAATGAATGTGTGTGAGGGCAGATGACAAAGAAAGAAGGTATGAAACAAAGTAAGAGCCGAATGAACCAAAAAGGCAATCAAAGCATCAAGCCAAAATCAAGCACAAAATTCAAAGTCAAAGTACAAATGGTCTAAAATCAAAAGAATGAAAAACACTTTCTTTGTATTTATTCCAGTACAAGGATGGAGTGAATTTTCCAACACCAAGTTTTATAGCCAACTAGTACTGACATGACACTTCATACAATGTGAGTCTAACAGACAACAATTTCAACAGTCCAAATTAAATGGAAAATTTTGGTAGATAGTAACAGCAGCTCACTGTATGAGAAGCTGACTGCTCTCTGTTGCTCTGTCTAAAGCGGAAGAGCATTTCCAGGGTGAAGCGATTCAAATCCGATTTTTTGCTTTAATGTGACACAGATCTGATGTGTTTCAGGGTCGTGCACTCAAATCAGATTTGAATCCTTTTCATATGTAGTCCTAGATTGGATACGCATCCAATTCGTGGCCATGCACCATGAAAGAGAACAGTCAGATTGGATTTCATGACTATATGCATGGGCTAAACTCTGCTGCCATCAGCGCAGCCAGACAGCAGTGAAGGAGAGCTACAGTTTCTACAACAGTCACAGTCACACCATGGCTGGCTCTTTTCTAGTACGCACACATCTCTTGGTGCAACAGTGCCACTAATTGATGGAAAAAAATCAAAAGCTAGCCATTTTGCTTTTTTTCGTCTTCTCAATGTAATCATGTACAGGTGACAAACAGTTCGCTGTGTTATAGAGCAAAATGTGATGCATACACTAGCTACTAGCACATTCATTTTCTCAGTTTTAATACCATGAGTTGTCAAACAAATACGAAGTGTTGTGTCGTTGGTGACGCAGATTGTACATAAACGTATCAACATGCCCATGTGTGCCATTTTGGAGGACACGTGTGTTCACATTAATTAGATACAGATCACTTGTACTTATAAATGTAAACCATCAAGACAGGCAAATCTGATCTGAGCAAAAAAATTGGAACTGAGCAATGAGGCTTGTAAGGGGGATTGGCATCTCTCAAGATGGCCTGTACTGTCAAAACAATAGAAAACCAGTCTCTCGCTGTCCACAATGCTTGGCATGACAGTGGAAACATGGCTTTTTGCATGTGATTCCAAATTGTAAAGTTTTATTCTTTGACACGTTCTGTAGAGTTTTAATAATAGTAAGTAGAATATCCATCCATCCATTATCCAACCCGCTATATCCTAACTACAGGGTTACGGGGGTTTACTGGAACCACACACACACACACACACACACCAAGCACACACTAGGGACAAGAGAATCGCCAATGCACCTAACCTGCATGTCTTTGGACTGTGGGAAGAAATTGGAGCACCAGGAGGAAGCCCACTCAGGTACGGGGAGAACATGCAGACTCCACACAGGGAGGACCCGGGAAGCTAACCCAGGTCTCCTAACTGCGAGGCAGCAGCGCTACCCACTGCGCCACCTTGCCACCCTAAGTAGAATATATTCTGTTTAATTAGAATATAATGAAGCAGCAGCTCAAAGAAATTTTGAAGTATTAAATTCAACAAACATTTGATTCCAAATTTTACATGTGATTCCAAATTGTAAGTTTTATTCTTTGACAAGTTCTGTAGATTTGTAATAATAGTAAGTAGAATATATTCTGTTTAATTAGAATATAATGACGCAGCAGCTTATATAAATTTTGAAGTATTACATTCAACAAACATGTGATTTCAAATTTTGCATCCATCCATCCATTATCCAACCCATTATATCCTAATTACAGGGTTACGGGGGTCTGCTGGAGCCAATCCCAGCCAACACAGGGTGCAAGGCAGGAGACAAACCCCGGGCAGGGCGCCAGCCCATCGCAGTTAAATTTTGCATGTGATTCCAAATTGTAAAGTTTTATTCTTTGACAAGTTCTGCAGATTTGTAATAATATTAAGTTGACTATATTCTGTTTAATTAGAATATAATGGTGCAGCAGCTCATATAAATTTTGAAGTATTAAATTCAACAAATATATTGTAACAATGGTATTTTGCAGCAAAATGAAAACTTTTAATCATTGATGGTCTGTAAGTTTTGACTTGGTGACAGAATAAATGTAAGCATAAGCAGTGCAATCATTTTTTAAACATTTAAATCACAGGATCCCATGATTTTGGAATATTAATGAAAACTGCACCATCCTCTTGAATTATTCATAGCTGTGACATCCCAGAATGTGTATATTCCACTTGAATAGCTTTAGCGTCTTTGTACAAGATAAACATGCTTGTTGTGTAAGTTTAAAAAAAAAAAATTCATGTGTGCATTGTTGGATGTTTTAATTGCTGCATTCATCAGTAATTGCAGCCTTAGGTTTATTGTCAGCTGTGGGGCTTGGAAGCTGACTTTACAGATAATATCCTCCGAGTAGAGCAGAGTTGCAGAGGCTTATACTTTGTTATTAAAATTTACTATTTCCTTGGCTTTGAATAATAAGGGCTGTTAGTTCTGGTCTTTATGCTTTGCTTTGTACTTGTTTGCTTTTTATTTTCTGGGTCATTGATGTCTGTTTAAAGCCCAAAAATATGTTGCATAACATAAAGATCTAGGAAACGTTGCCATTGTAAGTTAAATTGTGCAACGGAACTATTTCATACTATGAATGGAACTGTGGCTGTGTGCCGTGACCCTTAAGAATTTTACAGAATAGAGTAATTTCAGATTATAATGCTGATGTATGTAATACATTCCTCATGCCTCTTTTCTTCTTTTTAAATTTTGAAAACAAAAAAATGATTAACCAAAAAAAAATTTTTTTTAAATGGTCATATTCTTCTTAGCAGGGGTAGGTGGCTGTGTGTCTGTGCCTGCCGGTGTGAGGGCCTGCTCCCTGCCCCCATAGCTTTGATTGCCAGTTCATTAGGCACTGGAAGCTCAGCTAGATAATCTTGTATTGTTCCATCTGTTTAGTCGATGAAATCCTAGCTGATCTGTCATCCCACAATGCTCATCTCAAAATCTTACATAGCTAGCCAGATTCAATTTATTTGTCATACCACAAGCAATATGTTTAAGTGTAACTTACTTTTCTTCCATTGGTTTTGCATAGTATTTATTGTCTCTGCCCCTCACTGTATACATGTGCTTATTATCTGTGAATAGCATTTGGTAATTACATTATCAGTGAGGTTTAGCAAGAAAAAAATAAGTCATGCACATATTGTGTTTTGAAACGATTTTATGTGTAAAGTCCCTAAAGCCTGCTTACCAGAGGGAGGGAGTTTCCCAAATATTGAAATAGTAACAGAAAACTAAAGCCCAACTCCTAGCAGAGCTTTGACTTTACCATGCAAGTAAATGGATTGGGAAGGCAACTTTGATTTGGCAGGTTAGTGGGTTAGGAGCTCCAATAAAAATATCACAGTGTTATTTGGTTAAACTATCTATACTCCAACCATTTATTCTATTTATAGCATCTATTATGGAGGAGGATCTGTAAAGCACATAAGTTTGACTTATTAAAGAGAAAAAGGCTTTAGGAAGACGTACACGATGGCAGTTGTCTTGTATTCCACTAACTCGTTACTTTCTTTTTTTTTTAATTCTAATATCTCTATGAATGATGGCAAAGACTTTTCTGTACTTTTGGATGTCCTTGATCACTACTAACTAGCCTAAGATTTGATTGCTGCTCAGGCAGATGTGCAAAATATCAGCATGTGGTCACTATATGAGAAGACCCTTTTCTTACAGGGGCCTGAATATTTTTGCAGCCACTGACCCTGAGTGTTCAGCTGAAGTGTCAGACTAAAGAGGAAGTGCATTGAAGTGCCTCGTGATCAGACTTGACTTTGGACGCCCACCCTAGATCCTGCAGTGAAAGCAGGTGTATGAGTTTGCTTTTTTATTTTATCTCTGAGCAGATGGTCAAAGCGAAGATGAAATGCTTTAATAACCATAGTTCAGTGTTTTTCAACCAGTGTGCCACAGCATAGTGGTTCACCATGAGAGTTATCCTGATGTGCCATGGAAGTAATAGTGTAACACACTTAGGTCTGAACCTGAGAGGGATGAGATCCACATGTGGTTGAGACATGCCTGAGGAGGACAGGTCTACCTGGAGAAACTGGCATAAAGGCACCTCCGTGATCGGTATGGTGCAGACACAGCACTTCTGATGTATCTCCAGGCTGCTAAAGTTCATCTGCCCTGGGTGTATGGTCACCAACAAGCCTTATAGTGCTGGTAGAGAGTTGACATACTAGTTAACCTCTGGGGCAGAGAGTGCAAAGCAGCTTGAAAAGCCACCAAAGTGCTCACTAAACACAGAGGCTGCGAACGCTCATCTGGGATCTGCTTTTTTACTGGCTCCTTCAATAGTCCTGTCCCTTTGGGCAGTGGAGCACATGTATGAGATGTAATGTGTATGCGTTTGTGGTTAGTAAGATGGTGGTGAGCCTTGGGATGATTTTGGTTGCAAAAAAGTGTGCCACTACTGAAAAAAGGGTTGGGAAACACTGCTATAGTACGGTACACAAATATAAAGAGACAATTGCAAATACTGTTATTTTATCATTTTTACATTTTTTTTACTAGTAAAAATTGAAAGTCATTTAATAGCTACAGAAAATATTGATCTGTGGTTTATAATTGATTTTTATGGTTGACTGACAGGGTTCATTTTTGAAAATAAATGAATCTGAAGGTGGAACCCTTCAGGGATCAATGTCCTCTACTGTGTGAATTTTTATAAATGATCTTGATAAAAATATAAGGAATGAATCTGGTGAAGTTTTTAGGTGACACTTAACGTAGACGCCATAAGACAGATAGACCTGGGCAAACTTCAAACTTGGATAGATAAGTGGCAGGTGATTTTGAATGTATCAAAAACCATTCTCAAATGTATTTATTCCTCTTTATAGCTGGAGAGCCAGAGCTGGCCCTGGTGAAATTGAACCCAAAGGGGAACTCCTGACACTCACACATAATACACCAGTTTAATGTCACATTACTTCTGGTTGTGGAGTATGTCAGACTTGACAACTGTACTTGCCGATCATGTTGCCAGCCCATGTCAATTTAAATCACTGAAAATCACTGGCTATGTCACATTTATCAACCAAGTGCTGCTCTTCCAGCACGATTGTGTACTCCCCTTTTCATGACTATCAATAATGTGCTGCCTGAAGGAGCCCGCGCAATAAAAGGTTAACAGTGTAACAGATGGCTGGCAGCTCAATCCGGCCAGGATGCCCTGGATATGGAAGGATGGGAGAAGGCAGCTTTTTTCGGGCACTGCCTCCCTCAAGATGTTAGAAGGCAGCTTCCCTGCTTTACATCTGTACTCCGGATTCCCACAAGGCACCATGGGACTTGGGGTTCTTTATCTCAGCCCTGTTGGGTGCCATGAGTGCCACCAGGGGGTGCTGTGGATGAACTGGGAGACATAAATTATCTCCCTGATCCAGAAGTACTTGTGGCCGGAAGAGCTGAAACACTTGTGGTTTGAACAGTATATAAAGGACTGCTGTGAACCCAGCCAGCGAGCCTGAGTCGTGAGGAGGTGGACAATGCTTGCTGAGTAGTGTGGAGGAGAGAAGAAATGGAAAGAGAAAAGAAAGAATAATTGTGGTTGATCGCCTGTTTACTTGTGGTTGTGGTGCTAGAAAGCACTGTGAAGAGTTTAAAAAGAAACAAATACGCTCTTGGTGCTTTTACCCTGTGTCCTCAGTGTCTGTTTGTTGGGTTTGAGGAGTAACAGTGCCCTGTAGCGTCCACAACAGCTACGGCAAGTTCCTGCCCTTACTTTCATCTGTCCAGGCTGTCAGGTACATAAAGTATGTGATCCAAAACACCTTCCTTATTGCTACATTATATGAACTGCACTTCCAGATGAGCATTCAATGGCTGTCAGCTCTCATGCTCACCAAACCCACTCCTACGAGTAAAGAGAAAGTCAAACCTCTTTGATTTTTATCAGAGGGAATCACAGAATAGATGGTGTGAATCACTATGTATGTCACATTATGTGATTGACTACACAGGACTGGGCCGCCAACTACCTCTGACTTGTTAAGATAATGTAAATGAATCTAAAAATTGCTGGGAAATTAATTTAATGTGTCATAACCACTAGAGTGACAAGTTAATCTGACATGCATGTTTTTGTAATTTGGGAGGAAAACTGTATTACCTGGGGAGAATGCAGACTCCAGAAAGACAGTAAGCCATTCGCCGGGAGCTGTGGGACCACAACTTTAATCAATGTGCATTGGGTTTCTTATAAATTGACATAAAGTATTACACATATGAAGTAAACATTATGGACATGATTACATGAAGTTTGGAAGAATTACCTAGAAGGACTTGAGGACTACCAAGTGGAGATTCATTGCAGTCTACTACAAGAGAGTGTAGTACAGATTCAAAGGGCTAAAGGGATATTGGACTATGTATGTAAGTACAAATCAACGGATGTTGCACTTAAGCTCTACAACACACTTGTGGGGCCACATCTAAAATATTATGTGCAGTTTTCCTTGTCTCTGTGTAGCTGATCTTTACTTTTGTCTCTCTTATGTTTCTCTTATTCATCTTTGCCTACAGACCGGCCCATTACTAATTTTTTTTGCAGTATATCTGTTTTGAGTCTCCCCATCCCAACTCAGCAATCTAGTTGGGTGCCCATCACTGACAGAGGCTGTTTAACTGGCTTATATCTAGAAATGGCTACAGATCTGAGTATGCCATGAACACACTTTCAAGATGATAGCTGCATGTGGCTGTTTTAAATCATCTGATTGTGTACACAAAATATTTCAATGGATGTGTGGTGGCCCTGAAGTTCAATTCAATGCATGCAGGCAAACAAAGACAGTATTAATCATAAGAAATACTAATAAGGAAATAATAATCCTAAGCAAATGTGTGGTGGTGTAATAAAACATTCCATGTTTGAGCTAGCCTTTCCACTGTTTTTTGTATCCTCTTGTTATTTTCTATTAATTAAATGAGTGAGCAATAAGAATTTTGTTAAACGTGCTACACTGAGCATATAAACCTAAAACGGATACGTATAAAACAGAGTGTTACATTTTCGTAAATAATTAAACTACCATTTTGACCATTGTATTCATGCAAGCTGTGTAAGCCCGTGTTGTAAAAAGCATGGGGTCCTAGAAACAATTGAAATCGCCAGAAACAAAATTGAAATGTAGAGATGTCAGGTAGTTGAAAGGAACTACTCTGGGCATCTCTCTTGTAGGAGGATTTGTTTTGCCGACATGCTCACATCACTTGTGCATTAGCAGCGGGAGGAAAAGTAAAAGGGATACCGTTTTGCCGATGTTAGCGGCTAAGCAACTTTGTCTTTCTTCTGAGGTTTCGTTTTGCTGACATGCTGGCCTTGCTTGTGTTATTAGTGGCTATGTGGGTTTTCTGTTTCCTCGGAGGCGGAGCTCTTACCCCGACTCCACTCCTCACTTCTGGGCCGGACAGACACACACACACTTCCATGCGTAGATGTTTACATATAAGATAAGATATTTTAATTTAGAAGTTTTTCTTTTCTAATTTTGATTTTTTTTAGCCTACAAGTTGTCTGACCTGTTGCCAGTCTATGAAAGAGTACGGACTTAATATAATGTAAAAGAAAAATGCTTCAATCTTAGTTTAGATGAGAGAATGTTGAGCTATTTTATCAAAAATAATAAAAAGAGCTGCTGGGGGATACATACACTATGAATATATGAAACCCGTTTTGTTAATGTCACAGGATGCTTTTTATAGTACAGCCCAAGTTGATCTATGACATGTTCTGCATGTAGACCCCTCAAACAAAATGGCAATATTACACTTTGATCAATTGAATTACAAAATATGTCCCTTATCAGTTAAAGGTGAGTTTGTTTACAAGATTATGGGGTGTGTCTTACAGAAGGTCTGTTAAATAACCTTATCGATAAAACCTGATAACATCTAGGCTTGCCCAGGTAGCAGGCTGCCTACCTCATGTTTGACTTTTTCACAATAGTTGTTAAAAAAGTTGTGGGACCACAAGAAACCCCATGTAATAGTTGTTGTGGTTGTGGGGCTGTTTGAATTGTAGTGCAGGGCCAGTGGACATGTAGTATCTTCTTCAGGGTTTTATCACAAAATATGTTTAGTCGTTACTGGGACTGGACAAAAGTTGGGCCCTGAATGTTATTATGACTTCTTTGATTGGCTAATGTCTTTTTGACTGTAGGTGGAAATTCCAGGATGTCAGGCTGCTGTGTAGTACTCAGTTCTTTCAACTCTGTACCCTTTGTTATATTAGCATATTGTTATGCATATAATTTTATTTATTTTATATTTTTTTATATTTGTATTGTTGTGTGGAGATGTCACATGACTAAATGTCATGCAGATGAGTTCTCAATTGCAATGATTATTGCGATCAACGTTTTGTCCTTGATCTAAAAAAAATATATTTTCACCTTCTTATATCAAGAAATCTCATGGTCACATTTATTTTGGTGGCTGATATGTTTTGAACAATGTTGAAAACAGGTTGTGTTCTTCTGTGACACCATTTTGTTTTCTTTATGGATGCCACCATTTTGAGGAGCATTTCAGGATGGTTTCAATGGTTTCTTGGCAAGGTCAACCAAAAGTGTGTGGTGCATAACATTACTTGATCAAGGGTATAACCGTTGTGTGTTGCACATCCTGGTTGTCCTTAATTAGATTTAACCCAAACCATGTTTGCATTCATTCTTTGCTGTATTTCACTTTCTGGTTTCAAATGTTTATGTCCTTATTTTTGACTGCTTTTATGAAATGGAGTTTCATAAAAGGCAAAATAGGTGAGGCCTCCAAAAACAGCTAGGATGAAGGTCAGAAATTTAACGGTTCTGCCTAGCAGATGCTCACCAGTGGCTTCAGTTAGAGTAAGCACCAAAAATGGGAAGCTGTCAAAACAACACTAAAAATCTCAAAATCTACAAGGAAAGCACCACAAGGAGGAGGGTAACCGTCAACCTCCGGCTTGTGCACAAAAAAGGGCAGTAAAGAATCTTTATAAATCAAAGATTGATAGTTAATCCTTGATTTTTTGTCAGGGTATGGTTGCTAGAAAACTGTGTGAAAATCAAAGAGCGAATGTTCATGCATTAAAAATTGGGGATTAGATTCCTGTGATCATCAAAAGCTGTGATTTTTTGCTAGATTGCTCAAAATGCACTTTTCTGCAAAGAAGTCTTTATAACAAATTATTTCTAATAATATACGCTTTGCACAGCACAGTAGCCATGAAATAATCCATATAATGTAGTGCACAATCTCAATAAAAAGAAAATTTATTTGCTCCTGTCAGAAGAGACCGACTGACTGGCTGAGACTGACGTTGTCTTGACACCACCATTGTCATTCTGTCTTTCATGGCTGGTGTATACCGTTGCAGATCATGAAGAACACAATGGCTTGAAATAATCCATCTGCGATGCTTGCTTTGTGTACCACTAAAGATACTGAAGGGCCTCAGAGTGTGGAAAAATCGAAGAGGCGAATTTATGTTTAACTTCGATGATGGGACCAGCAGCCTCAAGGCCTCTAGCAGTTGCTGACATTCTGGCATGAAGTTTATCTAAGTCCTTAATTTTCTCACTAAGTTGGATCACTGACTTTGCACACTTGAACTTAGAGTCTGAATGACTTACACTATCCTTTGTGAACATAAAACTTGATTTTTTTTTACCAACAATGAAAATATGAACTTTACTCTACTATTCAAAATTACCAAAGTTCTGCAGCTTTTTGTTTGCTTCATAGGATTCTGGCAAAAATGCGACATGTAGCAAAACAATTCCACAGACCAAATCATATCTTCGTTTTAAAATTTTTAGTAAAAGTTCAAAGCAAAACGGTTCACACAAAAAATAAAGAAAAGATTGCAAAATAAAGATAATTTCTTGTTTAAAGGAAATTCTTTTTCATTTCTCAAGTTTGGTCATACAGTCGAACCACTTCTAAATGGTCAGAAAATTGTATGCCAGTGTATGCCATTTGCAAACTGCAGATGTGTCTAACTGTCCATGCTAGCAATGAGACTATTTTTAACTGACTTAATTAACACTCTATATTACAGGTATATTGTAGCCAAGAAGGTTCTGTTTCTCATTAACTTATAAGGTGTAAAAGGCTATAAAATAATTGATAGCTATGCGGAAATTACATTTGATTCAAATTAAGCAAAGACTTATTTGAATTTAACTTTAAGCTTTAATTTCCTAAGACTGGATCCAACAGGTAGGGTAAAACAAATCACTATACTAATACTTGTTTTTTTCCAAAAGGTCCAGTTGTTACATCTATCTAACTGTAATGTCTATAGAAATGTGAAAATTTGAGTTCAGTCTCTCTTTTTAAAACGTTTTGAGTTTGCGACTTTGTTTAGACTTCTCCCACCTCACACAAGTTGTCCATAAAAGGAAGGGTGCAGAACAGACATGTTAGTGGAGTTGCCAAGTGAATTTAAGATGACTGTTTTTTTTTTGTTTTTTTTTTTTTGGAGAAGTAGCTTTTTTGAGAAGCTAGTTTTATTAGCCCGACTTTTTAAAGTTTGTGCAATCTTTCTTTGTAGCTTTGTCTCTGAAGACATGAAGTGAATGATCAATTAGCACTGATACTCTCATCATAGAGAAAAACTTAACCTCAGATGTACTCTTCTTGTTCTGTCCACACTTCATTTTCTTTGTAAGATTTAGTAATGCTGCTTTTCTCCCTCTCCTCTCCTTTCTCTTCTGACCTCTTTAAATTGGTGGGTGAATTGAAATTAAATTTCTCAATAGTGTTGTGATAGGTTACCTTAGAACATAAACCTTACAATAAACCATTTTAACATTTGAGCATCTTCACTAAAATAACACACTAAAAGTCTGCCTCCTCATTGAATTCTAATGTACTGGTTATTGCCAATAAAAATTTAGATCATAGCTAAAAAAAGAAAAATTGAATTCCATTCACTTTTCAATAACACATGCATTGTGTACCAGTTGTCCAGCTTATCTTTGATCCCACTAACATATTATAACCTCATCACTGTTCAAATCCTACATGAAAGTGACCTCGGTTTTTCATTTTGATGTTAACACCATCATGTGCAGCTCCATATCTAAGCTAAATAAGTCCTCCCAACTTTTCTGTGCTAGTGAAGCGAGATGTGCTAAGCTAGTGAGTTTTAGGTGGATTCCAGACTGGGAGCTACAGGAGAATGCAGAGACACGACAAGGTAGAAAACGGTCTGAAATGAGTATGGCTGAAGTTAAAGCTGTCTAAACGCTCAAAAAGTTATATCTAGATACAAAGGTTTAGTATACAGTATGGCTAAGCAAAAATGTGAAAAAACCCCGGAGGGAGGATCAAAAAGTAAAGAATGAATGAAAGTCAGCAGCATTTTTAAGTAGTGAAGGAAATGATCTCCAACATGTCTTTGATGACTACAAAGTAGATGGAGAAAAAGCAGATGTGGCATGGTCAAATATGTGATCAGACAGAAGACATGATAATGACTTAAGGTGACCACTGGACTTGCCTTCCTCCACCTCCTGCAGCACCATGTGATGACACTTACAGGGGAAAGCCGAGCAGAAAAATAAAGATTTAAGTGAAAAAGACATTACCATGTACATTTGCATTGTATAGACAGATGTGTCCTGGTTTATTTAGAACTGGTCAAACTATTTAGGGGCCTGTAAATGGAAAACATTCAATGATTGTGAAATAGTGAAAGTAAGCAATTCTCAAAAAGACAGGGTGTTATGCCCTTTTGAGGAGAAGATGCTTAATGCTAACATAGTCTTGTGAACCACAGGCATCTCATTGTAAAATTAATCTGTTCCAAGTATGCCCAATTTCCGTCGGTTTCAATCTAACCTAAAGCAGACTTGCTGAGGAATGCTATCTTAAGGGAGTGTATTTTTTAAGGAATTTTGTCCAATACATTTATTATAAAGATTTTGAAATTGGTGGAAATTCAGTGTCAGTGTCTTTAATAGTTTAATCTGAGGTTTTTTTATCTAAAAAAAAAACACCTATTCCACGCACTCTGATAAAACCAGTATATTTTGTAGCTCACAGTAATTTTAGGGGTTTTTTACATTAATTTATCAGCAGCTGAAAGGGAAGCATTCTGCATTTTGTCTTTTTTGGTTATCTAAATTGCTTGCCTTGGCTCAGCAGAAGTGTCAAATTGTAATCAGTCTGCATGGTGACTCATTAACCTCTGCATACTATTAGAAGTGATCCATTGCACAAGCAGCCATTATTTTGTGATGTATGGTGAGGTCAGTATACGTTGCCAAGAAACTGCATGACTTAAGATAAACGAACTTCCTCTTGTCTATTGCCTTACACTTTGTTACACCACCAATTTTCTCCACTCTGACTGCAAACTTCTCCCGTCTGCTCCTCATTTGGCATTTGAGTTCAGATACAAAGGAGCACAGAGTCAGTGCACAGGAAAAATCCAGAAGCTGGGCTTTATCGTTTCAAAGCGGGATGCTACCTCATTCCTCAGTCTGAGGAACTTGCCACACTGTGATTTTAATGTAAACCGACGTGCTCTTCCGAGATCTTTTGATTGCTTGTCGAGGTTTCCTTTCCCCAAGGTAAGTGATCAAATATAACTTTCTCAGAGATGACTCCTCTTTTTTAATTAGCTTTAGAAATTTAATTAAATTGTTTGAAGGTCTCAATTCTCAAGAAATGTAACTGATTTGTGTGACAGGCTACGAGTGAAGTACTGTGTAGAGAGTATTTGATTTAGAAATTGTTCAGAGCTTTGTTCATTTTTTTTTTTTTATACTTGGTTTCTTGGAATGATTCTTTGAAACCAACAATACAAAAAGTGTTTTTTAAGAGAAAAAATATTTTGTTCATTTCTAAAGACTTTCTCTTTTAATGGCATTATAAATGAATATTTTACCACTTTCAGGCATTAACTTGATTCTTACTGGCTAATTTTAGTTCTCTTTCTTCCACCACATTGAAATTCTATTAATCCAGACACAATTTTATTTTTAATAGCAAAGTCTTCTTTGATAAAAAGCAAAAAAAAAAAAAAACACAAATTCTGTAATTTTATTTAAATGCTGTTTATGTGTTCCCTAGCTTGAAGAATGTAGCTTCTAATGGCATGGTATTATCTATCTATATATATATATATATATATATATAGGAGGGAGGGGACCTATAACTGTTGGTGTGAGTGTACTGTATGTTACATATGTAATATATGTGTAATATCAAATTCAATATATATAATACACATATATAAGTGTGTTTGTGTATATGTGTTTCTGGGTTTATTACCAAATCAGGCATGAGTACGTATTGCTATAAAGCACAGACACCATGATGTGAACGCTACATAGCAGCCATACTGAAATCAGACTGAGTTGTGATTAAAAGAGTAATTAGCACCATCCAAGTGAGTTGTGGTAGCACTGACATGTTACTGTGACTCTGTAGACTTTTTGTTTTGATTACAGTCTTACTTTTGTATTTCACTTCCTGATAAACTAGGGTGTTGTACTGTGTTAGCCATTATGAATGTAGTGAGAAGTCAAGTAAAATGACACCTTTTATTGGCTAACTAAAAAGATCTGTTTAGTTAGCCAATAAAAGGTGTTGTTTTGCTTGACTTCTCAGTAAGTTCCTGATAAAAGAATGCAAGTCAGTCAGTTATTGTCCAGCCTGCTATATCCTAACACAGGGGTCTGCTGGAGCCAATCCCAGCCAGCACCAAACCCCAGGCAGGGTGCCAGCACACACATCAGGGACAATTTAGAATCACCAATGCACCTAACCTGCATGTCTTTGGACTGTGGGAGGAAACCTACGCAGACATGGGGAGAACATGCAAACCCCACAGAGGGATGACCCGGGAAGCGAACCCAGGTCTCCTTACTGCAAGGCAGCAGCGCTACCACTGCGCCACTGTGCCACCCAAGAATACAAGTTACAATTCCAAATTACCTGTATTCATTTAAATAGAAAATCTAACTGCTAATTAGAGCTGATTATTTTCACATAATTGATTGACCACAGCTATTCATCCATATAGCTTGGTCTCTATTTTAACTGTTAATCCGTTAAAAAACACAGGAAATCAGAAAGACAAAATGAGAGAGTAAATGTTTGGCTTATGTACTTGTTCAGCTGAAACCTAATCCAGCATGCTTGTGAAGTCTGTAAGTGTTCAATTTTATTAGTGCTTATTGTTGTATGAATTTATTTTTCTTTAAGCCTTGTTTTTACAATAACTTTGAAATATGCACCCATAAGCACAGCCAAAGTGCTTGTCGGAAAAGTGGGGCATTTTGACAAAACAAACTGTGTTTTCTTTAAATGCCTTTTCGTACTTTTTGGATTCTCCCTTTAGTCTCACTGCAACTAGTTTGTAATTCAATGGTGTGTTGGTGGAAATAAAACTGTACAGAGATGAATTAATTCACGGAGACAGACAGCTGAAGATACCTATTAGAAAAATCAATTGAGAAGAACTGTAAAGTAGCCAATTTAATAACATTAGAATGGATGAGAGAAATGCAGAAAAAACAGAGCCTTTATTTTTTAACATCCATTTAGCTAATGATAAGTGAAGTCACTCAAGGAGGCATTAAAAAGAATATATGGCTTTAGCTCACAATAGCAGAAACTCACAGTAGTCTAAGCTCCTGGAGGCTTTTTATAACCAGCCACTTTTATAAATGGTCAGTTTTTTTAACATAATTTGCAAAGCATTAGTATCAAGTAAAGCTAATTTCTTCAGTTACATGCCAAACAGTCCTACATGTAGTACTGCCCAGGTTTTTCTATGCCCCACACCCCTAGAAAATGATTTATGTTCACACTCCCTACAAAACTAATAATCACATTTGAAGATGAAGAAGTCCAATTTCGAAAATTTGAACCGCAAATTGAATCACATACAGTACTGCAGATAACAAACTGGACTCAAAAATAAGCAAAACATTTGAATATAAATTAAGTAATTTACCTTTATAAATCTCAATAATCTTGTAAATGTGTCCCCTGTGCAGCTTAAACACACGATTGGCGATCTGGGGGATTGGGGTATCCCGCAAAACATCAAACACTGGGAGGAAGGTACATGCACGATCAATGATCTAGAGGTTTGGGGGTTTGGGGGATTGATGGCCCATGTGTAACAACGGATGGCAATGTGCCGCTAAGCAATGAAATATATTCGACGAACTTTGTCTCCCTGATAGCACCTGCACTGGAGTTCAAAATTAGATGAGCTATACAGTTTAAATTGCCAGGACTTCCATCAGGATAAATGGGCTAAGTGTAAGCAGTAGGTGTTGCATCCAGTTCAGTCCCCTTGAAGGCATAACTGTCAATCAACCCTTGAAATCTGTGACGGTTCACAATTCGGGCTTACACAGAAATCAGTACTAGACCACGTCCTACTGTATGGATCATTGCAAGGTCCAAATTCCATACTCTTAAGAAAAATTATTTGCCTTTATAGACGCAATACCCGCGAGAATGTGTATGTTTGTTGCCCATTCACAGGTGACAGTTGCACGTGCAATACTCGATTCTTTTCATAGCATAGAGCAGGAGCACTAATTGATAAATGAAATGCAAATGATGGCACACTTCAAAACACCGATTGCACCACGATATATAGTTGAACATCGAACTCTAAGTTAATTTTGGCAAATCGTGACACAGCATTCCTCAGTGTAGCACCCCGTCTTGCAGAATTCCGTGTTGGAAATCCCTGTGTTACTGCTATTGCACTTGTAATATTGTTTTTTGGAATGCTTCTTTCGGCACATTAAAAAATGGAAGTAGCCAATGACATAGCAAATGGATTTTGGGATGTTTTTAAACTCCCTTCAGTGAGACCCAGTGACCATTCTCATTTCATTCTGCTTAATTGAGAATACTTGATGTCATGCTTCAGTCCGATTTGACCAATGCTAAGGCAGTTCTTGCTCTGTTACTTGCTCCAGCATCCCTATAAGCTTACCTTCAGCATATTGGTAATCTTTTGGAACAAATGCTCCTCTTAAAGTGGCAAAGCATCATTTTTAGTCATTATGGACATTGAAGCAAAACCTAGCATGTTTAAATATTTTCTTCGAAGGAATCTATTGTCCAAACGTTGAGCTTATTTAATGCAGAACTCTCTTCAGAACTTTGTTTCACAGCAAGTGTAGTACTCAATTAAGTGTGCATGATAATGGTATGGATGTATGGAGAAGAATATAACACAACTAGCAAAATACCCGCGCTTCGCAGTGGCGAAGTACTGCCTTAAAATTTTTATTAAGAAGAAAATTAAACCTTTTTAAACTGAGGGAAAATATACCAATAATTATTTGTTAAGGATCTCTTTGTATGCCACGTTGTCAGTTGGGCCCTCCAGTTGTAATATGACCAAGCTGTGCGCTGAGCTTACTCTTGAGCATGCAACGTACAGTTGGCCATGTGAACAGTAATCTTCTTTCAAATCTCACAGCTTGGATTGCTGCTGTCATAATCGGTTTGAGTTTCATGGTTTGTTTCAATTACGACAGTATTTGTAGGACTTGTGTTGAAGAGACATTCGGCATCTGTCAAGCGTTGTAAGTATACAACCAGTTACATTGATAACTTCACATCCAGCTTTTGAGAGTTTAAACATTTCTAAACATCAAAGTGTCCACTACTGAAATCGTCACCTGTGAATCTAAGATGTTTAAGAGGCATTGGCGGTTGTCCAAAGGTGTAAAATATTTGGCCATTTCGGAACACTTAAGCATTTCACTCTTCTAGTGCTCCTGTGTAGTATAATTATCTCCTGTACCATCATCAGTCCACACCTTGAACCTGTCCCAGTCATTCAATACATAAGACACAATGTTCCTCCGGATATCAAGAGTGAGCCTGATATGGCCGTGCAATATGTAACAAAGAGAATGGAAAAGGCAGGTGCCATCTCCGGGCATGGAAACCACTTGGTAAGTGACAGTTCTTTGATCGATGGTGATCACCTCGATAGACATGTTAATGGGGGTACGGTTGGAATGATAAAAGAAATGGGTACCTGAACAATGTAAAGTAAGTCTAAAATACCTACACAATAACTATAATCGTAATAAATGAACAATAAAACAGCGGAGAAGCCGTGGATTAAATAAAAAGGCTGTAGTTATCAGCAGGGAGATGTGAATACCGTGGCGAAGCAAGGAAGGGAATGTAGAGACTGGAGCGACAGACGGCCTTATATAGGCAGGCAGCCAACAACGTGGGAGGCGTTGGGATGGGGGACCAAACGCCGCCTCACACGGTGACCGAGCTGCAGGCTATGGACGTATATATGTACGTAAGTAGGATTCAGTTAGCGTTGGGAACCCGCGTACCAAATTTCTTGAAGATGGGCCCATAAGTAACAAAGACCGTTGAAGAGTTCAATATGACGGCTGACAGTGGCATCATATCACCGAAATAAGTACCAAATTTCAGCCTTCTACCTACACGGGAAGTTGGAGAATAAGTGACGTTGGAAAATTCAATATGGCGGCTGACAGTGGCGTCACACCACCGAAATAAGTACGTACATTGGTGTCGGTTAGCGCAGGGAAGCCGCCTACCAAATTTCGTGAAGATGGGGCCATGAATAAGAAAGTTCAACATGGCGGACGTTGTTGACCGTTATGACCGTTACGCGTAGAATTTCGAAATGAAACCTGCTTAACTTTTGTACGTAAGCTGTAAGGAATGAGCCTGCCAAATTTCAGCCTTCTACCTACACGGGAAGTTGGAGAATTAGTGATGAGTGAGTGAGTGAGTCAGTCAGTCAGTGAGGGCTTTGCCTTTTATTAGTATAGATTTAAGGATATTGAGACACTGTTGCACCATTGAAAATAACATTCTTATTTTTAGCTTTATTGATTCTTGCCTCAAAGTATTTAAGTTAAAATATTTGTTTAAACCAAATTTGGTCATTTAAACCTCATTTTGTTAATTTTATGTATGCACTTCTACTACTACAGGGATGCAGAAGCAGAAGCCAACAAACATTGTAGGTGAAGAAAATCTATCCCCAAGCACGGACAAACTCAGTATACTATTAGGACATTAGAAAAATAACATCAGGTTCAGATTTGAAGGTCCCTAAAGTCCTCCTCTTGACCACACTACTGGGAAATATATTCCATGTATCTGTCAATCTATGTGGAAAGAAAATATTTGCGCAAAATTTATCCTTAATGACTTTTTGTTTCCTAGTGTTTTTGTTGAAGAGCTCATTTTAAAGTAGCAACCTGGATCTGCTGTGTTAACTCTTTTCCTAATTTCATATCATAATCATAATCAACTATTAATCTCTGTCAGTTTAAATTGAAAACATTCAACACCTTCAGTCTTTCCTCGTAACTCATACTGTGCAGTCCAGGAATAGGCCTAGTCAGCTCTCTGGACTTGCACTGCTATGTCCTTTTTGTAGCCTGGAGATCAAAACTGCACACAGTACTCCAGATGAGGCCTCACCAGTGCATTATAAAGCTTGAGCATAACCTCCTTGGACTTGAACTCCATACATTGTGCTATATAACTTCCATCCATCCATTATCCAACCCGCTATATCCTAACTACAGGGTCACGGGGGTCTGCTGGAGCCAATCCCAACCAACACAGGGCGCAAGGCAGGAAACAAACCCCGGGCAGGGCGCCAGCCCACCGCAGGCTATATAACTTAACATTCTGTTTCCCTTCCCAATGGCTTCTATAAACTCTACCTGTGCAATTTAGTGTTGCCAGTTGGCCGAATATGTGTATCATATTGATAAAGAAGTAAAGGTAATTAGGTAGCCTATAAAAGCCAAATGGACACAGGGAGAAGGATCAGGTTCTGCACTAATAGGGACTGAGCCAGGAATTGAAGTCAGGTCCCTGGTTTTGTGAGCAACAATGTGCTGCTTCAGCCATTAAAGCTGCTCGTATGAAATTGTCTGCTTCACAGAAATAAAATGAATCACATTGTAACAGGATTTACAGCACAGGTTTGAATTGGGGAGCAGGGGGGATTACTTGGCTGAGTCTGGGACATACAGGCACCACATAAATGTTATTTTTCATTAGGACAAACGTTAGGCAAATGAGGTTAAGTAAATCTAAGCTAGCTACAGTATATACGAGTAGTAGAAAATTAAAAAGTAAAGTGATCATTTTTTAATTCACTCTGAAATGAAACAGAATTGTATTTTGGTTATTCATTTATTTAAAATTTACAGTATTCAAATTTTTATTATTTTATGTTGTGCTTTATTCTGTGTTGCCTTATGCTATTCTGTGCAGTTCAAGTCCCCTTAATGCCAGAAAAGGATCCTTCACCAGTGTACCCTTGAGCCAGGCCTTTCACCTGAACATTGCTCCAGGGGTGCCATACAATGGTTGACTCTGCACTCTGACCTCCAAAGGTCATGCAAAAAGACAATTTCCCCTCAGGGATTAATAACGTATATTAAGAAAAAAAGGACAAAATATGAAATACCAATAGGGAAACACAGGCCTTTAACAAGTTTTACCATTAAGTTGAATTCCAAAGCAAATTGTTTCATTTGGCTTTTTTAATTTATTCTTCCAAATTCTCAAAACATAAGGTGTTCCCATTTGTGTCACACAGGAGCAGGTAGTCCTGTCTTCCCAGTTTTAATGAGGCAGTCATCTCTTCCTGTCGGACAGCTCGTTGATGGAGATGCTCTTTGCTGGCCACGACATCCCAATCTGACAGAACTGTTGGTTGTGTGCATTTTATTTCTGCATTACAAACCTCTGTATTACTTGCTATCTTTTTTTCCCCCCCGACTGTAAAATCATAAAAGCAAAAGCAATCAGCCTGAACATTCTTTTCTTTTGCACACAAAACAGTGGGGGCTTGATCATCAAATCCTCACTAGCTCTGAACTGATATCCATGCTTACATATTCCTCAGTCTTTTTTAGGATTTGTCTTTTTTCCCTTTGATTTTCATCATTCAGTTTCTACCAGTTCACATTTGTGACTTCTTTATCGACCCAAGCACTACTTCTGCAGAACGTCCAATTTACATGGATTTTTTTCAGATATTTTCATTGAGCCTTTTTATGTAGGCCCCATTTTTCACCACAGTTTTTTGGTTTACCTTCTTCAACTTTTTTTTGCAGAAATGTATTCTAAATTAAAGATACTTTAGGGCTGTATTTGCATCCCTGCATTTTAAAATCCAGTGCATAGCATAAAATGTAGATGGACAGTCACAACCTAGTTGTTCTGTTTGGATATTTTGTATCTCTTATGTCCCTTCTTTATTTTTTAAAGCTCATATTGCCTTGCCTTTTTTGTAGTAAAAGTAACACATGTTGTGGTCATGTTTTATTTATGATGTACACTCAGTCTGGCTTGCTGCCCATAAAGTTTGATCATTGCTGCTGATCGCGTATCTCTTGTGATTGTCTGCCAAGAAAACTCCGACCTCAGATGTAGAGCAGTCTTACGCTGCTGTTTAATAGTGTTGTCGACCTGTCACTATGGTGTGGTACTTAAACAAACACACACACACACACAGAGTTTACCTGCTCACCCCTGGAACTCAGACTCTATGAGCTGCCAGTGTCTTGTGCCAGATTTTCTTGTTTTATTTGCATAATACCTCATTCCCTTAAGGATCAGTCTGGAGTGCTGGGAAGTTTCTGTGGAACTTGAAATGATGAGTTAAATATGTGCAGAGTCTTGTGCTTCTTAAGTCACAGAGACTTTGCATTGGTAGCAAAAAAAGAAAAACAATAGAATGTCGCTCAGTTGTGTTGACAAAGACAATCCGACTGAAATGTTCATGCAAAATTTATTTCCTCGTAATTTTGTTTTTATAATATTTGATGTGTGAGTTGCCATACGTACTTAATAGAAAATGCCTTAAAGTTTCTTTTTGTCATGTTCTGATCAGAGGCCTTCTTAGAAGGAAACAGGAATGAGATATTTTATAATTAATTGACAAGACTGCAAGGTTACTCTAGTGCAGCAGCCCACACGTCTAAATTTGCAAACATGGCTCTTAGCCTTATCTCTCTGCTTAGTTTCCTCATCTGATAAGAACTTAAATGAAGTAGTTGTTTTGCTCTGTTATGTTAGGGAGAAATGAAAATAGAAAACCGCAATGCAGACGGTTCCAACATCAGTCTGTGGGGACCACAGTGGCTTAATGTCTTAACTGGAGTGGCTACTCATCTCAGTTGATCTCCTTGTTTTAAACAAAATACATGTTATTTCCTTTTTCCTGCATGTATTATATTAACCAAACGGTTTGCATTTCAAATTTATGGCATAAAATTGGTTTGTTGTATACACTGGAATTGATCTCTTACCCTAAACGTGCTTGATTACAAGTTGAGACACAAAAATAACCGGACTGGGCTTGGGGTTTTCCTGGAAAACCGTCTTCAGGTCGGCCAGAACTATATCCCCTCCTACACGCCCTCTCAAACCGCCGACCGGCCAGGTACATCCTGTGAATAGCCCAGTCAGAATTTGCACAATAATCGCTACACGAGTTGCCGCAGCAATGTCGGGTGAAAAAAGCAAACAGCGAGACAAGACAACGCTCCCGCGCACAATGCTTTTTCCGTAAAGCAGTTTTTGACTGACAAAAACATTCCTGTCCTCAGTCATCCTCCCTATTTGCCCGATTTAGCTCCCTGTGATTTTTAACTGTTCCTGAAACTCAAAAGTGATCTGCAGGGAACACATTTTTCTTCAATGAATAAAGTGAAGACAGAAACGGCAAGCCTGTTGAATAGACTCAAGCAAGAAGACTTCCAGCACTGTTTCATTCAATGGAAGACACGTATGGAGCGGTGTAGAGATCGGGAGGCAGAGTATATAGAAGTTGACAATGTTTAGAATGATGTAATTCATCAATAAATACAGGGGGTCCTCGGGTTAGAACGTTTCGACATACAACGTTTCGAGTTTACAACACTCACTCCCATAAAAACTTAAAAAAATTGAGACATGAGAAGGAATAAAGGTAGGCATTTTTTTACACTCATTCTTTCTGCTACTACAGTACAGTGTACAGTACAGTATATTTATGTCCTTTTCTTTTTTCTCAGGCTTAGATTTTGTGTTTTATGTTCTAGATTATGATTTTGCAAATGTGTTAAGATAGGTAAGTGACTTATGCAAGAGTGTGTTTCGACTTACACCAAAATTTGGGTTACATCACTGTTGTAGGAACGGAACTGTGTCATAACCCGAGGACCCCCTGTATATATATATTTTTTTTTTTTACCAATCGGGTTATTTTCCGTGTCTCACCTCGTAGATTTTTTTCAGTATTTCTTTTAAAAATATATATTTAATGTGGCATTTTGTAGAACCATCCAAATGTATGAGCTGTTCCTCTTCAGGACTGATTTTAATTTGCACATGGAACTTCTCATTGTTAAATTTAAGTGGTAAAATAAAGGATTTTGAAACTAATAAGAGGGAAAACTGCACAGCAAGCTAGTCAAGTAAATTGAAGATGATAAACAAAGAGTGATCGTATTAGTACTAAAAGGTACAAGTGTTTTTGTTTCTTCAATGTAACATCAACACACATCAAGAGCAGAATAAGCCATCTACAGTAACCACAGCTTCAAAAATCATTGGTAGCCAAATTACCCATTGTGAGTTCACTTGGTTCACTCTCCTTCTGTCTGGTAAGTGGCTTAGGTAGGTCAAAACTAGGACTACGACATTTACTAGTAGTACTTACCAATATGGTATGTCCGGCAATAATTGGTGGTCTATTTTTGTTATATTGGCTGTTTGTGGGTTAATGATGAATGATGATTAATGTTCTCATTATATGGTATGTTTGTATTGATGTCTTATTTATATGAACTTCATAAAACCAAATTCCATGCAATAAACATTGTTTATTATCGTAAACTGTCTCAAAGTCACAGTAGAGTGGTCTTTGTCTTTAATTGAAAGTGTTTGCGGCTGAATAGCTTTCCACCCAACTGACATCTAAGCTCCACGCCAGAGGCTAATGTCCAGGTTGTATCAAGTTTATTGGTTAGGTTCCTTATGGTGTCAATGGAGTTGTTTGTGAAGCTATAGCTCTGGTTTACCATCCAAATTTGTTACAAAGAATAAGAGTTTTAATACATTTTCACTTGACAATTGTTATACTTCAAGAGCATTCTCTAGATTGGAAAGAGTTAAAATCTTCAGTCAAGTCAAAGAGGACCATGAAAAGATTTACTTTTTTTTGTGAAAATTGTGCAGCTCCTCACTGCTGATGGAATGCCTCCTTGTGAAAGGTCTCCAAAGAAAGAAAAACTATTGATAATTCTGGCAGTGTTCAAGCCAACAATGGATTTTAAGTTTTGTTGTGACAATGGCATCCCAGAGGTCAATCAGGATTTTCTTTTTTTGTTTCAGATTGAAAACCATAAGGCTAGTAAGCCTTAATGTTTATCAAACTAATTTGAATATTTCAATAAGGGCATTATAAGTTAATTAGCCACAACTACTCAATCCCAAGGCATTGATTTTATCTCAGAAGTGTTATCACATTATGCTAGGATAAAACCATTTTAAAAATAATTAATTGTTGACATCTTCCTTACCTGTGATATAGTGACTGTCATCATTTGGCTTTAGGATATGATCATGGTGTGCTTCGGCCAAAGATGGATTTGGTGGAGCTCAAGTAACTTTTGATGTCTTCGGTGTTAGTTTATGTTGTATGTCATCTAACATCTTTGTCATCCATCTGTTCTTTATGTCTAAAACACTCATCAGAACCTTGGCCGAGCATGGAAAGCACTTTTCTTTTGAATTTTGTTGTCACCAGTCAAAGCAGTGCTTGACTGCTTTCTACTTTTATACTTTAGCTGTTTGATTGGTATAACTTTATGTGATACATAATATTTAAGATCTGTCAGGTAGAGGCCAATTGCTATCAATTAGTTTTTCCTTTTTCAGTATTTGTAGTGTTTTTATTTCTATGCTCATTGTACATATTTGATGCTGTTTTGTATGCTTGTGTAGTCAATAGAGATTTTTTTTAATGCATGCTATTAAGTCCAGTACTAAATGTATAAAATAAGATTGCGTGATTCATTTATTGGTATCCCATGATGTGTGAACACTCTCCATCTCTTTCTGTTTAGGGCCCTCAAGGGTTTTGCTATGAGGATTGCAGATCAGGTCTCTTTCTATTCTATCATTGAGACAGTTGGTCTTATTTGTCTCTTGACATTTTTGACTTGCCACTTTTATTGCATTGACATTGAATGATCACTGAAGAGACAGCTAAGTTAGTTTGACAACTCATCGTCTCTTACACTTATATTTGATAAGGTGAACATTTTATTTTTTACACTTCTAGACATGCATATTATGTCATTGGATCACATGTGAATTTGTGTATTACATGTATTCTTTTTTTGGTGAGCTGGGTTTGTGGTGACATTTCATAGATGAAGGAAGTTCTAAAAGTTCACATTTTCATAATCCTCGCAGATTTTTCAAAAGATAATCTTCCCTTTCACAACGGCACAAAGTGCTGCTAAGGATAAGCCTGTCCACATTTAGCATGTTCTAAAAGGGTGAATCAAATCTTCCTTGATTTTTTGATTGACCCAGCATTTTAATGCTTACAAATTTGATTAAGGTTGCATATGACACCCCACCACATTGTGACAAATTGACCTTTGGGCAGGAAATTCATGGAACTGATTAAAACTTTATTCTTGATAAAATATGCAGTTTCATGAAATTAGTATCTTTATTCCACTGTTTACTTTCTGGGGAAGGTGTATCTGTCGTTTTCTTTTTTTAATTTTATTTATTTTATTAAAATCAAATAACATTCCATACACTTAACTCAAGTTTTACGAAAAAAAAAAATGGTTCAGAACAAATCAACACCCACCCTTGAGAAAGAGCTAGGCCAGCAGTGTAAAATTTTATGCTAGTAAAAATACGTGAATAGATAAATTAATAAATGAATAAGATAAATGGAGTAAAAGAGGGCAGATAACCTGCTTCCTCAATTTAAATGCTTATTCTAAAATGTTATTGATTAGATCCTGCCAGGTTGTGAAAAAGCTTTGAACAGATCCTCTAAATGAGAATTAGATTTTTTCGTTTCACATAGTATATAATATCAGTTACCCACTGACTTAAAAGAGGATTCTTCCAGTTGAGCAAGATAAGTCTGCGTGTCAATAGTGTAGTAAAGGCAATTACAGTTTGTTTTCCCTTCTCCACTTTAAGACTATCTGGAAGAACACCAAACACAGCTGTTAGTGGATTAGGAGGGATTGTGACGCCAAGGCTGTCTGATAGGCATTTAAAGATTTTGGTCCAGAATGATGTTAATTTGGTGCAGGTCCAGAACATGTGACCCATTGAGGCTGGAACTTGATTGCAATGTTGGCAGGTTAGATCTTGCCCTGGTAAAGTTTTCTAATCATTCTTTCTATCTCTCACTGGATTTCACTTCTAACAGTGATGGTGCTACTCAATCATCAGAGCTCTTTTGCTACAGATATATTGTGTCCCTCTGGATGGCTTATGAGTAATAATCAAATGATGCCAAGTCTGGGGGTAGCTGGGTAGGAGTCTGAATCCTAATGAAAGAGTTAGTGCAGCCATGACAGGGTGATACAAAGTGAGTACGAGATGGAGCAAAAAATGGTTTGATCTTTTTCTCACACACACATACACAAGTATGCATTAAGTACTTAGTTAAAGTACATTGTTTAAAAATAAATAGTGGCAGAAAAAGGTGTGAAAAGTAAAGATCAATGAAAATGCCTTTTCTGGCACATAAGAAATAAAAGCATCTGAAAGAACCATATTTTTACCAGATCCCATGAGCTAGTAGGCCAATCGATATTAATTTTTTGTTTCTAACAAGATATGTAGGCATGAAACAGAAATTAAACAAATGCTCAAGGACAATGACACAATGTATATTCTGTGTTTAGAATATCTTTTAAATAGAGAAAAGTAAATCTCAGGACCCTTCCTTCTGCGCAATGTTGTCTTTCTTATTTTTAAGATGGCAGGTTACCCTTCTTTGGATCAGGTTTATGTAAGCCTAAAATTATGTGTGCCTATAAAAGATGGTGGCGTAGACATATTTGCCATTTTCTGTCATTTATCATTAACGGTTTTGCCTTATATTAGTTCATAAGGTCATATAACAAAATATTTACTGACATTTTTAATTGTAAATTCATTTTGTTTAGGAAAAATCTTGTTTTTAACTTTAAGTGGAATTACAGTCTGGATGTTGTGGTCCGCTGTTTTTATTTTTCTTTAGAGGAAACATTGCAGTGGGCTGCCGCCCTGCCCGGGGTTTGTTTCCTGCCTTGCACCCTGTGTTGGCTGGGATTGGCTCCAGCAGACCCCCGTGACCCTGTAGTTAGGATATAGCGGGTTGGACAATGGATGGATGAATAGAGGAAACATCTTATCTTTACTGCCTTGCAGTTTTGTATTTCAAAACTATTGTTTGTTAAGTATATTAGAAGCAAGCAATTGTTCTAGCTTTCTACACGACTGCAAGTACAGAATATAAAAACTTTAGTGCCTTGGCACATTGAAAAGCAGAATTTCTAAAAACCCAGTGGAAACCATTATAATTCAGAGTTACTGTCAAGATCTGGAAGAAAAAAGCGACAAAGTTAGCATTCGAAGACAATGCCTTTAAACATTAAAAACAAACTTCATAAGACATAAATGTGTTTCCCAGGAGTCCGATCTGAATATTTATAGTGAGCTGAAACCTTCAGTGTTGTGGAGAAGCTACATAGTTTTGCAGCACGCTCCTGGCATGACTGACTCTGTGTGTCACTAGGGATTTAAAAAGAATGTGATTTTTATGGACTAGAATATCACCAGCAATATCTTGGAAAGCCTCAGAAGACTGAGTGCTAATGTGAAGATGTGCCTCTGTTTGGTTTTACACCGATATTGATCCTGATTGTGCTGGGGCTCTTAAATCTGTCATAAAAATCTCAAAGGTGAATGAATCTCACATCTTGATCATCAGGCTTTGATTAATTCTCTGCCTGGAAGAGATTAGTTTATTTAAAAAGTACAGTGTGTGTTCCTTAAAGAGACCATTGTGTATGGAGTATTCATGTGTTTATTAAATGAAGTATTCTCATGCATTCCTAATTGTAAATGTATTTATATAAAGCTCTTGTTTCTGCAAGACTAATGCAACAAATGTGCTATTAGGCTTTCATACTAAGAGTTAACAGAAGGAAACTGCATGGGAATCGCAATGTTAAATATGTGTAATGTAGCTGTTTCAGTGATTGCTCTCTTGAGCATAGGGGTTATTAGTTTAAAACTGTAAGAGAGTTCCTGCCTTTTCATAGTAACCTAAAATTCTGAATTGACGAGACCACCCCTGTTCAAGCCAAAAGAAGCCAGGCTGCAGTTAATGTATAATAATATTGCCACAAAGTTATTTCAGCTTTACAGCTAGCCAAGACATGGCCTAGAAAAAGATTATCTAATGGAAGCTATGAAACAGAAGGAGAGAAAAGTCAAAATGTGGGGGGATGAAACCATGCAATTTCACCCCTAGACTGGCTCAAGATAAGGATTTTTTTTTGCCTTGTTTAACATTTAAATTCTTTAGTATGCTTAGTTATCAAAGTGATAATAAAATGAGATAGCAAGAGACTGGATTATAGACAAATGAGACAGCAAGCAGAAGTGTTACTAAAACTTTGCAGTATATGGTATGATGCGTGACTCTGGCTCACAAATACCATATGGCTGTCCTGTTTATTCACAACACGTTCTGCTTTTGGGGGAAAAAAAATCACTTTGATGTAATACAGGATTTGTAATGGCATCCAGGTTCCCTGTCTGTTAAGTTAATAGCCCATGACTTTGTGAAGATTATGTGCTATGGGTAATACTAGCTGAAATATGTGGTATTATCAAATAATGAAATATATAATAGAGTGTTATGATCACTTTTGACCACTTACTCACTATTATTTGAAAACAACACGTTGAACTTGCTATTACCTCATGGAGATCTTTCATTTTACTTTTACTTTTAGCTTACATTAAATCACTAGTAATAACAATATATTTACAATTGAACACAGTTCATACATGTAAATAATAAGCCAAAGTTAAAGATTGGCAAATGGAATTTAGTTAGTTAGTTCATGGCTGTTTCAACACAGTTCTTAGTGATCCTGATTAAATGATCGTCTGTCACTCCTGGTGTTTTATTGATGGAGCGAGTGTCTTCATTACAGAGTCTTCCCGCGCTAGCACTTGTGCTGTTTGTGAGATCCTTCCATCAATAAATTAAGGATATATTTTTGAAGATTATTCTATGTAGTGAGCAGTCAAGCAAAATGGCACCTTGACTTCTCACTACATTCATAATGGCTAACACGGTACAACACCCGAGTACTGCAGATTAGGTTGGCCATTCCCAATAATACAAGGATAAATCAAAAAGTAAAGGCAATTTGAAAATAACTCAGTAACTGCAGCAGACAGAAGATGATGCAATACAACACATTCGTGATGAATTATGGGTAGTTTGACTAGACTAATAGCAGAGCACTGTGCTGTGTGTGATTGAACTATTCATAATCCATCAAGAATGTACTGTATGGTATATCCTTCTGTTCCATTTCGGCTACCACGTAATTATCAAATTGCCTTTACTTTTTGAATTACCCTAGTAGTATGCACTATCTTCCTAAACCTCAATGGAAAATAATACCTGATTTTATTATTCTATAGCATATTACATTATAATTATAATAATTATAGTATAAAGTATATAAAAAGGTGAATTGGACATTGATACAATATAGTACATTGAATTTTGGTGATTTTTCCATTTTGGTTTGTAGATGATATACATTCTTATATATATATATACTGTATGTGTGTAAATATAGGAGTATAATATATTTTATATACAAGATATTAAATATTATAAATACTGTGCAAAAGTCATAGACACTTTAGGTAGTCCACAAAAGTCTTTGTCTTAGATGTTTATTTTATGTCATCTGAATTAGTTTGTGTCAATAGATGAAAGCATATTTCAGACTTCCAAACTCTCTTTTCACAAAAAGTGAAGCAATTTAATAAGATATCTGAATGTTCTTAAAGAAATAAACTAACATAGTAACAGACCACTTCACAGTTAGAATAAAATGTGAGACCTTTCTAGGCATATAGAACAGTTTTTGATTAAGCAACCTTAACAAACAGGTGCTAATGACCAAAGATATCTTCTCTTGCTTGAACCAAAATGATGAACTGTAACAGGAACAACTGTACAGAGGGAATAAAACCGGACAAGGGACAACCTTACTAACAAGCTGAGGTTGTGATAGATGTGGCAGTTTAACCTGCAAATCTTACACCATGGCAAGCATTAACATTGAAGCAAGACACTAGGTGGTCCTCCTGCATCATCAAGATCTCAATCCCAAGCAGAAATATTTCAACAGAGGGGTGTTTCCAGGTGTGCTATCTAAGCTCTTCTGTAGTAACATGGGCAAGGATTGGACCACAAGTACAGTGGCCAGCCATGGTAAATGTGCAGTTAACAAGAAGTACGTTCATCAGGTTTACCTCCCATCAGTGTGGTGCAGTGGTTAAGGCTTTGGACTTCAAACCTTAAGGTTTTTGGGTTTAAATCCCACCACTGACACTGTATAAACCTGAGTAAGTCACTTCACCCGCCTGTGCTCCAATTGGAAAAACAAAAAGAAATGTATCCAGTTGTATCTCAAATGTTGTAAGTCACTTTGGATAAAGGCATCAGCCAAGTAAATACATGTAATCAAAATTAGAAGATGTCCACTATTGCTTGCAGCACAGATTTGGCAGAAGCCACTGGGACCCTGATACACCTATCCACAGTACAGGAAAGAATTATCAGAAGACCAAAAAGCCATTCCTGCAAGATGGAAGTAAAGCCAAATGACTCACCTACTTATGAAAGCACAAGGACTGGGATTCAGAAAAATGACAGTTGCTCTGGATGGAAGAGTTAGAATCTGAAAAAAGATGGCAGTTTGTACTCTGAATGGCTGGAGAACTGCACCTGTATGAATATCTGATATCAACAATGAAGCACAGTGGACATTCCCTGCTGGTTTGGGACTGCATTTCTGTAAGTAAAGTTGGTGATTTCATCAAAATCGATAGCCACCTCACTGCTGGGAAGAAACAGGCCAATTCTTATCCATTATACAAGGAAGGAAGCCATCAGATCAGTTCCAACTTCATTCTGCAGCAAGACAATAACACTTAACACACAGCCAAAACCAAACCTTCTACAGCGAAAAAAGAAACAAGGAGCCCTGTAACACATGCTGTGGTGCCCACAAACTGCTGATCTCAACATCATCGAGCCAGTCTGAGAGTGGAACTGGGACAAGTCCTCCAAGAAGCTGGGAAAAACAAGAACCGTCAGAAACTGCATGTAAGTGGATCTATTTGAAAAGAATTGCTGCTGTTTTTAAGGCAAACAGTGGTCACACCAAATACTAATTTTATTCATCTTCTCTTTACTGCACGTTCTAGAATTAATAAAAACTTCTCATGGCATTAATTTTGAAAGCATTCCTGCTTTAAAACATTTTTTCACAAGTGCCCAGGATTTTGCACAGTACTAATATATATAGTGTAAGGCCATTAAGCCGTGGTGATTGGGGTCCAAACTGCTTAACCGCGGCTTAGGTGGTCCGCGGCTTAAATATTTTTTGATAATGAATAAATTACAATAAATAATGAAAAAATAAATGTTTTTTGATCACAATCCTTTCTCACGTGTTGACCCACGAATCGCCATTTTGAAAGTATCGCCGTAGTCTCACGATCGCGATATTGCGTGCTGCATATTAATTTGTGATTAACGGTCTTGAAGTTAATAATTTCTTTCGATGACATCCAGCTTTTGCTGAACATCATATGAAGCGTGTTTACGTTTATTACTCATGGCGTAAAAATTTTTAAAGCAAATATGATGTGCTCGCTATAGATTCAGAAACTGAAGTGATTTACGTTGGATGACTCATATTTATACAATTTCAAGTTTTATCAGATTATCAAATTAAAAATAATACTTTAAATACGAGTTGATTTTTTGCGGATTTATCGCGGATTAACTTTGTAGCATTGTAAGGTGTGAATCGGTTACAATGGCGTCCATAACACTGACACTCAGCATGGATAAAACAGATTAATATTTGAATTTCATTGTAAGTTATTTTATTGTTTATTGATAAATAAAAGACTAATCTTCTATAAATACCTCTTTGAAGTTATAAGCCAGCATTTAAATATTTAATCCGCGATAGTGCATAGCATGTCAATCACGGACATTCGAAATGCCAAAATGAAAGCTGTCAACACCTGTCTCGAGTGTTTGAGAGGCCATGTTTAGGTCCGTACGATCCATAGTGTCAAAAAATTGGGATCCAAGCTTTTTGCGCGGCTTAAGCAAAATCGCGGATTACTGGCCCGCGGCTTAATGGCCCTACACTGTATATATACATATATATATATACAGTATTACTACATATCCATACTACATATCCATCCATCCACCCATTATCCAACCCGCTATATCCTAACTACAGGGTCACGGGGGTCTGCTGGAGCCAATCCCAGCCAACACAGGGCGCAAGGCAGGAAACAAACCCAAGGCAGGGCGCCAGCCTACTGCACATATACCAATATATAATTTCTTAAAATTAGTGCCCGAAATATTATTTGCATCCAATGATGATGTACTAAATTTATGGAGTGGCCCCTCAGCATGTTCATTCCACAACAGGATATTCTTAGCAAACAACTTTATCTTCCACAATGGGAAGACAATATCATCACGCTGAAGAAAATTACTTTGATCATCAAGTTAATTTAATTTACCCTTTAATAATTTTACGGAACAAAGGAAAAATGATTCATGCCATTGACATTTTCAAGCTGCTGCTCCCATACTTTTGGTATGTCAAGTTCCAGGCCAGGTGCCTTTTGAGTAAAGTTTGCATGTTCTGGAGAAGCTTTGGTCCATAATCAATGTTTGCCTTCTTCAGAAACATCTCATTATAAAGAAGACTGCAATGCATTGTAGTATAATTTCCATCCACAGCACTGCTTTTAAATGTGTTAGTCCAATATAAGGTCATGGTGGCCACAGCGCCTACTGTAGTATCCTGTGTGCACAAAACCACAATCATATGGGAAACGTTTAGAGCTGCTAATGAAAATGTCTTTGGAACACAGGAAGAGCATGCTGATTGCACATAGATGGTCACTAAACCAGGACTTTGATTCAATGCAACTCTTAGAAGGAAAATGTAATTGGCAGTGAGAGTAATTTATAAAATATTGGTAAAAGGTGTGATATCAAAGGTGTGTATTACTTACCAAAGAAGAAAAGTTTGTATTGATTCCTTACAGTCATTCTCCACTCTCATTAGATGTAGTATCTATTTCATATATTTCAAATCTCTTGAGTGAAGAAAGATCCATCCATCCATTATCCAACCCACTCTATCCTAACTACAGGGTCACGGGGGTCTGCTGGAGCCAATCCCAGCCAACACAGGGCTCAAGGCAGGAAACAAACCCCGGGCAGGGCACCAGCCCACATGAAGAAAGATGTTTATATGAATTACCAGTATTGCACTGTGTACCTGTGGCCTCATGAATGAACAATATGTTTTATTTATTTATTAATTTTAAAGTGGCAGACAAGGAAATCTGAAGTAAACTCCTTCATCCAAAGCTGCTGCCACCTCATCACACTTTAATGTTTTAGCCATGGCATTTTTAACAGTGGCTAGTTACCTAAGCAACTATTACATGCATTCCTTTCTGAAATTAGGATTTTATCTTTTGCTTTTATTTTTCTTCACAGAAGAAAGGCTTTTGGAATTAAACAGCATTGCTAAAGCTGCTCTCTTTTCTTTTTTTTTGTTGTCCCTTCTCCCACTGCTTACACTTTCTTCCTAAAGTTTCCTTCAGTGACTGTTGTTAAATAAGCTCAGAAAGCAAGATAAAGTGCTGGGGTCCTTAGTGCAAGAATAGTATTCATTGTTTTCTGTGACATGAATAAGTGCATTATGTAATGCTTTAATGGCAAAAACACATGTAAGAACATCAGAAAGTTGGCAAACAAGAGGATACGATTCACTCCATTAGGCTTGTCTGTTAGCTATTAGCTAAGGTGCTCCAATATCTTCTTAAAGGATGTCAAGGTTTCTGCTTCAACTACATGACTCTGTAGTTTGTTCCAGACTCCCATTTCTCTTTGTGTAATGAAGTGCTTCCTGGCTTCAGTCCTGAATACACTACCCTTTTACTTTCCATTGGTGCCCTCAAGTATATGATTCACCATTTAGTAGAAAGACTTTTGCAGGATCAGTTATCAGTTCCTCTAGATTAGGAGACTCCTCTCCTTGAGTCTAAACTGGTCTAATTCTCTGATTCTGTCAGAGTATGTCCTTTAGTCCTAGGATGAACTTGGTTGCTCTCCTCTGCACAGCTTCAAGTGCTGCAGCATCTTTTTGTAGCCTGAGGACCAGAATTGCATACAATTCTCTAGATGTGAGTTGCTAGTCTCCCTCTTCTTTGAACTGTCAAGCCAGTCTTTTGTCCCTCCTGGGTCATCAGGCTGTCTTTCAGTTGTTTGGGATCCCTTTTTAGATGCATTGATGGGCAGGTATGAGTTATATTTGCTCTCTGGGCTATGAGGAAACCAACAATGTTATGCTTGTAGCTTTTCATACCAACTTTTCCTGCATTCCCTTTTTAAGTCCCTTTTACTTTAGCTCACTTTATTTTTACTTGACAGGTTTAATGGCAAGATATGAATGATGATCAGAACAAACACTTCTGAACATCTACATGCTGGAAATGTAAATGACACATAATTGTTACTGTCAACAGGTTGGTTGTTGTCTGCATATAATTGTTTAATCACTAAATGGGGATCATTTCATACAGGACCAGTATGAATGCTGCCATGATTTTTACATACTTTTATAGCTTATGTTCATGTTGAATAAAATAAAAGATGCCATTTTAAAAAGATTGTGGAATCTTTTTTCCTTTGTTAACAACCAAAGGCATCCTTTCCTTGAATGTAGCCCTTATTCATATTATATTTCATTATATCCCAATGCTTCTCAGTGCTGTTATAAGGAATGCAGATATTCCTCACATGTAGTTCACGAGAGCAATGCAATGCTATTCTTATAGTCTAATATTAAGTACAAGCTGTGCTACCCATCTAAGACAGGTTGAAATATAAGTAATCAACCTACACTGCATTGTTAATGTTTGCAGTGCATCATCTATTGGAATGTATTTTGTAATGCATGTAGTAATAAAATGCATTGCTTTTGTTATTCCAACAGATGGCGCTGCACACGCATTTGTAGAAATAAAATGCACTGCTACAAATTTTTGTGAAATGCCATCATTTGGGATGACAAATGCAATTCATATTTCTCTGTCATATGCCATTTGGTATAGGATTCGTAAAGACAGTATTAATGTTTTGGGTGAGCCATCTCTTGGAAAGACAAATGCTGTGCATTTTAATTACTAGACATGTTTGTGATGTGCCATTTGTTGGAATGCATTTTATTACTACAAATGTTTTTTGGATGTGCCATCTGTTGAAATGACAGAGACATAGCAACTAGATGGACACACGGACACATTGACACTTATCCCAGGTAGATAAACCTATTAAAAAAAAAATAATGTTGATTTTCTTTTGAGTTGTTTCTTCAATAACAGTAGAGGAAAAGTTGACTTTTTTTAATCCAAAATTGCGAGAACCCAAATGTCTCACGAAAAAGGTAAATTAAATCTTAAAATAAATCAAAAATATGGTGGCATTGGGCATTATATTGTGTATATTAATTGTTTAGTGGATTATTAGCGGAAATGCAAGAAGTGTGTTCAGGGTCACACAGCAAGTGAGTTATGGGGATTTTATTGGCAGTCTTTTTAGCCACTAGGCTACACCGTCTGCAGCACTACATTCTTGATATCCGGTTGTGCTTGGCCAGCAATGTAAATAAACTATAAATGAATTTGTTCTCCTACTCCTACATTCCAATACAGTGAGGACTTATCATGGTTTACAAAGCTGCCTGCGAACAAAGAACAGTCCAGCTTATGTAGTAAGAAGATCAAACAAATATATTTTATTAAGGAAATAAAAAGTACAAATAAAAACAAAAAAACCAACACCCTGGCCCTTTAGATCTACAGTAATGCTCTCTTCTCGCCTCTAATAGCAGCTAATCCTTTAAGGGATCATATTATGGGCAGCCATCTCCTGCTGCCCCATATAAAGCCATTCCCTCTGTCCTTGTTTTATTTTTTTACTTCATCTTATATTCTCGTCATTTGGCAATTCTGCAGGTTAATTTTGGTCTCCCCTCCTGGGTGTCCTCTACTGTGTATTTATTCCAGCCCATATCATAATAACAAGGTTAGAAAAGAGTCAACCGACTTGGCAATACTTGGCTCACCCACATTCATACAAGGGTAATTCAGATTCATCCCAAGTTGCTTATTGTTCTGATGTAAAGGGACAAAGCCTATTCAGAACTGGTGAGAACATACAAAACAAACTTCACACTCCCTTGCAGATACACTAAATTTGTAAAATAAATTTGAAGATACAATGATGCACAGGGCATTCAGTCAGCTAATATGATGCTTTCCCATAGTGCCAAACCCAAGAAAATCTAAGTTTATGGTAATGAAACAAAGAAAAAGGACTTGTACTTGTAAATAGGATTGTGATAATGAAGCTTGAATACCAATGAATCATTTTTAATGACCATAGCTTTTAAATTCTTCCAGCATCTGTGTCAACTCCCTTCTATGTTCCGAACCCACTTTATGAGTTATACATTCATGTGTATGAAAAAATGCTGCTTAAAACACCCGCCCGTCTATCGCAGCTCACTGCCACCATCATTCCGTCCAAGTTAGTGCAGCTTTACTATCAAACCTGATCTGCACTTCTTTTTCGATGTGAAAGCAAATAGGAATTCTATAAGAAAACGCAGTCAAATGCAAAATGCACAAATTTCACAGTCAAATGTGTTCCCTGAAGATAAATATTAAACAATGTGCTGTTCAACTTAAGACAAGTAATTGGGGAAAATTCTTCTTTAATTGTCTTCACTGCTTTTCAATTATAGCCTGGAGCATTAGCTTTTTATCAAGTAAATTGGATACACTGTATGTAATATGCAATTTTTACATTTTTCTCTTCAACATATATTACATATAATCATATCTTTTTTTTTAATATAAGTGTAAACTCACATACATCACTGTGTAGATTTGTGGGAGGTTTGTGCTGACTCCAGCACTTGTTTCTGAAGGCTTGTACATTGATTGTCAAGAGCCATTAATTCCTGCCTGGCTTTCAGTTTCTTCTTTGGATAGTTGCACACTGTTTGCCTGTCTGTTTCCTTCTGCATTACACACAAAGCCAGAGCCAACCTCAAAAATAAAAACAGACCCATAATACTGAGGAGCAGCGGACATGTATTAAAAAAAAATGTACTTTGAGATAAATGTTACAAAAGGCCTGGTATCAAGACTTATACTGGAGCCTTGAGATCCCACAAGGGATGTTTAAGGTTAGACAGGTAGCTCATTTCAGCACCAAGGAGAGCACCCAAGTGCTGCTTGATTCTCTGACTGCATTGCGTATATGTGGTTGGAAATTTCCTTTGTGTACTGAATACTGGCCTGGTCAATGCTGACAAGCATGGAGGCATATAAGTTTGAATGCACTAGCTTATGTATTTTAAAATTCCCCGATAATGTAGGCTCGACTCTCTTCTACACAAAACAATGAGAACTTTGTAATTGGACGTTTGTACTACAGTTGAATCTGTCTCATAGCATTCCAGAAAATATAAAAACTGCTAAACCTTCATATTTCATTTAACTTGTGTTATAGATTTTAGATTTTTGCAGATTCTGTTACATAGCATATTTGTCTGGAAACATTTTAATTAGGAATTATTGGAGCATGTTTATTTCATTAAAGTGTTCTATGGCAATGTGAGTCTAGGTGCAAGCGTAAGAAGCCCCTGAGTGTAATTCAAACTACGTTTCTTCCCACATCTCAGACATATTCTTGATAAGTGAGTGTGACCTGCCTGACAGTTTAAACAGGGCTCGTTCCTGCCTTATGGTCGGTGCAGATACTCATTGACCCCCTGAGCCACCTGTAATAGATAACGATGGACATTGTCATTTATATTACATAGTATGTATACAGTATATTGCATTTAAGTGAATATATGTGTTTGTCTTTTTAGTAAATACGGCATATGCATATTAAACACACCCTTGCACATTTCTTGTTCCTATTTTATTTAAGCCTTGTATAGAATACCAAATATGGAAGATGTATGTGCTCCATGACAGAAAAACACTTCTAAGTAATAAAAATCAAATTAAATAATGTCCTGCCTTCGACAAGTTAGGTGTTATTACCTAGTTACTACCTTTTTGGGTTAGCCATAAATGACAAAATGGATCTACTAATTGTCTAGTAGAGTGTAGCAAGCACTTTTGTGTGTTAAACACTAAGATGAAATATTTTTCATCATTCGTGGTTTTTAGGATTTTGCACGTATTTTAATGTCTTCCAGGAATGAACTTAAGAAATCCAGCACTAGGTCATACTGCCTACTTACAATATGGAATAACTGCTAGGAACGGTCAATGTGATGAATGCTGTAAATTGGATCGGTAAACTCAAAATGTTAAAGGTATACTCCATCCAAAATTTATATGTGTATTAAATTTTAGCTACCTCATGTAGTGATGGTCAAGAAAAATTTTGACTCTCATGTTTTCAAGCAGAATGAAGCATTGGCCAAGAGTCCTGTCTTCAGTTTAAAAGCATGACTGTGGAAGAAAAGGCTTCTGGGTTGTAGGGTACTTTTCTTTTACCGTTGGAATTGATTTAACAATTTTTGAGTATATGACTAGATGACTTGACATAGATTATATGACATGAGTAATGCAAGATTTTGTTTTATGAATGTTTTCATATTGTATGCTTTTGTCTAGCATTTGTCACTGCCCATTTCCATTAATGTATAAACTCTGTTAGCTTCATTCTGCATGAAAACATGTAATTAAACATTTTTCTTGGCCGTCACTACAAACCAATTGGGGTAAGTGACATTTAAAAAAAAATTCCTTTAATGAGCTGATGTAGTTATACTGCAGTCTTGTCCCCTACCATTGTTGTTTTAAGCGTGGGTGCCCACATCAATTGACTGTAACAAGCTCTTAGCTCAAATATAAGAATAGTGATAATTTTATAATTTATATTTTTATACACATATATTTTATACTGTTCATTGTACCAAAAATAACTGCACTCATCCAGGTGTATGTACATTTTACGCTATCTTTGGGTGAATATAGTATATCCACTTTTTGGAATTTGTACAGGTTTTGTAACACTGTTTTGCATTGCTAAATGAAGTCAGATTCATAGTAAGATAGCCTTTCTGTGATCTCATTCCGGAGTGTTCTGGATTAGTCCTGAGGTGCTGAAGTGGCTGCAGGTTTTTTGTTCCAAACCAGTTTCTTAATTGGAAGACAGATATTGCTGCTGAAGCAATTTTTTGCTCAAGCACAGAGTTGATCAACCCATTAGGTGGCAACAAAGTCAGCCGGCTAGAGTGGTGTCATCTGCGGGTCACGTGCCCATCCAGCGGGTCGTACATTTACGATAGTAATGTCTGCGGTATGTACAAAAAGGCACTGTTTGTGTTTCTGAAGTGGCGCACATTCCAGACAACCCCACAGGTCATCAGAGACTAATAATAATGACTGCTCTCTATGGACAATGAGGTGCAACATCTGTCAGCCCTACATACAGTGGGTCTCCAAATGGGCTTCAACTGGCACTGCTCAAGCAACATTATTGTGCTTCATTTTCGTTAACTTGCTTAGAGTTGAGCTTCTCCACACTTACTGGCTTAACTGTTTTAATTGGTTATTGCTTTTTTAACCAGCCACCAATTAACAATGAGATGCAGATGATGAAGGAACCAGTAGCTTACCCTGTACATTTGTCCCATTTACACCTCTGTGTGTGTGTGTGCACATCATGAAGTATCTGTTTTGATTAAATCTTTTAAAAGAAATCCAAGAATAAAAGTGAAACATTGAAAATTGCTACTCTGCTCTGGGCCACAAAAAAATTTGAATGATATTCTGTGAAAACAAAAATCTACAATATGATAATAACTAATCACGAGAGAATAAAAACACTGGCAATCAGGGAAAGTTTGCTTTGAGGCTACAGGACTAAACCTGAAGACCCTGATGTAGTCTCCATTTGTAATATTCATTTGTCTATGTAGTGCATCTGAGCATTAACATGTTGCTCTTATTATTGTTAAGATTTTGTTGGAGACTAGCAGGCCATCAAAAAGCCAGTGCATTAGCGTTGGGTAAAAGCCGTATGATTGCACAGTAGCTTCATGCAGACTTCACACTTGTTGAAAGGAGGTCTGTTTTTGGTTTTGCTGTTATTAGAATGGAAACCACACAAGTCTGAGAAAGCTGGAAATGAAATTTGAGAACACGGCAAAAACCTGCTGACTAGCACTTCAGTCAAGTTCAGTAAGAGAAAACATGCAAATTATTTCTGGAAAGAGGAATTTGTTTTTTGCCTCACTTCCTTTGGTCAATATTTAAAGAAAGCATTTTCATTCTCATTCACTTGTGTGTAGGTTTAAAATGAATTTGGACTCAAGAAGCTGACATCTCATTCACACAGTTAAGCATGTGGTCTGTTCATGTGTGCAGAATAGGAAACGAAAGAACAATTACTACTCAAACTCAAGGTACAAAGTACTACAATATGTACTTTCTAGACTCCTATTGTCTCTACTCAATGCATTTTATTTGCATGCTGAATCTTTACATAGAACATGAATGACAGGAATAGAATGGCGACATTCTGAAAGTGACAGGCTTGTAGGTGCTTGGTGAAAGTCGCTGTCGTTCTCGGCACGGAGTATTCCAAGCTTATTTGTTTGGACATGCAAATAAATGTATGAGGAGAAAAGTACTCTTACTGTCTCGGATTCTTTTTCTTTATCTCACATCATGTACTGTGAAGCTAATGTAAATATATTTGGTTACTTATTTCCCCCCCATGTAGTTTTCAGTATAGTTTACTGGCTTGAGGAGTGCTAGAATAGAGTGGATCCAGAGGACAGCCAGTGACCGTGCTTTTTTTTTTTTTATATATATCAACTCATAAGATTGAAACAAGTGGTTTCAAAATGAAATGTTTACTAATAAAAATGAGGGGATCAGGATAATCGTGAAAATGGAATAATACACTGGAAGTCTGTGGCCCAATTCTGTTATCAACTGGGTCATTTCAATTCACTTCAGTGAAGTTTAATTTTGTATAGCGCTCTTCACTGAATGGGAGCACAGAGTGCAATGACATGTCTTAGATCAGGGGTGCCCACACTTTTTTGGATATATATATATATATATTATATACTGAGTATACTTTATACATAAAATAGATGTTGTCGTACCTTGCATAACTGAATAACCTTTATGGCACAATAACAATTCAATACATTTATGTTAACTGCAGTATTTGGATTTAATAATCTTCATGAGGGAAAAGGCTGACTCGCATAAGTCAAGGAGGTAGCTCTTGGAAGGACTTCTTATGCTTAATGATCGAGTGACTCACCTGGAACGATGCTTCGGTGTGTCTGCCTTTGCTTTTGAATTCAGCCGGGTGAAAAAATGACGGCTGTCCAATTAACTGCAATTTTAGTTCCATCTCCTTTCTCAGATCGCTTTTCGGAAGGAAGTCAGTTTCGTAGTTTTTATGAACAGTTTTGAAAGTGCCTTTCCACATTTTCCTTCTTTGGAATAGCAATGAAAGATAGATTGACAGATCAGACAAACATGCTTCAATTGTGACATTGTGAGAGAAAAAAATCCTCTTCCAATTCCACATCCAGCCCATAAACAACATTTTTTTTTTTAAATCCCTTCTTTAGTCGATATAAATTGGAAGGCTAACTAGATCACAGCCGGAGTTTTGCAGTAGCTCATGCGTTTGATCGTGCGTGCGGGATGACCAGTGTGTTAGAAGAGAAGAGATCTCAGACTGGCCGCCCTGTATGTCAATCAAGTGGCAAATGCCATAGGGAGGATATAGGATAGACTAACATTTAAAACATTTTTTTTGAATGTAACGCGATCTACCTGCACTACCTTTCCGATCTACCGGTCAATCGCGGTTGACATCTTGGGCACCCCTGTCTTAGATAGTCACTGTTATGATTTAAGACTTCTTTTAATTTGTTGTAGAAATTCTAGTGCCCTTTTTGACATTAATGCATCCATTTGGGTTTTTTCCCCATTCATTTTCTAATATTCATATCTTTTTAAAATATTTTTATTATAATATATATATATAATATATTTACTATTTTGGGTGCCACCATTTTCTGCACTTAGTACCATGGTTTGCATAATAATGTTTCCTAGAAGACACCTGGAAAGCATTGTGTGCGACATGACTGGAGCGACTATATAAAGGTTGGCGTGCACATCCCTTAAGTATCATATCCAAGATTATGATATTAAGTGTTGATGTGCGATTCTGTTTCTGGTTTAAAGACTTTGTAGTAATTGAACTTGCTTTTGTTTCTTAGACTTCTGATTTTTTGGTGAATTCGCATTGTGGCGGGCGGCTGGGGGCTGTACCCAGCCGGGATGCCTAGAAAGACCGAGAGAGGGACTATGCCTCCCTCAGATGATGAGAGGGCAGCCACCCTGGTTTGTATGGGGGCCACGGGAATTGAGCATGAAAGCTCAACCCTATAGGGGCCTGTGGCCACCGCCTGAGGGCGCCCAGACGAGTAAGGAGCCCTGGACGTCAGCATTTCAACCACACCCGGAGGTGCAGGCGAAAGAAATACCAGGGACACCCAGAGTGCTTCTGGGTGCTCATGCGGCACTTCCGCCACACCCGGAAGTGCAGCAGGAAGCTCATCAAGGGGCACCTGGAGCACGTCAAGGTGGAAATAAAAGGGGCCACCTCCCTCCAGTCATTAGCCGGAGTCGGGTAGAGGAGGACGAAGCTCAGAGGAGAGGAGTGAAGGCAGTGAAGGAAGGACAGACCATTGAGAGGCCCAGACTTGAGAAGGGTGTTTGGTGCAGGTGCATTGTGTTGTGTGCTGGACAGTTTTTATTGTAAATAAACGTGGGTGTTTTTGTACTTACGGTGTCCGCCTGTTTGTGTCCAGGCTGGTTCTCCACAGCATATAAGCACCTAATGTGAAAGTCCATATCTGTCAGTCTGTCTGTCCACATCGAACAACTCCCCCCTCTGTGCACTAATTTGGTTGAGATGTGGCACACTTATTCTTCAGAGATTTTCATTTCAATATTTTGAACAGATTGCACTGTACAAAGCTTTAAAAATTCAAAATCTCCTAACGAAAAGTAGCGGTGAATTTTGCAATCTCGTCCATCTTAAATTTGAGAAATGTTCTGTGCGACTTCAAGTAGGAATTAGTTTACTCTTTTACTTTTTACCTTGAGAGTGGTTGCTTGAACTTGTGTATTTCCTCTTTTATTCCTCTGACAGCTGTTTGTATGTCAAACACAGGACATAGCGCATGCAAAAACAACTCACAAAGCAGCGCCTCTTCCTGCAGTTTTACATAAGCTAACTAACTAAGCGCAAAAAAGTCACTTCTCTGGAAATATATAGAAGGGAAAGTAATTATGTAAGGATACATTAGACTGAATTGATTGAACAATATTATCTGCAGATTATTGCTGTAAAGAACCAATGTTATCAACCTTCAGCTAAACAGTGTTAGAATTAATTAACAGCACAGGAAAGGTCCAGCTACCCTAACCGATATGAACACAGGATGGGTTTAATGGATGATGGCGTCGGGAGGTGGGAGGCTTCAGTGGCTTAAGCCCCTGATTTTTCAGTCCCAGATATACACGAACAATCACGGCTAACCCCGATCTTCTTTATACAATAAACTTACTTATTTATATAATCTTAATGAATTACTGGGTTTTAACTAATATTACTAGCTAGATGGGCAACTTCTTTCAGTTGCTTTTCTCCTTTTATAGGGTAATATTGATACTGATTTTATGTTAGTATTGGTGAGTTTGAGTTAATAGTATCATCCATCCATTATCCAACCCGCTATATCCTAACTACAGGGTCACAGGGATCTGCTGGAGCCAATCCCTGCCAACACAGGGCGCAAGGCAGGAAACAAACCCCGGGCAGGGCGCCAGCCCACCACATAATAGTATCATTTGCTAATTATTTGTTTACTACTTTATTAGATATATTTTAAAAAAGGTTATTAATTAAAAAATTAAACAACAGTTAGTCATAGCCACTAACACACATTTTATATCACTTGAATTGGAATCTGCTGTGTATGAAAGCTACTGAGCCTTTCTGTACTCCATTTTTAACAGCACTCTAAAGTGCTGTTAAAAAGTCACATTTAATGTGCTCCAACAACACATTGAATCACATCCTGTTTTCATTGTTACTTTTGAAAATGACACATTGTTATAAAACTATTTAATAAATAAAAGTGTAATAACTTATGCTTGGATGGAATATATAAGAAATGCGAAATTACTTACATATCAGTTAGCTTAGTTGCCGAATGCACCCGAATGTTACGCTATTGCTTTTTAAACTTGATGACAAATCAGTCAGAATTCTCAATTGTGTCTCACCTCCTAATTCCTTTCATTGAGATCTTCACTATCTCGGCTTGATTCGGTACAGATACAAACACAAACTTCACAAATTATTGATTTCATAAGGATTACACACAAGGATAGATTTGAAAGGAATTTAGGTTGTACTGTAAATACAGCCCAGCAATATCTGTCCATTAATTAATTGTTGAAAAGGGGCAGCACCCAAAACATGTAGGTGTAGTGAAGGGGGAGATTACAAATCTACTGTATAGTGTATTGCAAATGGAAAAATCCAGAATATAACTCTGCCCCATTACTTTTGCCTGTGTACCTCCAGTCCCAAAGAGCCTTGTGAAGAGGTGAGCCTTGAAGAAAAATCTGAATATTGGTAGACGTCTAGTAGTCCACATGGAAAGGGAAAGCTGAATGCAGAGCAAAACTTGAACAGCTGCGTGCATTGTAGTGTGTTTGAAGAGAGCTAGCAGGCAAATTGAAGCAGAATGGAGAGACCTGTAGTCTGCAGCCACCTGTAGTTTTCAACTGAACCCTAACAGCAACGGGAAGTAGTAGAGAGAATGAAGTACAGGAGGAATGCGCGTGCCACCATGAGCAGTAAACGATAGTCCAGAAACAGCAATCTGGATCAGCTGACAATGCTGGGTGGTTTTTCTTTGGGAAGAAGTAGAACCAGGTGTTCCTAGGAAATGGCTGTAAAGATAGGCAAATATGAATTACCTGTGTAAAACCACCATGTTAGAATATCTTCTGAGGCAAATTCACAGAAATCAAGCAGAAATTGAGCACAGTTATCTAGATATTTGCTGAAATATTTGTAGGGTTAAATGTACAATCACGTGATTAAGGAGGACCCCAGGCATTTTGGACATGCTGGCATGAGTAAGTATTCTTGTTAGGGATAAAACCTGCTCCGATGTTCACCCCATCATCAAATACCAACATACTAAATGTCCCCAATCCAATAAAAGGAAAGTGTCAAGGTGTAAAAAGTGGGCAAATTAAAAATTATAGTAGCATTTTGTTAAAGGTTTGTGGAGTTTCCATTTTTGTTCATCTTGGCTGTAAAGTAGCTGAACTGAGATTTTGTCATTTTATTGACATTTTTACTGATGAGAGCATTATATCTGCTAAGGCCTGAAAACCAATTTCATCAGGTTTAAAACTATGCCTTCCTCCATGCGGTTATACATGCGGTGACATGGCGTAACATTGAAACTCCAGAATTGGGCAAGAAATGGGCTAAGCTGTTTAAAGGGTAACCAAGTGTTACATGCTGGAACTGTAGGGTTGGGAAAAATGTGTTTGTGTTTGGAGAGCACCAGTGCAAAAAGGAAAACTAAAAGAAAGAAAGTGACCCAAGCATGTTGTTTAGGGGGATGGCACATGTGCATGAGTAAGGTGGAGCTGATTAAAAGGTGTAATTAATACCATTGAGAGACATCAAGAGGGTGAAGATTCTGGCGTGTTTGTAATCAGGGGCGATAGAAAAAGAATCCTGGGATTAGGTGACGTGTCCCTGGACTGTTATTTAATGCCTGAGTGTGCGGAGCATGGAAATTTTAGGGTAATAGAGCATTCATCTTAAAGAAATATCATAAAGGGTTAATAAACGTCAGAAATCAGATAAAGGCAAAGTGAACAACAAAATGCACTGAAAGATGACTAACAAGTCAGCAGATGTCCTGTAAAACAACCAGAATGGACAGTTGTTATAGGCACAGAAATGTCAAGGTATGGTGGCTCAACTCAAAAGGTATAAGAAGAACCAGAATATAGTATAATAGACTTTTACTTTATATAAATAATATGTATGTAAACCAGTGAACCAACCAGAGTAAAATGTATTAATCGATTGACACTGTATGTAAATTCAATAGTTTATAAAATGATCCTCTGTTCTTTGTTTCTCTGATCACTCTGACCATGCTGTAACATACTGCTTTTGAAAAAATGCTCCCTCCAAGGCAGTAATTAAAAGATACGATGAACAGCTCTTCTCCTGCCTGATTACTTAGTTGTCCTGTTAGGGGATGTTTCTTTCTTTAATAAGATGTTAAGTTTCTACCACACCATAGAGGATCAGGAGGTGCCTGTAGAGTGTGCAGAGTCTGATGAACTTAAACGGCGTGCAAAGCAAGGACAAGACATGCAGTACCTAAAGAGCGTGAAGGGTGTGTGCTGCATGAGGAACACGAGGAGCGTGAAGAGCTTGAGATCATCAGTGTGAGTTCAGATCTGCTGAGCACTAGAGCAGTGAGAACCGAAGATTGTGCGCAACTGACTCCAAAGTGTTTAAAGAGTGAAATGGGTGGTCATCTTTTGGGTCTGGATGATCGAGAGGCAGTGGAGATGGGAAGAATTTCAGGGACAGGTCTTCCTAGAACTAGTGAAGGTGAAGGAGGAAGACTCACCAGGAAAGTGTTTTCAGAAATGGCCTTTACAAAGTCTGTGCTTTTTGGAGAGGTTCACAGCTGGATTGATGAAAGCTCTGGATTTTTTTTTTCACGTCTCTTTTAAACATTTTAATCTTATCTGGGATATTGTAGTTATTTTGTGTTGTGTCACCTAGAAAATGCAGTTTTAAAATATGATTTTTAGCACTGGAAGGGCCACTTGTGTAGCTTCCCTCATCATTATTTACTGCGGCTTGGTCTCATGAACTACAAGATGCCCAGAATTTGGTATGTACTGGGGCTGAGGCCACGGGGCATCACCATCACAACATGCTTTTAGGTAATAAAATAATTGTGAATTCTGAATCTTTGGCAAAGAAAGAAAGGAATATAAAAAGGGCATGCATTATGTATAAATACATTATGCAAATTCTCAAATCCTTTAAATGGAAGTTTCAGTCGCAGGGTTCCTGGGGGTTTATTATTTGAAAAGTACTGAGTGCAAGGTGGGAAACCAACCCGCACAGGCCATCAGCTCATGCATAGTCAAAGTGGGGCCAATTTAAATTCATCAGCTTTACACACATCTTTAGTGATGTGGGATGAAAACCAGAATATCCAGAGGAAATCTAATGCAAGTCTTTACAGGAGAACTAAGGAGTGTGGAATTTTAAACCTAGCACACTGGACTTAGGATGAAGCAGTACTTATTACTGTGTCACCTTGCTGCTATATATAGTGCTTTAAAACAAAAAAAAGTTACAGGAGAGACCTGTCTAATTTTATTTATAATCAAATTGTTTTTAGAAAAAAGACAACGAAATACCAAATCTGAAATGATAAGAATAAGCTTCCCCCATTAACACTAGAATTACCAGAGGCTACGAAAAAACTAATAGATCCGTCCCACCTTAAATCGCTTCGCACCTCTCCATCAGCGCCTTTTGTCCTTTAATTGTGTTGATAACCAGCAAGCAGACTGCTATCACATCCCCTACCGGCTCACAGTTTTCTCAGCTCAGGTCTGTTTACCTGCGTGTCAGTTGCTTGGAGTTGTATAGAGTGAGAAGTCAAGCAAAATCACACCTTTTATAAATACTATATCATTATTTGGAACACATGCATTTCATGTGTGTTCCGTGTCTACAAAAATCTATGTACAGTAAACACATCGTTAAAACAGAAACGTTTTTCATGTTTTAGTAATAATTGACAAAATGTAGACATGAAATGTATAATGTGCTAAGCCAGAATTCCAAATATCAAATAAACACTTTCACAAAAGGTACAAATATAACAGAACAAGTGCGCTTCTATTCAAGAATATATCTGCAGAAAAAGAACCCACGTTAGGGTGCAACATTGATACGCATTGACTACAGCTGCTTCGGTGGCGCGATGGTATCAACTGTTGACTGGTAATCAAAACTTTACGGGTTCAATCCCGGATGTGTCCGTTTTGAGAAGTGAACTGCTCTTATTCTTACTATTTTAGAATAAACACATACATTTTATTTCAGTCTGTAACAGCCGGTGTAAACGTATTATACTTGTAAAGGTTAGCTTTGTTTTTTTTTTTTAATTCAGTTTTATTCTCTCAGTCACGTTTACGATCCTACCCCCCTCCCCCATCTGACACTGCTGTTTTCAAATAAAGACGCGCTATAGCTCTGCACTCTACTTGTGACTTTACACTGTAGGAAGTAAGTAAATAAACCAAGGTAAATAATTAAATAACATTCGATCTGGCTCTTATATACAAAGTACAGCAGCGGCAGCTTCCACCTGCAGCTATAGATTCTTCCACGCTAGTGTTTAGATCTGGACAGTGCATGTGCCCCAAAAAAAAATTTACCTGCATTCTCGTATTTTTGCCATTGCTGTACTTTGTATATGTATATGGGAAGCTCTGCACTCTACTTGTAACTTTACGCTGTAGGAAGTAAGTAAATAAATTAAGGTAAGTAACATTCGATCTGGCTTTTATGTAAGTAACGTGGTGAAAAGTCAAGCACAATGACCCCTTTTATTGGCTAACTAAAAAGATTACAATATGCAAGCTTTCGAGGCAACTCAGGCCCCTTCTTCAGGCAAGGTGTAAGTAACATATAAATGTTAATGTTTTGGGCACATGCACCATCCAGATCTAAACACTAGAGTCGAGAGTCGTTTGCGTACTGAAGAGTCTATAGCTGCAGGTGGAAGCTGCCGTTGCTGTACTTTGTATATAAGAGCCAGATCAAATGTTATTTACTTATTTACCTTGGTTTATTTACTTACTTACTACAGCGTACAGTCACTCTCTGCTGTCTACCAGGCCCAAAAAACTTGCGTTCCTTATTCGTCATAGCTGCGTTATATGCATCTGTCTAGGTACTCATTGGTTGCCAGCTTTCATGCACACAGACCCTCCCTTATGACTGTTCTATTTTAAGTTGCAGACTGGTTGGACTGAGCTATTAGGGATATCAAACTACATGACTGAAAAATTACGGGAGTGCACTTCCTCTGCCTCCAACTTGTTAAGATTACGTAAATAAAATCAGCAATTGAAAAAAATCCCTAGAAGAGTTGTGTAATGTGTTAAGAGAAAGGGGGGGAAAATTATTACTGGTCCACAGCCATCCAGTGCCTTACAGACTGAGAGGCCAACCTGTTACAAATAGTGGCACTGGACGACCTATTGATCCTGGATGCTGAGAATTATAAAAGAACTAAATCATAAAAGAATGATTTGAAGAGATTAGAAAGAAAAAAAAGTAGTTTTGCTACTATAGTGCCTAATGACAAAAGTTTACATCCATAATGGCTAACGTGGTACAACACCCTAGTACACGGGTGTCGAACTCTGGTCCTGGAGGGCTGTAGTGGCTGCAGGTTTTCATTCTAACCATCTTCTTCATTAGTGACCAGTTTTTGCTGCTAATTAATTTCTTTTGCTGTAGTTTTAATTAACTTGACTCAGGCCCATTAGCAGCCAAACAATAATGAGACACAAAACAAGTCGCCACATGACCAGCTCACCTGTGCCCATTACACAATATCTGAAATTAAAGAAAGGTGATGGTCTTTGTAAAATGTTTTGGAAATGTCTGCTGTGGCAGAATGAGAGCAGCAACAAGCCATGGAATTAAATAATGGGTTTAATTAACAGCAAAATTGGCTTCTTATTAAGAGATTGGTTGGAATGAAATTGGCTGGAGTTTGATGTTCCAATTTAGCTGGTCATCAGTTGGCTCGTTTCATGACTCATTTCTGTTTGGATGTCATTTAATGAAGAAACGATTCAATTCAGAGGACTGAATCCTGATAAACAAGGCTATTAAAATGAAGGGAAAATAAGTTAATTAGCAGTGAAAACTGATCACAGATTAGGAAAAGGGTTAGAATGAAAACCTGCAGCCACTGCGGTCCTCCAGGCCCGGAGTTCGACACCCCTGCCCTAGTAGTACATTGTACAGATGGAAGAGTGAGACCTGCCTAGTGAGGTCTATTGACATAGAAGTAGTTCCTTTTGTGTTACATTAGTCCTATGTGTACATTCTGAGCAGAAATATTGTTTCCACATTGTGCTGAGTTGAAGTGATGTAGCTTGCAGAGAATAACTGCTAAAACATTTGATTTCCGTCCTTCAATTTTTTTTAATCAAAGCTTTGATATCTTCTTGCCCATGCTTATTTGCCAGTGGTGAGGTGGTGATGGTAAATTTAGAAACAGGAAGTAGGTGATGAAAACTGAGGAGTGCCGACTGCCTGGAGAATCGTTGCAGGTAATTAATTGACATTTGCATAGTATATTTTCCTATAAAGGGATACAGTAGCTTCCTTTTCAAACAGCTGTGCATGTGTATACCTGGAGCAGCTTAGAAGATTGACAGAGACTTTTAAATGCTTACAACTGGCAAACCACAGGTATAAAAATGATAAATGCCTTAATAAATAAATAAATAAAGATATGCCTTTGATGAGGTGACCTGGCTAACAGATCTGTGCTGTTGAAGAAGCACTTGTCTCGCTCGATAGGTACGGTAGGTACGGATTACTCATTTTTCTGCTCATCAGGCCTCGTCTTTGGAGAAGTTAAATAAAATATTTCAAGTGAGACGATGAAGAGGAAAATGTAATTATGTAGCTTAAATATTTGGGAAACAGATTTTCCTTTATTTGTGCACAGTACAAACTTTGAAAATATACTTTTTAGTTAACTGTATTGCCAGGAATTAGTTACTTAAGAAGTATATTATCACAGATTTTCAGAAAGTTATGAGTATGTCACTTCCCCAGTATAATTAAATTGCATAATGCAAAGTGGACCTTCAGTTAAATGTTAAAATAATTTAATTTATGCTGGTGAAAATGAATGACATTTTATTGAGCTGCCTTGCTTCTGTTTCAGTGGTCTTGATCACATTATCCTTTTTGTGTATGGGGTGCTTCAGGCTGATTTTTTAAGTTTTCTATATGTTTAGCTTGTAATTGATTTATTTCAAATTTCTTGAGAGGCAATTTGCTACAGATCAAAGTCCTGCTGATTAAATGCACACGTTACTAATTGTGGGTGACAATATGGCATGGCAGTGACCTCTCTCACTGGTGGTGTGTCACACACAACATACTTTATAACAGCCATCGAAATGTGTCAGTCGGGTTATCTGGCAAATTTTCAATCTTCTGTCCCTTTACTGAAGCCACTTAACTCTAACTTCAGCTGTATTATGTTCAGAGTAGGAACCAGCCGTGGATGAGGTGTTTGCTGATAGCTTTATTTAGATTTAATTTGTATTTTACGTATTACTACAGATATGGATCCAAAGTGTGAGAAAATTACTTCATAAAGATAGTGACATTGATGTAAACCTGCTACTAAAAATACTGTTTATTTTATTCAGCATGTTTCCATGTCCACGGCAGATAATACTTACTTAATCTTTTTGCATTTTAACCTCCAAAATTAAGCAACAGTTGTAAAATTTATAGCATATTGAAAAAGGTAATAGATGGGAAAAATTCAAACTTTGAAAGAAACCCAGAGAGATGGCAGAGGTGAAAGAAGTGTGCTTGAGCTTGGGGAAGGTGTATTAAAGAATTTTAGTGTTATTTGAGTGGGCAATGTCCCATCATGTCAGTGCTTGGAGGGAGGGCAGAGAGTGTAGGTGGATATTTCGACTTTGAAAAGTGAAATCATAGTTTTTAGAAAAATGTTTTAATATTAGACTCTTCCTTTTTATATTAAGTATGGGATATTCAAGCTATGCAATTCCTTTGACGTCTCCTTGAAATAATGACTGCAGTATTTTTGGTGTTGAACAATTTTTTAGAGCCGCAAAACAGTTTGTCAGAAAAGTGTGGCAGTGTGGTTCATTCATTTTTTGTGTTGTTATTGTTTCTATGCATAGTGATTTTTTAAAATTCCCATTCTTAGTGCCTTTCATTGTTATTTAAGTAGCACTATAGTTAGGTTCACATTGACGTTTTTTGATTTGCTCTGATTTATTTATCGTATTCTCCATACCTTTCAGTGGGCACTGCAATTCAAGGTAACAGATGTGTTTTAACATTTTAATGTTATTTTCTACGTATTAAAATGATGTGCTTCCAATGCTTGTGCGTGCATTTTCTTGACCTCTATGGATGTGCGTCACTAGTGGGCATTTGACACAAGTTATAAGCACCAGATTTGATTTTCTCTTGATAAAACTATTTTTGCATTATCAACTCAAAGTCTTTCTTTAAATAAATTTTAAATACTTTTGTTAGAGTAAATTTAACACGTTCTAGTAGTAGGACAACCTGATAAAGTAGGAAAAAATATCACAATTGCACTATAAAAGAGTATAGAGTGCATAGAAAATGTCCAAACTTTAACTAATCAAAGGAAAAACTTTATTAGAGACTGTCACTCAACAAACAACCAAGAAAAAAGGCTGGTTTTGATTAGTGATTTTTTTTCAAATGTGGTCAGTCCTTATAACTTGATGATAGATGTAATGTTCCATGTACTGACTTTGTTAATGTCCCTGACTATTCTGCCAACTCCTAAATGAAAGACCTTTACAATCGCTGCCACTTGCAAACTGCAATTAGACCTCTAGCCTGTTTCACCCAAGACATTACAGATATTTCTGAACTTCAACATCTGAAACTATGGGTGCCAAATCATTATTGCCAGAATCCAGACTTTACAGTGTATAAAGGTATGAAGGCAGTGTGTGGTCTCTTAACTATTGAAGTACTCTACTACAGCTTATGCAAATATTTTTTGTTATAATACACAACGAAAACTAGATTATCTGTTCATACCGAGTAATCAGTGAAATTGGTTAATGATTTCCAGAATGATTTACAGGGTGAACAGACAGGCAGAGGCACTTGCTAATTACATATGGCTAGGCTTTCCAGAATCTCTGCTAAATGTGTAGGAATCTGAACTCCTTTGGTGTTGTCAATTTTGCTACTGAACTTTAAGCTAAATGATGTTCATGTTTTGAGAGTGCCAGCATCATGGCACAGTGTGTAGTGCTCTTGCCTATATGGATCACACAACTTGCGTTTGAATCCCACACCAGGTGACTGTCCTTGTGGAATTGTACATTTTCTCTCCATATCTGCACTGGTTTGCCTCTCACTTCTCCAAAGACTTCAGTACAGAGCTAATCATCAATTCCTAACTGGCCCAGTTTGAGTGTGGATGTATGTGAGTGTGCCTTGTAATGGACTGATTCCCTATTGGGGCTGCTTCCTGTTTTCCAGATGCTGTCAGGATATTCTGCAGCCCTCTACAGTTCTAAATTGTTTTAAGTAGGTCTGGGAATGATATGTTCAAATTTTCTTCTATGAATACTGGTTTATTAGTTTTTCATAGAGAAAATAAATCATAAGCATGCATAATTCATTTTTCCTAGAGCAAGAAAAAAATTGCTTTCTCAAGAGGAATTTCATGATTTCTCCAATTAGGTTTCTATATACAAAAAAATTGGGCTTGACAGTTCAGTGGAATTATACAACTTCAAACAAGTTGTAGTTGTCAGTCCAGGTGTAACAAAACACAATCTCCAGTTTAGGGCTCTTTCAGGTGTGGCAGGCTGCCAGTAAAGTATCCCAGAAGACTATTGTGTGCTGTTAAACTGAAATCTGTCTATTAGGTTTTTTTGTGAGTTTTCAGAGTTTGATAAAAACTTGGGTGGACGGCAGTTGTCCAAAATATCCATCCATCCATTATCCAACCTGCCAAATCCTAACTACAGGGTCACGGGGGTCTGCTGGTGCCAATCCCAGCCAACACAGGGAGCAAGGCAGGAAACAAAACATGGGCAGGGCACCAGCCCACCACAGGGCACACACACTAGGGACAGTTTAGAATCACCAATGCACCTAACCTGCATGTCTTTGGACTGTGGGAGGAAACCGGAGGAAACCCACACAGACAAGGGGAGAACATGCAGACTCCACGCAGGGAGGACCTGGGAAGCAAACCCTGGTCTCCTAACTGCAAGCCGGCAGCACTACCCACTGCACCACCCTGTCCAAAATATACACTAATTAATTTAGTTATTGAATCTATATGCATATTTTATGCATAAACATCTACATGTGGAAGTTTGTGTGTCTGTCTGTCCAGCCGGCCCGGAAGTGTGAGGTTACAGCATGAAGCTCAAAGAGCTGGCAACACGGTCCCAAGTTAATGAGTCAGAAGAAGAAAGAAGTACGAGGCTATAGCATGAAGGTGAAAGAAAGCGACCCCGTCACCAAAGTGAAACTGCCGGCGAAAGACAAACTCACTTTGCCGCTAATACACAAGCGAGGTGAGCACGTCGGCAAAACAAAACCTCCGAAGAGAGAGGAACTCGCTTACCCACTGATCAAAACGTCCACCGCTGACTCTGTATTTCAGTTTTTTTTCTGACAATTTCAATAGTTTCTAGGAGCCTGGGCTTACACAGCTAGTGTTTAAATAAAATTACAGTTGATTGAAAAGATAGAGGACAGAAGAAGCATTGTAATCACTGAACTTTGACAAGATTTTGGAAGATGAAGGAGAGTGAGAGGGAGGTTGGGAGCTTACGCTGATGAAGGAGCTTCATCTTAAAATATGCATTATTGTGACAAAAGAATTAAGGAGATGGTTAAAGGTAAGGTTTTTAAGACAGTGTTCAAGACCAGCAATGACATATGGAGCTGAGACATGCATAGTAAAGGGAATGTAGGAGAAGAAGTTAGATGTTGCAGAAATGAAACTGTGGAGATTTGTTGAGTTACAAAAAAGGACAGAAAAAGAAAGGAGACAATCAGAGGTACAGCAAAAGATGCCTAAGAAAATACAGGGAAGTAGATTGAAGTGGTATGGACATGTGATGAGGAGAGATAATGAATATGTGGGCAAAAGAGAGATGGGAATGGAAGTACAGGGGAAGAGAAAGCAGGTGAGGCCAAAACAGAGGTGGATGAATAAAGTAAAAGAAGATCTGATGGAAGAGGGCTTGACAGGTGAGGGGGTGCAGGACTGAGTTGTTTGGAGAAGTTTGATCAAGCACATCAACCCCACATAGAAGAATCATGTGATTGAAATGAATTCAACCCAGTGTACCAGCAGTTTGCAGTAACTACAATGTCACTCACACTCTCCTTCAAAGGCCTTATTCTTGACACACTCATTCCATGGTATTTGTTATGTGTACTGATAAAATGCATCTGTTAAAATGAAAAATGCAATGCATTGTATTATGGTATGAATTACAAAGTATATTCCAATAGATGTTGGATCTCAGATGTGCCCATTACAGTGTAACTACGAGACATAAATTATGCTATAAGACACAACTAACTTCTTGCTGAATGTTTTTAATAGTTGTCACTTTTTATTTTATGATAATGTACTAAAAGTATCTCTTAGGGAGATGCACAGAGGTATTGCATACCTGTGCATAATGGTCTTATCCCACTGAGTCAAGGTATAGCTGGGTTTTTCCAAAGATTGGCCCATAAGTAAAAGGAAGTGTAAAGCCAGCTAGATCAATAAGAAACAACTCCAACAATTTTAGAGTTCTAACCCAAAGTCACTTGACTTTAACAATTAACGTGTTTCTTTTAAATGCTGCCCTTTGGAATGGTGGAAGCTTTCACTTTGACATGTAGAATGATTCTTTGCATTTGGACTAAGACAAATGATGGCTTTGACATACCTGCCTGCAATTGTTGTGGCTGAGTTTCTATCACTGTCTCATAATGTGCTTTATTTTTAAACCAAACATTTAAAAGAGTATGAAACCAGGAACTCCAAAACTGCCCATCCTATTCACAGTAAACTAATGGAGTATTCTGTGCCAGGGAAATTTTCAGAACCTTGTTTATACATTATGTCTGCCCCATGGTTTCATTCAACAAGCAGTCCTCAAGCCAGTATGGGCCAATTGTGCATCTTTATCCTCTATCCACAGAGTCTCAGAACGTACACCACAAGAAACCAAAATAGCACATTTGGCTTTTAAATCTGAAAACGGATAACCCCTAACTTACGTAACCTGCAAAGGGAAGCTATTTTTATATTTAAATAAATTTAAATTCATTACCACCAAGGAAGCCAATGACATTTTATCAGACTGGGGGTCATCTTAAAATAAAAAGCATCTAGCAGTAATGGCTGTTTAACTGTCAATATTTATCCATCTCCTGGTCTAAAGTGAAAAAAAGCAGCACTTCTGGCAAAACAGTCAAACATCATACTGTATTTGGGCCTGCTGTGACATAAAAATGAATAGTCCTAAAGCACATTAAGTGAAATGAATGATTGTTTTAGAAATGAGAAATGTTAAACAGGTATTGACAGTCCGTATGAAATTACAAAGTGTGAAAGTGACCAAAACTCTTCAGCTAACATTTTAGCTTTATGTGATCATTCAGTCCGTCCAATCAGTGGAGTGTTGTCACAAAATGCTTTGAAATGCCATTAGCATTCAAAGGCCGTGTGCTAGTTGTAGAGACTAAAAGAGTATGTAATTTATAAATTCTCAATAGTTTTCAGAAATGTATAACCTTCTAATTTCAACAGTTCACCAACTGTATAAAAGGTAATAAATTCAGCTCATCCCAGAAGTTACCAACTCTAGAAATCTAGTACACAGTTTTTTTGAAAATACTGCTAATATTGCATTCTGCCGATTAGACGATGAGGCAATACAATTCAGGCATTTTTATAAGTGAGTCTAAAGTTAGACGTCTCTCACTTAATCAGTGATTGTTTACGTAATGGCTGGTATAAATCAACAGAAGATACATCAGAAACCAGGAGGCATTGCTTCATACGAATAGTATGTGGGAATGTGGGAGAGATGACAATTTCATGTAACAGAATCAGAGAAGCCCATAGCTTTTAAAATACTTTATTAGGTCAACAGAGCTCTTATTTATGGAAATTATCATTATCATTATTTGATCATTATGCCTTATGTTCTTAAGTGTTGCTATGACAAAGTCACAGTTTGGGCCACTAATGAGGCTTCTGATACTAGGTGTAGAAGAAAATGGAAATATCTGGACACAACTTTCAAGGAAAGAGAAAGAGTAGAGGTTCTTGTTTTGCCTAGGTACCTTTGCCACGATCAGTTAACTTTAACAAACTCCAAAAGTTAAACACATTAAGTCAGGGAGTCTACCAGTCAAATGATTAAGAGGCTTTTTTTTTTATCAGTAGCCTTACCACCTGAGGTTCAGAACTGGTCATCCACCCGAAGCTAAACATCTAGGAGAAGCTATGGTTGCTGTTGGAAGAGGAGTTGGTGAGGCCTGCTGGGGGTGCTTACTCTTTGATCTGTGTGTGGTTCTCAGTGCCCCAGTGCAGTGACGGGGACACTGTGGTGTAAAAATGGTGCCGTTCTTCAGATGAGATGTAAAACCGAGGTCCTGACTCTCTGATCATTAATGGTATCTTGGTATCTTTCGAAAAGTATAGGGTGTATCCCGATGTCCTAGCTAAAATGTCAATTACATCCTTGTCCATTCTGACCCCCAAATCATCCCCTGTCTCTAATTGTCTCTCTCTCTCTCTCTCTCTGTCTCTCTCTCTCACACCACCTAATAGCTAATGTGTTGAGTGTACTTGTACAAAATGGCAGCCGTTGCATCTTACCATGAAGTTGGTGGTGGTTGATAAGCCAAATGCTTTGGGTAGTGAGAAGAGAACTATATAAACGTAATTAACTATTAATTATTTTTCAGTGATCTTCTTGGTGAACTACATTATCCAAGTACATAACAGACACATTATGGAAATTTGTTTAATTTTTCTATAAAAACATTATAAAATGAGCCATAGTTACAGTGCCAGTGTTTGATTATTTTTCTCTTGGTTGTCACCATGTTGTGTGTTGTTTTGTAGTTCCCATCATGTTTTTGGCAATGACATCTGACACCATTCCCACAGTTCAGATAATACTCAGTGTGCATCATATTGCCACTATATAGGATGGTGGCATGTTTCACCTAGAACCTGTACCTTAAAGGAGAAGCTTTCTCAGGTAGAATCTGTAACACCCTAACAGTAGTTAAGAATGAGAAACTTTGCTTTTGTTGTTCACCCTGCTTTTGGTGGCATTCACTTGGCTCTGGCATTCTGGTTATTCTGGCTGTTATTACTGAACTTCTCTAGTCTGACTGCTTTTTTGGATGATCTCTTTAAACATGTTTACATCTCAGTAAAATCCCAACACACAGACAATTAAGTGTTCACGGAATATTGGGGATTACTTATCACTACATATGGATGGGGACGATGCAAACAGACTTGGAGTTTGACAGCTGGAAAATGACATAGCATGACAAACATTGTCAAGCCTTCTTAACTCAATTCAGGGTGACTGGGGGTGCTGTTAAAATATTGTTAATGTCAAATTTGTTTTCTGAGATTAAAGTCAATGTACACTTTAATTTGGAAATTCTATAAGGCAAAATGTGTCACAGCTAAATGACAAAACTATCATACAATATGAAAGAAAAACATTAAGTGAGTTACAGAAAAACAATCATTCATTCCTTTTTTCCTATTCATGGCCCTTTTTGTTTGACAGTCTCAAACTAGTTTAATTCAATGGTCTAACACTATTTACAATTGTTACCTGAATTTTATGAAAATATTCCTGTGAATATGACTTTACACTCATCTGAGTTGCACATGAGAGAAGCAGTTTGACTGGAGATGTCTGACTACAAGTCATAGACTGACAAGGATCTACAGCCGTCTAAAATGGAAGCATTCATTTGAAATTAACAATATCCACGGTATCAATAGAGATTATTTGATTGTGTTAATAATGTGGCTACTTTTTCTGTCCTTAGCTGACCTGGTTGAACTTTCATTCACTTTCAACTTATTAGCATTAAAGTTAACTTCTGACATTATAAAGGAGGGACTTAATGCTCAAAAACAGAATAGCTGTCTCCACCACTGCACCAAGATGCCATCTAGTCTGTATTTCAAGTTGAACTATCATTGAATCGTCCTCCAGTTTTCATGAAAAGTTCTATAGCTGTTTTTGAGTGATGCCAGAACAAACATATGAACAGATGTGAGTCAGTTTTATTTGTGTAGGTATAGCTGTGCTTCCTAGCTTTTGGAAAAATGATTGTGTTTAGACTAAGCATGACAGGTGATCCCAATTCATTATGAAATTTGACTTAGCTGCGGGGATATGATTACTGGTTAGCAGAGTACACCTGTCAATACAAACAGTGCCAGACAGGCCGAAATCATGGTGTAATGGCAAAAGTCTGCAATAAGTAACGGCAAAGACAATATTGCCAGGCCCAGGATGGCTTAGAGCCATAACAAAACTACTAAGGAGAAAAACTTTGAATAAAGAAAATGTTAATTGCAATGGGTGAAGATTAAACCAGGATTTCCTGCTTGGAAGGCAAGGATGTCAACCATTACATGACCGTCACAACCTGTGTAGTGACATTTCTCTTTTGATAGATCTGTTATTTTTCTTGTCACTCATTCCGACCCCAAGGGTGAAACTTATGGAGAGAAGTACCTGTGTGCCAGATTTTAAATGTTTGACTTAAACTTCTTAGAGTTTGACCCGAACATCACTTCAGCTCTAAAAAAAGAGCTAAAAGCATTCGTCTAAAATGTCACTCGGGCAACTGTATAGACGCATTTCATGTAAGCCTTAGATCAGAGGATTACTCAGGCTGTAAAAGTGCCAACAGCATTAGTGCCAAAGGATATAGGTGTGTCGTGCATAAGCGACAGGCCTGTGTTTTTCCCAGGGAAATGGTGCAGACATGTCTTCTCCTAGCCTTATAATGGCGTCCTTAGCAGTCCAGGTGTTACAAGCTTTTGACAGTGATACGAGCAGTGATGACAAAATGAATCTGTCTTATGGCAGTGAAATTCAAAGTGATTCTGATGAAAGTGACGCTCGTGTCAATTGCATATGTGCAGTGTGCTGTTCAAAAGCTGAATAGTCTGGAAAGAAAAATCCAAAAGGAATCAAACTACTATTGTCCTGACAGTGACATGGGATTGTGTATTTCTCCGTGCTTCAAGAAATGCCACACAAACGACACATTTTGACAGTATATATGGTAGGAGCATTATTTTTATTATTTTTATTCATCATTAATATTTGTATCATTACTGTACTTTCCACACTTCTGACCTTGTACTTTTAGTGCTTTTCACGTTTTACAGGAAAAAGATTTAATAAATATGTAATTTTTCAAGCCAAAAAATGCAATGCTTTTTGCATGTTTTTTCGAGGAGAAATGTAACGCTAAGGTAGTTAAAGAACAAAGCTGTTCATAAAGAACAAAAAAAAAAAAAAGAAATTGTGTTCACAGATATGGAGATTCCAAGTCAAATACAGCAGATGTGATCTCTCTGCTCTTCATTAAAGACCTCTTTATAAAGCAGTGCATCTGCTGTTGTGAAGGACCCCTCCGACAGTCTCTCTGTCTCACTTCCATCTGTCAGAAAGTATTGCAGCATCCAAACCAGATCTGCCAGGTTTTGTAACCACTTCGCTGTGTGGACTGTGATCTCTGTGCTGCCCTCAAATCTGCTTCTAGTAGCTTATTTATATGCAGTACATTTGTTACTACTGTTGTTTTTTTATTATTCGTTATTATTTATGAATTTATGAATATGTGCTTTAAATTAATACTATCTATTCACTTTCCAATTTATAGTACAGTGTCTTTACTCACCTTGCACTTGTCCTCTTTACGTATATGTTGCACCACAGCCCTAGGGATTGTTATTTCATGTCACTGTAAGCTGCAACACTGTGTATGGATGGTATGACAATAAAGCCACTTGATTTGACTTAATCATGTTACTATAATTAAATTATATTTTAAGTTTTTCACCACAGTGAAAAACAGTACTTCAGTACACTGAAGCGTCTTTATATTGTCATGTCTTCTATTCTAGATTGTCAAACCTTTATAAAAAAATAACAGTCATTTTATTTTCTACATTTTATTCTAAAAGAGACACAATCTAATGCCTATTTCAACTGTGAGCCTTTTCTGTTTCGAACCCAGACCTCCTCACCCATATACTGTATTCCAAGTTCAGACTCCCAATTTGAAATGCTGCTCTTAAGTTACGGGGTCCATCATCGTGAGTCTTCTGTTTTATGCAAAGGTTAACCCGTTCTCAAACAAATCACTGTCAATAAATGGAACGGTTGCCTGAAATTGTAATTTATTATAGAACCCTGTACACCTTTAAGTGTAGATGTGATTTTGCAAAGTTAAGAGGACCATGAATTGATACGCTGTGTTGTGTATCCACCTTAATAAACAGACAAGTGTCAGTGTGTGTATTTGTGTTTCCATCCGGTTGCCATGTCTCTGTTATATGCCATTTGGTATAGGGTTTCTAAAACCAGTACAAATCTTTGTAATGCGCCATCTGCTGCAGTGCATTTTATTACTACATGCATTACAAAATGCATTCCAATAGATAGAGCATTTCAAACGTTAACACAGAATACGTCCAACAGAGAGTGCAGACAGAAATCTGCTCATCCACCTTAATAAAAGGACAAGTGTGTATGTGTTTGGCCGAGTATCTGTGTGTCCTCTGGGTTGCTAGGGTTAGGAAGTAAAAATGTTAAAGAAGGGGCAAAAAAAAAAAAAATTTAATTAAATTAATAACAAATAATGGTCTAAAAATAAGAAAATATGTCTCATCAGCCTATTCTGTTTTCTTATGTTATATGCTGGCAAAAGCAGCATGGTGGTCATTTTCTTGCACCTGCTTGGACGACGTGTATGTGGTTTATAGCTGTAATGCTAATGACTGATAACTTTGTGTTGTGGGAAAAGGATGAGTGAAAATATTAATAAATTGGCATGCATGTCAGGAAACCAAAGCCCCGACATGACTAGAATAGAGACGTCAAGCCAGGCCAATGTGGTAGCAACAACTGCTGCGTTTTCCCAGCAAAACACTTCAACTCTAAGTGTGGTCAGTTCGAGGTGTGACACAGAGATGAAGAGGAAAAGGCCATCATTAGGGAAATTAGTTGAGTTTGTATTATATCAGACCAAATGGACAAACCATGTATCAAATAAAAAACATGAGGTCTATGTTGGTTACCTAAATTTAACCTGTCTAAGATGGGTAGGATAGCCATTTAGAATATAAAGCTATCATCCTGCATAATTCATGTATAGATAGCACTTTTCAATGGGTATTCCCGTTATCATTTGTTATCCACTTCCTCTCAGGTTTAGAGATTATTAGTACAACATGGCCTAAAGAGGGTGAATTCAGACCTCAAGAACCAGACATCCACATTTTTTCTCGTGTGTTCATTATCAATAGTCCCAAAGTAAATTTAAGATATTGGTGAAGGTGAACGGCCTGGTCACTTAGAAGCTGGCCTATAAATAGCGAAGACGCTAACTCAAACGTTTATGAGAATCTAAAGCCGCACTGAAATGGTGTCACTATAGAGAGGTCCTACATGAAACAAATTATATTTGTGTCATTATTGCATGTTTTATATCTGTATATATCTGTATATTCAAATGTCAAAAATATTCGTAAAAGTGGGATTTACTCTACCAGTTATTGTTCTGATAAATTATTAAAAGTTCATGGAACAATGGTATATTCAGTGTGGCCCTTAAACACAAAAACAGCCTTTGATGAAGGTCAGTATATCTCCATCTTTAATTTTCAAAGTTACTGCACAACTCAAACTATAGAGTTCTAAAAGATGTTTATTAAACCGGAGTTACAGTATATTAAAGGCAGCACGGTGGTGTAGTGAAAAGCTGCTTCACAATTCCAGTATCATAGGTTCAGATACCTTATCTAGTCATTGTCCATATAGAGACTGCACATTCTCCTCATGTCTGATCTGTTTTTTTCACTGAATACTGAAGTTTTCTTCCCACATCCCCAAAGTTATGTTGCGTTGATACTTCAGAGTGGGCTACCTGTCTAAGGCTGTTTCCTGCCTTGTCCTGATGGCTACCATGAGAGACTCCAGCCCCCATGACCTTGAATTTGATTAAGCAAGCTTGAGAAAATTTTGAATTAAGTATTGTACATACTATTTGTATGGCACTGTATGAAATTTAGATATGAAATTTAGGAACAAAATAATCTGTGATATCTGTGATGGCATAATAGTGCAGTGGTTAGTATAGCTACCTCACAGTTTCAGATGGGTGGGCTGGAATTTCACCTAGTTGCTGTTGGTTTGGACTTTGTACATTCTCGCTTTGTCTATTTTTTTTTATCTGGATACTTTATTTTCCTCCCACTTCTAAAACATGTGCTGTTTAGGTTGATTTGTCAGCTTTGAACTGGCCAAACATACAGTATATAATTGTGAGTGTGGCCAGTGATGGACTAACTTCTTGTACATGGCTGGCCTATACCTCACACACACACTTTCATACTGGGTTGGGTAAAAACATTAACAAATCACTCTTCTTATGTGATAGCTGTCACGTTTGTAGCAAAATGAAAGTAAGATGTCTATCTGAAGAGGAGCTCTGTTACAATTAAGACATCTCCTTTGCAAGTTTAGATAGATAGATACTTTATTAATCCCAAGGGGAAATTCACATACTCCAGCAGCAGCATACTGATAAAAAACAATATTAAATTAAAGAGTGATAAAAATGCAGGTAAAACAGACAATAACTTTGTATAATGTTAACGTTTACCCCACCGGGTGGAATTGAAGAGTCGCATAGTGTGGGGGAGGAACGATCTCCTCAGTCTGTCAGTGGAGCAGGACAGTGACAGCAGTCTGCCGCTGAAGCTGCTCATCTGTCTGGAGATGATACTGTTCAGTGGATGCAGTGGATTCTCCATGACTGACAGGAGCCTGCTCAGCACCCGTCGCTCTGCTACAGATGTCAAACTGTCCTGCTCCGTGCCTACAATAGAGCCTGCCTTCCTCACCAGTTTGTCCAGGCATAAGGCGTCCCTCTTCTTTATGCTGCCTCCCCAGCACATCATCGCAAAGAGGGCGCTCGCCACAACCGTCTGATAGAACATCTGCAGCATCTTATTGAAGTTTATTTGGGTAATCTGATTTGAAGATGCGCATGTTAAGTCTATGAATCTGAATTTGCGTGTATGAGAGTGTGAGTTTGTGTATGACAAGACAAGACTTGGTTCTTGTGTTGTGCTCAGCTACCTAGAAGTCTGTAACAGATTTAAGTGTGATCAGAAACTAGATAAATGATTAAGAGACCGTCTGTTATGAAAGTGTGCAGTCATTGTGGTTTTACAAAGGATGAACTTGGTGCCCCTGCATTTAGGGTCAAACCACAGATGAAGAATATTGAATTATGCTTGTATCGTGGACCCCGTGATCATTAGAGGAGACTGTGTGCAGAGGGTGCAAACCTATAAATACTTGGGAGTACAGCTGGATGATAAATTTGACTGGATTGCCAATACTGATGCTCTGTGTAAGAAAGGTCAGAGCCGACTATACCTCCTTAGAAGGTTAGCGTCCTTCAACATCTGCAATAAGATGCTGCAGATGTTCTACCAGACGGTTGTGACGAGTGCCCTCTTCTACGCGGTTGTGTGCTGGGGAGGCAGCATAAAGATGAAGGACACCTCACACCTGGACAAACTTGTTAGGAAGACAGGCTCTATTGTAGGAATGAAGCTGGACAGTTTGACATTTGTTGCAGAGCGACTGGCGCTAAGCAAGCTCCTGTCAATCATGGAGAATCCACTGCATCCACTGAACAGTGCCATCTCCAGGCAGAGGAGTAGCTTCAGTGACAGACTGCTGTCACTGTCCTGCTCCACTGACAGACTGAGGAGATCGTTCCTCCCCCACACTATGCGACTCTTCAATTCCACTAGGGGTGAACGCTAATATTATTCAAAGTTATTGTATGTTTTTACATGCATTTTTATTACTCTTTAATTTAATATTTTTTATTTTTGTATCAGTATACTGCTGCTGTATTATTTGAATTTCCCCTTGGGATTAATAAAGTATCTATCTATCTATCTGTATCCTGTTATGTGCTACCAGACAGGCATACATGAATGACCTAGAAGTGTGTTGCCCTCAACACAAATGAAATCTTCATATTTTAATCTGCTAAATACCATACAAATAGGGATGAACTATATATTCAGGTACTTATGGTCAGGCATAATGAAATACTGTTTGGGTTTTTAACATTGTAACGTCTCCAGTAACAGTATACAGTTTTCTGATAACTGGAATCCTTTTATTCTTTCTTTTCATAGGCCTAAAAATTTTCAGCCCGTACTGATCAACTGCAAGACATATTTGCTTAGAAATGCTTTAAGCATATATACTGTGGTTTGAACAGCATGGGCAAGGCACTTTAAACAAAGAAAGTAAGATTGCACAACCAATGCGTGTTTTTATTCAGTATTATAAAATAAAGATCAGTTAAAATATTCACATTTTCTCTCTTGCTGTCTGTCTTATATTCATAATACTCCATTTGTTAGCTTGGTAGAGTATGCTGATTCAGTTCTGTCACTTAGAAGGTGAAAAAAGCTGCTCTGAATGGGAGCAATGCAATGAAGACATACAAAGTCTGCATCAATGCCCGTCTTTTGATTGCCAGATATGCCTATATGCTAGAAAGTTAATAGCGATGTGGAAGTTCACTTTCATGGATTACTTTTGAGTAGCCTCAAAGCAGTGGTAGTGAAAGTATGGTCAACGTGAACTGAGTACAGGATTAAGAACGTATGAATCAATGTACTTTGTAATCTGATTTAAGGCCTGCTCGGTCACTGTTTGAGTATATTTTGAATGTTTTTGATGAGTCAGAAATTTATGGGAAATAACAAGAGTGATATTGGGTGTTCTGAAATTCAGTCTACTTCTTGCAATTTTCAGCATGTAACTATGATTGTTGAAGACTAGGAGGGTGAGTGGAATCCATGTGGCCCACATAATTTCAATTGTGACTTTCAGTGTTAATACAAAATGTGGACCCTTCCAGTTTTGTTTTGTCTAAATATAAAATTACTGGTCTAAATTCCAGTAACTGTTTTTCGGACGATGAATAAACCAGTTAGCTTCCAGAATATCTAAAATTCATGTAGTTTGACATGGGCAACTAGCTATATTTCTTTTTGTTTGTGAGACAAGGCCAAACTTTAAAACCCAAAACATGCACCATTCATCAAAAGGGCTTAAAGTAAGAGGAATTGAGTATAATGCTAAACATGTAATGCAAAGGGAGGAATTTACAAACCTAATGAAACAACACACAGGAACGCAAAGCATTATACAAGGTTTTATTGGAATTGTAAATGTGGAAAAGGCCAAATGCTGGCAATTACAAATGAAAGGTGAAAGATGATTCAGTAGAAGATCCAACCTCTTAGACTAACTCAAACAGTTTTAGCAGTTTATTGCTACATACAGTCTTCTACAAAGTCCTCTGACTTGCCCGAGGTGGACATGTCTCATAAAGAATAATCCATAAAAAAAACTCTGTAATCAATAATCTGCTGGAAAAAAATAACGTAATGTTGTACTGTAGTATCTCACTCCAAAACCTGAATTCTGCCAATGTCACTCTCAATCAGTCTGGTGTGATGATGCTCTATTGATTCATGACTGAAGACAGTTTTACAGTCAACAGCAAACAGGGTGAAGCTTCCCGAGTTCACTGGTAGTGCGAATCTAAACCCCAAAATGCACCAGACCAAGAAATTATTTAAAAATATAGGTCCTGTCCAGACAACTGCACTTTCATTTAAAAACACAGACATTAGTCTCTGTTTCATCCACACTACCTCAGTGTTTTCAAAGCCTGGAAGAAGAGTCTTTGGAAAATGTTCCCTAGAGTCATATATGTCTCAAAATGAAGCATCAGCATTATGATGTGCTCATTAGAACATCTCATTCCCTGATTGGTCACCCTTTAGATCATTGATGTTAGGTAGAATGCCCCCATGGCTGGGCGGTCTCGTGACCTTGGAACCCCTGCAGATTTTGTTTTGGAGTTTTTTCTGTCTTCCCGGTCATCAGACCTTACTTTATTTTTTGTTATTTAGTATTGCCTAATCTTATTTTTATATTTCTATTTTTTATAAACTTTTCTTTCTTCAACTTATAAAGCACTTTGAGCTACATTATTTGTATGAAAATGTGCTATATAAATAAATGTTGTTGTTGTTTATAAAAAAAAACATATTCCAACATAACAGACACAGAACATTTGCTTTCAATTCCACGTATTGTGGTGTTTTCTTATATGTATCTAAACTGTGTTTTGTACAGTTTGAATTTTGCATAAGACAAATAATATACCAGTCGCTACAGTTTAGGCGAATGTCTGCGTCATATGCATTTTTGGTCATTTTATTGTGGATGGAGATAGTTTTGCAAACAATATGTAAACAATAGCATGGACAGAGGTCATTTTTGTTTAAAAACACAGTTTTTAAATGAAAATTTAGAGTGGACATAGCCTTAGTCTATAATTTAAGGTTGCATGAATTTAATTAATTTTGAATTTGGGCATTTACTATTGTTTGGTGTTCCCATCACGAGAGGTTTTTGTTTTTCTCTTCTTCTCTGTGAACTGGCCATATCTCAGTTATAATGTTGGTGGGAGTTTATATTACTATGAGTTTGATGGAATTTGTATATATGTAGGTGTTTAATGGTTTAATTACTTATTTTTAGTGCATTATACATGTAAGTACATGTAAGCAGACTGAAGTGAATTGATGTGTATGTTACCCTGTTGCTTGTAGTGGACTGACACCCTGTCCAAGATCAGTGCCTTGTGTTTAATATTGTAAAAAAGACTCTGACATTGTACTGTATACTTAATTTAACCAGAAATGATGTTATTATGTTACATAACCCTTGTAGTTTGTAGTGGAGGCTGAGAAAATGTTTAATATTATGTTTTTGTGGCGAGTTTACATATTAAAGATTCAAACTCAACAGAACCCTGCAATGACCGGCTCTTGATGACAACAAACAATGTGACAACTGTCCATGGAAAAAAGAAAAAAAATTCTCACATAACTTGTGTTGTATAATCTACATGTCCGTCATCCATTCATATGGTAAATATTTGGGCCTTTTGTGAAAATATTAACAATTCTTGAAAATTCTGCATTGAAAGTCAACAGTAAAGACTTAATTAATTGTTTCAGTTGAAGATCCTGCTCTCTCCTTCACTCAATGGTCAAGAATCCTGTCTTCAAAAATGCATACATTTTGCATGTTTTGACAATATGAATGGATAACGGACATGTGGATTATGCGCCATGAATTATGTTAGGATTTTTCTACTTTTTTCCATGGACAATTTGTATATCATTGGCTGTTGTCCAGAACTGGTCACCGCAGGGTTCCAATTGAGTTCAAATCTTCAATATGCAATTTCTTCAAGAAAACATGAGATTAAAAACTTTTACTTGTGACCTCTACAAAGAACATGGGGTAAGTAACATATAAAATTAAAAAATATATATATTTTTGGGTGGAGCATTTCTTTAAGTAAATGGGTATAGAAAATGGATGAACTGATATTGGCCTACAGTACATTTATACATTTTGGTTTTAAACATCTTCTCATTGTAAAGTCATCTGATATGAATTGCCTTACCAATATATATTGCATCAAATTATTTGAGTGAAAACAAAAAATATTTGCATTTACTAAAAGTAATTTTTTTGTATCTTTTTAGAAAATTTGTGAAATGCAATTGTTTCAAAAATTATACACTGTCCCTTTGGTGTTGGTAGGAGCCTAGATCTGTAAATGAATGAAGGCGTGTGTTTATCACTCTATGACCATGTCTGCCTTTCTGTTTTGATTTCTTTTAGACACTAGAAAAATGGGAGGCAAGCTGAGCAAGAAGAAGAAGGGGTATAGTGTGAATGACGAGAAGTCTAAAGACAAGGACAAGAAGGCTGAAGGGGCAGCAGCAGAGGAAGGAGAGGCACAGAAGGACAACAAGGAGGAGACCCCGGCAGCAGCCGCAGATGCCAGTGAAGGAAAGGACGAAAAGACTGAGAATGATTCTCAGCCTGTTGCCAACCAGAATGCTACCAAGGAGGAAAGCAAAGAGGCAGACGTTAAGGAAGAACCTTCCAAACCTGAGGCCGACAAGACGGCTGCGAACGCCGAGGCTCCCAGAAGTACAGAGCCTCCAGCAGCTAAGCAAGAAGAGCAGGCTAAAGCCCCTGCGGCCGCACCTCCTGCGAACGAAGACCGTGCAGCTTCAGAGCCAAGCGCCGAGGTGAAGGCCCAAGCTCCTGCACCACCTGTGACAGAAAGCAAAGCCGATGACAAGAGCACCAGCAAGGATGAGGCCCAGGCCAAGAAGCCTGAGGCCCCAGCTGCTCCAGTATCCCAGGAGGTTAAAAGCGAGGCAGCCCCAGCTCAAGAGCCTAAGCCAACGGACACAGCTCCTGCTGCTGCCTCTGCCCCCACTCCCAAGGAGGCCCCCGCCAATGAAGTAGCACCTAGTTCTACCCCTGCAGCTATTGAGAGCGTGGCTCCAGCACAAGAGGCCCCCATTGCCAACCAAGATCAAACCGTAGCAATTCAAGATTAAAAGACAGCCTCTTTTAAAAAAAATAAAAATAAAAACAAATATACAAACAACCCCACCTGCATTTTTTTTTCTTCTGCTGTACTAACAAACTTGATCAAAAATTAATTTGAACCCTTCTGTGTACACGTCCAACGGGAAATCCCTTCAGCACTCCGCCAGGAAAATTCCTTCAGTACTTACAAGAAGTCATTGGAGTTTGATTTTTATTTTTGATTTTGATTTTTTCCTTCCACATTTATTTCTGGACTCTCATGCTGCAGATGTCTGAAAATGAAAACAGAAGGGGTAGAAGCTACTAACAAATCGTATATATGCACTCTGCCAGTCCCACCTCACCCCTTATGGGTGCTATATTTTTTTCGACTCTGCCGGTTGGGTCAGTGCTAAGGCAATCAGTTCTTGTGGGTTTATTTTGTGTTGTGTTACTAAAAAAAAAAAAAAAAAAAAATTAATTATTTTGCCTGTTTGCAATAGGCATTAACAGTCACGTTCCAAGATAAAGTAACAAAATGAAAGTCCACCTATTCAGTGCCAATCTGATAGCAAGTATTTTCTCTTTATTCCTCTCTGTCACTGTGTTTTTCTTTCCTCTTTTAGTTCTGGGTCTTTTAGTTACTTGGGACTGACATATCTATCATATTTAGTCCTTCTATTTAGATTATCTCTCTCCCTCTTTCTCTCTGCCTCTGACTATTTCTTTTCCTATCTTTCTCTTCCTTCTCTTTCTTTCTTTCTTGACAAGTTAATGCATGTCTGTGGTTGGGTGCACCTGTAGTTCTGTCTTCGGTCAAGTGGAAATGGAAAATAAAAGTCTGCATTCATTGCAATTCCAGTCTCTCTTCCATTCTGTGTCACTGACACCTTCACACCACTCATTGATTCAAATAATAAAAAAAAAGAGAATTGTAATATGGATGCATTAAAATTCTATGTAATTGTATAAATGGTGCAACAGTAATAAAAATGTAAGTAATGAAAAAATGTTGAAGTATGGATTTCATTTAATCACTTTGATTCTTATGTCCTGCCATGAATCCTACAAAATGACCAGTGGACAAAAGGAGAGCACTTAATACTACAGTCAAGATGGGTCCATAAGGTATGAAGTAGAACAATCACACGTTTGCAGCAGTTGACGTGCTACTGTAGATCTCATTGGTAGAAGGAATACAGCAGAGTGTTCATAAGAAATACTTCTGAATATGTAGAAATCACGCCAGTTATTATTTTGGCTGGCACCTCCTGACTTACTGGCACGAGAAAGGAGGAGGAGGTTAGGAGCATGTGCTTATACAACGCATTGCCGCACCACCACATGACAAACCAACTCAGGATCCCAGATTAGGACCCGAGTGCAGCCATGCAACGGGTGACACCACAGCACCACACTAGTTCAGAAGAAATGGAACCAGTGTGAGGTGTTTTATGGTGGCTGGAGTGCCAATTCTGCCACCAACCTCCAAGTTTTTCCCTGCAGGCTGGAGGGCCTACATGCAGGGTTGGATGCAGGTTAACGTCATACCCAGGACGATACGAGAAAACCATCACATATTGTCTAGATATGCCAGGTATCAAGGGCCTTATTTTTGTCCCTTTTTAGGCCGTAGCTTGTGCAGGAAATTACACCATTATGATAAAGAGTTAACCAATGGATGTCTTCAGCAAAAATGATAAATTGTGCTTGCCACATCAGCCAGCCCCGGAGTTTCACTTCCTATTGGGATGCTAGGGGTCAACGTGACTCATTTTCATAAAATTTCAAAAAAATTTCAAGCATCGTTTTATGCTATTACGAGATTGCAGATCATGAATATGATCATTTTTGGTTCTTGACTGGTGGATCTAGCCATCTAAGAGCCACTGTCAGCAGGTTAGAATGGCAGATTTCCATCTAAGCACGTGGGTTATCATTTTAGGCTGCCTCCAGGTCAGTGATTATGAATACTGGATATGTTGTTATTTTTGTGTTTGGTCGTTCACTAGGCCTCAATGGATCTCTAGAGGGTGAAAAAATACAAAATCTATTACAATCAAGAATATTAGGACTTTAAACAGAAGCACACATTTTAATGTTTCAGATCTTTGAGGCAACGATTTTTGTTTATTGTGTACTTCTACCTTATGAAATTAATCATTACATTTCTTATGAACATCCCAAGTTGGGGCAACTTATGCTAATTCTGACTTTTTTAGAGTTGTTCAGTTGTCATTTTCTAAACTGCTTTGTCCTGAACAGGGTCACGGGGGGTGTGCTAGTACAAATCCCAACTAGCATGGGGCGCAAGGCAGGATCAAACCCTGGACAGTGTGCCAGTCCATCGCAGGACGAACACACACACATTAGGGCCAATTTAGCGTCACCATTCCACCAAACATGCATGTCTCTGGACTGTGGGAGGAAACCGGAGCACCCAGAAGAAACCCACAAAGACACTGGGAGAACATGCAAACTCCACACAGGGAGGACCCGGGAAATGAACCATTACCACTGCACCACTGTGTTGCCCTTGTTCAGCTGTATTTAATATTTTACATTTTTCAAAAAAGACAAAGTGCTAGGGTGTTGTACCACCATTATGGATGTAAGTGAGAAGTCAAGCAAAATGACAACTTTTATTGGCTAACTAGAATACAATATGCAAGCATTCAAGGCAACTCAGGCCCCATGTTCAGGCAAGAAGAGGCCTGAGTCGCCTCAAAAGCTTGCATATTGTAATAGTTTTACTAAGATATTAAATTAGGGAATTAAGAAAGTGTTTGCTTTAACATGCAAATCAACAACATTTCTTTGTAAACTACACTGATTGTCCACTTTGACAGCAAGCATATAAATCATTTATTGTACACTTTGGAGCAGCCCATACATCTGTTTGAAAAGTGTTGTTTCCTTTAAACAATCCACACATAATTTAAACTTTGAACCTGGGTTTCCTTTATAATCATTAGAAAACTGAATTTAATTAGATAATCCAGAGCAGCACGGTGGCGCAGTGGGTAGCGCTGCTGCCTTGCAGTTAGGAGACCTTGGTCCTCCCTGCGTGGAGTTTGCATGTTCTCCCCGTGTCTGCATGGTGCTCCGGTTTCCTCCCACAGTCCAAAGACATGCAGGTTAGGTGCATTGGTGATCCTAAAAATTGTCCTTCGGGTGTGTGTGTGTGCCCTGCGGTGGGCTGGCGCCCTGCCCAGGGTTTGTTTCTTGCCTTGCGCCCTGTGTTGGCTGGGATTGGCTCCAGCAGACCCCCCGTGACCCTGTAGTTAGGATAAAGCGGGTTGGATAATGGATGGATAATCCAGGATATTCAATTTAAACCAAAGGTCTTATAGCAGTCTAGTGAAGAAAAACGTTTTTTCGAACAGCTTTTCCAATTATCGCTATCACTTCAATAACTGAATTCTGAAAATTTTGAAGTAGCCATTTGTAACATTATGGGAAACAGATTTTGTAGTCACTCCAGTTTTTTAATTATTGTTGAGACAGTAGATCAGTTAGCTGATTTATCATCACATGCCACCGTAGCAATAGATTTATAATTTCCTTAAAACCTGAGGATTTTTCCTCATTCAGTTTAGCTTGGTAGTAACTCTATATTTATTTTTTTCCTTTATTTACATGATTGACATCATAACAAAGTTATGTAGTGACCTTGATGCACATAATGGTAAGAATGGAGCTTCCTCCAAAGCAAAATAGTTACGGCCTGCAAAATTCAGCCAAGAAGCAGGCCAGGATTGATCTGCCCAGACGAGGCTAACGTAGTTTAGCCAGGCCTAGAGAAGGCACAAAAATGACCAGTTAACAAAACAATAAATATCACAAAACTGAAGTGAAAGACCTATAGGGAGGAAGATCACTGTAAACCACTGGCTTGATAAAAAACGTAACAAAGAATCTTTATAAAATGAAAAAAATGCCAAAATGGTAGGTAAAACACAACAACTTAAAACAGCTAAACGAGGCACAAAGGAGTTGCGAAAGAAGACAATCTACAGCACGGGTGTCGAACTCCGGTCCTGGAGGGCCGCAGTGGCTGCAGGTTTTCACTCTAACTATCTTCTTCAGTTTTTGCTGCTAATTCACTTCTTTTGCCTTAGTTTTAATTAACGTGACTCAGGCCCCTTAGCTGTCTCTTTCTTCTTAATTAGTAGCCAAACAATAATGAGACACAAAACAAGCCACCACAGGACCAGCTCCCCTGTGCCCCTCACACAATATCTGAAATTAAAGAGAGGTGATGGTCTCGGTAAGGTTGATCTCTCAGGTCACCAAAACATCTTGACGGTGGTCTTAGAAAAAAACAGAAAAATCAACAGTTTTGGAAATGTCTGCTGTAGCAGAATGAGAGCAGCAACAAGCCATGGAATTAAATAACAGCAAGAATCAGCATCTCATTATGAGACTGGTTGGAGTTTGAAATCCCAGTTTAGCTGGCCATTTGTTGGTCGGTTCACATCTCATTTCTGTTTGGCTGTCATCTAATGAAGAAAGGAATAAATCCAGAGGACTGAATCCTTAAAAACAAGGATGTTAAAATGAAGTTAATTAGCAGTGAAAACTAATCATTGATTAGGAAAAGAGTTTGAAACCACTGCGGCCCTCCAGACCTAGAGTTCAACACCCCTGATACAGTAACCAGTTTCCAATAAGTCAATCAGAAATCAAAATCCTTAAGCTGTGGCCAGAAGATGTTGAATAGCCAGAAAATCCAACGAAACAACAACAATAATAAAGAGGAGAACTCGTCAATGTATCATACAGGGACTACAATTCCCATGAGCCTTTATAAAGTAGAAGCAATCCCCCAATGGAGATTAACAGGTGGCCCCGCCTCTTCGGGAAACACCCACAAAACACAAAGAACATGGCAGAACAAACATCCACACATAGAAACCAAAAAATAAGCAAAAACACATAACTATACAAATAATAAACATAAATAAGGACATTAACATAAATGGTAACAAAGAAAGCACCAAACAATGAACAACAGCTACATAAAAAAGGATTTTAAATGTAAGCCAGGATATCGACCCTGATTTAAACATAACACATAAGAGCTCATACTGTATATTCTGTTTTTCACATGGCTGTATATCTACAGATATGTCTGTCTGTCTGTCCTCAAAGTCAACTCTTCACCTTTGGTAATGTTTGGGGTGGGGGACTTGAGCTGTCCACGGGAGCACAGAATAAAAATTGTCACAAAGTGTGCTTTCCAAATGACAGTCCATGAAATTGCTCCAAGAAAACAGATTTTGCACACCCAAACCTCTTGATGTTTCAACCAGGAGTATTCAAATCCTTTTAAATACAACTGTAATTGGAACTTACAGAGAGTGTGGAGTTTTTGGCCCTGAGGCTAATTTTGAATTTGCTTCGACAACGGGTGTGAATACAATGCAATCACACATTTTAATTCCTGAAGTATTTTCACACAGAAAATGTAGAATATGTTACACACACATTTTCACATTGCAAGACAAATTTACTCATTGATAAAATGAAAGACTAGACAAGTATTTTTTTCTCCACATTCGTTCTAATATTGCATTGAGCAGCTTTTTAAAATATATTTTTTCCTTGAGCTGTTTTGTGAGCTATAGTATACATTACTCCTGTATGCTGGATATAACACATGGCACAGACACATGGTGGTCCAGTCTCTGCTTCACAACTCCAATGGTTTGCATTCTTCTCTCAATCCATTTAAAGGCTGTGTGAAGTTTTTGTGTCATCACCTATGTTGTCACTGCTTTTCTCTTCAGGTATTTCAAGTTTTATTTTCCCAAATATCATGTTTAACTAAATGGCAGTGAGATGGAACGTGGGGATCTCCACTGTGGTGCTACAGCGTTCCATCTGGGGTGGATCCCGGCCTGTCTGTGAAGGCTCCAAAAACAGCACATGACATCAATTCTAAAATTTTAAGCATCACTGCCGATGTCAGGACACTAAATGTTTGAACTGAATGCAAACCACTAAGCATGAGTAAATAGTTTGCTTATCTCCTAGAACTATTTTGTGTTTTGTATTTGTGGCTCTCTCTACTTTTGTTTTTATCTTTCCTCCCCTTACAGTATGTTCCCTGTTCTTTCATTCTCAGCCTTTCTTTTCAAAGCCAAATTATGTGCTGTGTGCAGTAGATTTATAGTACAAAGGTCGTTTTGGACAATATTTATAATAGTTAACTTTTATTTACTTTTCCCTTATCCTCTTGTTTACTCTAGTTCCACTTTTTCTAGCCCTCACAGTTTTTTTTTTAATCTTGTAAAGTTAGTAAATGCATAAAGATAAAATCAGTACATGCTTTATGATGCACAAACTATGTGCAATGATTAAAGAAAATTCTGCAAAGCTATTTGGGATCCCCATAGTGTATAAAATATTTGTCTTCTGTAGCAAATGACCAGTTAAGCATTAATATGCATATAAATGTATTGCTGCACAAAAACTGCATTCAAAACATTTATTTTCATCTAAATCTTGTCAAAAAAAGCAGAACATGAACTACTTCATGTTATTTCATTTAAAGTTAAATATGAAAAAGGAGAATTGGGCTCCTGCTGTTCTTTTGTTGAGCATCCCAACCCTGGTTTATGCTGCTTAAACAGTGAAACATCCTGTCCCTTCAGCATCAAGTGCAAGCTGGGAAGTTGACCCGGACTGGGGTCCAGTCCATCGCTGGGCCTGCTGAGGCACACACCCACTCTAATAAACCCATGTAGTGTGTAAAATACCCCGTGGTGTTAGTGTTAGTGTTAGGCACCAGCACCTTCCGAGACCTTGATCAGGACAAAGCAGGTTAGAAAATGAGTGACTGACTGTTAGTGCTCAAAGAGTTAGCAGAACACGTAAATCTTACTCTGCTACTACAGGGAATACAATAAATGAGTCATTGAGAGTGTTATTAGATAATATATCCAGATCTTACGCTGACAAACTGTGTTATACAGGAGTTTGCAATCTGTAAAAGTCACGTCACCTTGTATCTAACCCGCATTATGCAGGACAGCCACTTTTCAGGAGATCTTGTCACATTTGGGTTATACAGTTGCACAGATTCATTCAGGGTTTTCAAGAAACTTTATTCGTAAACAGCATAATAAAGCATAAAGAATAAAGCAGAGTACAGACTTTTTTCAAAACATGGCAGGATCTAATCAGTAATATTTTAAAATAAGTTCATAAGGCACAGAGAATTTATTAATTTAGGTATGTTTACAAGCCTTAAATTTAACGCCGTTTGGCTTGCTCTCTCTCTCAGGGGTGGGGATCGATCTGTTCCTTAATTTTTTCTCTTTGTAAAAACTTGATTGCTTTGTATGGATTGTAATAAAATTAATAAAAAATAAAAAAAAAAAGAATAAAGCAGAGGATGTCTGGGGGAGAGGAGAGACAAGGCAATAAGACAAAAGGACAGCTGCTGTACAGTCTTTTAAATGTTCAAAGTGCCACGCGAGAAGCAGATCACATGGTGCAGCAGCAGCTAATCAAGCAAAGAGGAGGTAAAAAACTGTATCGTCGTTTAAGAGGGGGTTTCGGAGGAGCGACCACGTCTCCTTGGGGTGTGTTCAGCCCCCCTCTTCACAATATCCAATGCACTAGACATTGTGTGCAGTGCTAAAATATCTAATTCATCATTCAGGATGGAGTTATTATGTGCCATGAACCAATTCACCACCCTGCCATAGACCAGTGCAGTTCGTTAAAAGCATGGCAGGCAGATGTCAAGTGTAAACTAGTCTTCCGCTGCAACACAAACACTCTCAGTATTACAGTGTCAGAAACCACCGATAATTTTTACTATCTACTGCCAACACCCTTGAGCATTACTGGGACCAAGGGAAGCATTAACAGTTACATGAGTGTAACCTGGACTTGGTTTTGAAAAAAAGGAATACCCGAATGCGAGTTTGTGTTAATAAAGTTTATTGGCTGAAATGAGGTACAAGTTGTGGGGGTTGGGTAAGGTTAAGTTAGTCAGTGTCCACTGATTGGATGAGATACAGTCCATGTAAGACAGTTAAAGAAAGAAGAGGAGGAAAGAAAAAGAGTTTCAGGCAAAATGCTGAAACAAGGAGGAAAGAAAGATAGTTGAGGCAGAACGCCGAAACGAGACGGGAAAAAAGAAAGAGAAAAGAGAGGGACAGTTGTTGCAGAACACCGAAACGAGATGGAAAAAGAAAGAGGAAATAAATTTAGCAAACTGCTAAAACATAAAAGGAGAAGACGGGAGAAGAGAAAGATTTAGCAACACGCTAAACTGAGTAGACAGAAAGAAGTGATAGAGGGACACGAAGAGAGTTGAGAGAGGAGAGGGACTGACACGAGGTGGACGGAGTGATTTGATGACCTGATGAAGAGAAAGATGGCAGGACACGAGTTCAGCACTGGCGAACGGCGAGTGAGGAGGTTGTTCAAGAGAGAGGGAGACGAGAGGCCCAAAGGAGGTACCCGGGGATAAAGGAGAGTACTTTCAAACAAGGTCTGTGTGTTTTTGTTGTTTGTTAAATCCTCAAGTGAAGGGGCCAGTTCTGTTTTGTTTGTTTGGCCACCGCACACCCGAGCTACAGTTTGGGGCCCCCAACGTAGTGAGTAAACTTCACTGACTGTGGTAATTAATAAGGGTGAGCTCACCAGTAGTATCGGACTGACGATATATGTATAGCTGTAAATAGTTTAGTGTTTGTGTTGTATTATGTATTGTATATATTTGTAAAATACCAAATTTGGAAACATGTTATTTTGCATTTAAGTAAAGAGAGTTTTTTTATTTAAAATTTGAGTAACGGTGATTTGGTTATGGGTTCAAAGGCTGAAGGTTGGATATATTGTACATGCCAACAACAGAGGTGGCGACACCATAATAAAGAGCTCAGGGCCTTGCACCCTGATTAAAGGAAGGGTGGTGCAAGGGGGTTACATGAGGTTACTAGCTAAACTTTTGCTCTGAAAGTCTTGGCCCATTTTTTCAAATTCTTTCAAGTGTTTTCAGCAGACACGGTTCCATTCGCTGCTGGTCGGATTGCTTCGGCATCTACTGCAGCTCAACCTGTGAAGCCTTCCCACCCTGTCTGTGAAAGGCTGTCTGTCATGTGCTAGTGGGTTTGGTGTGTACAAGGACATTTTGTAATGGGAACTGAGTATTTATAACACTATAGAATGTTTTTAAATTTTATTTTGAAGGACACCCTAATAATTTTCATTTTCTGGTGTTCTGGGGTCTCAGGATCCCGGTCCTAACATGGTCGATTTAGATTTACAAATCAACGTAACACACATCTTTAGGTTGTATGAGAAAAGCTGTTGCAGGACAGCAAAGCATAACCTGGCTGTCTGCAGAGGATCTCCATTCTCATAAAAATAATTGGTAATCAATCTAGACACAAATTTCACCATACTCAGCACTAGGTAAGTAATAAACTCTTGAAAATTATTCTGAAACTAAGAGGAAGCTAATTTAGTCCATAAGCAGAGAACTGACTCTACTCTAGTAGTCATGGTGTCTGGGAGCAACTTTTTGATGTTCTGGTTCTGATAATTCATTTTGCAGAAAGGCCATTTTTTGGGAAGAAAATGATAAGAATCATGACAAAATAATGGAGACATTTTGATTTTAGATTTGTAAAAAAGATAAGAGTATTAAGATGTTTTTCACGAAACAGTGTTACACCAAAATCATAGTCAAGATAGAAACAGCTATTGTGTATTAATTCAGGGTTGGTTCTGGAGGTAATAAAAGAATATTCTTAAACAACACTACAAGGATCACTTCAATTTGAACAGCAATCAGCAGCAAAACATTTGCTAAGGAACACATTCTGATGATCGATATACTAGGCACACAAACAAGGAGAACTTTATGAATGTGATCAGGAAGAAAGATGTAGTCAAGAAGTTACTGAAACCAGGAAGTCTCTTAAAGCTTCAACCAGAGCCAAAATGACAGACGAGAATCAAAGTCAATACTAAGCACGAATCAAAGGCAAAAAAAAACCGATTGAAATACTGTTTTGAAAAGAGTTCAAAACAAGTTTGAAAAAGGGTTTTATTATACGCAGATTCAAATAGGAAACACTTCTCTCGATGACCTTTTAAACCTGTTGCATCATCAGATAAGGGTCATGACCTCTGAGGACACACCCCTAACCACAACGGCAGCTGTCCTAACTATGGTGGAGACAAGATGGTGACAGAAATTGACCAAATAGAATTACAAATGCTAAAATAAATAATTTCAAAACATTGACTGCAGAATCAGAGTCTTGGGCTAGGAAAAAAGTGTAGGAACATCTGATTTGTTCAAAATAAAGACACGGTAAATTACTGAAATAACAACAATAATGAGACAAACTATGACGTGTTCATGGCCAAACGGTAGTCTGGCCTTTAATTTGCATTCAGGATCTGACGGCCTCGACTGTGTGGGATTAATTCTGCACATTTTCAGTACAATAACATTTCTTATAAATTTCAGTCAGGTTTTAGTACAAATCACAGCACAGAAACTGCACTCGTTAAAGTAGTAAATGACTTGCGGTTAAATGCAGACAGAGGCCATTTATCTGTTCTCATCCTCTTAGATCTGAGTGCCGCATTTGACACCATTGATCACAACATTCTTAGAAATCGCCTTAGTCAATGGGTGGGCCTCTCTGGCAGTGTCTTAAATTGGTTTGAATCCTACCTGGCAGGTAGAAAATTCTTTGTTAGTTGTGGTAATTAAAACTCAAAGACACATGATATCCAATATGGTGTTCCACAAGGCTCTATCCTGGGTCCGGCTGCTCTTTTCAATTTACATGCTTCCATTAGGTCAGATTATCTCAGGGCACAACGTGAGCTACCACAGCTATACTGATGACACACACCTGTATTTATCAATTGCACCTGATGACCCAGACTCTGTTGTTTCACTAACACAATGTCTTGTTTGTGTTTCTAATTGGATGAATAGTAATTTTCTCAAGCTAAATAAAGAGAAAACAGAAATTTTAGTGATTGGCAATAATGGATACAATGAGATTATTAGAAATGAACTTGATGCATTAGGATTAAAAGTCAAGATGGAGGGAAAGAACTGTTGACTGTAACCTGAATTTTAAATCGCATATTAATCAGATTACTAGGACAGCATTTTTTCACTTAAGAAACACAGCAAAAGTTAGACCTCTTATATCATTGAAAGATGCTGTGAAATTAGTTCACGCTTTTGTTTTCAGTTGTCTAGATTACTGTAACGCACTCCTCTCAGGACTACCCAAAAAAGACATAAATCGTTTGCAACGAGTGCAGAATGCTGCTGCTAGAATCCTAACTAGGAAAAGAAAATCTGAGCACATTTCTCCAGTTTTGATGTCACTACACTGGTTTCCTGTGTCTTTCAGAACTGACTTTAAAATTCTGCTTATGGTTTATAAAGCCTCAAATAATCTCGTTCCATCTTATATATCGGAATGTCTGACATCCTATATTTCAAATCGTAACCTTAGATCCTCAAATGAGTGTCTCCTTAGAATTCCAAGAGCAAAACTTAAAAGAAGTGGTGAGGCGGCCTTCTGCTGTTATGCACCTAAAATCTGGAATAGCCTGCCAATAGGAATTCGCCAGGCTAATACAGTGGAGCACTTTAAAAAAACTGCTGAAAACACATTACTTTAACATGGCTTTCTAAAAACTTCACCTTCATTTAATCCTGATACTCTGTATATTCAATTCATTATAATAACTATTCATGGTGGCTCTACTCTCCTACCCCTACTCTCCTACCCCTACTCAATCTTCTGTTTCTTTTCCCGGTTTTCTGTGGTGGCGATCTGTGCCATCACCACCTAATCAAAGCACTGTGATGTTCCTACATTGAAAGCCAGAAGTCTACATGACCATCATCATCAAGTCCTTCCATGAGAACCCTAAATACAAATAGGACTATTTCATTTATGTTGGGTAGAATGCCCAGAGGGGACTGGGCGGTCTCTTGGTCTGGAACCCCTGCAGATTTTATTTTTTCTCTCCAGCCGTCTGGAGTTTTTTTTTGTTTTTTCTGTCCTCCCTGGCCATCGGACCTTACTCTTATTCTATGTTAATCAGTGTTGTCATTTATTTTTCTTTTCTTTATCATGTAAAGCACTTTGAGTTACATTATTTGTATGAAAATGTGCTATATAAATAAATGTTGTTGTTGTTATATATTACATTGTATAAATAAATATTTTATTTTTATGTAAATTGCCAGATCATTTTTCAGATTTCTTTTTAAGTCATGCAGGCAAAATAAAATTTTTTCTTCAGTACTGCTATTAAGTAAGTGTCACTACACGGTGTCTCAAAGGATTCTTGTGAGAGACAAGAAAAGACCAGAAGATTAAAACATGAGATGAGAATCACAGTTAGGGCCATTCCAGGTTGAAACTGGGGGATCAAAAAACAAACAGAACTGAACAAAGCATTGGGGCAAAACAAAAATCAAAGTGAAAGTGGGAAGAAGATGAAAAACCAAAATAAAATGTAGCACTTTAACCTACTTAAATTGTAAACTAGCTGCTGATAAAAAATCGTTAAAGATTATCCAACTGAGGGTCACCAAAACAATGAACTGCCGCTATACTTACAGCGTCGCTGCCGCTTACTTCCCAAATGTGCTGATCGTGGTCACGTGACATCTTCTGAATTGCATAAACAAAAGAATGAAACAAAACAAAATACAAAAAAATAAACTTTGAGAAAAGAAACAAAAATGGTTAGCCAGTCCAACACATGATTAAAAAAAATCAAAAAACAGCATATAAAAATCATGTAATTACAACAGTGAAGATTTTCAAAAAATACAATATCAACATATCCAAATACAGTTCTTAAACTGGGGTATCCGACGTGATTAATTAATTGTAATGTATGTTTTTATGCATATTATCATACATGAAATATGATATTGTGGCGTAATGATTTTAACAGAACTCCCCAGTCTCATCAACAGCCATGATCTGTTATCTATATGCACTTTTCCAGTATGAGAAGATGAACCTTATCCAGGCAGTAAAGGATGCGGGTATGGCAGACACACAAAGACTTACCATACTGGGCCACTTTAGAGACACTGTTTGACTATACTCTTTGGGTGTTATATTATTTGATTCAACATAACCCTCAGATCTAGGAGTATTAAAGTAATGCAATATGTAATTAATGTAACCATTTCAATAATGACGCATGAACACAAAGGTGCAGTGTGCCACCTCACATAACTTGGGCCCAGCTGGTGATATCCAAAGGGTTGTGTGGATTTCCTAAAATTGCAGTTTACCTGCGCAGAAGGTTACTTGACAATTTTTAGTTGCTACTGTATCAGTGAGTAGGCCCTTGCCCTACAAAGGGTGATGGTCACACATCTCATCCAATTCTAGTTCGTACATTGTGAGATGTTAGTTGAGAACATTCATCAGCTTCCTACAAAAAAAGAAAAGGAGACAAAAGGGTATGATTTATTTTTTGGAATTTAAATCTTTAGCTCAATTTACTGTAAGTTAAAAGTCTTCATCATTAAAAGGGGTCAACTTTGGGTATCCTGATCATGTAAGTAATTAAAGCAATAAATAAGTCTGTGTGCCTCATATTCTATTTTTGAAATAAAGATGTCTATGGATAATTGCATCTAAATGAAATGTACTGAACTCTCCCTTTTTTGGTTTCTTATTTGGAGTTTCTTTTCTGTGAGCCAGACTGAGTCATTTACATTGTCCTCATGTGAACCCTTCTTGCTCTGTGAGATGAGTAACAGAAAATGTAAATCTGGCCTGCCACTACGACAAAAGGCTGTGCTCTGCAGCCATAACACAAAGTAGGAGAGAATCTGCCCATTGATATTTTATTCAGTTAGCAGGCCTAATTTACTGAAGCATGTACAGAGATGCATGCTGTTTTGCTCAGTGAACAATTTGAAGTTGTGGAAAATGTGGTATTTTCCTTATATCTTTGAAATAAAACATTATACATCAAAGACTTTCCATCTTCTGGAGCAGCTAACATAACATAAATCTTCTTGTTCTTGTAATGCTATTTACCCACACAAAGACAAGCTAATTATTGGAAAGAGAAGATGAGCTGCTATATAGTTTTGCTGAACATCGTAAAAGACAGTTCGCCAATAGTAATGCAACACTTTACACGCATTTGAAGACTTTTTCTGTTGAAATTCAGCAGGGTTCTTGTACAAATGATTATTACACAATTATTATTGTGAAAGACAAGTGGGAATTCCTGGGTGAAGCCTTTGGAAATAGAAATGGATATACGATGTACTGCTGATTAGTGATCCACGAACCCCATTGAATTTGCTTCACCTCAAGTTTGGTCAATTGATGTCAATAGGGACAGAGGAACTGAACTATTTTTGAGTCAATTATAATGGTGCAATGGGAAAAGTTTTCCAACTATGCTGGACCAGTTATTGCAGCCAAACATGTAATGTGAGATGTGAGACAGCAGTTCTAACCACTACTCCAACATGCCTCAGAAAACAAAAATGCACATGGAACAAATACCATGAATAAAACACAGCAAACACCCATAAGCTAGCAATCTTCTTCTTTTTCTTCTTTTGGCTGCTCCCGTTAGGGGTCGTCACAGCGGATCATCTTCTTCCATATCTTTCTGTCCTCTGCATCTTGTTCTGTCACACCCATCACTTGCATGTTCTTTCTCACCACATCCATAAAACTTTGCTTATGCCTTCCTCTTTTCCTCTTCCCTGGCAGCTCTATCCTTAGCATCCTTCTCCCAATATACCCAGCATCTCTCCTCTGCACATGTCCAAACCAACGCAATCTCACCTCTCTGACTTTGTTTCCCAACCGTCCAACTTGAGCTGACCCTCTAATGTACTCATTTCTAATCCTATCCATCCTCGTCACACCCAGTGCAAATCTTAGAATCTTTAACTCTGCTACCTCCAGCTCTGTCTCCTGCTTTCTGGTCAGTGCCGCTGTCTCCAACCCATATAACATAGCTGGTCTCACTACCGTCCTGTAGACCTTCCCTTTCACCCTTGCTGATACCCGTCTATCACAAATAACTCCTGACACTCATCTCCACCCATTCCACCCTGCCTGCGCTCTCTTTTTCACCTCTCTTCCACAATCCCCATTACTCTGAACTGTTGATCCCAAGTATTTAAACTCATCCTCCTTCGTCAACTCTACTCCTTGCATCCTCACCATTCCACTGACCTCTCTCTCATTTACACACATGTATTCTGTCTTGTTCCTACTGACCTTCATTCCTCTCCTCTCTAGAGTATATCTCCACCTCTCCAGGGTCCCCTCAACCTGCTCCCTACTATCGCTACAGATCAGAATGTCATCAGCAAACATCATAGTCCATGGGGAATCCTGTCTAATCTGTCTATCACCATTGCAAATTAGAAAGGGCTCAGAGCTGATTCCTGATGTAATCCCACTTCCATGTTAAATGCATCTGTCGCTGCTACCGCAGACCTCACCACTGTCACACTTCCCTCGTACATATCCTGTACAACTCTTATGTACTTCTCTGCCACTCCCGACTTCCTCATACAATACCACAACTCCTCTCGAGGCACCCTGTCATATGCTTTCTCCAGGTTCACAAAGACGCAATGCAACTCCTTCTGGCCATCTCTAAACTTCTTCATCAATCCTCAGAGCAAATATTGCATCTGTGGTGCTCTTTCTTGGCATGAAACCATACTGCTGCTCACTAATCATCACCTCACTTCTTAACCTAGCCTCCACTACTCTTTCCCATAACTTCATGCTGTGGCTCATCAATTTTATTCCCCTGTAGTTACTGCAGTCCTGCACATCCCCCTTATTCTTAAATATCGGCACCAGTACACTTCTTCTTATCTCCTCAGGCATCCTCTCACTTTCCAAGATTCCATAGAACAATATGGTTAAAAACTCCACTGCCATCTCTCCTAAACACCTCCATGCTTCCATAGATATGTCATCTGGACCAACGGCCTTTCCATTTTTCATCCTCTTCATAGTTGTCCTTACTTCCTCCTTGCTAATCCGTTGCACTTCCTGATTCACTATCTCCACATCATCCAATCTCTTCTCTCTCTTGTTCTCTTCATTCATCAGCCTCTCAAAGTACTCTTTCCATCTGCTCAACACACTCTCCTCGCTTGTGAGTACGTTTCCATCTTTATCCTTTATCACCCTAACCTGCTAAACATCTTTCCCAGCTCAGTCCCTCTGTCTAGCCAATCGGTACAGGTCCTTTTCTCCCTCCTTAGTGTCCAACCTCTTCACCTTATCTCCTTGTACTCTTGTCTACTTTCTGCATCTCTCTGACTATCCCACTTCTTCTTTGCCATCCTCTTCCTCTGTATACTCTCCTGTATTTCCTCATTCCACCAACAGGTTTCCATTTCCTTCTTCCTCTTTCCAGATGTCATGCCAAGCACCCTTCTTGCTGTTACCCTTACTACATCTGCTGTAGTTTCCCAGCTGTCTGGCAGCTCTTCACTGCCACCCAGTGCCTGTCTCACCTCCTTCCTAAACTCAACCTTGCAGTCTTCCTTTTTCAGCTTCCACCATTTGATCCTTGGCTCTACCCTCACTCTCTTCCTCTTCTTGATTTCCAACGTCATCCTACAGACCACCATCCTATGCTGCTTAACTACAATTTGCCCTGCCACCACTTTGCAGTCTTCAATCTCTTTCAGATCAACTCTTCTGCATAGGATGTAATCTACCTGTGTGCATCTTCCTCCACTATTGTACGTAACCCTATGTTCCTCCCTCATCTTAAAATACGTATTCACCAAAACCATGTCCATCCTTTTGGCAAAATCCACTATCCTCTGACCTTCTTCATTCCTCTCCTTGACAACATACCTACCCATCACCTCCTCGTCTAAACTGTTTACCCTTCACAAACATTGAAATCCGCTCCAATCACCACTTTCTGTCCCTTGTGTACACTGTTCATCACTTCATCCAACTCACTCCAAAAAACTTCTTTCTCATCCATTGCACACCCAATTTATGGGGCATATGCACTAACAACATTCATCATCACACCTCCAATTTCCAGCTTCATAATCATTACTCTGTCTGACACTCTTTTCACCTCCAAAACACTCTTGACATACTGTTCCTTCAGAATAACCCCTACTCCATTTCTCCTCCTATCCACACCATGATAGAACAATTTAAATCCACCTCCGATCCACCTGGCCTTACTCACCTTCCATTTAGTCGTACGTATGTACAATATATCAACCTTCCTTCTTTCCATCATATCTGCTAACTTTCTCCCCTTAACATTCAAAGTTCCTACCCTCAGTTCCCCTCTCTTTACTTTCCTCCTCTCCTCCTGCCTCCGGACACGTCTTCCCCTCTTCTTCTCCTTCTTATTCTTCGGCCAACAGTAGCCCAATTTCCGCCAGCACCCTATTGGCTAACAGTACTGGTGGCGGTCGTTGTTAACCCGGAGCTCGACCAATCAGGTATGGAAATTTGTATTGTCCGCATATTTCTGGCAATAAGTAAATAAAATATAGATCATTGTGTTCATAGCGTTCCAATCTTCGGGCGCACATTGGCCATGCCATGAAACAAATGTGAGAGATAGGCTAGTTCCATTATTTAAAGTTGTGGCTCGAAATGGAGTTGGAATGTCTTTTTTGTTTCCCAAGTATCTTTGCAGTTGCTTTGCATTTTCTTCGCCCATCAAGAATAAAGAACCACATTCTTAATAGTAATAAAGCTTTTATTATTATTTCAAAGCGTGTCCAGTGTTTTCTGATGATGGGAGTGGGGAGGAATCCTTTAAGGTTTGTTTTGAATTTGTTGCTTGGCACATGCTAATTTGAATGCATAATTAGCTATGCAATGGCGGGGCACAGGGATCAGTCTTATTTATCCGGTGGCAGTACTCATAACACTGCAAGGTTTTTGTTTTGCTTTTTTCAAACAGGATATAAATATGAATCTGAATCTCTGCAGCTTTGGGACCCATGTCTACCTTTATAAGTTCACTGATAACCCACACACAGAAAACGAACAGCACTGGGGGGTGAAACAACCACAAGTGGAAGAGACTAGTGCAGTTAGAGGCCGAGAAAAAATTTGCACAACACTATCAAGCGCTTCAGTGATGGTTGGGGTATCAGCACATCTCACTAACTGAAATTGCATTTTTTTCTCTTTGCTTGCATCCCAGCTATGGCCATGTTAGCAACGATCTTACAGTAGGCATCCGTGAGAGTTCTGAACATGGTTGCTGCAGCTCTTGACACCACACTAGCCCCACATAGCCTCAAAGGGTGCTTGGAAAAATGTTTGTCAAAGCCAGCTTCACAGCAAATTTCCAGGAAAATATTTAGTGAACAAGATCACCAATGAACAAAGCATATTCACTGCAAGAAATACTTTGCCAATTAACACTACTACTCACAGTAAAAAGATGTACATTAACTTGAATATTAAAAAACAAATTTCTAAATCAGTTGCTACAGTTAGGAGAAAAGATGCAGCATAAACACAATAGTTAAAATAACATAAAATCAATTTACTTATTAAACATTTCTTTGTAAAGAATGGAAAAGAAAAACTGGGCGAGAACTCAAACTCGATTACCTGTACACTTGGTCTTTTGCAAATATAAATATTGTGTGCTTGTGCAATGGGTGTGTCCTTCATTAAAATCATTTTATAATGATCATTACAGAGTAAGATGCTTTTGTAGGAGTCCTGCTGGATTATACTCATTTACCCCATACATGTTTCAAAACTTTTCCTGTTGAGTGTTGTGTGTCACAGTGTGTTATTTCTTTTACTATTATTGAACTTTCTTCTATTATATTATGAATCCAAACACATCCACTTTTTTCTGAGACCAGTTAATTGGACTCATATCACAAAACAACATTCTCAAACCTTGGGGTCATGGGGAGCTATAGCATATCCCTGAAACATTTGGGACAAGGCAAAAAAAAACAGACCTGGACAGGCCATTGGGTGGCAGAGGATGGATCAAAACCTAGGAACACTGGGCACAAGGCAGAAATGGATCATGGACAGGTGCCAGGCCATTACAAGGAAAACTCACTCCTTCTAAATCAATCAAGAAGTACCAATCAACCTAACAACCACACATTAGGGATTTGAGATAAAAACTTGAGTAATGCAGTACCTACATAGAGTAGAGCAAAACCTACATGGACTAATGGAAAGTAAAGATGCAACATGCAAAGAGGGCCAAAGTTAAAATTTGAACCCTATACGTGTCCAGCACTCACCAAAGTGGCAGTACGCTAACTTTTTAATTTTATGTGGTCATTTTTAAATGATCATCACCTTAATGTAGTTTTTTCTTTTTTAAACTAAAACTTACGATGTACACAAGAATAATTAAAATTGAACTGGCAAGAAACAAAATCAGGAGATGGATAATAAACAAAGCTTTAGTTGAAACTAGAGGAGCCTACAATCATATACCAAAAGGCAAAACAAAAAGATGGCAAAGTATTCTTGAACTTTATATCTCTAAAAAAAAAAACACACCAATGCACTCCAAATAACTATTCACAATCTCGGATGCGTCCGTAATGCTGCGCTGGCTGTTTAAAGTGCTGAGGTCATGACATCACGCTATTCAAGTTTCCAAGTTATACTCGTAACAACTGAGTAAGGCACCATATAAACTGTAAAACAAAACTATAATCCATCCATCCATTATCCAACCCGCTATATCCTAACTGCAGGGTCACGGGGGTCTGCCGGAGCCAATCCCAGCCAACACAGGGCGCAAGGCAGGAAACAAACCCCGGGCAGGGCACCAGCCCACCACAGGGCACAAAACTATAATAAAATATAATAATTGTATATTCTAGATGCTTAATAAAACTAAAGTAATTATGCCCAAATATTCTCTGATGTTCAAAATGTCCCACTTTAACAATAATCACATTAAGGATATTTTATTTAAAGCAAATAATTTTTACATTTTGCCGATGTCATAACAGCTTAATCAGAAAAGAGTTAATTCTTTCAGTCCAGTGGCATGTCTCTTGATTTTCACTAGCACTGATATTTCCTTTTTGTAAAACCACATGCAATACTCCAGGGGAAACCTCTACATATAAAAGACCACTAGTCCCATATCCATCAAGCAATCAAACTGGAATTTTTTACAATTAAAAAATTTTTTTAGAGCATTTCAGAATGTGGGACTTCAAACCAACCTGGAATTAAAGCAAAGGAAAAAATAAAACAGTTGACTAGGAATGTGTGTGACATTGTGTTGTGATTCAGGTGATGAGATTCAGATGGTCCGCATTGCCAGCAGTAAGTCGAACTCATTTCCAGTGAGAGTTGGACTCCGCCAGGGCTGCCCTTTGTCACCGATTCTGTTCATAACTTTTATGGACAGAATTTCTAGGTGCAGCCAGGGTGTTGAGGGCGTCTGGTTTGGTGGACTCAGTATTGGGTCACTGCTTTTTGCA